>JAGIQG010000013.1:75040228-75640228 GCA_024679065.1 Sphyrna mokarran | reverse complement strand
TGTTTTGCTTTTTCTATGGCCTGGTAATCTGGCACAGCATTTTATGAATGATATTTCTTCCTTCTACCTGAACTTGCATCTTCCAAGTAATAAACGAACTCCCATATTCTACCGACAAAAGTATACTATCTCATTTTTATGTATACTTAACTTCATTTGTGCATTCTTAAAGTTTATTAATGTCCTCCTTTTATTTGTAAAGTCTTCCTGAATATAGACAATCCCCAATGTGCCCCTCACCCCACCTCCAAATTTGGCACCATCTGCAAATTTAGATATTGCCACTCCTCAGAAGTTTTATTCCTATCCCATTTGGATTATCATCTGCTCCTTTTTTACTTCCACTGAAATGCACTTATGTGTTTCACACCGGACCTTCCCAATCAGGCTGTGAGAAATATGCCATGCAGCTGGTTCCCAAGGCTTCAGTTGAGTCTTGTAGGATAACAGTATAATCCCCTTTTACATCAGTAACTGCCTTAAAGGAGGTAAATTTAAAGCAACTTAGCCAGGGTTGAGTATAAGATAAGTGGGTAGGATGAGACAGGTGATCAACAGGACAGGGAGGTGTATATTTTAGATGCTCAAGCTTTAGAAATGGTTTTAAAATTCCAACTTTTCCAAGGAAACCATTCTAGTAAGACATTTGGAACCTTCAAAGGCTCCCTTTTAAATGGAATATTTAAAGGCTCCCAGTACAGGGTAATTGCCAATTGGAAGTTTGAACTTCCAGGCAATTCCCATGCAATTCTTGTCTGGGGACTTCCAAGGGATACCTCAGTGCATCTTCTCAGGTACCCACTGGATACATCATTCCACGGATCATAAGTTATCAGCCATTGTATTTTTTTTTTAATTCCAAATCACTAAATGTAAATTATGAACTACAGTAGTCCTAACACTGATCCTTCCCACCATCTGTCACTCTCAACATCCCTATCTTTTACACCCACTATCTGCTTTTGTCATGAAGGCAATCCACTCTGCCACTTATTTTCTGATTCCACTGCTATTGTCTACTGCAGTGGTTCCGAACAAGTGTGCCACGAAACCACCCAAGTTTAATCTGAAAAAAGATACAAAATAATTTAAAATTAATGTAACTAAGCTAAAACTAACCTTCAGCTATGTGATTGGTATTTCCATGACCTGATGGATGTTGGGCTTCCTGCGCATGTACCAGCTGGGAAAGAGTCACAACTGCGTGATTTAGATTGTTTTATGTTGGTCAGGCCCATGTGCATGACCAGTGGGATTGGAGCTGAAAACAAAGACCTGCACAAAAAACAAAAACTCAAAAAGGATGCAAAAATTCTGGGAGATCAGAGAGAGAGAGGGAGAGATTTTAAAAATCAGGCAAAAGTGCAGAGAGAAGTTAAAAATGAAGTTTCCAATAAGGGAAGAAGACAGAGAAGTTAGGTCTGCATTCATATTTTGTCATGGCACATCTCTACTGTAACATATGAAAAGTAGGGAACCACTGGTTACTGTGTGTTCTGCAAGAAGGTCAGTAAAATTAGACCAGCAAGATTTTCTTTTTTTCTTAACAGCCAAGAGGAAAACTCATGATCAGGCACTGAAGTTTACTAGACCAAATAGTGCAAGAAGAACTTTGAGAATGTCATCTCCCTGCATTTTGGAGTCTCTCCAGACCTTTCAATATAGTTTGTACAAATAACTTTAAAACAAAGTAGTCTTTTATTTAATAGGTTTGGGTCTTTAAAAATAAACAAGACCAAACTTTGATATTTGACAAATTTTCTTCCAATAAGTGAAGTAAAGGAACTACAATTTTACCTCTCCAAAAACAAATGTCAAACCGTACTGCCCAAGAGAGCGGTGAATCTCGGAGAAGTGGCACTGCTCAAATGAGACAAATTTCTTGTGGAAATTACCTCAACAGCTACTTCTGACTTGTTCAGTAACTGGAGACAGACTTTGTCCAACATCACCCACCCTTCCTCTTTTGACTCTGCAGGATGTATTTGCTGCAGATGTGCTGGAGAATCCTCTGTTTGTTTTGAACAATTGCCAACAAAGAAATTCATATTCAGAACAGCCACACTTAGTACTGGAAATTAATGATTAGCAAATTATTTTGAAAGATCCTGTGTGAAGTTTCAGTTTGTTGCTCTTATAATTCACAAAACAATAATGGTAAATACACCTAACTTAATTCCAGATTAAGTTGTATCTTGTATAAGTATGATCATGGAAATTGGTAATATAAAAATAATAATATAACAATAGTTCACAAAATAAAATGGGCTATGGGACCAATGTGGCATATATTAAGTCAAAAGCAGTAAGGTCTGGTATGATATCTGAATATTGGAATCGTGTTCACATTTCTTACAAATTGAACATTTATTTGCTTTTATCTTAGTTATGAGAAACACTGTTGGGAAATATAGTGCACAATCTTACTACTTAATTGTGCTCATCGATCATCGGATGTAGCAATCTGGAAAAGTAACATGCAAGGAAAAAATCCAATTTGTGTCCAGTGCTTAACAGTTTGCTTTCTTCCTGGCGCCTTTTGCCTAGTGCTATCTGCATGAATTTGACTGGATTTTCACTATCATTATCATTATTACAGCTGCTTCCCCCTTCCTCCTCATGCTGGCGTGAATCACTTCTGCTCTTTAAGAGTGTGGCTCAAGCACAGCAGTAGTGAATGAGAGCGAGTAGAGGGTACCACTGAGTATCAGTCCCTGAGTTGCAGGAGGTGTGCTGGCATTGCAAAACATTCAGGCCAACACTGCAAGGCTGAAAATCGCAGTGGGGAATATGACAGAGGAAATGGTAACCATGGAAGGCAGGAAGTGGTAGCAATGCGATGTCTTAAAGCACCATGACTGAGGGCCTCAGGAGCATGTTGAAGGCACAGCTGTAGGCTTCGAGAGCATAGCCCAGTCCCAGAAGGCACTATGAAAGGCTCCAGAGCTTGATCCAATTTCACAGGGCTACTGCTGAGGAGCTTCAGAGCATGCCTCAGACTCAGAGGTATATCCATGAGGGGATCCAGATCATAGCTCAGCATCAGAGGACTATTATTGAGGGGATCCAGAGTTAGGTCCAGACTCAAAAGCCATCGCTGAGGCCTCACAAACTGTGGTGCAGATGCAGTTGAACCTCCAGGATTGACAGAGTCAGGTGACGCCAAGACCTCTGGTCCTCACTCTAGCTTCCCCACCATCTCACGGAGTGTCCCAGTGGCCCATGGACACACGAGGGGAGGAGAAAGTGCCCTGTTGGGGCCTTCCACCCTGGAGACCCAGCTGTCCTAGCCCTTCTGAATTCCCCTTCTTCCTGAACTGTGGTGCATCTCTCAAACAGCAGGTTGAACAGGATGGCATGGCTACACCCATGACAACAGAAAGTCAGCCTGGGATCTTCAGATCCTGGACGCCCAGAGGATGCCCAAGGGCATCACAGGCCATAGAGCTCAGTACACAACTGATCACCTCCAATGTGCACTCTAGGGAAGCATCTAGATGTAGCAGTAAGCAGAAGATTGAAAAGTTGTAGAATACCAAGAGGATACAGATGAATGCATTCACTAGTTAGGAATTTGGCAATTGTCAATCTAAAAATTCACTAATAAATGTTATTGCACCCCATAGTTGTGACTAATTGTGACCTGCCTCTCACAAGGAAGGTTGCACCCCAACCTATGTATTGACTTAGATTGTTGTTCTGCACCTGGAGGCCCTTGCAACTGAAGGCTGTGGGACTTCTCCAAACAGTTTTGCAATTGGCGGAGCATTGCTGATAGTCCCTCCTGCAATCCTTGGCTTTGCTTCTGTATCTCCAGCAGCTACAGGAGAACTGATCCTAGCAGCCTGCATCTGGCTGGGGGTCAATTGTCTCCAGAAGACCTCTGTTTACTCAAGCTCTTGGACCTTCCCGCCTTCACCTGATTTACAACTGTGGCTGTGTGGTGGTCTCTTGAAAGTGCCCCAAAAGCCTCATCTCTTACATGTCCAGCCAAGGTGACTGTATCCAAGCTGTGGATCGTGCATGTGATGTATGTGTTGACTGGCAGGTGCTTTCTTTGGGGCATTGCTTTGAGGTTCCTCAGACCTTCCCTTCTATTGACTGGTCGCTGCAGCGACAGTGGGGGAACGCTGGCTCCTGGTGGCCATGCCTCATCGGGATTGTTTCCTACAAAAAAAACCTGATTCAGTGCAAGGGAGGGACAAGTATTTGGGCAGATCACAACTGGCTCCTTACTACTGTGGTGCACACCAACTGGCTCTCAATCACATCTCTGTCCTTGGCTTCCCCGGCATGCTTCTGAAACTGAATGAGGAGATGAGCTCGGTGTCCCCACCTCCCATCTTCTTCTGCTTCCTCCTGTTATGGGACATCTTCTCCTACAGGGACAATGGGGGAGATTGAAAGTCTAGTGGCTGGAAGGCCACGGGATGTTGAGGATGGGTTTAATTAAGTGGCGTATGTAGGCAACATGTCTCGACATATTGATTGGTTGACTCAAGTCAGACGCGGTGGACTTGAAGAAGAGTTCTTAGAATGCTATTGGGATAATTTTCTTGAACAGTATGTTACAGAACCTACGAGGGAGCGAGTTATTTTAGATCTGGTACTCTGTAACGAAGCAGGTAGAATTAGGAATCTTCTTGTAAGGGATCCTCTTGGGACGAATAATCACAATATGGTTGAATTTCTGATACAGATGGAGAGTGAGAAAGTAGGGTCCCAAACCAGTATCCTCTGCTTGAACAGAGGGGACTATGATAAAATGAGGGCAGAATTAGCTAATGTAGACGGGGAGGGCACAGACTGGTTGGTAGGACAGCTGAGGAACAGAGGAGGATTTTTAAGGAGATCCTTTTCAGTACTCGGCAAAAATATATTCTGGTGATAAAGAAGGACTGTAAGAAAAGGGATAACCAGCCGTGGATGTTGAAAGAAATAAAGGAGAATATTAAATTAAAAACCGATGCATACAGAGAGGCTAAAAATAGTAGAGAATTAGAAGATTGGGAAAGATTTAAAAAGCAACAAAGAATGACTAAGAAAGCAATAAAGTAAGGAAATATAGAGTATGAAACTAAACTAGCTCTAAATATAAAAAAATGATAGTAAAAGATTTTACAAATATATAAAGAAGAAGAGAGTGGCATGAGTGAATGTTGGACCCTTGGAAGACGAGAGGGAGGATTTAATGGCGGGAAACGAGGAAATGGCTGACATTTTAGCTAAGTTTTTTGTGTCTGTCTTCATGATAGTGGACACAAATAGCTTTCCAAATATTAAAGCATTGGTAGGAGATGAGGTCCTTAATACAATTACTGTGACAAGAGAATAGTGCTTGGTAGACTAATGGGACTGAAGGTAGACAAGTCCCCAGGACCGGACGGAATGCATCCCAGGGTTCTGAAAGAAATGGCAGAAGTAATAGCAGATGCATTAGTTGTTATTTATCAAAATTCGCTAGACTCTGGGGAAGTGCTGGTGAAAACAGCTACTGTTACGCCGCTGTTTAAAAAAGGTAGCAGACAAAGGGCTAATATCTACAGGCCAGTTAGTTTAACGTCTGTAATTGGGAAAATATTAGAATCCATCATTAAAGAAGAAATAGCAGAACACCTAGAAAAGAATGATTCGATCAAGCAGACCGCAGCATGAATTCATGAAGGGGAAGTCGCGTTTGACGAGTTTACTGGATTTTTATGAAGACGTGACTAGTGCGGTAGACAGAGGGGAACCGGTGGCTGTGGTGTTTTTAGATTTCCAGAAGGCGTTCGATAAGGTGCCTCACAAAAGGTTGCTGCAGAAGGTTAGGGTACACAAAGTTTGGGATAAAGTGTTAGCGTGGATTAAGGATTGGCTCTCTAACAGGAAGCAGAGAGTTGGAATAAATGAGTGCTTTTCTGGTTGGCAGTTGCCGACTAGTGGCGTGCTACAGAGATCGGTGCTGTGGCCTCAACTATTTACCATATACATAGACGATCAGGAGGAGGGGGATCTAACTAAATCTGAATATATTTCTTCATCTAACCCACCATAAATCTGAATGTAGTTCCACATCTAATTCACTATAAACTTGAATGTAGTTCCTTGCCTATACTATTATGGAATTTTGTTGATGACACAGGATGAGTAGAAAAGTGAATTGCATGGAGGACACAGAAAGTCTGCAGACAGATTTGGATTGGCTGAGTGAAGTGGGCGAGGGCCTCTTGCAGATGGAGTATAACGTTAGCAAATGCGAGGTTATCCACTTTGGAAGAAATAATAGTAGGATGGAATATTATTTATATAATGAAAAGCTATGGTGCAGAGGAACAGGGGGGTCCTTGTGCACGAATTGCAAAAACTCAGTCTGCAGGTGCAGCAGGTGATGAAGAAGACAAATGGAATGCTGGCCTTTATCGTGAAGGGAATAGAATATAAAAGCAGGAAAGTCTCGCTGGAACTGTACAAGGCACTGATGAGACCACAACTGGAGTACTGTGTGCAGTTTTGGTCCCCTTATTTGCGAAAAGATATATTGGCCTTAGAGGCTCACCAAACTGATACTGGAGATGAGGGGGTTAGCTTATGAGGAGAGATTGAATAGATTGGGTGTGTACTCTGGGAGGCAAGAGAGGAGATTGCAGAGCCTCTGGCTCTGATCTTCAGGTCCTCGTTGGTTACGGGTGTGGTTCCAGAGGACTGGAGGATGGCGAATGTGGTCCCATGGTTTAAGAAGGGGAAGAGAGACCTTCCTGGGAATTATAGGCCAGTGAGTCTTACTTCTGTGGTGGGCAAGGTATTGGAGAGAATTATTAGGGGTAGGATTTATAGTTATTTAGAGAGAAATGAATTGATTGGGGATAGTCAGCATGGTTTTGTGAAGGGTAGGTCGTGCCTTACTAACCTTATTGAGTTTTTTGAAAAAGTGACTAAGGAGGTGGATGGGGGTTAAGGCGGTTGATGTGGTATATATGGACTTTAGTAAGGCGTTTGATAAGGTGGCCCATGGAAGACTTCTGCAGAAAATGCAGATGTATGGGATAGAGGGTGATTTAGCTAATTGGGTTAGGAATTGGCTAGCAGATAGACGACAGAGGGTGGTGGTTGATGGGAGATATTCATCGTGGAGTTCGGTGACGAGGGGTGTGCCTCAGGGGACTGTTTTGGGGCCCCTGCTGTTTGTAATTTTTATAAATGATCTGGATGAGGGTATTGAGGGATGGATCAGTAAATGTGCAGATGATACTAAAGTTGGTGGAGTGGTAGATAGTGAAGAGGGGTGTTTTAGTTTACAGAGTGACTTGGACAAGTTGCAGCGCTGGGCCGAGAGGTGGCAAATGGAGTTTAATGTGGAAAAGTGTGAGGTAATGCACTTTGGCAGGAACAATAAATGTGTAGAGTATAGGGCTAATGGTAGGGCTCTTAATAGTGTTGAGGAACAGAAGGATCTTGGTGTATGTGTCAATAGATCCCTGAAAGTAGGCAGTCAAGTGGAAAAAGTTGTTAAGAAGGCTTATGGAGTCTTAGCTTTTATTGGTAGGGGGATTGAATTTAGGAGCCGCAGCATCATGGTGCAACTGTACAAAACTCTAGTGCGGCCGCACTTGGAGTATTGTGTGCAGTTCTGGTCGCCACATTATAAGAAAGATGTGGAGGAATTGGAGAGGGTACAGAGGAGGTTTACTAGGATGTTGCCTGGTATGGAGGGCAGGTCCTATGAAGAGAGGTTGAAGGATTTGAGGTTGTTTTCGTTAGAAAGGAGGCGGCTAAGGGGGATCTTATTGAAGCATATAAGATAATTAGAGGTTTGGATAGGGTGGACAGTGATCGCCTTTTTCCTAGGATGGAGAAAGCTAGCACGAGGGGACACAACTTTAAATTAAGGGGTATGAGTTATAGGACGGATATCAGAGGTAGGTTCTTTACTCAAAGAGTGATTAGGGAGTGGAATGCCCTGCCTGCAGCTGTTGTGGATGCGCCAAGTTTGGTGGGGTTTAAGAGGTTAGTGGATAAGTATATGGATGAGAAGGGAATGGTTTAGTTAGGAGGGGCATTGCTTTTTATTTTGGTCGGCACAACATCGAAGGCCGAAGGGCCTGTTCTGTGCTGTATTGTTCTATGTTCTATGTTCTATGTTCTACTCATTGGAGTTTAGAAGGCTGAAGGGGGATCTTATAGAGACTTACAAGATAATGAAGGGGCTAGATAAGGTAGAGGTAGAGAGATTCTTTCTACTTAGAAAGGAAACCAGAACTAGAGGGCACAGCCTCAAAGTAAATGGCGGGGGGAAGCAGTTTAAAACAGAGTTGAGGAGAAACTTCTTCTCTCAGAGAGTGGTAAATCTCTGGAATTCTCTGCCCATTGAAGTGGTGGAGGCTACCTCCTTGAATATATTTAAGTCACGGGTAGATAGATTTCTGATAGATAAGGGAATTAAGGATTATGGGGAGCAAGCGGGTGAGTGGAGCCGATTCACTTCAAATCAACCATAATCTTACTGAATGGCGGGGCAGGCTCGAAGGATAGATGGCCTATTCCTGCTCCTATTTCTTGTGTTCTTAGGAATTGTGATGGGGTGCCAGAGTGGCTGGATGAAGGTGCTAGGGGATGTCAGAGTGAATTGACATGGACATTCCAAGTGTGACAGCTGGGATTGGTGCCAGGATGGAATGGACACTTGCTCTTGCTGTTCGAACAAGATCACGTATTTTCTGTCAATGCACAGGCACTAACAATCACTGCCACTGCTGACCAGGCTGCATTGCTGGCCTGACCTCTGGGTCTCCGACCATTTCTGGAGAAGAAGATGGCCCTCCCCCACAAGGTCCAGCAGCAATCTCAACTCTCCCTCTATAAACCCTGGAGCTGGTCTACAAAGTGCCATCTCCCTGGCGTGACTGACTATGAGTCCATCGTTAGTTTTAAGAGCAGCTTCCCCTTGTTAATGACACACAGCTGTGGCTACTTTGGGCAAGTCACATGTCTGGTGCGTCCATGGCAACATGATTAGCATAGAGGCTGTTTCATTGCAGCGAATGTCAAAAGATTGCTAGTCAGAGTGCACTCAGGAGACCTGTGCACAACACCCCAGTTTTCTCACTGTTATGACACTTAGAAATATTTTGGGAAAATTCCATAATAGTTAGGCAAGGAACTACATTCAAGTTTATAGTGAATTAGATGAGGAACTACATTCAGATTTATGGTGGGTTAGATGAAGAAATATATTCAGATTTAGTTAGATGAAGAACTATGTTGGAGTTTATTGTGGGTTGCATGAGGAAGTGTGTTTGGGTTTACAGTGCATTTTTAAGGAAATTACATTTTGAATTATAGCAATGTACCTGCTATAACATTTTATAGTAAGCATCTTCCTACTTAAATGTATACACTGATGACTCTTTGGTAGATATAAACATGCATGAATGACGCCATCAATAATGTGATTTGTTGCAGGTTTAGTCTTGCCATAGAATAAGCCTATCTTGTCCACACTAGCCCCAGCACACGCGGGTGCTCTTTTTAATCCCACCTTTCTGCATCTGGCCTATAGTCTTGCAGCTTACAGCACTTAAGGTGTAGATACAGGCACTTTATAAAAATAGAGTTTAATGTCTCTGTCTCCACTACCTACTCTGGAAGCAAATTCCAGATAGCCACTATCCTTGGGTTCTTCCTCAAGTCCCCTTTACTTGGCAGAGTATTCTACAACTAGGTGACGCAGATTCAAGATAAGTGGCAGAAGGTAAAGGGGACTTGAGGAAGAAGATCAACTTAATGCAAGGTAGATCCATTCAAAGCCTGATGGCAACAGGGAAGAAGCTGTTCTTGAGTCGGTTGTTACGTGACTTCAGACTTCTGTATCTTTTTCTCGACAGAAGGGAAGGTGGAGAAGAGAATGTCTGGATTGCGTGGGGTTCTTAATTATACTGGCTACTTTGCCAAGACAGTGGGAAGTGTAGACAGAGTCAATGGATGGGAGGCTGGTTTGCATGATGGATTGGTCTACATTCATGATTTTTTTGTAGTTTCTTGCAGTCTTGGGCAGAACAGGAGCTGTGATACAACCAGAAAAAATGCTTTCTATGGTGCATCTGTAAAAGTTGGTAAGAGTTGCAGCTGACACGCCAAACTTCTGAGAAAGTTGGTGGGTTTTCTTAACTATAGCATCGGCATGGGAGGACCAAGACAGGTTGTTGATCATCTGGACATTTGAAGCTTGAAACTCTCTACCCTTTCCACCTAGTCCCCATTGATGTAGACAGCGGTATGTTCTACTCTACGTTCCTGCAGTCAATGGCAATCTTCTTCGTTTTGTTGACATTGAGGGAGTGGTTATTGTCATTGCACCAGATACCTCATTCTTGTACTCTGTCTCGTCATTATTTGATATCTGACCCACTACTTAATATCTTAATAAGTTCTGCCATGTGAAAAGGACCAAGCCTTTTCAGCCATAATTGGCTTAAGGAAATCAAATTAAATTGGATTGAGATTTTCCAAGTGTAGAAAAGAGAACTGAGAAAAAGTATGTGTGCCTTCAAGGACAAATTAGACAGAATAAAAAGCCGTCAACCTCTTGCATCCTTAGGGTGAGACTAATACTCAATGCTTTATGAGAGAAAGTAGATACTGAATTCAAGTAATTGGAATAACTGGGCATTATCCAGCCCGTTTAGTTTTCGGTATAAGCGGTACCTGTAGTTCTCATATTGAAACTGGACAAGACTGCATTTTTTAAAGTATATTTATTAGTGTCACAAGTAGACTTACATTAACATTAATGAAATACTGTGAAAATTGTCTAATCGCCACACTCCGGCAATATGGGACCTTGTCGAATGCCTTGCTAAAATCCATGTACACAACATCCACTGCACTATCTTCATAAACCATTCTTGTCATTTCCTAAAGAATTTGTGAAGCAAGGCTTTCCTTTGACAAATCCATGCTGACCATCCCTGACTAGTCCGTGCTAGTGATAGTTAATCCTATTCCTCAGGATTAATTCAATTAATTTGCCCACCATCGATATAAGATTAACTGGCCTCTAATTGTATGGCATTTATTTTGATCCCTTTTTTAAACAATGGAACTACATTTGTATTTCTCCAGTCCTCTGGTACCTCCCCTGTATCTGGTGAGGATTGGAAAATAACCCTCAAAGCATCTGCTATCTCCTCTCTGACCTCCTTCAGCAGCCTTGGAAACAATCCATCCAGAGTGGCTTTGGCTACTTGTCAACTTTTAAGGATTTCAACCCTTCGAGTGCTTCCTCTCTCTTAATGATTATCTGGTCCAATACCTCTGTGTTCCTCCTGGATTCACCCCTTTCCTTTGTAAACAGTGAAACAAAATATTAATTTAAAACGCTTCCCATTGCCTCTGCACCTGCACACAAGTTCCTTTTTTCATTTCTGATAGGTTCCACATTTTCCTTAACTAACCTTTTACCATTAATATATTGGTAAAATGTATTTCTTTAACTTTACTTGCTAATCTTTCTTTTTGCCCTCTTTTTGAGTTCCTTATTTTCTTTTTCACCTCATCTCTGTACCTAGAATGGCCTAGATATATTCATCTAGGCCATTCCGAATTTAACTCCTCCTCATCATCTTCCTGTTTCATGATTACTAATTCTTCACTTTTGTCCTCATCATCTTTCTCCCAATGTTTTTTAATCACGTTGATGTGACATACTTTTTGCAATTTACATCTGTCTGATGTATAAATCAAATAATTCACATCGCTCAGCTTCTTTTCAATTCGATAAAGGCCACTAAATTTGGCTTTGGCTCTCCAGATATTGGTAATATAACAAGTACTTTCTCTCCTCCTGCAAAACTTCTAACCTGTGCTTTTCTATTGGCTACTGTTTTCCTTATTCATGTGGTATCTCATGAATTATTATTAGAATCCCTTTTCTATTCAGGAGTTGGAAAGTCTGATTTTCTTTTGCCCATGTGTCATTTGCACTCACTTGTGGTAGTCACTTTCTTATCAGGACGTTATCCTTGACATAATAGCATTCAGTGTTGAATAGGTTGTTAGATAAATTTGGTGTAATTTGGAATCTTTTTGCAATGTTTGAAGTAAACACATCTGTCTCTCTATCTTGACTTGTTCTCTCTGCAGTCAATTTATAAAATACCATATCTAATAAACTAATTTCATTTGCTTCATCCGACTGTTTCAGTTCTGATTGTTCTTTAAGTTTTTGTGCTTGTGCTCTCATCACTTCACAATCTGGGAACATTTCAGGAAATTCTTTTTGCAAGGACTTTAACTAGATTGTATACAGGCTATTCAACTACTGTGGGAAGCACCACTATCTGTGATCCTGCCAAATCATTTCCCAAAATAACTTGAACCCCTACAATAGTAATTTCTCTGCCAATCCTGCGGTTATTTTAATACACTCGAGTGAGTGCCTTGTTCTTTACTTCGCTCGTCGACGGTTTTGTCTACCTCTAGCGGAACCCCAGTCCAGGGCCCACTTGATCTTGATTGAGGTAAGTGCATTGGAGTCACAGCTAAGATGTTCTAGCTAGGGAACGTGAGTTGAGTTCAGAGCTAAGGTGTTATAGCTAGGTCTTTTACCGTCATCCCAGATGTTTATGGGCCTACTGGTGAGCCATTTTGTCGGTACTGAGTGCTCGAGTTACTCCTGCGGGAGGGTGGAAATTTAGGGGACATTTAGGCTGAATTAAAGGGGATCCAATTGGGTGATACTTTGACTTAGCCAATTAGCCTAGTTAGCACGTTTTTGGGGATGTGGGAGGAAACAGGAGTGCCTGAAGAAAACCCACGCAAGCACAGGGAGAATGTGCAAACTCCCGCAGACATTGACCAAGGCCAGGAGTCCGCCCTGGGTCTCCGTAGCTGCCCAGCCAACAGTGCTAATCACTGGGCTGACATGCTGCCCATACGTCAGTCCATGTCAGCACACACTGCCGGCAGTGAAGTACAGGACAACTCTCAGATCGATACCCAAGAGCCATCCAAGCACTACCCACCGAGTGCATGTCACCTGTCTTAAAATTACTCCTTAATTTGATCTTCATGAAAGGAAATTTCCTGTTTTCCCCATGAATGCTTGTGATCAGAATTTCTTCTTTTAGCATTCCTTCAGGGCAAGAAATATCTTTATTCCACAACATTAGGAATTGATTTGCCCCTCTTATCAGAATTTTTAATGTCCTTCCCTATTCTATCCTGTCCACCGTTCCTACATGCACAAAATCCTTGAAGGCATCTGCCACCTGCTGGTCACTTTGTTCCTGTACAATTTGTGCACACACGTTCATCTCCACTGGATGCTCACTCACTCTATGCATAAATTCTACTAGCTTTTCTTGTGATAAATCCAACCGGCTTTCCCTTTAATAAGCAGTATTCTGATTTCACATGGCCCAGGGTTAACATCTAACCCTCTTGGCTCCTTTCAAAAGGGATGCAGCCTCTTTAGCACTTTATTTCTCTGTGATAGCGAAAACTCTGTGAGTTTCAGCCACTCCCTCTTTTCCTTGACCATCTTTTCTCACACCTTCCTGTTTTCTATCTTTTTCCATGTTGAAAGAATTACAGAGAAAAGATTTGGTTCTGTGGACCATTTCATAATAGTGGCGTTTGCTACAAATAAACCTGTTGGACTTCAACCTGATGTTGTGAGACTTCTTACCTAGTACATAATCATCAGCTAACTCTTGCTGCCTGTCTAGCAATCTGAACTCTTTGTTCCTCCACATATGTCCTAATAATCAAAGAAATCGAATTTTTAAGTTTTTCTAAAACCATCACCTTCCTAAGGGCTTCAGACACTTTTTGGGATCTTTGAAGCCTGTATCAAATGATTAAAATAGTTTTTCTTTAGTGTTTCTAATGAGTTTGCCCAGCCTATTTATTTACATTTCGAAACTTCTGCCTTTCTGGCCCAATACTAACTTATTTGCACTAAGGATAGCTCTTTTAATTGTTTCATAGTCCTTCAATTTCTCCTTATCCAAAGTATTGTCCAATTCCCTTGTGGCCATTTAAATTGTTTAGCTATCTTTTCAAAAGATATAAAAAAACGCCTCTACACCCAGGAAGTGCCTGTATGAATTTAAACATCTCTGCACTAGGTTCATATTTAGAGCTGTTTTCTCACTCATCTTACTCCAATGTCTCTACTTTAATTTTCTATATTCAAAGCTTATATTATCTCTCTTTATCCTTTTCTCTTTCTGTCATTGTTAATGGCTGCATTCCCAAATTTCTTTGAAAATTCACTTCTCTTTTTTCTTTCTCATTCTAGTTCCAGTTTGTTTTTCATTTCTAGTTTTGCTGTTTCTCTTTCAGCCTGAATATGCGCTAATTCCACTGCTTCACTTTTTAAGAGAAGTGGGTTTACCTGACATCTGTGACAAATTTAAATACTTTGTTAGTTTTTCCACAATCTTGGGTTTCTTTAACCCAACCAGTGAACTAGCTCCAATTTACTGCCAATTCCAATCGCTTTTTTCAATTTTGCTGCTTTGTTGTTATCCACTTCCAAATAAGTTTGGGCTTGAATGGGAGCCATTTCTTCTGCAGTCTTTTATTTTGAATAACAAGTTGCTTTCCACTTTTCTCACCCTTGTTACCATAATGAGGATGAGAAAAGTCAATTTCTCTACACCAAAAGAATTATACTTTTTAAAATATCCCGGTCCAAGAGCCCCCAATTTCATATGTTTTGAAATCCTGCTGATATTATATGGGCCAGTATTCCAATCAGAAACATTGGTTTTCTGTGGGGTTTTTTGGATAATAGTGAGAAACATTTATGGAAACAGAAGTCAGATCCTCCTTTTATTAAACAACAAATAAAAGTACATATTAAAATAGAAGAAAGATAATGCAATATGCAAAGACAATCTTAAATTTGATAAATTAACAGTGAGCACTTAGTCTCTCAAAGACTGTTTCCTCTGTAATCCTAAACTTTACAGAGATCTGATTTCCAAAACAACAATCATAAACCTATTGGTCAAATCTAGCCAGTTATTACTGCACCATATAGCTTAAGTGACCAGGACTTGGGAATGGTCTTTGGTTTATTAGAAAAAAATTATCTTTTGCACAAACTGGCTTTTACCTTTAGCACTTCATCTCTGGCTGAGCTGTTTCCTGAGGATGACTGTCCCTCTTCCCGATCTTCTGCTGCCTTCAGTGCCAAAATTGGCTGTTTTGAGGATGGCTGCCTCTCTTTCTTGTTGTTGCTTCTTAGTGTCTAAACTGCTTCCTGGCTCACAGCACTCCATGAATTGTATCAATTACAAAAAACATCCTGTTCTCTATCGTTTTTCTTCCTTTCTCTTAGTTGCTGTCCAAGCATGGTTTACAAAATAGATGGCAGTTTGATTTTACTTGTACAAAAAAAATCATTTTAATAGTATCCTACCAATTTGTGACAATGAGCAATTGATTCAGCTGAAAAAGTGGATGTGTTGTGGGAGTTGTATTTCTCCTTGAATTTTGACATGTAAGTTTGGAAACCATTGGTCAAGTTTTTACATGAACTTTACAAAGCCTTTCATGGGTCATATATTTCTAGACATTGTGGGTATGTATTCCAAGAGGTTAGAAGTACGTATGAACAACAGCACAGCTCCTATTATGATAGAGAAGCTAAGCCAAATTTTTACAAGTCATGGTTTACCGAATACTCTTGTTTCTGATAACAATAGAATGTTTATGAATGATTTGTTCCAAGAGTTTATGCAAAGGAATGCAATACGCCCTGTGCGTACTGCACCTTTTCATACAGTTTCAAATGGTTTAGCAGAACAAGCTGTTCAGAAACTGAAAGGAGGAGAATGACAAGTGATACTTTGACTGACAAGACAAACTCTCACAGTTCTTGTTCCAATATCGTATCACACTGCAAACAGCAAGACTATCATTAGCTAAATTACTGATCGATAAGAAGCCAAAGTCTCATCTGGATCTGTCGCATCCAGATGTCAAAGCAAGAATAGAAAGGACACAGGAAAAGCAGAAGGAAAGCCTACCGTGCTAAGGAAAGTTATTTCAATCCAAATGGTGGTAAGGAATTTTAGTGCAACCAACAATGGCTGCTTGAAGTTATTCTCAATCAAAGTGGTCCAGTATCTTTAGTAGTGAAACCAACCAGTGGAAGAGTTGTTTGCAGACACTAGTATCACGTTTGTCTGACTTGGAGACAGCAAAAGTTCCAGATAACTCGGTAGATGGAAATGCTGATGTGGAAACTCGACAGGAAATGGTTTCTGTTGTTCAAGATTTCCAGTGGACTCTTCCAGGAGAGAATGAGGGATATCCATGTGCAGGTACTCAACCTGCTGCACCCACAAGTCCTGTTCCACTGAAACAAGTCTCACCACTCTCTATGGAGTTACCAGTGGTACTGCACAGGTCACAGTTCTGGTTACAAAACTCCTAAAAGACTGATGTGTGATTGAGACATGAATTTTGTTATATTTCTTTCCTCAAGGGATTGAAATTGAGGGGTGGTGGAGTAGGTGGGGTGTCGTTGTAAGCATCTTCCTATTTGAATGTATATATTGATGTCTTTAGTAAATATAAGCTTGCACGAGTGACATTATTGGTAGCATTGGCTTTTGCAGATTTAATCTTACCACAAGGGACTCGTGTAACAAGCTGCCTCCAGTCCTGAGTCCATGTTGTTCTGTGTTTTGGTACTTTTATTTTTTTTTCAGAACAAATTGTCAACAAGTTGAGACATTCCCGATCCAAGCTGACAAGATTGAATGTCATAACACATTCAAATAATTATTTGTGACCAAGTTACCACTGTAGACAGATGAGGAACAAATTTAGATTTATAGTGGATGAGGTGAGGAACTGTGTTAGTGGCAGCACCTCAGAATTTTTCTTCTGGAATGTGATTGGCCCAGAAAGAAAAAACAATTGTAACAGTCATATTCTAATCAGAATAACCAGCATACACCTGGAACCAAATTTAGGCTATGTTTGTCGTGATTTTTTTACAAGTTCATTCATGGAATGTGAGCTTCTTGGCTGGGCCAGCATTTGTTGTCCTTCCTAATTGCCCTCGAAGATGGTGTTGAGTTGCTTTCTTAAACCACAGCAGTCTTTTTGACGTTGACACCCACAGTGCAGTTAGGGAGGTAGTTTCAGGATTTTGACCCAGTGACAGTGAAGGAATGGCGATTATATTTCCAGGTCAGGATGGTAATTGGTTTGGTGGGAAACGTAGCTGGCAGTGTTCCCAAGTGTCTGATGCTACTGTCCTTAAGTGATAGTGATCATGGGAGTGTAATGTATTGTATAGGAGCCTTCGTGAGTTTAGCTAGGGAGCTTGCGGACAGGCTGAAGTCATGCATGCTCCCTGCCACATATGGCCACACTAGGATTCTTGCATGATACTGAACCTTTGATTTAAATGTGAGTTTTGAGCAGCTTATCAATTAGCAGCCTCTTGTCAATGAGGATGCAACTGGGGTTCAATCTGCAATCTGGAAAAATACCCATTTCCAAAGTGAAAGTCCATGAAATGCATGCCTTAGCTGAGTCACTGTTACACAAAAAAAAGACAATGTAATTACAGAGGAGCAATATGACAACATATGGAGAATTTCCACATGTTGAGCCATAAAACAAGACACAATAGGGATGTGGACATAGAGATGATGGCTTCCTGGAAACACCATATGTGATGCACATGTT
Source organism: Sphyrna mokarran (assembly GCA_024679065.1). Taxonomy (NCBI): domain Eukaryota; kingdom Metazoa; phylum Chordata; class Chondrichthyes; order Carcharhiniformes; family Carcharhinidae; genus Sphyrna; species Sphyrna mokarran. The sequence continues at coordinate 75,622,531 of JAGIQG010000013.1, read as the reverse complement.
GTGCAAGATGCCTGTGCAGCCAAAGTGTTGCTGGAGGTGAGGAGGCTGAAGCTATGGGGCAAAAGAGGAGGATATGAAGTTGGAGAAGATGGAAAGGAGGAGGCGAAGAGATGGAGGTGGCAGAACCAAATGGACGAGGCCTCAGCATTCCAAAAAATCTCGCCTAGATGAGCATTCTGCTCCTAAGAACCTCACATACTAATTCGCCTTCAGCCACTCACTAACCCTCACTCATTGGCTCAATTTCACTCACTCTCACACATTGACTCATCCCCATTCACTCCTCATCTCTCACTTGAAAAAAAACATGTAATTTGTTGGTCCCTGGCTTCTCCCTTCACTTCTCTGCTATCCTGCCACTCTTTCTCCTCCGCTCCCTGTTCCTCCCCACTACTTCTCTATCTGTTGCACTTTCTGTTGGTAGCACACAGGCATTTGTATGTTCCTAGGCCTCAAGCCTCATTCAGAATGATCATGAATGCATTTGGGTGGGCAAGTGAGTGAGGATGAGAGAGGAGTGAATGGCAGCAGCCCTTGATGTTCATTGACCATAACAGCTTCCATTCCATTAAAGTTCAGTTTATGTGTGAACATTAAAAGCACATCCTATACACGTGCACACAGTTCCCTGGGAGTTGCCATAACTCCTACATGCTCAGTCACTCCCAGATGACTGGCATCTTTGAGGATCCAAAATGTCTATAGGGATGGTTGTCAGTTCATGACTTCAGTATGTTGCTCTCCTTGGCCAGAATCCTTCAGTCTGTAGTTACATCATCAGTCCCCTTTTTCAGCGGATAGCCCTTTTCTCCTAGTAGTCAGTCATCAAACTGTGCTTGTGTCCTGGGAGTGATACAGGATGAAGGCATAATGGCAGCTTCCTGAATACTTGGTGCAACTCTGCAGTATCTTACTCTTGTGGTCAGACACACAATCTAGATGTTTGGAGAGTGGAAGCTCCTTCTATTGACAAAAACACCTGGCTCTCCTGCTGGTACCTTGATGGGTACATGTAAGCAGTCAATGACTCCTTTAATATGAGGAAACCTTGCAATTGCAGCAAATCCTCTAGCTCACTCTGTCCGGCTGGTTTACAACTGTGCTGAAGTGAATGAAGGTTTTGACCTTTTGGAACAGTGCAAATGTAACCAACTTAATGCAGCTGTGGGTAAAGGATTTTGAGATTCCACAGAGACCTCCCATTGACTCCTGGAATGAGCCTGAGGCATAAAATTTCAGGGCCATTGTCACATTCAGAACCACTGGCATAAGGTGGCCACCTACACAGTTGCAGAAGATTTTAGGTCCATGTTGTAGATAAAGATGACGTGTCCCTGGAGAGGTGGAGTCTTCTTCGGCACTGATCTTCTGGCACCACCAGTTAACATGCTCACTACCTGAGTGTACTACCTGTACACTCTGCTAGCTATTGGTGCCTTCTCCAGACCCATCTCTCTTCCAAATCTTGCTGATTTTCCACATCTCGGTCCAAAGGGCAGACTCTGCAACTGGCCTCCTCTCCCTTCTGGCCCGCTCCTTCTTTTCTGAGGAGGTCTGTCCAGCTGAGAACACAATCTCCATGTTTATCCAGATGGATAGGTTTCTGCACTGTAAGCGTCTACTCATGTTTAGCAATCCGAGAATTATCCAAAGTAATCAAAAATGCTAGAAGTAATCCAACAGCAAACAACTCACAGCAAAACTCCTAACGCCTCAACTTCTGGACCTTTTGTTCCTCCCCGGATGAAAAATGACATACACATGGTGATCATAAAATTCTGTTTTTGTAGTTGGCAAATTAGAAAGGTCTATTTTTTGTGGTGTCTTATTCTGACAACATATGTGGCTTTCCTTGAAACCTTTTTAGAATGTGCTGCTGTTTGAATCCTCCAGTGAATTCTTTGTGTTTATTTGGTCTCCTCTCAGCCCCAATTTTAAATACTTTAGCTGCTTAGGTCCTAAGCTCTGCAATTCCCTTCTAAACCTATTCCTCTTTCCCATTTAAGGCAATCCTTAAAAGCAATCTCTTTATCAAGCTTTCAATCATCTGTCCTAACATCTCCTTATGGGATTTGAATTTCATTTGATATTGCTTCTGTAAGACACCTTGGAATGATTTACTACATTGAAGTAAATGTAGTAACTTTATATAGTTAAATATAAAGGTCAGTTGTTGTTGACAATTATACGGTGTCATTATTTGAGTTATTTTTAATTCTAACACGAAGACCTTCAGATCTCCATACCCTATTATCTATTTCTGCAACTGTGAGCATTGTTTCCAATCAGTTTCTCAGACCTTATGACTTACCATCTTGCTAGTATATTTTATCTAATGATTCAACTAAACTATACTCTGCCAGTAAGTAATAAACAAAATTCACACTCCACGTGCTCAATTCCTAAAATTCCAATTTTGCTTAAGTTGATAGTCAGCATTTCTTTTACAAAGTGATCAGATGTTTCAACTACATTATTTTAGACTTTAAGAACAGGTAATAAAAGTCCTCATTGAAAGATCCAACATCTTTCAATGAGAATATTATAGAATGTGAAAATCAGATTTTAAAATCTGAACTATAAGCAAAAACTGAGTTTTAAATACCAGGGAAATCCCAAATGATTCTCTGCTCTATGAGTTACCCGACCTTAATCTATATATTGGTGTTTCTTGTAACATTTTTCTAGGCAATGCAAAAATATTCTGCAAGTACTCTTGGTTATTACAGCACAGAACAAAACATTTAATTCATCATGCCCATACTGGTTCTATGTGGAGTAGTCTTGATTTTACCCTTGCAAATTTATTCCTTGAAGTGGCTATCCATTTTCCTTTAGAAACCATTGATGGTCTCCAGTTCCACTATCTTCTTGGGCAGGGAATTCCAAGCCATTATCATATGCTGTGTAAAAAAAGATCTTCCTCACTTCTCTGAATTACTTATCCAAAACCTTAAATGTGTATGTTCTAGCCTTTGTACCATCAACTAGTGGGAACTGCTCTTTTTGTAAAATGTAAAATTGCTGGCACCAACACACCCATCCCTGATGAGCACAATGCCTTCTATACCTGTTTTGAGCAAGAGGTCAATGAGAACACGCTCTCCACCCTGGAAGCCTCAGAAAAACCTGTATCTGAGGTCACCATTGCAGATGTCAGAACAGCATTCTAGAAGGTCAACTTACAAAAAGCAACTGCCCCAGATGGGTACCCGGACAAGCACTCAGATCTTACGTGGACCAGCTGGTGGGATAGTCACAGATATCTTCAACCTCTTTTTACATCATTCTCAGTTCCTTATCTGCTTCAAGAAGATGACCATTTTCCCGGTACCAAAAAAAAATCAAAGCAGCATGCTTTAATGCCTATTGTCTGGTGGCTCTGTCATCCATCATTATGAAGTGTTCCAAAATGTTAGTGATGTAATGGCACAAATCAATTTCAGCCTCCCAGATTGACTGGATACACCGAACAAGTCCACAGCAGATGCCATCTATCTGGCCCTGCACTCAACCCTGGAACACCTAGATATCAAAGACACCTATGTCAGACTTCTATTTATTGACCACAGCTCAGCCTTCAACATCATTATTCCTACAAAATGTATCTCCAAACTCCTGGTACTCGGCACCCTGTCTTTGCGTTGTTGGTGATCTGGACACCTAAAAACATGAAGTTGTCAACCGTTTCTACTTCATTCCCCTGAAAGAACAATACTTTTCACTGTATACTAATACATGACAACAATAAATCTATCAAATCTTTTTTTGTCTACCTTATCTAAATATGTCACAGTTTTCTACATGTCCATTAGATTATCCTGCAACTTTCTTTGCTCCAATGAGAATCCCAGCTTCTCCAGCCTAACCGTGCAGCTAAAGTATGGTGACCTGTACTGGGTGAAATACTCTAGTTATAGCCAAATCAGATTTCAGTTGTAAGATGTTCCTTAGTGGGGTGATAAGTTCTTCTAATATGGTTAAATAACCTGCCAATAATCAGATAATATATTCACACAAGAGTCAGAATTTTGACAAGTGGTTAGAACTGCTGCCTCATAGTACCAGGGACCCAGGTTCAGTTCTAGCTTGGCTGACTATATGGAGTTTGCATGTTCTCCCTGCGTTTATGCAGATTTCCAACAGGTGCTCTGGTTTCCTTCCATAATCTAAAGTTGAGTGGATTAATTGGATTAGCTATGATCAATGCTTGTGGTTACAGGGATCAAGCAGGGGGTGGTGGGCTTGGATAAGATGTTCTTTGTGAGAGATGGTGCAGACCTGATGGGCCAAATGGCCTCCTTTGTACTATATGGATTCTATGGTTTCACAGGGTAGACGGCAGGAAATTGGCAAAAATGGCAAGATATCATATGGGTGCCGTACTTTTTGCCACCATTCCATTTTGAAAATAAGAAAGGAAGATTTATATAGCATTTTTCATGACCACTACACGTCTGAAAATCCTTTTCAGCGCAGTGAAGTACGTTCTTAATGTAAAGTGACAGCTAATGTGCACACAGGAAACTCCCACAAACAGCAATGTCATTGCGATCATTAATTTATTTTCATGTTTAATACAAATAAATATGATGATAAATATTGGCCAAGGCATCAGGATGACTTACTAGATCTTCTTTGAAATAATACCATGAGATCTTTTATATCCATCCAAGCACACAGATGGGCCATTTATTTATTATTTCAAATAATGGTAAAAAGGTTGGGAGCTCAATTCCCACCAGTGACTTTTTGAGCCATTTAAGTGGCCAATTCAGGACCACTTTCTGGCTTCTTGGAAATTTTGTCCATTTTGTGAGGACCTATCAAAGCAGGAAACTCTAAAGTATGGGCACTTCATGACAGACTGAAGCCTTTCCCAATGGCAATGACCACATCCATGGCAATGAGCTATTGGATCCAGCAATTTCCTCAAACCATGCCTCCATCCTAATTGCCAGAGTCTGCTAACCCAGCGCAACCATCTCCAATCTACTGACCCCCATTATTCTACTTCCTTCAAGAGTAGGTAATTGAAGCACTCTCTCTCTGGTTTTTCAGGCTCAACAATGGCCACTGCCAGCAATGGCACTACTGAGACTTACCTCTTTGACAGAGCTTTTGGTCATCTGACCTAATATCGCCATCTGTGACTTGGTATCAAATTTTGCTTTTAATGCTCTTGTGAAGTGCCATGTAATGGTTTCAATAAATTAAAAGTATTATGTAAAAAGCAATGTTGGTGTTAATATAATTGGGAAGTGAAACTAATTAGAATTTTATAACACACTGTGTTATAATGATCTGCAATACAATGAATTAATGGGTAGTGAAGCCAAGTTAAATAATAAACTTCAAAAGGGAAGTTGATGTATACAAATGGAGAAAAATTGCAGAGCTATGAGAAAAGAACAGCAGTGTGGCACCAGTTGGACAACAGGCAGGGGAATGATCAATGGAATGGCTCTGTCCTCCGCTGTATTGCAAACAATCTATATTCATTAATGTTATATCTCTCAATTTCCAACTAGCCAATATCATGGCTCACTCATCACAAAGCTTCGGTGCAACAATGTTACCCAATGTTACCACCACTGGCAGATGAGGAAGATTTCTTTGAGGTTTGACTGTAATTGACACCACTTTGCTATGCAAAAAGTAGTTTAATGGTGAACCAAAGTAGAGTAGACCCAGCCAGCCACCTTAATTCAAAGGTAGTGGCCAGAATTTTATTGCCCCGTTGTCATGTGAATCATTGTGGTTGATGGGCGGAGAATGAGAAGGTCTGTTGACCTCAAGAAGGATTTTACAGTTTCCAGGTGAGCAAGGTTGTAACATCCCATCCAATATCAGAAACAGTAGGTCATTTTATGTTCCAGTTGAAGAATAGCAGGAGACAGCTCCTCAGAAAATGCCATGTACCATTAATCAGCTAACTCCAGCACTTGAGAAAATGTGTATGACTAGGCAATGCATTACTGTACATAATCTCAAAATTGAATCATATGCATGTGGATAATAGCTAACAGAGGATAACAGTGTACTTGGGGCAGTTAGGTGCTCATTCATTTGAAATTTCTCATTGTTGGCTGCCTGAGGGCAAGAGAATTCCCTGTCCTACCAGCTTGGGCAATTAAATTACATGTTTGAACCCTAGATCTTTCAATTTATCCATATTTTTCTTCTTCTTCTCATTGAGTGTACATTTCCATTCCTTGTTTTTGTTTATTCCATAATGGTTCACCTCACATGTATCCATATTAAAATATACTTGGTTAACTTGCAGTTCTTTCTGCGAACCAGTTTATGACTTACTGAAGTTTTAAATGAGCCTCCACAATATTTGCTAAACCCTAATGCCATTAAAAAAATTTCAACATTATGTTTCCTGTATCTTTTCCTTCTAGTTAAATCATTTATGAGTAACACAAACAAAATAGGCTAACATCAGATGCAGCGATAAATGACTTCTGCCCTTTCTCTAGGCCATGCATTATCTATTTATGCTAGCATTTGGCTTTCTGCCATCATTCAACTTTCTGTTCATTCTCTTTCATTTTCTTATACTATAAGCTTCTGGAGCATTATGCAGACTACATTTGCTTTATTTATCCAAATGATCACTCTTCAAAACAACTCTTATGAAATTTGTCACTGATGGTGCACTTTTCATAAATTCAAACTGCCTGTTCTTCATTAGTTCGTGCATGTATAACCTTTACTAATTTAATATCAAAATATTAGTTCCATATAATTGTTACACCATGATTTACATTTTATTTAAATTTTGTCCTGCTTATTCACTTTTGAAGAAAGGGGCTACATTTGTTACTCTCTATTTCAGTGGTACAAATTGAATATTCAAGGTTAGTTGGAAAAATGTGGCTAGAGTTGGTGTTTTCTCCTCGCTGACATCTTTCAACGTCTTGGGTTCAAGTCAGCAGGAATCAGTGATTTGCCTAACTTAAGTTCTTTTTTTTAGCATTTATTCTTTTGATACAGTTACAAAGGCAAATGTAGACCTTTAAGGACCCAAAAGAGATCAGTTTGTCAGAATTTGAGGACATAACTGAAGTGTGAAACTAGTGCTTATCGCCTATTTCAGAAAGGAAATGGGTGGTGTGGAGGAGAGGAAAGTTCTTGATAGACTAGTAATTGATTGAGATTTACTGATGGAAGCAAAGGTAGAAATAGCAATGGCATTAAACATAATCTTTCAATCCACATTGGATATAATAGTCATACCTAAGATTGGAGGGTGCTAGCATTACTAGGGATGTTCAATAAATAAATGCAGGCATAACATACGGTTTAAGCACATCGTCTGCACAATGATTTTTTAAAAAAGCTTCATTTATCCCCCTGATATCAAAACTGCATAAACTGTCATGGGAAAGTGTAGTTCTGAGAACTAACTATTTACAGAGAATATTCACCATCAAAGCTCAAGATTTCTGTGTTATTTAGGGCTTTGGTTTCTCAGTATTGCACTCACCAGTACGTTTAGGGTATCCTACCCAGTTCCAGGCTGCAGACTTGCTCCTCTCATTCTCTGAGGTTTCTTAGGGATGCTGCCAGTCAATCTGACTGGATCCCAATCAAGTTCCCTGGCTCTTCAGCCATTCTCAGGAGCTTTAAGATGCCCTAAATTCCTACCATGTGCCAATCACATATCCTCGCTTTACCCTGGTTGATTTCTGCACACCTCACCACATCTGGCTCTGCGTCATAGCTTATTAAAGACACTACTCATTATCCATTACGCAGGATCCAACAGGAAACATAGAATATAGGAGCAGGAGTTAGCCTTTTGGTCTTTTGAGCCTGTCCTACCATTCATTATGATCATGATGAATCATCCAATTCAGTAACATGTTTCTGCTTTTCTCTCCCCTGAAATTGCTTCAAACTGAACAATTCAGCATATCCCTGATTTGCTTTGAACCTCTGACTGGCATAAATGACAGCTATTATTTTCTGCCTTGAACTTATGATAGGAAGGTCAAGACCAAGGGAAACGAGCATCAGTTTCTGGTATGAAAGGGAGATGAACACATGAATAGTGCAAAAGGAGTTTGTGAGTCCAGGTACAGATGTCGTTAATTGCAAACACACTTAAATCTAAGCACACCGCCCATGTATCATGGGAATATTTATTGACCTCAAGGGCTTCCATTCTATCAATGTGCAACGACAAAAGGTCTATTTTTGACATGTGCAAGATTCCCAGGATGATATTTTCATCTTGCAGCAATTCGCATTCCCTAATGTCTTTGTCCTTGAAAAGGAAATGCAAAATCAATGCAGAAATATTCTGTAAAAGAAGCTGAAATGTTACAATAATGGTGCAGTGATGATTATAACGTACAGACAATGATGCCAAGTGACAAGATATTCTCGCTTCCAACTTTGCTCATTACAACTGTAAGAAGTCCAACTGTACTACAATGAATGCTATTTCAGCACAAGATGCATGGAAGAGCCCATCATACTGAAAACGTGCTCCAAGAGTCAGGACACATTCAGATGTGCCGTTCAATACCTACTAGCTAGGGTCTCCAGAATCATCATGTTTTGATATTCTCTATACAACATTGCAAAATAGCAAAGCTTGGATCAGCAGGAGGAAAAGCACACAGAGCCAAGATCCTGCTCAGAGAACAAAGAAGTATAAGGATGGTGGTGTTGCCTTTCGACAACCAGCTGCTCACATTGTTGCCAGGTATGCCTATTAATTCATGGTTCACTTAGGTTCACTTCAGCAGAAAATACAACAGATGCTCTTCCCACCAAAGCCTTGTGCAACCTCCTCCTCCACACAGTATTACTGACACAAAGCAATTTCACAGATCCCCATCCATTCATGTGTTCACATTCATCATGAAACAAGCTAAATGGCAATGTGGAATTCAGCCATCAAGGATGGACAAGATGGAAAAGTGGTGATAAGATGATATTTATGTGAGCTAAATAAACAACAAAAACTTGGCACCATGACATTCTCCCAGATATACAGCATCTCTTGTACAACTACAAGGCTTTGCTCTTCTTTCTCCTACTCCTGCGTATTGCAATCCCCATGATTTCAGTAGGGGTAAATTGCTTACATCTCTGCACTGACAGTTCAGATACACTTGGCCAATATCCTCTGGATTTCAGGATCAGTGAAGACCCCAATCACAACTGTCTGACTTATAGCTTTGCTGAAGCACATTCAGCTATTTGGACAGGAGGCAGCATGTGAGCTGCAAATAGAAAGTTATTTTATGGTTGAAAAGCGGAAGCATTTTGTAGGTTTAAGCATTTTCACGTCCTCTTCGCTATCTCTTTTCTTCTGGTCCAGCTCCATTTCACTTCTACACTTCTATGAAACAGTTCTATGAAACAGATCAGTGGAGTACTGTAAGGACAATAGTAAGATATTTGTCATTGGATTTAAGATGTCATAGACAATTTTAAGGTAGTACCTTTTACTGTCCATGATCAAATATATTTGAATGTGGATGTGTACATTGTTTTACATTTGGATAATAATAGTTCAACAGCAAGTTTCTGTATTAAAACTGAAGATAGTTATTTTATTTCTTTGTCACACTTACTTTGAAGTTTAAACAAGGGCTTGATGTCTCACTCACATGACTTATCCACCCTACCTTCTATACACAATAATTACATATAGTCGAAAGTAAAGCAAAGTAAAGTTTATTTATTAGTCACAAGTAAGGCTTACATTAACATTGCAATGAAGTTACTGTGAAATTCCCCTACTCTCCACACTCTGGCACCTGGTCAGATCAATGTACCTAACCAGCATGTCTTTTAGACCGTGGGAGGAAATTGGAACATTCGGAGGAACCCCACGCAGCCATGGGGAGAACGTGCAAACTATACATAGACAGTAACCCAAGCCAGAATCGAACTTGGGTCCCTAGCATTGTAAGGCAGCAGTACTAATCACAGTAGTTATAAAATTGAATTTAATCCTGTCTTTATTTTGCTGTAGAGCTGAGGTTTCTTTTTTGATGTTTTGGTTGGAAGTGAACCTTTTGAAAAGCAGGGATTTCTCTGTATATTTGCCAAAATTTGCTTTCACTGGTAGCTTGGAGCTATAACAGGTTAGAGGGAGAACCTTTGTTTCTCTTGCAATGTACTGCAGATATGCACTAAGGATACTTAGCTGACTGCAGTAGCAGATTTGCAAAACTCTGTGGGCGAAGTCAGTCTTGAAGTCTCTGACGGTATTTCCCTTTCTAAAGCCAGTTTGAATTTCTGCCAATATCTGTTAGCATGGAGCAGAGATGCGTACCATGTGTGTGATCTTGTATCAAATGTCAAGTCACTGTCCAAATACAATGTGGGTGGTAATTCATTCACACAATCTATGTTCTTCTCCCATCAGTGGTTTCATTCACCTTCTCACAATTTATCCTTCCAGCCCCAGCGGTATGATGTCAGACTGACCCAAATGGTTACTGGTTTTCAAAAACTAAAACCAGTCATGATGAACACACCAGGGGCACACAGTGAGATATAGTCCAAGAGTGGTGTGGAGCATGGCTAGGCCATGCCCCATACTGCCCCTGCTACTAGGGCGAGAAGGTGAAGGGGAATATGCTGATTTTTTGGGGGGAACAGCTGTGCCTGCATTGGAGTGATGAATGACTCAGTGCCTGTGAAGTGAGGTTAGGCCAGAGACTGTGAAGTTAAGGGGCAGAGGTGGGGTGGGTGAGGTGGTTTAAACTTAACTTCGAGATCAGGGCCCTTTCTGGGAAAATTGCACAAAAGATCTGATACACAGCATCATCACACAAGTAAGGCTATCACAAAGGTTGTTGGCATCCAGCTTGTGCATTATGTTACTTAAACTTTTATAGCTTCATTTGATATGAGTATTTGATGTTCCATAGAGGAGAACAATCTGACTATGGGAAATCTCACCATCTCATTGTCTTGTAACATCAGCCATTCAGGCTTGAGGTGGACTGCTCCATTCAGCAATCATAGTGAGTCTACTTTGAAAGTCGGTCACTGTAATACACATTATCAGTCACTGCTCAATGATTTTCCTTTATTTTTTTTTAATTGGGAAGTGGGCATTGCTGGCAAGGCCAGTATTTGTTGTTCATTCCTAATTGTTATTGAGAAGAAAGTGGTGAAGCGCTTTCTTGAAGAGCTGCAGTGCATTAAGATGTCTACAGAGTGCTACGTAGATGGTGTCTACATCTGTATTCAGCTAAACAGAGTTTGGACAGGACTGCTTCCTGTACTATAAGTTACTTAAGTGTGTTAATTCTTCATGGAAATACTACATAGACATTTCTACAGGAAGTATTCCTATTTCTTGTAAACATGTTGGTCCACAGTTACCCTTCTCAGAAAACATACGATTTCTATTGTTTCTAGAATTCAAACAATTCATTGGTGAAAGAGAATATTGTTTACGCAATCCAACTCTCAACGAAGGCCAAATAAACTGACCTTGAACGAATCACAGTAGATATGTTGAATGACTATACAATAAAATGTAATAATCAGCCAATTAATCAAACTTAGTCTGACTGATCTAATAACCTCAGGATCCTTGGGCACAATTTTCTGCACATCTTGCTGCATATTTCGCCGCAATAGAGATGGTCTGCTAATGGCCAGCAGCAAGATATTCTAGTCTTGCTGTTGTCAACAAGGTTTCCCCTTTTATGCATCCATTATCACCAGGAAATCCAAGGTGGGGTTCACCATTGGCAGATCCAACTGGCAAGAATGGCCAGAAAATTCTAGTCCTTACAACACTGGGAACCCATGCCTATGCTAACTCTTCAAAATAGTTGCTCATTTTGTCCAACTCCCTGCTGTTTCCCCACGTCTTACAACTTTCTCATTTCAATTTTATACCCTATCCTCTTTGGAAAATCATTATTGAGTTTTCTTCCACCACCCTTTCAGGCAGTGCATATGGTCTGATAAACTGTTTTCCTTGTGTTATTTCTGAGCCAATTAGCTTAAATCTGGATCCTTTTGTCATCATCCTCCTGTTAGTGGAAGCAACTTCACCATATTAACCAAAACAGTTCAGTATTTTGAACACTTTTTAATCTTTCCTCCAGCAACATTTACCTATGAGGATATCCAGTGAGAATAGTTGGTCTTGGCTGCTGCTATTCATTGATTGGGTTCATAAATGAAGAATTCAGCTACAATTCTGACTGCAACTCTGATTTGCCCTTATGGCACACAAGTTTGACTTTATTATATTTCAGAGTTTACGTCAGACAGTGAAAAATCAGATTGCTAAGATACTGGCCTAGGCAAGTAGAGTGAAATGGAGAAATTCCTGACTCTGCCTTGAAAGAAATTGTGTAGAAAAAATGGCGGTAAGTTGCGAGCTTAGGTCAGGCCAGCTGATTCAAGTGCAAAGAGACAACCATAGAGACTGCTGGATGCTGAGGCAAGTTGTTTAAAATTCTGTTTCAGACCATTATTACAATATGAGAACACCTGCTGTCCAGAGAAAATATTGTTTGATTGACAACTCAGTGTGCCTGGTCTCTACTGTCAAGTTCACAAGTTTACACAAATTTTTGTCAAGCATATTGGGTTAGAAAGTTCCTCCTTAATGGGTGGTAGTAAAAGCAGCACTTTTCTCAGTAGCTGTAATGGTGAATTTCCATGTCAGGCACCCACATTTCATCCAATTATAAATGCTCCAGTGGAAGAAAATATAGGTAGGCTGTGATCCATCCTCTCTGCTGGGACCTAATTGGATTACCTTCCCAGGTACCATACTTAAACCATCCCACACATTCTTCACTTCTTCAGTGAAAAGAAATTATCACTGACTGACATCTCACTGACATTTCCATCTGGTTTCACATCATATGTAGCTCGTGTCCTCAGCTCTTGCACAGGTCCACACAAGGCAGGTATTCCATCTACCTTGATACGTTTCCTACTCACAGCCTTTCCCTCTGATTTTATGTAGGGCAAGCTTGCTCAGACTTGCGGGAAAAATGCTGGAGCTCAAGGCTCTTACTTTGTATAAAAAGCCTACTATTGAACTGCCTGAGAGGACTGCGACCATGCCTGCTCCAACAGTAGAGCTGGTATCTCTCAACCTAATGAGGATCCTGCACAAACTCATCATTTAGCCAACAATATTGTGGTGAGTGCATTGTTATGTTGTTAACTATGCAGCCAATCAATAATTATCATCAATAATTTCTTTGACAGGCATCAGCACTAAATGTGGAAAGGGTAATGGGGTCAGCATTCTGCTGCAGCCGCCATGATGATCTTGGATGAGGATCCTGAGGACATATCAACTAAAGACTCATCATAACATTTACCTGTACCTTCCACCAGCACAGACATATACCTGTTAGAACCTAGCTCAGGGTCACAGAGTGCAGCACAGATCCTGGCCCACAGCAGGCTGAGACATGGAGGACTGCTAGTGGCCAGGATTTTGCTGAGTATCACTCAGATTCTGAGCCTCTGGACTTGCCCAAACATAGATGTTGAAGCTGCAGTAACAGACATGGAATATCAGACAAGATTGTCAGATGCAGTAAACAGATTGCAATGAACAATGGAGGAGTCTGTCTGTGTTCGATCTGATGTCATTGTATCAACAGTACACTGAGCTCAACACTAGTAAGGTGGTGGCCACCTTTGAGATTTTGATCCATGACATAAAGCTACTGTGCTCCAGGAGTTGTATTCCATCAGTAGCTAAGTGAAATGGTAACAAGGCACTTCAGTCTTGCTGCAGCTGCCTCTTCTCCTCGAAGAGTGGACAAGGCATTTGGGCACCCACTGGGGTGACGATGAGCAGCAAGACATCCCGAGGTTATCCAGTCAAGTGACTCTGTGAGTATTCAACCAATCCAAATCATGAAGTCATTTGGAATTTGAGGTGAGCTGATAAAATGGATACAAAACTGGTTTGGGCATTGAAAGCACAGAGTTGCAGTGGAAGGGTGCTTTTCTAATTGGAGATCTGTGACGAGCAGCGTTCCACAAGGATCAGTGCTGGGGCCTCTGTTGTTTGTAATGTATATAAATGATTTAGAGGAAAATGTAGAACGTCTGATTAGTAAATTTGCAGATGATACAAAAATTGGGACAGTAGCAGATAGTAGGAGAATTGTCAGAGAATACCATAGGAGACTAGACCAAAAGATGGCAGGTGGAATTTAATCCGGACAAATGGCGATTTAGAAGACTTACTGCAGAAGGAAAGTATAGAATAAATGGTAGAATCCTTAGAAATATTAGCTTGTAGAATGATCTAGGCATGCAGACCCACGGTTCTCTGAAGGTGGCAACTCAGGTGGACAAGGTGGTCAAGAAGGCAAATGGCATACTGGCCTTCATCGGTTGAAGTGGTGAGTATAGGAATTGGAAAATCGTGCTGCAGCTGTATAAGACTTTGGTTAGGCTGCATTTGGAATGTTATGTACAATTCTGGTCAACACACTATCAGAAGTGTGTTGATGTATTGGAAAGGGTGCAGAAGAAATTTACCAGGATGTGGCTTTGTTTAGAGAATATGGACTATGAAGAAAAGTTGAACAAACTTGGATTTTTTTCATTTGAGCACCAGAGGATGACGGGGAGGGGGGGACCTGATAGAGATTTACAAGATTATGACAGGCATGGATAGTCATCTTTTTCCCAGGGTCGAAGGATAAATTACTAGGGGTAAGTGGTCAGTACTGCTGCTTCACAGCTCCGGGGACCTGGGTTTGATTCCTGGCTCAGGTCACTGTCTGTGTGGAGTTTGCACATTCTCCTTGTGTTTGCATGGGTTTCCTCCCACTGTCTAAAGATATGCAGGTTAAGTTGATTGGCCATGCCATAAAATTGCCCTTAGTGTCCAGAGATGTGCAGGCTAGAGGGATTAATGAATAAAATATGTTGGGATATGGGGGTAGGGTCTGTGTGGGATTGTGTTTGGTGCAGACTCAATGGGCCAAAGCTCCTTTCCCTGCACTGTAGGATGCTATGATTCTATGATCTCTGAGTGTGTACCCAACATCCATGTCTGTAAGTGCTGAAGGCACATATCTCCCTCCCAAAAAAAAAGAATTAAGGTTCCCTGGTGTCTGGTAAACAATCCAGTTTGACCAGAAAGTGTCCTTTGTCTTGAGATGGTCTATATCCTATGTATTCTAATGTCTGCAGCTGCAACCTGTTTATCTCTGTGCAATTTCTTTTGAGGCTGCAGTCTGTCTGTTTCAGTACTCGTCCAATTATCCTAGCATGCTCTTGCAAATCACCGTCTTAGGTGGCCCATTTGGCCACAAGCCCAAACTCAGAGAGCTCATTTTTGCCTGTCTGCCTTGAGCATTCTCTAATCTTCGAGTGGAAATCTGTATACAGCGCTCCAAAAGTAGTAGTCACCATCCCACCTCCACGTGTTTGCACTCTGAATCTCATTAACACATGTTAGCCTGCTGTTTCCTGCTAGGGGTTGGAAAGTTAGCAAATTTGGAATTTTTTGCATTCTGCCCTCAAGACCATTGTGATTGTGGACAGGTGCAACGTCCCTTGACCTAAACCCTCTGCAAGGTTTGAGATGCTAATTCCAAATGGGTATATGGAATAGACATTGGCCTATTTGTACCTGGTTTCCGTGTTCCTATGATGGGTGGAGGGGACAAAAAGCCTTACCGTGAAATGGCTCAGAGTGAGGGTGCATCCCAGCTGATATGTGAACTTTATTATTAACAATTAGTAATCTTGAGGGCTTCATGGTGTGTCTTCATTTTTGGTATCGGAAAGGCCATTGCTAGGCATTAAGAATTCATAAAATCCCTGTGGTGCAAAAAGAGCCACTCGGCACATCAAGTCTGCATTGATAACAATCCCAGCCAGGCCCCATTCCCATAACTCCATTTATTTACCCTACTATCTCCCTGACATGAAGGGGCAATTTAGAACGGCCAATCAACCTATTCTGCACATCTTTGGACTGTGGGAGGAAACCAGAGCACTCGGCAGAAATACACGGAGACATGGGGAGAAAGTACAAACTCCACATAGGCACTGAGGCTGGAATAGAACCCAGGTGCCTGACGCTGTGAAGCAGCAGTGCAAACCATTGTGCAACCTGCTGGCCGCGGGGAGGATGAGACTGGCAGGCAACCGACACTACATTATGCTTATGTTCAATGTCCAGTAAAAATTCAGAAAACTGCAATGCTGCATCCTTTCTTGAGAACTTAAAATGATTGTTTCCTGAAGATTTTTTTTGATGCTGAGGATTGCCTCTAATAAAGAGGTGTCATCACTTCTATTGCTTGATCCAGTAACTTAGCCTAAATACCACCTGCACTATCGAAAGGCAATGTTCCCCCAAGCGGCTATTGATCTTCTTTAGTTTATTTATTAGTAAGGCTTACATTAACACTACAATGAAATTACTGTGAAATTCCTCTAGTTGCCACAGTCCAGCACCTATTTGGGTCAATGCATCTAACCAACATGTCTTTCAGAGTGTGGGAGGACACCCACATAGACACAGGGAGAATGTCTAAACTCCACGTAGACAGCAACCCAAGCTAGGAATTGAACCTGGGTCCCTGGCACTATGAAACAGCAATGCTAAACACTGTGCTATCGTGCTTCCATTGAGGGGCCTTGTCTGAATGCAGGCATACTGCTATAAGTGCTCTAAGATTTGCTATGATGCCCCTGCCTCTCATGGGCTGCTGTAATGAGTGGGATGTTTGGGAAAAGCTTCAAGAGGATTGTACCATCTGAGGTGCACTGATGAAAGATCGTTATGCAGTTATGAGCACTTTTTCAAAAGGTCACATAATCCCTAAGTTGACTGCCTGCCCTTCATAGGATAAGGACATGGTGACACTGCAGTGAAACTACTCATTCAAGGATTTGGATGGTTGAAATGAGAAGAATAGCAAAACAGGTAGCAAGGTTGGCCCAGCATAGGAGGCACTAGTCAGGGAGGATTAAACTAGCTAGTCATCATCATCCTCCTGGAATCTGGTGGCTATTAGCACATTATGTGCATACCTGCCTCTTCCCCGGTTCTTCAGTTTCCTTAGCATCATCAACCTCAGTCCTCCTGATGTCCTCCACATCAAAAGAAATGTGCAGCTCCTCCTTGTTGGCATCTGGTAAGTATCCCACCCCCCACCCTAAGGGGCAAAAACAGCAACTCGATCCCTGAATACAAAATTTTTAGGCAGAATAGGGTGATAGATTAAAATAACGTTATTGGTTAAAGAGTCAATTACAGCTATGAAGAGGGCTGTTATAGCAAATGAATCATCAAATGATGTTATGTGGGTTGAGCTCAGAAATAAAGGAGTGATTATAGTGGTAGAATTCTACTGTAGACTCTTGAATAGAGGAAAGGAATTAAAAGACCAAATATAGGAAGGCATAGTGGCAATAGGTTGGCTCAGTTCTCAGCACTGCTGCTTCACAGCACCAGGGACCCGGATTCAATCCTTGGCTGAGTGGAGTTTGTACATTCTCCCTGTGTCTGCGTGGATTTCCTGCGGGTGCTCCGGTTTCCTCCCACAGTCCAAAGATGTGTGGGTTAGGTGGATTGGCCATGCTAAATTGACCCTTAGTGTCAGGGGAACTAGCTAGGGTAAATGTATGGGTTATGGGGATAAGGTGTGGGTGGGATTGTGGCCAGTGCAGATTTTATGGGCTGAAAACCCTCCTTGTGTTCTATAGAATTCTAAGATTTTATCTATGTAGATAGATTTATGAATGCAAAAACAATAGAGCTGTAATCATTGGGAACTTCAACTATCTTAATAGCAATAGGATACAAACAGTATGAAAGGTACAAAGGGTACAAAATTCTTGAACTGCATTCAAAACAACTTTTCTAGCCACACAACAAGTACAAGAGAGTGCAATTCTATATTTAGTCTTAGGAAATGAAGCTGGGCAAGTGGGTGAAGTAGCAATGGGAGATAGTGACCATAACATAGATAGATTTAGCATCAAATGGAAAAGAAGAAAGATGGAAAAGGAGTAAAAGTTCTAAATTGGGGGATGATTAATTTTACAAAGTTGAGATGTGAACTAGCAAGAGTGTGCTGAATATAACTATTAGAAGGAAAAACTGTGTTAAGAGTGGGAAGCATTCAAAGACAAAACTCTACAGGCTCAATGTAGACATGTTCCCATGAAGAAAAAGGGTAGTACTTCCAAACCTACAGCCTCTGGTTATCCAGAAGTATACAGGCCAAGAGAAAATAGAAAAACAAAGCTTATGTCAATCACTAAAGACTTAATACTGTAGAAAGCCGAGAGGAGTATAGAAAGCTCAAGGTCATAGAGGTTTACAGCATGGAAATGGGATCGCCAGTCCAACTTGTCCATGCTGCCCTTTTTTTTCAACACTAAACTAGTCTCAATTGCCTGCGTTTGGCCCATTTCCCTCTATACCCATCTTACCCATCATAACTGTCTAAATGCTTTTTTAAAAGACAAAATTGTAGCTGCTTCTACTACTATCTCTGGCAGCTTGTTGCAGACACTCACCACCATTGGCGGGAAAAAAATACCCCTTGGATCCTTTTGTAACTCTCCCCTTTCACCTTAAACCTATGCACTCTAGTTTTAGACTCCCCTACCTTTGGGAAAAGGTGTTGACTAGCTGATCTATGTCCCTCATTATTTTATAGATCTCTGTAAGATCAATCCTAAGCCTCCTTTGCTCCAGGGAAAAATGTCCCAGTCTATCCAGCCTCTCTTTATAACTCAATCAAGTCCTAGTAACATACTAGTATCCTAGTAAATCTTTTCTGCACCCTTTTTGTTTAATAATGTACTTTCTATAATAGGGAACCAGAACTACACATAGTATTCCACACGTGGCCTTACCAATGCTTTGTACAACTTCAACAAGACAAAGAACAAAGAACAAAACAGCATGGGAAACAGGCCCTTCGGCCCAACGAGCCTGCGCCGCCACGCCCTTCTGACCAATGAAACCAAGCATGCCGAATGCTTTCTTCACCATTTTGTCCATTTGTGACTTCACTTTCAAGGACTTATGAATCTGTACCCCTAGATCTCCTTGTTCCATGACTCTCCCCAACACCGTGAGATAAAATGGAAGTTAAGAAAGCAGGGCGAGGGAAGAAAAAATATTGGCAGGTAAAATCAAATAAAATCCTAATATTTTTAACAATGCATTAACAGCAAGAGAGTAACTAAAGAAAAAGTAGAACCTATTAGAGATATAAATGTTGATGCAGAAGATGTGGGCAGAGTTCTCAATGAGTACTTTGTCTGTGTCTTTACTAAGGAGAGGAATGATTCAGGTATTCTGGTTAAAGAGGAGTGTGAAATATTTGATACAATAAGCGTAGTGAGAAATGACATACTGGAGAGACTGGCATCCTTGAAGGTGGATAAATCACCCGGGTCAGATGAATTGTATCCTCAGGTGTTGAAGAAAGCCAGGGAGGAAGCAGCAGATGTTCTGAGGGTCATTTTCCAATCCTCATTAAACACAAGTGGGGTATCAGAGTTGTACCATTATTTCAAAAGGGTGCAGGGTAGACAAGGAAACTATGGGCTGATCAGTTTGACTTCAGTGGTGGGCAAATTATTGGAAAAATTCTGAGATACATAGAGAAGTATGGATTGATCAGGGGAGTCAGCATGGTTTCGTTAGAGGAAGATCTTACAAACTTAATAGAACTTTGTGAGGTGGAAGCAAGGAAGATTGATGAGAATAGTGCCATATTACAAAGCCCCATGTGGGAGACTGGTCAGAAAATTAAGATATCATGGGATCCAATGGATGGTGGCAGTTTGGATCCAAAGTTCACTCAGTTACAGGAAACAAAGGGATTTTGATGGATGTTTTTGCAAATAAAACAGTTTTCAGTGGCGTTCCACAGGCTCAGTGTTGGGGTCCTTGCTATTTGTTGTATAGATTGATGATTTAGACTTAAATGTAAGTGGCGCAATTAAAAACTTTGCAGAAGACACAAAAATTGGCTGAGTAGTTGATAGTGAAGAGGATAGTTGTTGATTCCAGAATTAAAATCAATGATTTGATTGAGTAGGCAGAGAAGTGACAAATGGAATTCAATCTGGAAAAGCGTAAGATAATGTATTTGGGGAGGGCAAACAAAGCAAGGCAATGTTCAATAACAGGAAAATAACAGATGTTTCAGGAAGGACAGAGAGGGAGGCAAAAGAGGTGGGGGAGTGGCACTGTTGATCAGGAACACAAAGAACAAAGAACAAAACAGCATGGGAAACAGGCCCTTTGGCCCAACGAGTCCGCGCCACTACCTCGATGTTCCCACTTCTACACGTGATCCCTGTCTATGTTTATAGATCTACGCATTGAAACCAAATTTGAGATAATTTAGGGAACATCTGCCAATCAGCCTAACAGCACATCTTTGGGATGTGGGAGGAAACTGGAGCACCCGGAGAAAACTCACGTAAGCACAGGGATAATGCACAAGCTCCCACAGACACAGGCCCAAATCCATGTATCTGCACAGCACAACAATAGTCACTGAGCTGTCATGTTGCACATCAAATGGTCCAGGTCAAGCATACACTAACGATGTGAAGCACTAGGATACTCTCGAAAAATCCAAGAGCAGCCCTCTCACAACGCATCGTGTGTATGCCCCTTGTTAGATAACAAGGCAGACCAAAGTACCAGTAGGATAAAACAAATACATCATATATGATGGGATCTTTAAACTAGAAAAGCTGGGGGGTGGGAATATCGATGGGACGGTGAATAAGGAGGTTAGTTCCCAGGTAGGGAAGGACTGTAGGGACTCTGAGAGAGGGGTTAGGCAGGTGGTGGAAAAGGGAAATAGCCTGACAGAGGGGCTGAGGTGTGTCTATTTTAATGCCAGGAGTGTAGTAAATAAGCTTAGGGCGTGGATTGCTGTTTGGAGTGTGATGTGGTGACCATTACAGAGACTTGGTTGTCTCAGGGACAGGACTGGGTACTTCAGGTGCCGGGATTCAGATGCTTCAGGAAGGACAGGATTGGGGGCAAAAGAGGAGGTGGTGTGGCACTGTTGATCAGGGAGAGTGTCATGGCTGTAGAGAAGGTGGAAGACGGGGAGGGAATGTCTACAGAATCTCTGTGGGTGGAAGTTAGGAACAGCAAAGGCTCGATAACTTTGCTGGGTGTATTCTATAGGCTGCCCAATAGCGACAGGGAACTTGAGGTGCAGATAGGGAAACAGATCCTAGACAGATGTAGAAATAACAGGGTTGTCGTGATGGGAGATTTCAATTTCCCAAACATCGACTGGAATATCCCAAGGGTAAGGGGTTGGGATGGTGTGGAGTTTGTTAGGTGTGTTCAGGAAGGTTTCCTGACACAGTACGTGGAAAAGCCTACGAGAGGAGAGGCTGTACTTGACCTGGTGCTTGCTAATGAGCCAGGGCAGGTGTCGGATCTCACGGTAGGTGAGCATCTTGGGAATGGAGATCATAATTCTATCTCTTTCACGATAGCGATGGAAAGAGATAGGATCAGGCAGGCTAGGAAGGTGTGTGTCTAGAATAAGGGGAAATATGAAAACATTAGGCAGGTAATTGGACGTATAAACTGGAAGGAGGTATTTTTGGGGAAGAGTACAGAAGGAAAGTGGCGGATTTTCAAGGAATGTTTGTCTGGGGCACTGCAAGACAACGTTCCGAGGAGTCAAGGAGGTTCTGGTAGGACGCGGGAACCGTGGTGCACGAAGGTAGTGGTGAACCTAGTTAGGAAGAAAAAAAGATATATAAAAGGTTCAGAGAGCTAGGGGATGTTAGGGATCTAGAGGAGTATAAGGTGTGTAGAAGGGAACTTAAAAAGGAAATTAGGAGAGCCAGAAGGGGTCATGAGAAGGCATTGGCAGATAAGATTAAGGAGAATCCCAAGGCCTTCTACAAATATGTGAAAAGTGAAAGGATGAGAAGAGAAGGGATAGGGCCTAAAAGGTGAAGGGCAAAAAGTCTGTGTGAATCAGGAAGAAATGGCAGAGGTGTTTAACGAGTACTTTATCTCGGAATTCATGGTGGAAAGTGAACGGGGAGACTGCACTGCAGGTTTGAGGCATACGGAAAAGATTGAGTATGTGGATGTTAGGAAAGAGGATGTGTTAGACCTGTTAAATTCTATCAAGACAGACAAGTCGCCAGGACCGGATGGGATGTACCCCAGGTTATTGTGGGAGGTGAGGGAAGTGGTTGCAGAGTCCCTGGTGATGATATTTGCGTCGTCCATGGAAACGGGAGAGGTTCCGGAGGATTGGAGGATTGCGGATGTGGTTCCTATCTTTAAGAAAGGGAACAGGGATAGTCCGGGAAATTACCGACCGGTGAGTCTGACTTCAGTGGTTGGTAAGCTGATGGAGAGGCTTCTGAGGGATAAGATACATGAATATTTGGAGAAGTTTGGACTGATCAGAAATAGTCAGCATGGTTTTGTCAAGGGCAGGTCATGCCTTACGAGCCTAGTTGAGTTCTTTGAAAATGTGACTGAACACATTGACGAAGGAAGGGTGGTGGACATAGTGTACATGGACTTTAGTAAGGCGTTTGATAAGGTCCCACATGCAAGGCTTCTGGAGAAGGTGAGAGGGCATGGGATCCAAGGGGCTTTGGCCTCGTGGATCCAGACTGGCTTGCCGGCAGAAGGCAGAGAGTGGTTGTGGATGGGTCTTGTTCTGCATGGAGGTCGGTAACCAGTGGAGTGCCCCAGGGATCTGTTCTGAGACCCCTGCTGTTTGTCATTTTCATAAATGACCTGGATGAGGAAGTGGAAGGATGGGTTAGCAAGTTTGCCGACGATACAAAGATCGGTGGTGTTGTGGATGGTCTGGAGGGATGCCAAAAGTTGCAGCGGGACATAGACAGGATGCAAGACTGGGCGGAGAAGTGGCAGATGAACTTCAACGCAGATAAATGTGTAGTGGTCCATTTTGGCAGGAATAATGGGATGAAGGAGTACAATATAAGGGGTAGGAGTCTTGGCTGTGTTGTAGAGCAGAAGGATCTCGGGGTCCGGGTCCATAGGACTCTTAAATCGGCCTCGCAGGTGGAGGAAGTGGTCAAGAATGCGTACGGTGTACTGGCCTTCATTAATCGAGGAATAGAGTTTAGGAGTCAGGAGGTAATGTTGCAGCTCTATAAGACTCTTGTCAGACCCCAGTTGGAGTATTGTGCGCAGTTCTGGTCGCCTCATTATAGGAAGGATGTAGAGGCTATTGAGAGAGTTCAGAGGAGATTTACAAGGATGCTGCCTGGATGGGGAGGCAGGCCTTATGAAGATAGGTTGAGGGAGCTGGGACTCTTCTCACTGGAGAGACGTAGGTTGAGAGGCGACCTGATAGAGGTTTATAGAATGTTGAGAGGAATAGATAGGGTGGACTCTCAGAGACTATTTCCCCGAGCTGAAATGGTCACTACGAGAGGACACAGATTTAAGGTGCAGGGGAGCAAATACAGAGGAGATGTCAGGGGTAGGTTTTTCACTCAGAGGGTGGTGAGTGAATGGAACCGACTGCCATCGGAGATTGTTGAGGCAAACTCACTGGGGTCTTTTAAGAGACTTCTGGATGAGTATATGGAAAAGAATAGGATAGGGGGTTATAGATAGGTCTGTGGATTGGTAGATGTGATTGGCGCAACTCGTGGGCCGAAGGGCCTGTTTGTGCTGTATTGTTCTATGTTCTATATAGTGGCACAGCTGTAGAGAATGTGAACACCATGGAGGGATTGTCTACGGAGTATCTATGGGTGGAAATTCGGAACAGGAAAGGGTCAATAACTTCACTGGGTGTTTTCTACAGGTCGCCCAATAGTAACAGGAATGTTGAGGAGCAGATAGGGAAATAGATCTTGGAGAGATGTAGTAATAGCAGAGTTGTCATGATGGGAGATTTTAATTTGCCAAATATCAATTGGAAAATCCCTAGAGTAAGGGGTTTGGATGGGGAGGAGTTTGTTAGGTGTGTTCAGGAGGGTTTCCTGACAGTATGTGGATAAGTTTACAAGAGGAGAGGCTGTACTCGATCTGGTATTGGGTAATGAACCTGATCAGGTATCAGATCTCTCAGTGGGAGAGCATTTTGGGGATAGTGATCATAACTCCTTTACACTAGCATTGGAGAGAGATAGGATCAGGCAAGCTAGGAAAGTGTTTATCTGGAGTAAGGGGAAATATGAAGCCGTTAAGCAGAAAACATCTATGTTCAATTATGGGAATCTATGTTTTATTATGGGAACGAATGGGATGGGGGTTATAGATAGGTCTGCGGATTAGTAGATATAGATGTGATCGGCGCAACTCTGGGCCGAAGGGCCTGTTTGTGCTGTAGTGTTCTATGTTCTATGTTTAAAATTAGAGGCGTAAATTGGTATTCTCGGGGAAATGTACCAAAGTAAGGTGGCAGATTTTCAAAGAATGTTTCTCTGGTGTTCTGCATGACAATGTTCCAATGAGACAGGGAAGTTTTGGTAGGTTACAGGAACCGTGGTGCATGAAAGTTGTAACGAATCTAGTCAAAAAGAAAAGTGTCCAAAAGGTTTCGGGAGCTAGGTAATGTTAGGGATCTAGAGGAGTATATGACTTGTAGGAAGGAACTGAAGAAGGAAATTAGGACAGCCAGAAGGGGTCATGAGAAGGCATTGGCAGGTAAGATTAAGGAAAACCCTAAGGCGTTCTACAAATATGTGAAGAGTAAAAGAATGAGATATGAAGGTATAAGACCGATAAAATGTGACGGTGGGAAAGTTTGTGTAGAACCAGTAGAGATAGCAGACGTGCTCAATGAATACTTTACTTCGATATTCCTGGTGGAAAAGAATCTTGGTGGTTGTAGTGTGGGCGTGCGATAGAGTGAAAAGCTTCAGTATGTGGACATTAAGAAAGAGGATGTGTTGGAGCTTTTGAATAGCATCGAGATAGATAAGTCACCGGGACCAGATGGGATGTAGCCCAGGTTATGTGGGAGGCAAGGGAAGAGATTGCAGAGCCTCTGGCGATGATCTTTGCATCATCAATGGACACGGGAGAGGTTCTGGAGGATTGGAGGATTGCGAATGGAGGGACTCTAGTCAGCACAGCTTTGTCAAAGGCAGATTGTGCCTTACAAGCCTGGTTGAGTTTTTTGAAAATGTGACTAAACACATTGACGAAGGAAGAGCAGTAGACGTGGTTTATATGGGCTTCAGCAAGGCATTCGATAAGGTCCCCAATGCAAGACTTATTGAGAAAGTGAGAGGGCATGGGATCCAAGAGGATGTTGCTTTGTGGATCCAAAACTGGCTTGCCCACAGAAGGCAGACAGTGGTAGTAGATGGTTTCTTTTCTGTATGCAAACCGGTCACCAGTGGAGTGCCCTAGCATTCTGTTCTGGGACCCTTACTGTTGGTGATTTTTATAAATGACCTGGATGAGGAAATGGAGGGATGGGTTGGTAAGTTTACTAATGACATGAAGGTCGGAAGTGTTGTGGATAGTTTGGAGGGATGTCAGAAGTTGCAGCGTGACATAGATAGGATGCAGGACTAGGCGGAGACTTCAACCCACATAAATGTGTGGTGTTACGATTTGGCAGGTCAAATGGGATGAAGGAATATAATATTAAGGCTAAGACACTTAGCAGTGTGGAAGATCAAAAGGATCTTGGGGTCCAGGTTCACTGGACTCTCAAACCGGCTTCACAGGTAGAGGCTGTGGTTAAGAAGGCATATGGTGTATTGGCCTTCATCAATTGAGGAATTGAATTTAGGAGTCAGGAGACAATACTGCAGCTTTATAAGACCCTGGTCAGACCCCACTTGGAGTACTGTGCTCAGTTCTAGTTGCCTTATTAGAGGAAGGTTGTGGAAGTCATTGAAAGGGTGCAAAGGAGATTTACAAAGATGTTGCCTGAATTGGGTGGCATACCTTATGAGGACAGGTTGAGGGAGCTTGGTATTTTCTCCTTGGAGAGACGAAGGATGAGAGGTGACCTGATAGAGATGTATAAAATCTTGAGAGACATTGATCAAGTGGATTCTCAGAGGCTTTTTCCCAGGACTGAAATGGCTGCCACAAGAGGACACAGGTTTAGGATGCTGGGGAGTAGGTACAGAGGAAATGTCAGTGGTAAGTTTTTCACTCAGAGGGTGGTGGGTGTGTGGAATCAACTGCCGTCGATGGTGGTGGAGGCAAATTCGATAGGGTTTTTTGAGAGACTTCTGGATGAGTACATGGGACTGAGGGTTATAGTAGGTAGAGATATGATCTGCGCAACTTGTGGGCTGAAGGGCCTGTTGGTGTTGTAATCTTTCTATGTTCTATGTTCTAAAATGTTGAGAGGTGTTGAGGAAGTGAGAGACCTCAGAGTGCATGTCCACAGATCTTTGAAGGTGGCAAGAATGTTGGGCAAGGTGGTCAAAAAAGCATATGACATGCTTTCCTTTATTAGGTAAAATATTGAATACAAAAGCAGGAATACAATAATGGGACTGTATAAAATGCCGGTTATGCCACAAGGTCTGCAAAAAATCATTGACCTGGCAAGTTTACAACCATTTCAAATAAGAAGGATCTCTTCATGAAAAGAAGAAATTTTCTTGTCCTTCTTGTCAATTTAACGACATTTTTCTCTCTCTCTTTCTTCATTCAAATGAGTTACACTTCCTCTCCAATAGCATTCACTCTCCTCACTCACCATGTTAATATTGGCACTCTCCATTCACCAAAAATTTACTATAGCTTCTTCCATATTCTCCAGTCCACTCTCTGCTCACTCTTGTCAGCAGTACTGCTGCCAATCTCTGGCCCCATTCCAGTACCATCCATTTTCTCCTTTCCTCTATCACCATGCTTTTATAGTTTCTTCCCTGTAATTCCCCTCACTTTTCCTTTTCTTGCTTTCCCTGATCATCCTCTCTTTCTCTCTTCCCTATCTATCAGCAACTGTTTTGTCCCATCTGTACCTATCCAAATCAAGTCACTAATACAGCAGAAGCTCTCAGTCACCCTGAAGGCTGACAGTGTCAGCTCTGAAGGCTGACAGTGTCAGCTCCACATATTATGATCAGGAAGTTTTTTTTCCCTGTGAGACAAAATATTACAATCAAAAATAACGTAACATGCAGATCATATCAAATATTATGTCCCTTTGACTGCAACATAAAAATTCAAATGTGTCAGCTAAAAATAATTTAATAAACTATGTCAGCTAAAAATAATACACAAACTATGTCAAATACTGACTAATAAATAAATAATCTTGTCCTACTTTCTACATCAGATTCAGAGATGGCTTCTAGGCTCATTAGCCGCTGTCTGGTTGCCAATCCTCAACAGCTGAGCTGGAGTCTCCAGGAATTGAAGTCTAATTTCATTTGACACTGCTGCAAGTAATCCTGGAGTAAAGTCAGTTGGAATAGTTTTAAAAATTGTGTTACTTTAAACTTTTCTTTAACTCCCTTTACTCAGTAATTTAAAAAAAAATTGGATATGGGAAAAAGGATTGTTTGAAATTGAGAATAATTTAGTTGGGTAATGACAGATCATTTCTTAACTGATGTGGGAAGATATTGTACTGTAAGGATGTGTGTAGACCAATTGTGGGGACCAGAGAACAGGAACATGAGTGTCATAAACCCCCAGGAATACATTATATCATGATTTGCAATCATGAGCTGCTGGTACTAAATGTAACCAATGTACCGATCTCCATTGTTCAGGTACATTGATCGCAACAATCCATTCCGCAAGTAACTGAGACTTTGCATTTAAGTTGTACCTGTCAAAATTTGTTTCTTAATGTTTTGTTCCATATTGATTCAATGTTCTGCTTCATTGAAATGTAGGCCCATGTGATTGGTTAAGGTAACTATTTGAAAATAACGATTTAAATGTAAATTATCCACATTGTCTGTAAAGCAATGTGATGAACACACAGGTCACCACATTAATTCCCCAGATTGTGCTTTGTCATTACATTGTTGGAATCTTCAAAATCCCGGAGCCATCAGTGGTACCCACATGACCACCCATGCAATGACCTGCCTGTGTCAGCCAAAAATGGGCCTGTTTATGGGCGATCAGAAACATTGTGACCAGCAGTGTGCATCTTGCATTTATATAAATTAAACTCTATCTGTCATTTGTCAGCCCACTGGCCCAATTGATCAAGATCCTGTTGCAATCTTAAATAACCTTCTTCACTGTCCACAATGTCACTAAACTTGGTGTCATCTGAAAACTTACTAACTATGCCTTCTAAATTCTCATCTAAATAATTAATATAAATGACAAATAATAATGCAACCAGCACCTATCCCTGAGGCACACTGCTGGTCACAGGCCTCCAATTTGAAAAAACAATCCTCTACAACCACCCTCTGTCTTCTGTCGTCAAGCCAATTTTGTATCCATTTGGCTATCTCACCCTAGATCCCGTGAGATTTAACCTTATGCAACAATCTACCATTGTTAAAGGTCTTGCTAAAGTCCATGAGGGCAACACAAATTGCACTGCCCTTATCTACCTTCTTTGTTACTTCTTCAAAAAACTCAGTCGCATTTGTGAGACATGATTTTCCATTCACAAAACTCTGGTGACTGTCCTTAATCAGTCTTTATATCTCTAAATGCCTGTAGATCCTTTCTCTAAAATACTTTTTAACAACTTACCCAGTATAGATGTGAGGCTCACCAGCCTGTAGTTCCCAGGCTTTTCCCTGTAGCCATTCTTAAACAAAGGCACAACATTTGCCACCTTTCAATCTTCAGGCATCTCACCCTGTGACTATTGATGATTCAAATATCTCTGCTAGGGGACTCACAATTCCTGCCTTAGCCTCCCACAGTATCCTGGGATACACTTCATCAGGTCTATCAGGAAGATAGATTTAGCTACCTTGATGTGCTTTAAGACTTCCAGCACATCCTTCTCTGTTAAAAGTGCAATCCTCAAGACATTACTATTTATTTCCCCAAGTTCCCTAACATCCATTTTTTTTCTCAACCGTGAATACTGATGAGAAATATTCATTTAGGATCTCACCCATTTCTTGTGCATCTGCACATAGATGACCTTGTTGATCCTTAAGAATCCTACTCTCTTCCTACTCACTCTTTTGTCCTTTATGTATTTGTAGAAACTCTTTGGCTGCTTATCTGCCAAAACAAACTCATGTCCCTTTTTTGCCCTCCTGATTTCTCCTTTAACTCTCCTCCCACCTTCTATATTCTTCAAGGGATCCATTTGATCCCAGCTGCCTATGCATGTCATGTGCCTTCCTTTTTTTGACCAGTGCCTCAATATCCCAAATCATCCAGGGTTCCTTATTTCTACCAGCTTGCCCTTCTAAGAGAAATATGCTTACACTGAACCCTGGTTAACACACTTCTGAAAGCCTCTCACTTACCAGACCCCTTTATCCCTTTGCCTTCTCACAGTCTCCTCCAATTAACTGTTCAAAGTTCCTGCCTGATACCATCAAAATTGGTCTTGCCCCAATTCAGAATTTTAGCTTTTGGGCCAGATCTATCACTCTCCATAGCTATCTTAAAACTAATGGCATTATGGTCACTGGTCCCAAAGCAATCCCTCCCTAACACTTGCCCTTCCTTATTTCCCAAGAAGACATCAAGGTTTGCCTCCTCTCTAGTTGGCCATCCATATACTGAATGAGAAATTCCTCCTGAATACACTCAACAAATTTCACTCCATCCAACCCTCTAATACTATGGCTGTCCCAGTCAACTAGGATTAACTAGGTTAAGATAAAGATTACAAGGTGCCTTATATATATAGAATAGGGATTCACCATGTGTTTAATACTAAATGCAAAGATATTGTCTGTATGATCACAATATATTTGATTTGATTGGATTTATTATAATCAAATGTATGAGTATACAGTGAAAAGTATTAGTTTTTGCATGCTATACAGACAAAGTATAGAGAAGGAAAGGAGAGAGTGCAGAATGTAGGATTACAATCATAGCTAGGGTGTAGAGAAAGATCAAATTAGTGTGAGCTTCAAAGTCTGATGGTAGCAGGGATGAAGTTATTCTTGAGCGTTTGGTATGTGACCTTAGAGTTTTGTATTTTTTTCTCTATAGTAGAAGGTGGAAGAGAGAATGTCTGGGGTACATGGGGTCCTTAATTATGCTTTTCCAAGGCAGCGGGAAGTGCAGATGGAATCAATGGATGTGAGGCCAGTTTCGTGATGGACTGGGCTTCATTCACGACCCTTTGTAGTTTCTTGCCATCTTGGGAAGAACAGAAGCCGAACCAAATGTGATTACAACAAGAAAGAATGCTTTCTACAGTGCATCTGTAAAAGTATTCTTCTCTCCTTGTAAATCTTGATCAATGGGGATCTAACTGCTCAGCATGATGAAAAATAGACAAGTAATAGACAGACCAAATTGTTTTGAGACAAAAGATATAGAGTAAGCAGTTCTTCTTATCTACTTGAGTAGGCAGCTGCAAGTTAATCAAGGTTTTGGAATGTACTGGAATGCATTAGCTCATTGTTAACCAGGTTGGTACAGTTTCTTATGCTGATAATGAAACTGGATATAGGCAAGAGAATTCATTCCCCTTACCGATTAAAATCTGTAGCTGATATCTTGAATCTACTAGATCTACATAGTTAGGTTTCCTCGTAATGAGGGTAGAACTTTAAAGTGTTATGAGCTAATGAGCTCCTAATCAAAGAGTGTTACTGGCTAAGCTAATAATGTATAATCTTGGAATTGGACCTCCAGTTTGGGTGACAGGGAATCGAAATGTTCAGAAAAGTAAATCAATCTCACATTTCTACTGTTATATCAGAAAGGGTTGCCAATGCTTGCTGACTATCTTTTCACTCTTTATAACAATGCTGTCTTTTGTAGTTTGTATATTGGTGGGGTTCAGATGAATATAAGATACACCCGCCTCCCCATACTGGGTCACCATGGAAAATTCCTCTTCCAAGCTGTTTGGATTTCTGTCTATAGGTCTTACAAAGCTAGAAATCTAATATCATGTGAACATACTTACTTTAATGCTAATTAATCCTGAAGAAGGTTATATACATATGGGTTTGCTTTAACATTGGAAAACAGGGATAGCTAATTTGTAATTAGTAGGAAAGGAAATTAGTAGGAAATTCTTGTAACAATAATAGGGAAAATGCTTCTATCTATCATCAAGGAAGAAATATCGAGACACCTGGACATAAATGGTTCAGGCTTGGAGGGCCAAAGGGCCTGTTCCTGTGGTGTAATTTTTTTTGTTCTTTGTTCGTTGTTTAAATTGTCCCATTGGAAAGATGCAGTGTGGGTTCACGAAGGGCAAGTCATGTTTGACTACTTAGGTGGAATTCTTTGAGAACATTACATGTGCGGTGGGTAATGGGGAAGCTGTGGATGTGGTATATCTGGATTTCCAGAAGGCTTCTGACAAGATGCAGCACTAAAGACTGCTGCATAAGATGGGCACGGTGTTAGGGGTAATGTATTAGCATGGATAGAGGATTGGTTAACTAACAGAAAGCAAAGAGTGGGGTAAATGGATGATTTTCTAATTGGCAATCAGTGATTTTGGAGTGCCTCAGGGACCAGTGTTAGAACTGCGAATGTTTCCAATTTACATAGATGATTTGGAGTTGGAGACCAAATGTAATATGGCAGAATTCACAGATGACACTAAGATGAGTGGCAGAACAAAGTGTGCAGAGAATACTGAAAGAGATATACTGAGTGGGCAAGGATCTGGCAGATAGAGCACAATGTTGGTAAATGTGACATTTTGGTAGAAATAACAGCAAAACGGACTATTATTTAAATGGTAAAAATGGAGCATGCTGCTGTGTAGAGGGACCAGTTGTCCTTGTGCATAGATCACAAAAACTCGGTTTGTAAGTGCAACAGATAATTAAGAAGTCAAAGGGAATTTTGTCCTTCATTGCTTGAAGGATGGAGTTTAAAAACAGCAAGATTGTATTGCAGCTGTATAAGGTGCTATTGAGGCTATACCAAGAGTACTGTGTATAGTTTTGGTCCTCTTACTTGAGAAAGAATATTTGGCACTGAAGGGGGTGCAGAAGAGATTCACTAGATTGATTCCAGAGTTGAGAGCATTGGCTTATGAGGAGATACTGAGTAGACTAGGGCTATAGTCATTGGAATTCAGAAGAATGAGGGGAGATCTTATAGGAACATATAAGATTATGAATGAAATAGGTTGATTACTGGTAGGTGAAATTAGAACTAGGACACATAGCTTCAAAATAAGGAGGAGCAAGTTTAGGAATGAGTTGAGGAGGAATTTCTTCATCCAAAGGTTTGTGAATCTGTGGAATTCCCTGCCCAGTGAAGCAGTTGAGGCTACCTCATTGAATGTCTTTAAGGCAAGGATAGCTACATTTTTGAACAGTAAAGGAAATAAGGTTATGGTGAGTGGGCGGATAAGTGGAGCTGAGTCCACAGAAAGATCAGCAATGATCTTATTGAACGGCGGAGCAGGCTCGAGAGGCCAAATGGCTTACTCCTGCTCCTAGTTCTTATGTTGTTATCAGCTGGTAAATGTTCTGCTAATTCTTTTCGTTATATCTGAACTGTGTTCTTAAATAAACCTTATTTGATAGAAGCTTACTAGTGGGTCACTTGAATCATACCTGGAGTGAAAGACCTTATGCTTACCAATGCCAAAATCTAATGATCAGTCATCCCGTTATAGCCTGATTCCAAGACAGCACTGCAGCATGGCAACTTCTTGCAAGTTGTGCCAGCATTCCTTTTAATTCTATCTTTTATTCTCGTTTTTGGTTTCTAAAACTTCATTCTCTTTCAAATTAACAATGCTTTAATTCAATCTCTTACAGTTTTGGCAGTCCTTAGGATCCTGGGGACACCTGACCTGAAACTGACTCGGATCAGCCGACCACATAGGACCTGCAGCTGGCATTGCAGTTTCAGAGCCAGGCTTTCCCCGTACCCGCTCCCAGTGCATAAGAAAATGCCCTAGAAGCTAGGGCCTTCATTCTGCAGACTCCCAGAGACCAGGAAAATCACAGCCTTCACTCTCCATGTTTCCAATCAAACCATCCCTGAGGCTGGAGCCTTCTCCCTGACTTCCTCTCACTAAATCCAATGGCCAGACCAGCAAGTTTGGAGATGGAGCCTCACTTCACCAGCCCCCAATTCCTTTAACCCAGAGAGCTGTGACCTCCTACAGGCCCCAACCACTCCCTCCTTTTACAATCACACCACACTCCTAAATATCAACTCCCAGTGCCTAAAAATCACTCACACTGCTCTTTTAAATTTACTTGAAAATCTAGAGATCTTCTAATCTAGCAGTGACCTGAGGACCCCATCACATGGACCCGGCCATCAGCTCATCTGCGACTGCAATACCAGAGACAACATCCATTTACTGGCCTTCGACCCATCCACATCAGAATGTGGTCTGGACATCCACTGACCTACGAAGCCAAATGAGACCCAACAGCGACCTGGAATGCCGAACTGCGCAGACTCATTTATCGGTGCAGGAATCACGAACAAGGCAACAAATCTTGCACACACACACATATACCCTGAACACCACATGCTACTCTCAGGCCTGATAAGAAACAGTCACTCCAGGAAGCATGAAAAATGTGCAGGTGAGAGTGAAATAATGCAGTACCAAGAACTGCCACCATCTCCCCTCCACCACCCTCCCCCCCAACCTCCCCAGCTTACTTCAGTCAAATGTCCAATCTCTGGAAAACAAGCTAGATGAATTTAAAGTCAGGCTCACTTCAAAGAAAACTGCTTTTTAAAGAAGTACTGCTGTGTACTGTTTCAAGGAGACATGGCTGAGTCCTGCTTCACTGGCTATACCCTTCAACTAGAGGTCTTTGCAATCCACCAAATGGACCATACAGTGGCCTCAGGCAAGGGGTGGTGGGAACTGCCTCCTTATCAATACCTTATTGTGCCTAAACATAGCAATACTGGCACATTTCTGCTCCCAGACATAGAATACCTGATGCTAAAATCATC
Source organism: Sphyrna mokarran (assembly GCA_024679065.1). Classification (NCBI taxonomy): domain Eukaryota; kingdom Metazoa; phylum Chordata; class Chondrichthyes; order Carcharhiniformes; family Carcharhinidae; genus Sphyrna; species Sphyrna mokarran. The sequence continues at coordinate 75,588,504 of JAGIQG010000013.1, read as the reverse complement.
CACATGCGCTATATAACTTCCAGCTAATTTTCTTTAGTCTTCCAGTAAAACATTGCTGGATCTGCTTTTAACTGACACAATGAGAGATCATACAGAGAAATACCAAACCCTTGATTCATGGCTTAACCCAGATACACATTTATTTAACTTCCACAAATGTCCTTGCGTATTACTTGCCTCTTTGGGCGGCCTCAAAAAAACTTTTCTTTGAAATGTTTCACCCTGCAGAAATATTGCTTTGATATCAATTGATTTACATATCCAATTATGAGATGCTGGAACAACTATAAAATTTTCAGTGTCACTTTCCCTGGTGGAACAACTATAAAATTTTGAGTATCACTTTCCCTGCTGTGGGTGAATCAATCCTAATGTCTCTCCCATCCAAATGTTCCTCATACCCATGAGCTACTAATCTGGTTTTAGCTTTATACGTTCCATCTTGCAAAACTTTCTCTGTGCAACCCACCTACGGGACACTGCACGTATGGAGATTCAATCTGAAAATCCCACTAAAAAAGCCAGCAGTAGTTACTCCCATTTTCACACGAACTGGGGTCATAGAGTTTTTTTTGGGACTGTCCCGGCCTTAATCTAACGAGGTTTCCATTCCCTTAGATATGTTTTCTAGATCCAATAGTTATGTTTTGAAAAGAAGCCAATTTAGCCAGGCTTTCTTGAGTTACAATAGACTAAGTTTATTGACTATTAAAAAGATAAGAGAAATGGTAAAACACATGCATCTACATTCATTCGGATTAGAGTGAGAATTGAGTCCAATAATAAATATATAAATAAGAAGTTAGATGGCATAGTTCCTGGGTTATGAAGAATAGATGATGATGATGATGATGCATGCGGCTGTTATGATTGATTTCAGTATAGTTCACTTCTGCTGGTAAATAATCGATTCTTCGGTTCAATGTATTCTGTAATTTGGTAGATAGATTTTAGTCCTTTTATCCAGCTGTAATCCTTCTGCTGGCTGATCGACTTCCAAAGTTCCTGCAAAAGATGGCTATTTTGCAAAGACCTTGCCTCGGCTACTGTATCATCTTCAGTATAGGTAAAATTTCCAGCTGCTTTTCTCAGCACATAAAAACAAACCAACAGACGATTAGATGGCAGCAGTAGTTAGGCCGGTTTTTTAACCTCCTTCTATGTATATTCCAACTGTTAGAGACCTAAAATATACACTTGTATAGGCAATTTTACCCAGGGTCTACATAGAACAGTACAGCACATCACGAGCCCTTTGGCTCTCAATGTTGTGCCGAGCTGTGTCCAAACCCAAGATCTAGTTATCCCATTCCCTATCATTCTGGTGTGCTCCATGTGCCTACCCAATAACCTTTAAAGTTCCTTAAGTGATAGACTCCACTATCACATCAGGCAGTGTATTCCAGACCCCAACCATTCCCTGAGTAAGGAACCTCGGACAACCCTCCTATATCTCCCAACATGAACCTTATAATTATGTCCCCTAGTAACAGCTACATCCACCAAGGAAATAGTCTCTGTACATCCACTCTATCTATCCCCCTCATCATCTTATAAACCTCTATTAAGTCACCTCTCATCGTCCTCCATTCTAAAGAGAAAAGCTCCAGCTCCCTCAACCTTTCCTCCTAAATCCTACTGTCCAAACCAGGCAACATCTTGGTAAATCTACTCTGCACTCTCTCCAATGCTTCCACATCCTTACAGTGAGGTGACCAGAACTGCATACAATATTCCAACTGCATACAATATTCCAAATGTGGTCTCACCAAGGTCTGGTATAGTTGCAGCATAACCCCACGGCTCTTAAACTCAGACCCCCTGTTAATAAATGCTAACACACTATATGCCTTCTTCACAGCTCTATCCTCTTGAGTAGTAACCTTTCGAGATCTGTGGATATAAACCCAAGATCTCTCTGTTCCTCCACAATCCTGAGAATCCTGCCCTTGACCCTGTATTCTGCATTCAATTTTGTCCTACCAAAATAAATCACTTCGCACTTATCAGGGTTAAATTCCATCTGCCACTTTTCTGCCCAGCTCTGTATTCTATCAATGTCTCTTTCAGCCTAAAAGAGCCCTCCACCTCATCCACTACACCACTAATCTTGGTGTCATCAGCAAATTTACTAACCCATCCTTCAGCCCCTTCTTCCAAGTCATTGATAAAAATCACAAATAGTAGAAGACCCAGCACTAATCCCTGTGGTTCACCACTGGTAACTGGCCTCCAGTCTGAAAATTTTCCCTGCATCACCACCCTCTGTCTTCTATGAGACAGCCAGTTACTTATCCAATCGGCCAAATTTCCTTCTATCCCACACCTCCTTACTTTCTTCTCTGAGATGAATAGTCATTATATTCCTTTGTCTTCACTGGAGATAGTTCATCTTTCGATAGTTTTACAAATGTCTTGTCTGGAAGCACAGGGAAGGGTTCCATTGTTCCTTAGAGAAATTCCCTGCAGCCATTCCTGTCAGTGGATACTTGTATATTCTTAGCCATCTTTGGGTTCCATGTCTGTTTTTCAAAATATGAAACTTAGGTCCTTGTTAAAGTCCTATATTTCTGTATATAATTTTCATATTTTTTTCCTCCATCATCATAACACTCCTTCTCTCCTTGGTTAAAATACTGGCCCAGTTTTACATGCTGTCGCATGGTCTGCAGATGGGACCAATCCAATCTGTAGTTCCATATATATTTTTACAAAATTTAGATTGACACTCCCTGCAGTCCTGAGGACCACTGAACTGTTGATGATGCTATCTTTTAGATGAAGTGATAACTCAAGCCTGCCCTCAAGTGGATATAATGGATCCCATGGCATTATTTTGAAGAAGAGCTGCAGTTTTCGTCTTGAAATTCCTGGCTACGATACATTCTGCAATCATCGCTAAGACAAATAATCAGTCTCTCATTGCTGTTTGTAGGATCTTACGGTGTGTAATTTTGTTGTCATGTTTCCTGCACCACCACAATGGCTAATTGCTAAGAGCACCTAATTTACTGTAAAGCAGTTCATGAAGTCCTAGGTTATGAATACAAAGTATAGATAAATGCAATGCATTTTTTTATCCTTTGTGTTTATGCGGTGAGTATGTGTCTGTCTTGGAAAACCAAAATATTATCCATCAGAGTCAGCATGGTTTTATGAAAGGCAGATCGTGTTCGACTAATTTGCTAGCAAATATATCCTGGAGATATATTTGGACTTTCAGAAGGCGTTTGATAAGGTGCTACACAAAAGGTTATTCACAAGTTACATCATATAGGATTAGGGGTAATTTATTAGCTTGGATTAGTGACTGGTTGATGGACAGAAGTCAGAGAGTTGAGATTAAAAAAATTTTCTGGGTGGTAAAAAGTAACTAGTGGGGTACCACAGGGTTCGGTCCTTGGGCCCCAGCTATTTATAATCTATACTAATGACTTGGATATGGGGATAGAAGGCTCTAAATCCAAATCTGCAGGTGTCACAAAAAATAGGCAGGACAGTAAGTTGCAATGAGGAAATAAGAACATTACAAATGGATATAAATAAATTAGGAGAGTGGGCCAAAATATGGCAGATGGAGTTTAACATGGGTAAGTGTGAGGTCGTGCATTTTGGTCAGAAAAATCGAAGGTGACATTATCCAAATGAGGAGAGAATTCAGGGTGCTGTGATGAGAGGGATTTGGATGTCCTTGTTCATGAGTCACAGAAAACTAGCATGCAGATACAGCAAATAATAAAGCGAATGGAATATTAGCATTTATAGCTAAAGGAATAGAATATAAAAGTAAGGAAATATTGTTGCAGTTATATAAAGCATTGGTGAGGGTGCATCTGGAGTATTGTGCACAGTTTTGATCCCCTTATTTGAAAGAAGATGTAATGGCATTGGAGGTAGTTCAGAGAAGGTTCACTAGATTGATTCTAGAGATGAGTGGTTTGTCGTATGATGAGAGATTGAACAGGCTAGGTCAATATTCTCTGGAATTTAGAAGAATGAGGGGAGATCAAATTGAGGTATATAAGATGATAAAAGTTATGGATAAGGTAGACGTGGAGTGGATGCTTTCTCTTGTGAGGCATTCTAGGATGAGAGGCCATTAGGATAAGGGGTAACAAATTTAAACAGAATTGAGGAGAAACTATTTATTCCAAAGGGTTGTGAATCTGTGGAATTTGCTACCGCAGACTGCAGTGGATGCTGGGACAGTGCATAAATTTAAAGAGGAGTTAGACAGATTTTTAATTAGTAATGGGTTGAAGCGTTATGGAGAAAGGGCAGAAAAATGGGGACAGTGAACATATCAGCCACGATTGAATGACAGAGCAGACTATATAGTCTGAATGGCCAGTCACAGGTTTCTCATTCACCCATCACAACATACATCAATATATAAACAAGCACTCACTAAGACTGATTCCTACTTTTACTGATTTTCTCACTTTTTTTAACATCAACTGATTTCTGTACTTCTGCTCAGCAATTGTTTTCTTTCCTTAAAACCTCAACTTTTTTTTTGAAATTTAGTTTGTGTCAAAACACTGGGGGGCGGTGGGGTGCAGGGGCAATCTTACTGCCTTGTCCTAATGGTCAATTGATGTAACAAGTGGTAAAATCATGAGAGATGCGAAACCTGAGTTTGCACCCAGTTTCTCACCTCTCACGGTCTTAATGGCCCTGGATTACCGGTACGATCAGGTTGGTGCCTAGATAGGGCGTGATGCTGCTTTAAATATTTAAATTTATTTTTAAATATGGTTGTTGAACAAGGGATGTAATCATTCGGGTTAACTTGCCCTAAGGACCTCACTTATGAAGGCCCAGCCACAGTGGAACCAGGTCATTGGGATGAGGCCACTGAGGCTCCTGGCAGGTTGAGGTGAAGAGGCAGTGCCAACTTTGCACAGCCAGTCTGGCACCTTGACACTGCCACCCTTGCACTACCCACTGGATATCAGGAATGTGGCGGAATCTGACGGGAAGGGGGCAGGACCTAAAGAGGAGGTTGGAGGGTGGCACACTTTGCAATCAGGAATCGGCTGGGGTGGCAATTGACTGCGGCTTTATTGGGGTGTGAAGAAGGGAAGGGGCGGTTAAGAGGGCTGCAACTGGCCAAGACAGTAGAATCAGGCCAGTGATCTGCTGGAAAGGCTATTCCCTCAAATTTATTAGTGGCTTAGTAAGTCAAATGAAAAAAAATTCAGTCATGAAAGAAACATAAATTCTTGGTCAGCTATAAACTAACCAAGCAGGCTGGGTCATGAAATAGGAGGTCCTCTCCCCCAGGAGTCTCCAACCCAACAAAAGCATCTTAGTATAGAACATACATGAAGATATATTATAGCAAAATAAACTCTTGTTAAATTTCACAATACCGGCTCTTAGAATCCTAAGAATCCTATTATATATGTGGGCATCTGAGGATATCAGTGTGAAATTACAACTCATATATTTGCTTAATAAATGTTTATTATTAAAACCAATTATAGACACTGAAGTTTATAAATAAAGGTACCTTGGTTTTTAACTAAATCTATTCATAGCATGCTTAAGATGTTTAAGAAAGTTTAAGATAATATACAAAATTTGAATCCACTGTAGTAAACAGTTAGGATAAACTAAACAAATCTTGATTAAAGATAATTATACTTAAAATCCAGTATAATTTCTTAACATTTTGAAATGTCTTTGTCTCAAATAGGAAATCCTGAAATGACTCAGGACTAGATCTGCAAAGATGGCTGACTGAAGTGTCCCCTAGTTATCATCTATTTTAAAACAGCACTAGTTGAACTCAAAATGAGCTTTCATTGTTTATTGGATCCTCATTAAATTTAAGAATTCTAAAGACCATGAAAGTGAAATATCTAGGCAGAGTTCTCTGACCTTGCTTGCAGCTGGAATTCTCTGGTTCCACTGCAGTGAATGGCGATTTCTCTGTTCTTGCCAGCAGTTGCAGCAGGGTGTGAATGGTTGGAGAATTCTGGTCCATTGTCTGTCCAACTGCACAACTGGACAGGGATCACGGGTAGAGGTGGGAACATCAGGGTGGCGGTGCGGGCTCGTTGGGCCAAAGGGCCTGTTTCCCGTGCTGTTTTGTTCTTTGATCTGGTTGGCTATCTCTCAGGGACTTCACTTCTGAATTTCTACTTTTTCAATAGTAACTGGTCTCAGCAATAGTTCAAATGCTGCAGCAGTGTTTAGTCCAATTAATACAATTCCTTATACTTTCTATTAACTTCTTTACTGTTTGGCCATTCACACCCTTTATTCTTTCTATGGACTGCCATTAGCAGTCTTTTCTTCTGGCTTCCGTGGCTATGATTCATCTTTCATTCCCTCACTCTGCAGTATAAATATCTCTCACTTTCTATGCCTTTTAGCTTTGACAAAGGATCATCTGGATTCAACACCAGCTCTTTTCTCTCCTCACCAAATGCAAGACCTGCTAAGATTTTCCAGCATGTTCCCTTTTGATTTCAGATTCCAGCATCTGCAATAATTTGCTTTTATACTTTCCATTAATTGTGCAATTTTCTTTATACTTGACCTCTATTGTTACGTGGATGTGGAGATAGTGGATGAAGTATGCTGGTGGGTAGAAAGAAAGGATTATCCAGCATTTACTTAAGTCTTTAGTCATAGACCAAATGGATATCCAATGACAAGTAAGTAAGATAAGCAAATAGATCAGAGACACAGAACAAAGGAGGTGACAACAACTGTAGCATTCAACTTCACTAGTGAAAGCTTTGGATTTTCAGCAACTTAATTGTTCACAGACCATTGTTCTGCCATAAATCAGTCTCTCCTGGCAGATCTTGGAGCCCAAGATGTCAAAAGCCAGGCACTTAACAAATTCATAACTTGGCCATGATCATTTTGAGATCCCAATACCACTCGACAATTACACCTATAACTGAAATTGGACAGATCAGTATCTTATATCTAAAAAATGTATCACATTTTTCAGTGAATTGGCACCAGGAAAGCCTGCAGTTACTCATGTTGATCAACAAGCAGTTTATAGCCACAATTCAGACAGTGAAAATGATTTCAGGTTAATTACCTTGCCATCATTTGTGGGCAGGGTGTACAGGTTGGTAGATTGTGTGTCCAAGGCTCAGAAGCAGTTGGGGTGATTGTGCTTTGATGTTGTTGGGGGTCCAGCTGTGCTGCCAATAACTATAGCTGGAAAGTATTTAGTGCCATTCTGGAAGACCATTGAGCCAATGCAAATTCACACACTTGCTTCCCATTCAAAACTGTTTTAGCTACAGGAGATCTAACTAATAAACAAACAAATAAGTTTCCCAATTCTGAGAGTGCCACAATTTGATTTTATAGCTTTACTTTCTGAGCACCAGAAGCCTTGTTTTCTGTGAGGGCTACCCTGTATTCCTCCATGTTCTTGACTTGCTGGCTCAGTAGTGCCCTCTTTTCTCATAGCTACCTGATCTTATTTCTCTTTTGAATCTGTGATTGAATGGAAGGACCTAGAAGGACCTCCCACTTCTTATACTGCTCTTGGTGCTGTAAAGTTAATGTTGGTGCCCGAGTCATATTTTTTGCCTTACTACTTTCTACTCACTTGTGAAGGTGTCAAGCTGACTGGCTTGGGATTTCTGCAGTAATGCAGACATTTTCTTTTAGAGAGGAGAAAAATAGGCATTTGGAGAATGTAAAGTCAGCCATCGCATGCTTTCATTATTCGCTCTTGAAAACTGTATGCAAATGAGAATCAAGATACAGTGGATAGCCTTCCACATGGGGTGCTCATCTATGGGTGTACAACAAGAGATGGAGTTTGATTGATGGATATATAACACCATTGATGGGAGATGATAGACATAAACAGCTTGAATATTGTTGAGTCTTACAGTGCCTTTAAGAAGAATTTGAAAAGGATATGCTTTCAGGAAGCCCCTCCCCCCCAAAAGGCTGGAATAGAGCCAGAAATTTAGCTTAAAGGAACACTGCTACCAGAATTCACTGCTGCAGGAGTGGAATAATAACCACAAGACTTAGGATCAGAATTAGATCACTTGGGCCGTCAAGTCTGCTCTGCAATTCAATCATAGCTGATAATAATCAACAGCTTGAGACCAAGAGACAAAGGGCCAAGAACAGAGTGATTGACCAATGTGCCAACTTGTGTATGGTTATCCAAAGACTTGATATACGAACCAAGGGAAATTTTATCATGTTGGGGAGCTATCTTGAACAGTCCAATTTGGAATTAACATCTGTAATATAGTATATCTATAATGTAATATGTCTCTTCTCAATCAAGGTTTCTGTTTCTGCTGTTTCTATTTGAGCAGGTCCTGCATATTGTAGCCCACTGATTTTGGAAATAGCAATTGGGGGGAAATTAGAAATTTAGTTCTTAATCTTCTTCCCATCTACTGAAGATGAATCAATCCCCTCAAATGGAATATTCCTGAAATCCAACAGGGCTAGATAGGGCTCTCTTCCATCCTTTTTTGGCTTCTTCGAAAGTTTTTTTTTAAGTTCTGCAAAGTACATTCCACCATTCCATTGGATTGTGGATATTTGGGACTTGATGTATTGTGGCAAAACTCCCAATCCTGTGCATATTTGCGAAATTCATTGTCTGTGAATTGTGAGCTGTTGTTTGAGATGAACAAAGTATGTCATGGTGAGCAAAAATGGAATTTAAATGATTTATTACAGATGCTGCCAGACTTGCTGAGTTTTTCCTACATTTTATTGTTTTATTTCAGATTTCTAGCATCTGCAATATTTTATTTTTACCCTATATAGATGATAGTTGGACAATGCATTATAGAACATAAGTTGTGCTGAACACATCAAAACCTACCCAGCCATAGACCTATCTATAACCCCCAATCCCATTGGATTCCATATACTCATCCAGAAGTCTTTTAAAAGACCCCAGCGAGTTCGCCTCGACCACCACCGATGGCAGCCGATTCCATTCACTCACCACCCTCTGAGTGAAAAACTTTCCCCTAGCATCCCCTCTGTACTTGCTTCCCTGCACCTTAAATCTGTGCCCTCTCGTCGTGACCATTTCAGCCCTGGGAGATAGTCTCTGAGAGTCCACCCTATCTAATCCTCTCAACATCTTGTAAACCTCTATCAGGTCGCCTCTCAACCTTCGTCTCTCCAGGGAGAACAGTCCCAGCTCCCTCAACCTGTCTTCATAAGGCATGCCTCCCAATCCAGGCAACATCCTTGTAAATCTCCTCTGCACCCTTTCAATAGCTTCCACGTCCTTCCTATAGTGAGGCGACCAGAACTGCGCACAGTACTCCAAGTGTGGTCTGACAAGGGTCCTATAAAGCTGCAGCATTACCTCCTGACTCCTGAACTCAATCCCTCGATGAATGAAGGCCAGTACACCGTAAGCTTTCTTAACCACATCCTCCACCTGGGAGGCCGATTTGAGAGTCTTATGGACCCGGACCCCAAGATCCCTCTGCTCTTCCACACAGCTAAGACTCCTACCTTTGATAGTGTACTCATTCATCCCGTTGGATCTGCCAAAATGGACCACAACACATTTATCCGCGTTGAAGTCCATCTGCCACTTCTCCGCCCAGTCTTGCATCCTGTCGATGTCATGCTGCAACTTCTGACATCCCTCCAGACCATCCACAACACCACCGACCTTCATGTCATCGGCGAACTTACTCACCCATCCCTCCACTTCCTCATCCAGGTCATTTATGAAAATGACAAACAGCAAGGGTCCTAGAACAGATCCCTGGGGCACTCCACTGGTGACCGACCTCCATGCAGAAAAAGAGCCATCCACAACCACCCTCTGCCTTCTGCAGGCAAGCCAGTTCTGGTTCCACAAGGCCAAAGCCCCTTGGATCCCATGCCCTCTCACCTTCTCAAGAAGTCTTGCATGGGGGACATTGTCAAATGCCTCGCTGAAGTCCATGTGCACCACGTCCACTGCTCTTCCTTCGTCAATGTGTTCAGTCACATTTTCGAAGAACTCAATTAAGCTCGTAAGGCACGACCTGCCTTTTACAAAACCATGCTGACTATTTCTAATCAATCTAAACTTCTCCAAATGCTCGGAAATCTTGTCGCTCAGAAGCCTCTCCATCAGCTTACCAACCACTGAGGTCAGACTCACCGGTCGGTAATTTCCAGGACTATCCCTGTTCCCTTTCTTGAAAATAGGGACCGCATCCGCAATCCTCCAATCCTCCGGATTATGTTGGACTAAGCCTTGCATTGGGGAATCAAATAATGTAACCTTATCAGTATTGTTTTTAGAAGGTTACTGATTATCTTGAAGTAACTGCACTGAAACTTGTCTTCTGTGTATGTTATAGCTATTTATTGTGACTCATGTTGGGATATTTCCAACCAAGTGCACTTTACAATGGCCTCCATTTGATGATTATTAGGTTTGAGTTACAGATTTAAGTAATCATTGAGGACCAAAGCCTTTCATGCCTGCCTGAAGCACTATCTCATTACTATGTTTATGGATGAACATTACTGTTTTATTAATTTCATTAGTTCCCATTGTCAACATATATGATGCAAAGCAATGGACATTGTTTGCACATGGTGACATTTGAAATATCTGTTTGATGGCCATGTGTCTGTGATGTCAGGTGTATGCCCAGCCTGGAGTACTGACCTATTATATGTGAGGATGTTAGTTTGCACGTGAAGGTCTGGCCAGCATGGTATAATGGAATCCATGTGTTAGATCTCAGAAGAACTTGTGACATGGATCTCATAATATGACACAGTAATCAGTGTCTTATGCTTCCGGATACATATTGTACTCTGATTGATTGAAAATTAGAGGACTGAGTGACAATACTGTGCCTTTAAGAAATGCATTTTAATCATGTTTCTCGCACTTTTTTGAACAGGCTCTGGAATTTAATTTTGGTACTGAAATATCTGTTAGCTCTGACCTTTAATTGTTACTATAGAAATACAATGGACAACATGTTTATTTTAATTTGGGCTAATGCAGTGTCCTGGGGTTTTTAATGATCCCTTGGGATTGCTGATTAGGGTTTGATTTGGGAATAATTGACAGGTCAGGTGATATCTGGAGGACATTTATTTCCTACAACAAAGTCCAAAGTTTTAGTTTTAGAAGCTGTTTTGATGGCAGACAGAAAGCAATGTTTTTTGTTTCCCTCTCTTTGGATTTCTGCTGTCTGGGAGTTGTTGTTAGAAACTAGCGTAGGGATGCAGAATGCTTCTCTCTCTCTCTCTCTCTCCAGAGTTGTGCTGAAAGTTCCAGGACTGGGAAGTTTCAGTTTTATTCCAACATTCAAAGGAACAATTCACAGCAGGTGATAAGCATTACAAAGCCAGAAAGGGTCTATGTTTGTGGGCATTGTTTGACTTAGAACAGTGTGGTTAGCAGTTAAGGTTTATAAATTTTTTTTGTAATTGGTAAGTTGTGCTATTTTTTCTTAGTATATTTTAAATGTGTTCTTGAATAAATTTTATTTGCTAAAAGTTTCCTAGTGAGTCACACGAATAATCAAATTCAAATTCAAAGATAAAAACTTACAGTCTAGACTATCTTCATATCGATCATTCTAAGGTGAATTTCTGGCCTGAGTGATAACAATTATAATGGGATGAGAGAGATGCTCCCGCACACTTCCTTAGTGCTCTTCTCCATTTACAAGGCTACTGACATTAAATGCTGTATCAATAGTGACTGGGCCACATCTCTATCAAATGCCAAGCATTTTTGGATGTTAACTTAGATGCTGCTTCCTAAGGAAGGGTCATGAGTGCTTGTCAATAATCTCAGTGCTTACGAAGGCAACCTAACTTGCAGGTTTGCTCTAGTGCTGTAGAATGGCATTACAGCATGTTTAAGAGCAATGTAATCCTGGGGCTCGGTATTGTGATATGACCTCATCATTAGTCAAACATGAAATATATCATTTGGAGATTTAGATCTGTCTTGAAATGCTCAAGCAATAACCAGCAACTGACGATTTTCTTTCTTGAGCTGCCTTGTTAAGCTCCTGGCATATTGCTGTGAGTGCATTAATGTTTGCAGTAGTTTCTGCCTCTTGAATGCTGCCATAGACAGTGAAATATTGTGGGTGTATACATCTATAGCATTAGAGTCCCAGTGTGGCCCTAAAGAAATTGTGGGCAAGAATGGAAATGCTCAACTTCATCTGGTCAAATCCCTGTTCAGTTTGCTGCTCCCAGTGTATCAGAACCAGCCACAGTTTAAGTTGGCTAACAAAATCAGGGGTCAAATGACAAATTGCTCCTGAGTGCTAATAGTGGATTACTCAGCTTAGATACAGTTACAATTTTCAAATAAGTTCAACTTATTTGCCCTCCTGGATGGGGAGACTGGAACATTCTAAAAGATAAGTATAAAATGCTTTGATATCTTCAGATGTTACCATTAGCACTATATTATAATGTTCAGTAAAGTCCTGCCTTTTGAACTTCTTTGTTCACATTTTCACTTCACCATACTTAGTACACGACGTTGCCCATTACATGATCAATGTTCATTTATCTGTGTTTTCTTCTCCATGTATCATGTTTCCACAGGGAAATGGCAGCAATATCGGAGCAGATACTAGAATGGTTGCAACTGAAATGCAGCCCAAACAAAGGAAGGAATCCAGAACTGTCTGAATCTCACTGCTATATTGGCTTTCTTTATTTCATAATCTGCACCAATGTATTGCTCAGAGGCTCCCCTGCCTGTTAAATACACAATTTGCACCACAATTTGGAGCAGAGTAACTGCCAAACCTATGCTGCCCTCATGTGACTGGAACATAGCTAATTGAAAACCATGTTCATCGTTCACAATTTTGATTTGATTTGTTATTGTCACATATACCAAGATACAAATTTACGTGCTATTCATACAAATTACACCGTACATAGCTTGCAAAGAGTCACCACGCTCTGGCACCAACTTGAAATACGCATATGGTCAATCCACACTGTGATCAGTAATACATGCCCATTCTCTCTCTACTCCCTGTGTTGTGGGAACTGGCTGCAAATATTTTAAGGCCTTGTGTCGAGGTCAGGTTTTGTGAATTAAAGGAACATGACCAACAAGAGAAAGAAATAAAATTTTAGAATGAATTAAAATATTACAACAGCAATTTATACAATGGATTGCTGCCCTACATTAACAGATCAACAGACAGTCAGAGATTGTAAATATGTCAGAGATTCGGGATGGAGTGTGCACAGAGCTCACACAGGGTGATTTGGAGTTTGAGAGATTTCACTTCCAAACCAACAATTCCTAATCCTTGGCTTGTTGCTGAGCGATTGAAGTTGAGAGTGTCTTTGTTGCACTCTTGCTATGCTATTCCGTGTGTTTTATTCTTTAAATGCCCTTGCTTTTGTCGTTATGACCCATTTTATCTCTTTTTCTCCCAAGGAATTTGAAATTTGAAAACTGGAAGGTGTCAAGGATCCAATGTCACCGTTTGCAAGATTTCTTGGGAATGTAAATCCCGTGAATAGAACATAGAACGTTACAGCACAGTACAGGCCCTTCGGCTCTCAATGTTGCACCGACCATGGAACCAATCTAATGTTCCATTAACCTAAACTATTCCAATGTTATCCATATGCCTAACCACTGACCATTTGAACGCCCTTAAAGTTGGCGAGTCCACAACTGCTGCAGGCAGGGCATTCCACGCCCTTACTACCCTCTGAGTAAAGAACCTACCTCTGACATTAGTCCTATAACTACCACCCCTTAATTTAAAGCTATGTCCTCTCATGTAGCCATCACCATCCGAGGAAAAGGGCTCTCACTGTCCACCCTATCTAATCCTCTGGTCATCTTGTATGCCTCAATTAGGTCACCTCGTAACCTTCTTCTCTCTAATGAAAATAACCTCAAGTCTCTCAGCCTTTCCTCATAAGACCTTCCCACCATACCAGGTGGGACTTTACTGGAGATGTCCTTTAATGCAATGATTCATCATTGAGACCTATCCTGCAAAGGTAAATTGATCCACATTGTGTAATTACAATACTTGTTGAATTGTAAAAAGTGTTATAATGCATTAAAATGTTTTAAAAAGTCCACTGAGCTGCCCCTAGGCAACACAAACATTTTGTGCTGCCTGCAATTGGCTGTTCATTAATCGTTCATCATTAATTTATATGCCAGCAGTTGGACCTTATCCAATTTTTCCTATGCTTCTTTGGGAGGTTGGAGTACTGACTTGAACTCATTCAAGGAAAGGGAGGAGTTGGACGTAGAAAATGGACTGAATCATAGAATCGTAGAATCCCTATAGTGCAGAAGTAGGCCATTCAGCCTATCAAGTCTGCAGCGACAACAATCCCATCCAGGCCCTACCTCCATATCCCTACATATTTACTTGCTAATCCCTCTAATGTATGCATTTTAGGACTCTAAGGAATGGGGGTAGGAAACCACTGAGGAAGGAAACAATGTTCTGTTGAAATCAAAAAGGTCATTTGTTTTTTCTTTTTTGCAGGTTAAAAATCTAACAATTATGAAACATAATATTCTAAAAGGACTTGGGAATATAAGATGATTGCAAACTGTTTCACCTTTTCTAGAACAGTCGAACAGAGGAAAGAAGCAATACTTAAAGAAGGAAACTTTGAAACTATTCTGTGGTGTGAGGAATGAATCCATGTCTCCACCAGTTTCTTTTTAATTGGAAGGACACTGAATTGATGGACACTCAATCTTGAGGTATTTTTAAAGGCTATAGGTTTACTTTCATCTGTGAACAAGCTGCTTTTCCAAGAAATCACGCGGCTTCAGCGAAATGATCAGACACCCAGTGAGAGAAGAGTTATTTTGTTTAAAGTTAAAAACTGTTGTTGCCAGGAGAGCCAGGTTCTGACATGCTGAGGCCCGAGGCTATGTTAAGCTTAAAGACTCCATTATTTTAACAGAATGGATAATGAAAATAGAAATATTACAGCTTTATATTTACATATATACATGAGTGAGGTGCAACAAAAGAATAATCTAACAAAAATATATATCTTGCGATAAACCTATTTGCATTATGAAATATTTACAGATTTCCTAATTAGCATGTATGAAAACTTTTAACCTACAGCAATGCTAGAATAGGTACAGAGGCCAGCACTTACTAATGGAGACCAGAATACAATCTGCACAAAAGTTAAAACTTTTTTTGTGATTTTTGGGCAGCAAAATCACTGATGATTTCCTCAGATGCTAAGTTTATCATTTCCTACGCACACATTGCTTAGTGAGACAACTTGTCATGCAGCATTGTTCATTCTTGATGCTTTTCAGTTGTGAAAATGACTTTTCTCCTGAACAGTTTGTTAACATTAAACTCAAAAGGATTACAATATTGCTTCTACGTTAAAGGAAGTGAAGTAAGTTTTATCTCGGATGATGGCTTAACACAGGTCCATGTGGCACAAAGTTCCTTTATCTCAATAATTTTCCTTGATATAAGCCTGGAATTGCTTTTCCTTCTAACAAGGTTAACATCATCAGGATAATTTTTCATCAAAAATGTTGTACGCTAACGCAGTTGTTTTTCTGAAACATTTAAATCAACCAAAACTGAAAAATTGTTTGCAACATTTCCAATAATGATTGCTGTTTACTTCAAGTTAGTTTCAAGCACATCCATCATAGGAATAAAGAATTTCACTTGGAATTTGTCTCTTGGAGAAAGCACTCAATCAGTATTTGATGCATCAACATTATTGATCTTTTTCTCATTCATTTCCTTTCATTCATACACTTGTAGTCTACATCAGACAGGTTTTCTTTTGTTTTGAGTTCAATTTCATCAAAATTTTCTCCAATTTCTCTCTAAATGAGAGAGTGAGCACATGTATTCAGACCCCTTAGTATCTGGCTGGCTTTTTGGAACAAATGGTTCCAAAGTTTTAACATGAATACCCATTCAAATTCTTCTATTTTCTTCTGCTGAATGCCGGCTTTTCCTCCTGCATTAGCTTCTGCATAGTCACTAGAATGAAGAAAAGTAAGAGCATATACTGTGTTCTGGCTGCAACAGGTGGCAGTTGGAGTGAATGATGGTGAGAGGGATTAGCATTGAATGTTAAACTGATAAAGCCACATCCCAGAGCAATCTGTAATTTGAGTTGGCTTCTGTGCGTTTGATGTCTATTACTGGAGTATAAGTAAAAAAATAGAAACGGATGCTCAAAAACTGTCGATCTAAGCAGCTGAAAGAGACTCTGTTCTACAAAAAGGAAATACAGCTTTAGTAAGAGTGATCCAGGAGTTGGGGTGCAAAACAGATCCCAACTGAAGTGAAAACAGATTTCAAGTGACCACGTTTCACAATGCCACAGTTGAAAAGGTGAACACAAGGCAGAATATGGAAAAAAATAAGGTAACTGCCCATTGCTTCAGTTATTTTAAAGAAACTGATTGACCAGCACTGATGATATGGTGCACAGAGCTGTTACTGAGAGTTTGGATAAAGATCATTCTGGTGGATCTATACTATAATAACTCCAGGTCAGCTGTGAAGGAACTGTGCTTTTATTGCACAAATGAAAATAAACAATAACCACAAATCTGCACTGAATGCAGCAGGTCTCAACCAGGACTAAAAGGTTACTGGACCTTCTCCGGGTCTTACTTTATATGCAGCTCCATCTTGTAGGGTAATTACCAGTCCCCGGGAGCTCATGTTCAACAAGCCCAACTGGGAGGTCATTAAGTGATTCCCTATGCAGATCATAGGGTTTATCACACATGGCATAAAGACTGTCATGAGCAGACCTAAGGCAGTTTTAAGGTAAAGTGCATTGTGGTAAAGACTGTGCCCACAGAACTCAGCTTGTTAGGAGCTGCTGTCAGAAGAAAATTGGTGGCTAAAAGGAGCTAGGATCCTATCTGAAGAAGTTCAAAGGTTTGAAGGATTTTGTGACTAAAGTTGGTGCCATGTATGCTGAGTGGACTGCCCAGTATCTCTTGTGACATATATCTTTGTATCTGCTATTTAATAGTTTAACTGACAACAATTTACCCGTTAATGCATGTTTAATTGATGTTAATTTAGGTTTGATTGTTAAAGTAATAGTTATAGAATGAAACTTTGTCCATTGATTTTTTTCATTAGGTTTGTTCAGTGAATTTAGTTATTTTGGTCTGATGGTCTACACAGGGATCATTACACTACGTGTAACTCATTGTGACACCAGTATGAGAGGTGAGAGCACAACAGGAAAAAAAGGAAACGTGTAAGAGCAAGAGAGTCACTATGAGACCAACAGAGGAGGCAAGAGCACAGCTGAGAGAAAAGGAACAGGGTAAAAAGCGAGAGTCACCGTGAGGTCAGCAGAAGTGGTGTGAATAGCATGGGGATAAAAAGAGCATTGAAGAGAGCAAGAGTGATGTAGAAAGACCAACAGGGAGCCTCCCAGGAAAATCAAAGTGCAATGTCATAGGAAACCAGATAAATGGCTGGTGAGTATTTTTCTCTTTTATTAAAATGCAGATATTTGTTTCAAGTTAGGAACTGGGAAATTAATTTGTGCTTGTTGTAATTGTGTAAGTGATTTTGTGCTTTTATTAATAGTAAGGATTATTAGCAGTAGTAAGATATGTGATTATACTGGAAATTGAAAAGCAGGATCTCAAGGATAACAATCTCAGGATTACATCTAGTTCCACAGCAAGATTTATTATTAATAATGACGGGGCTGCTCTGACCTCAATGGTGTATATCCTGTGTTATGTGATAACTCCAGAATGCTTCCCAAGTCCTGAATAATCGTTTGTACAACTGCCATCAGTTTCAGCAGCTTCCACTCTGGGCTTTGGGCTTGAACAACTGCTGACATTATTGCGGTGCTTCTGTGAAGTGGAGGTATTAGTGGATAGCACATCTATAGATATGGTCAGCTGGCAGTTTAAGAGTATACAGGGAGAAAAAGTATGTGTGACCACCAATCAAGAAACAACACACAACTGGTTGCATGAGTCCCATGAGTGCATCTCATTGTATAACTAGTATTCAGTTCTGAATATTGGTAAGATTGATGGTTCATCTGAAGAGTGAACTAGAGCCAGGTCCAGGTACCAAGGGTAGCTCAGCTATATAAGAGGCCACAAAGTAGGCTGGAGGGTAATCGTGATAGAAGATTCCATAGTTAGGATTATAGATAAGCATTTTAGTGGCTGCAGACATGAATCTAGATAGGTGTGTTGTCTCCATGATGCCAGGCTTAGAGCACCCTTAGAGGGGAGAATAAATAATTAACAGCTATGATACACATTAGCATGAATGACATAGAAAAAGGGATGTGGTCCTGTGGCCAGAATTTAAGGAGCTAGGCAGGTATTAGCAAGAAGAACCTCAAAAGTAGTCATTTCCATGTTACTTCCAGTGCCACATGCATGTGAATATAAAATTAAGAGGATAAAGCAGATGAGTGTGTGGCTGGAAAGATGGCACAGAAAGTCTTTTGATTTTTGAAACATCGGAACTGACTCTGGGGGGAAAGGCACCTGTACAGCCTGAATTGTTGCACCTAAGAAAAGCTGAGACAGAATTCCTTACAGGGCAATTTGCTAGTGCTGTTAGGGATGGTTTAAATTAACTTGGCAGCAATGTGGAACCTGGAATTAGTATCAGGGAGGAATATCAAGATACAAAAAATATTGGGAGAGATAAATAGCACGAGAGTAGGAAATAGTAAGATATTAGATGGGTTTAGAGACTGGGTGAAAGTAATTAAGTGTGAATACTGACCAACTGTGCCTATGCATGGAGTGTGATAAATAAAATTGGTGAGTTACAGGCACAGGTTGCCATGTAGGAATATGATGCTATGGCTATATCAGAGACCTGGCTCAAAGAAGGGCAGCGCTGGGCGTTAAATACTCCTGGATACAAGATGTTCAGAAAAAAATAGGAAATGAAGGAAGAAGTGGAGTGGTTTTCATTAAGGAGAACACCTCTGTGCTAGAGAAGGAGGATGAACCAGAGAGGTAAAGACAGAACCTCTTTGTCTACAGCTATGGAACAAAGATGATGCAATTATGTTACTCTAGTAGTCTATAGGCCACTGATTAGTGGAAAGATGTATAGGAACAAATTTGCAAGGAAATCAGAGAAAGGTACAAGAATTATGAAGTGGTGGATAACTTTATGTAACCAAATATAGGCTGTAATATTGGTAGTGTATAGGGTATTGAGTTGCTAGAATGTGTCTAGGAGAATTTTTTATAGCAGTATGTTTCCAGTCCAACGAGAAAGGAGGCATTATCAAATTTTGTTCTTGGGAAAAGGTGGGCCAAGTATACTAAGTGTAACTATGAGAACATTTAGGGACAGCAATATTTGTATCATAATGCTTAGATGATTATGGAAAAGGACAAAAAATAATCCGAGATAAGAATAATTCACTGGGGAAAGCCAACTTCAATGTGGTAAGAATCGATCTGGGATAAATTGGAATCAAAGGTAGCAGGAAAAACAGTAACTGAAAAATGTTTACCTTTTAAGGAAGGGATTGCTCAGGCACAATCGAGGGTCTGTAACTTTCTGGCTATGCAGAATAGGTTAGAGGGGTAACCCAAAGACGCACTGGGGAAATCCATCTCAGCTCTTCTCAGGTAAACATTTGCACAGAAATTGTCCAGACCTGAACCCCACCTTCTATACCCTCCACCTCTGACCCTCCATTCCCATCTTCTGACCACACCCAGCCCCCTGACATCCAGTTCCCCCATACTCTAATCTTTCACCATGTCACATCTCCTGATCTCCAACCCATCCCTGACTTTCCAGTCTTCCAAAAGTGCACTTGCAACAGCTATCAGATAGATAATAAAACACAAATCAGGCTGAATATAGAAGGTTCAAAGGGAAATGAGAAAGCAAACAAGAAAAGCTAAGAGAGAATATGGAAAAGGACTGGCAGCTAACATAAAAGGGAATCCCAAAGTCTATAAGCATGTAAATAATAAAAGGAGAGGTGAAATTTTCCACTCTGAGAATAAGAACAATGGGCAGAACAAAAAAAACAGATAGTATAGTGGATTGTGATGATACTGTGCTTTTACAAAAATTATTTATATTATTTTTCTTGTGACAGGTGTGTTTAAAATTTAGCTCTTTACATTGTGCCGATTTATCTGTACCAGGCAGCTCACATGCTGAGAATGCAGACTACTAATTGATCTTAGCTAATGGGGTTTTTGTTTTAATCTAAGTATATTCATTTTTGTTTATTTTTTGGTCTTTCCCCTGGAATTTCAGAGTAGGATTTTAATTAGTTTGATTGACAGAGAGTCATGTGATAATGAAAGGCACTAAGCTTACAGGGAAAAACAATTTAGTTACTGCTTGGTTTTGACAGAAGCAAGAGGAATCTCTCTTTCTATGGAGGATGTTATTTTGGAATTGTCAGAAGACAGATGTCTCTCTGTCTTTCTCTCTGCCTCTAGATATGTTCAAAAGCTTAGGACTGTTAACAAGTAAAATACATAAGCCTGCGTTGTTTGCTAACTGAATTTGAAAAGGAATTTAAGTCTATGAGGAATCTTACTTCTATTAGAACAAATAGAGATAGGTTAACAGTTAAAAATTGTACTTTCTCATGGCATAAATGGGTCTTTTTTTGATTGGCAGTCAGTGACCTGTGGGAGATCTGTGCTAGGATCCAGACTGTTCACATTGTACATTAATGATTTGGAAGAGGGGACTAAATGTATTATCTCCAAATTTGTAGATGATATGAAGTTGGGTGAAAGGATGTGCTGTGAAGAGGATATAGAAATACTTCAGCATGATTTGGATACGCTGAATGTGTGGACATGTGCATGGCAGATGCAGTATAATGCAGATAAATGTGAGCTTATCCATTTTAGTAGCAATAATAGGAAGACAGATTATTATTTGAATGGGTGTGAATTGAGAGAGATAGATACTCACCCAGACCTTGGGTGTCCTCGTACATCAGTTGCTGAAAGTAAATGCGCAGCTATAGTAGGCAGTAAAGAAGGTAAATAGTATACTGGTCTTCATAGCAAGATGAACATGTGGAATTCACTACCAAGGAAAATAGTTGAGGTCAAAACCCTGTCTGATTTCAAAAAGAAATTAGGTGTAGCTCTTGGAAGTCAAGGGATATGGGGAGAAGAATGGATCAGGATATTGAATTCGATGACAAGCTATGTTCAAAATGAGTGGTTGAGCAGGTCCAAAGGGCTGAATGGCCTACTCCAGCATCTAGTTTCTATGTTCAAGTATTTCACTTGATAAAAGTTAAGCGAATTCATTCATTATAGTTGGTCTGTTTTGCTAAATAAAGTTTATTTTGATAAAAGCTCCCTAGTCAACAGAATCACACCTGAAGTGAAACACCTTATGGTCTCACTAATGCCGAAATAAAAAAAAACTGTTGGGTTTAACATAATTTAGCGTTTCTGATCAGGTGCCCTAACAAGATTGTCCACTTTTCAGTTCATTTTGTTTTTAATAAGTTTGTGCGACATTGGCGACACTAACTGACCAGCATTTATTGCCCATTCCTAGTTGCCCTTGAGGAGGTGGTGGTGAAGGTGGCCTCCTTGAATCACTGCAGTCCATATGCTGTGGGTTGACCCACAATGCCATTAAGGAGAGAATTCCAGGATTTTGACATGTACAAAGGAACGGTGATATATTTCCAAGACAGTGCTGGTGTTCCCATGTCGCTGCTCCTCTTGTCCTTCTAGATGGAAGTGGTCATGGGTTTGGAAGGTACTTTCTAAGAATCTTTGGTGAATTACTGCAGTGCATTTTGTAGATAGCACACAATGCTGCTACTGAATGTCGGTGATGGAGAGATTGAATGTTTGTAGATTTGGTGCCATTCAGGCGTGCTGCATAGATTAATCATTGGGCAGTCATCAGCAAACATTCCCACTTCTGACCTTATTAAGGAGGAAAAGTCATTGATGAAGCAGCTGAAGATTGTTGGGCCTAGGATATTACCCTGAGGGATTCCAGCGGAGATGTCCTGCAGCTCCACAACCACAGCCATCCAGTGGAGATGTCCTGACCCTCCACAACCACAACCATCTTCCCATGTACCAGGTATGATTCTAACCAACAGAGAGTTTGCCCTCTATCTATTGATTCCAGTTTTGCAAGGCTCTTTGATGTCACACTCAGCAGAACATTAATGGCTGTGATTCTCACCTCATCTCTGGAATTTAGCTCTTTCGTCCATGTTTGAACCAAAGCCATGTTTGAATAAGGTCAGGTGTTGAGTGACCCTGTCGAAACCCAAACTGGGCATCACTGAGCAGGTTTTTGTTGAGCAAGTGCTGCTTGATAGCACTGTCGATGACCCCTTCCATCATTTTACTGATAATCGAGAGTAGATTGATTGGATGGTATTTGACTGGGTTGAATTTGTCTTGCTTTTTGTGTACAGCACATGCCTGGGCAATTTTTCATAATTTTGGGTCGATGTACTGGAAGAGCTTAGGTAGGACAGCTGCAAGTCTTTAGTACTACTGCCAGAATGTTATCAGGGCCTATTGCCTTTGCAATATCCAGCACCTGCAACCATTTCTTGCTATCATGTGGAGTGAATCAAATTGACTGGAGACTGGCATCTGAGACACTGGGGAGACTGAAGGAGGCCAAAATGGTTGGAGGTGCTGGATATTGCAAAGGCAACAGGCCCTGATAACATTCTGGCAATAGAACTGAAGACTTGCTGCTGTCCTATTTAAGCTCTTCTAGAACATCAACCCAAAATTGTGAAAAATTGCCCAGGCGTGTCTCCACTCACCATTTCTGGCTGAAGATTGCTGCAAATATTTCAGCTTTATTTTTTGCACTGATGTGCAGGGCTCCATCCTTGTTGAGGATGGGGATATTTGTAGAGCCTCCTCTTCTAGTGAGTTGTTTAATTGTCCACCACCATTCGCCACTGGATGTTGGAGGATTGCAGAGTTTGGTTGTGGGATTGCTTACCTCTGTCTATTGCTTGCTGTTTGGCATGCAAGTTTGATAGCGTCATCACATTGACACCTCATTTTTAGGTATGCCTAGTGCTGCTCCTGGCAGGCCCTCCTGCATTCTCCGTTTGAACCAGGGTTCTTCTGGCCTCAGGGTAATGATTAAGTGGGGAATATGCCATGTCATGTGGTTGCAGATTGTGCTGGAATACGGTTCTGTTCCTGTTGATGCCCCATAACACCTTATGGATTCCCAGTCTTGACTTGCTCCATCAGTTCGAAGTCTGTCCTATTTAGCATGGTCATAGTGTCACACAACAGGGTGGAAGTTATTCTCAACATAAAGATGAGACTTCATCTCCACAAAGACTACGCGGTGGTCACTCTTAGCATACTGTCATGAACGATGCATCTGCAGCCAGCAAATTGGTAAAGATATGGTCAAGCATGTTTTTTCGACTTGTTGGTTCCTTCACCAGCTGCTGCAGACCCAGTCTAGCAGTTATATCCTTTAGGACTTGACCAGCTCAATCAGCAGTATTGCTGCCGAGCAACTCTGGGTGGTGGACATTGAAATCCTCCACCCAGAGTACATTTTGCACCCTTGCCACCCTCAGTGCTTTCTTCAAGTGTTATTCAATATGGAGGAGTACTGATTCATCAGCCGAAGGAGAACAGTACGTGATAACCAGTAAGAGACTTCCTTGCCCATGTTAAACCTGAGGCCATGGGAATTCATGGGATCCAGATTTTATGTTAATGACTCCCAGGGCTCCCAAATCTCACCCGACAGTATTCCACTGTGGCATCACTTATGCTAGGTCTGTCCTGCTGGTGGGACAGGACATGTCCAGGATTGGTAATGGTGGTGTCTGGGGTGTCATCTGTAAGGTATGAGAATTCCATGAGAACGACTATGTCAGGCTGTTGCTTGACTAGTCTGTGATACATCTCCCCCAATTTTGGGACTAGCCCCTATATGTTAGTAAGAGGGACTTTTCAGGTATTAGTGAGGAAGATAGGGCTGTTTGTTTTGCTGTTGTCTTTTTTCCGGTGCCTAGGTCAATGCCAGGTGGTCTGTCTGTTTTCATTTTTTTTGTTGAGACTTTGTAGCGATTGATGCAACTGAGTGGCTTATTAGGCCGTTTCAGAGGGTAGTTAAGAGTCAACCACATTACTGTGGCTCTGGAGTCACATGTAGACCAGACCAAGTAAAGATGGCAGATTTCCTTCATAAAGGACATTAGTAAACTAGATGAATTTTTCCAACAATTGACAATGGTTTCATGGTCATCAGTAGACTCATAATTCCAGATAGTTTTTATCAAATTCAAATTCCACCATCTGCCATAGCGGGATTCAAACTCGGGTCCCCATGCATTATCTGGGCTTCTGGATTAATAATACCACTAGGCCATCGCCTCCCCGATTATGTTTGTGTGAGCATGATCCACCTTAGACCTGTAATGGGTGGGCTGCCCTGCCATGACATCACAAGACAACTTTTCTGGGCATTGCATTTAAACTGCACCAACGCATATTATTCATCTCTGCAGCCTAGAGCTGGTTTTGGCATGTGCCGGCTGTCAAAGGAAGTAGTCAACTGCCTTCAAATTTAATGACAAAATGCTGGGGTTACTTCTGGATGCGGTGGAGGCACACCCATGCTGGGAGATGGAGAGTCACCAATCTCACCATTGCATTATGGGAGAAGGCCAACGCAACCACATGAACACTTTTCCAGTGCAGGAAAAGGATTAATGATCTCATTCACCAAACCAGGGCAAGTCCACCTTCTCCCCATTTTCAATTCTCACTCTGAAAAGCTCATCAGAAACTTAAAGGGTTACAGTTCACAGTCCAGACCTTACCAACACAAGGGACATCACCACTGACTCTCTCATACATTTGGCACCTCAATTCTTCTCACATTTTGAACAGTTTGCATCTTCAACCCTTATACAGGTCCACTCACTGTCCATGCAAAGCAGACATCCTCATCATCTACCTTGGCATCCATCCTGCTCACCATCTGTTCATCTTTCTTTATGCAGGACAAGATTGCCCACAATAAGGAGTCAGGCAGGGACTATTAGCCACCTGTAGGGATGAGGACCAGGAGCTGGATACCCCAGGTTCCTCAGAGTATACAGCCAAACCCGATTTCCTGTGTCTATGGCCCCATCAGCTCTAGCTGAAGAAGCTGAGAAAAATATTCCTACCCCACATCAGGAGACCTTATGCAATCTGGGACCTTCAGGCTTTGGCCCTTCAGAGAACACAAGACAATATCATCCTAGACAACAAGGCGCACAGTCAGTAGCTGCCTGCATCTCTGCTGTGGATGTTGGAGGAAAACCATGATATAGTGGTTGAGCTAGAAATGTTAAGAAATACACAGAGCACAAAGGTAGAATGGGTGCCCATTATTAGTATACTTGCACATGTGTAAATATATTTCCACTGGTTCCACTTCTCATGTTAATTGTGTGTTCCATGGTCACTCAGGTTGTGTCACTGATGCCCAACCCCACCCCCCACCCCTACCGCTCTCAGATATTCCACTATCTGCCTCAGCTCCATGGTCTCTGCAACATCACATTATAGTGTCTATCTGTTCTCTGCTTGGCAATGACCTGAGTGAAGCATGAGCCACTAAAAACTTTGTAATTGGCCAGAGTATTAAAGAGTCCTGTCTCAGAAACTTATGCCATGGCTTAGATCCTGCAGGGTGCTTTAGTATCTCCATGTTTCTGCATTGTAGAGTGATCAATGTGAATCCTAGAGGATTTAACAGTGGCACGCATGGAGTTGGTGCTTCTCTCAGTGGCCGCGCACATAACAGGTTTGAGCATGCTTGACTTTGGAATGAAGATACACAGATCTTATGTGCATCTGGCTATCTGCAGTGTCATCTCAGGTGAACACGTACATCTGATAATCATCCCATTATTGGTCCCCAGCTCCATGGTGCAGAGGTAGGACCTTGTAAAAACATGCTGAGCCACGTAATTCCAGCCAAATGTTACAAGTGTGCAGTCTGGGATGTGGGTGGAGAGGCTCCAGAAGGCTCACCTAGATATGAAGGATGTAACACACGGTTAGAGGGACTCTCTACTGACTCATTAACTTTCTGCCATCCTTCACCTGGTTAATAAATATGTCAATGTGCTACTTAGAATGGCATTCATATGCCTGACTATGGTGTGCATATGTAAGACTATTGGAATGGAAATGTAGAGCCCTTAAATGGGATCTGAGCAAAGCTACATGATCCTTAAGGCCTTGATGGCACTGGGATTGCAGGCAGAGAGAAAGAGGGAGGGAAGAAAAACGGAGATTAGACTGACAAACAATCCAGGTAGTAGGAAGGGTGCTGGAGGTGGGGGCAGTGGAGATCAGGAGCTGCAGTTGGCTGGGTCAGGGGTTGAGGCTGATGGGGAGAGAGTGGGGGTGGGGGACATTGGGGCTTATCCGGAGAGATCTAGGAGGCCAGTGATCAAGGAGCTGGGGGATTCACAAGGCCAGCAATGCGAGGTTGCAGGGCTGCCAGCAATTGGGCTGGCCAGTGATCTGGAGGCTGGCAATGCAGGGCCACTGCACATGCACCTATCATTGTGCTGACAGATCGGCGTGTGTGCAGTGGCCCGCTCAGCATCATGCTGCTGGCCTCTTGGGTGGGAATAGTTCCTGCCCACTGATTTTCAGAGTGAATCTCACTAGGGCACTCTGAAGATTCGCTCTTGAAATCACACTGAAAAAAAACATAGAAATTACTTCCATTTTCCTGCAAACTGGTGACTCAGAATCTTTTGGGAGAATCCTGACCTGCACCTTTGTTCAAAAAAGGGTGTAAAGAAAAGCCATAGATAACTCAGTTTATCTACAATAGTGGGGAAACTTCTGGAAACAATAATTCAGGACAAAAGTAATAGTTACTTGGGTAAAGTAACCAAAAAATGTCCAATCTCTGGAAAACAAGCCAGACTCACTTTTCAGAGAGAACTAAGGAACTGCTGTGTCCTCTGTTTCACGGAGACATGGCTCACTCCTCCATCACTAGACTGTGCTCTACAACCAGAGAGCTTCTCAATCCACCAAATGGATTGTACAGCAGCCTCAGGCAAGGCTAAGGGAGGTAGGGTCTGTTTCCTAATCAGTACCTCATGGTGCCTAGATGTAATTTCTGCTCCCTAGACATTGAATTCCTGACGCTAAAATGCTCCCCTTCTATCTTCCATGAAAATTCACTTCTGTTATAATGATCACAATTTACATCCCACCCCATGCGGATGTGAAGATCATGCTGGCTGAAGAATCCACCACCACAAATGGCCTTGAGATGATACATCCTTAGTTCATCAGGGACTTCAATCTTGAATCAGACCACGCTCAAGAGCATACTACCAAGTTACTATCAACACATCTCCTGTTTCCCTAGAGGCTCAGACATCCTAGGCCACTGTTACTCAAATATCAAACGTGCCTACCGCTCTATCGCCTGCCCACACTTTGACAAATCAGACCACAAGGCTATGCTCCTGCTCCCAGCTTACAAGCAAAAACTGAAGAGGGAAAATTTGTCAAAGTCATGCAATGTTGGTCTGAGAAATCAGATGATCCCCCATGGGACTGCCTAGAGTCAGTGGACTGGTTAGTAGTTAAAAACTTTGCAACCAGCCTGAATGAGTATGCCACTACAGTAACTAACTTCATTAATAAGTGTGTAAAAGTGTGTGCCAAAGAAACAAATTTCCCAACCAAAGATGAATAGAGATATCCACTGCTTGCTGAAGTATAAGTCTAAGACATTCAAGTCTGGAGATCCTGACCCTGTACAAAAAAGCCAGATATGATCTAAGGAGATTTATCAAAGATGCTAAAAGACAGTACTGAACCAAGCTAGAGTCCCAGGCTAGCCACATGAACCCCTTCCAACTATGGCAAGGTCTAGTAGATATAACAGGCTACAAGATAAAGGCATGTAAAATCACCAGCTCCAATACCCTCAACCACAGAACCCTTGGTTGAACCTGTATTTAGGTCACCATTGCAGATGTTAGAACAGCCCTCTCGAAGGTCAACCCATGGGAATCAACTGGCCCGGATGGGGTATCCAGATGAGCACTCAGATCCTGTGCAGATCAGCTGGCATAAGTATTCACAGAATCTTCAATTTCTCTTTACAATAATCTATGGTCCCTATCTGCTTCAAGGAGACAACCATCATCCCAGCACCAAAGAAAAGACAAAGAGTGTGCCTTAATGACTATCACCTGCTGGATCCAACATCCATCATTATGAAGTGCTTCAAAAAGTGAGCATAGTTCAATTCCAGTTTCCCGGATTGCCTACAATTTGCCTACCACCATAACATAGAACATAGAACATTACAGCACAGAACAGGCCCTTCGGCCTTCGATGTTGCGCCGACCAATATAAAAAGCAATGACCCTCCAAACTAAACCATTCCCTTCTCTTCCATATACTTATCAACTAACCTCTTAAACGCCACCAAACTTGGCGCATCTACAACTGCTGCAGGCAGGGCATTCCACTCCCGAACCACCTTTTGGGTAAAGAACCTACCTCTGATATCCGTCCTATAACTATCACCCCTTAATTTAAAGCTGTGTCCCCTCGTGCTAGCTTTCTCCATCCTAGGAAAAAGGCTATCACTGTCCACCCTATCTAAACCTCTAATCATCTTATATGTTTCGATTAGGTCCCCTCTTAGCCGCCTCCTTTCTAACGAAAACAACCTCAAATCCCTCAGCCTCTCTTCATAAGACCTGCCCTCCATACAAGGCAACATCCTGGTAAACCTCCTCTGTACCCTCTCCAATGCCTCCACATCTTTCTTATAATGTGGGGACCAGAACTGCACACAACACTCCAAGTGCGGCCGCACTAGAGTTTTGTACAGTTGCAACATGACGTTGCGGCTCCGAAATTCAATCCCCTACCAATAAAAGCTAAGACTCCATATGCCTTCTTAACAACCTTATCGACTTGATTGCCAACTTTCAGAGATCTATGCACACATACACCAAGATCCCTCTGTTCATCAACACTATTAAGAGTCCTACCATTAGCCCTATACTCTACACATTTGTTATTCCTGCCAAAGTGAATTACCTCACACTTCTCCACATTAAACTCCATTTGCCACCTCTCGGCCCAGCTCTGCAACTTGTCCAAGTCTCTCTGCAAACTAGAACACCCCTCTTCACTATCTACCACTCCCACGACTTTGATGTCATCCGCAAATTTACTAATCCATCCTTCAATACCCTCATCCAGATCATTTATAAAAATTACAAACAGCAGGGGCCCCAAAACAGACCCCTGAGGTACACCACTTGTCACCGAACTCCACGATGAATATCTCCCATCAACCACCACCCTCTGTCTTCTATCTGCTAGCCAATTCCTAATCCAATTAGCTAAATCACCCTCTATCCCATACATCTGCATTTTCTGCAGAAGCCTTCCCTGGGCCACCTTATCGAACGCCTTACTAAAGTCCATATATACCACATCAACTGCCTTACCCCCATCCACCTCTTTGGTCACTTTTTTCAAAAAACTCAATGAGGTTAGTAAGGCACGACCTACCCTTCACAAAACCATGCTGACTATCCCCAATCAATTCATTTCTCTCTAAATAACTATAAATCCTATCCCTAATAATTCTCTCCAATACTTTGCCCACAACAGAAGTCAGACTCACTGGCCTATAATTCCCTGGAAGGTCTCTCTTCCCCTTCTTGAACAACGGGACCACATTCGCTATCCTCCAGTCCTCCGGAACCACACCCGTAACCAAAGACGACCTGAAGATCAGAGCCAGAGGCTCTGCAATCTCCTCTCTTGCCTCCCAGAGAATCCTAGGGTAAATCCCGTCCGGCCCAGGGGACTTATCCAACTTCAAACTCTCGAGAATATCTAGCACATCCTCCCTATCTACTTCAATACTTTCCAGTTTGCAACCCTGTACCTCAGAGTTCTCCATAACTACATTTACAGCATTCTCCATCTCTCTGGCCCTGCACTCAACCCTGGAACCCTTAGATAACAAGGACACCTATGTCAAACTCCGATTATTGACTATATCTCAGCATTCAACACCATTATTCCTACGAAGCTCATCTCCAAACTCTGTGGCCTGGACCTCGGCTGCTCTCTCTGTGACTGGATCCTGAACTTCCTAACCCACAAACCATAATCAGTAAGGATAGGTAACAATACCTCCTCCATGATCATCCTCAACATCGATATCCCCCAAGAACATATCCTCAGCCCCCTACTACACTTCTTATACCCTATGACAGTATAGCCAAATTCCCCTCCAACTTGATTTTCAAGTTTGCTGATGACATGAACATAGTGGGTTGGATTTCAAACAATGACAAGAATACAGGAATGAGATAAAAAATCTGGTGAACTAATGTGATGATAATAATCTCCCCCTCAATGTCAACAAAACAAGAGATGGTCATCAACTTCAGAAAGCGTAGTGTAGAACATACCCCTGTCTACATCAATGGGGACAAAGTAAATATGGTTGAGAGCATCAAGTGTCCAAATCACCAACAACCTGTCCTGGTTCACCCATGCCGACACTATAGTTAAAAAACCCACTAATGCCTCTACTTTCTCAGAAGACTAAGGAAATTTGGCATGTCACCTACAGCTCTCGCCAACTTATATAGATGCACCATAAAAAGCATTCTTTCCAGTTGTATCACAGCTTGGTATGACTCCTGCTCTGCTCAAGATCGCAAGAAACTACAGAAGTTTGTGAATGTAGCCCAGTCCATCATGTAAACCAGCCTCCTATCCATTGACTGTCTACACTTCCCACTGCCTCTGAAAAGCAGCCAGCATAATTAAGGACCCCACGTGCCCTGGACATAGTCTCTTCCACCTTTTTTACTCAGCAAAAAGATATAAAAGTCTGAGATCACGTACATACCAACTCAAGAATAGCTTCTTCCCTGTTGCCATCAGACTTTTGAATGGACCTATTTTGCATTAAGTTGATCTTTCTCTACACCCTAGCTATGACTACAACTCTGCTTTCTGCACTCTCTCCTTTCCTTTATGAATGAAAAGGTTTGTCTATATACCATACAAGAAACAATACTTTTCACTATATGTAAATACATGTGACAATAATTAGTCAAATCGAAGCACAGGTTAATTAAGGAAAGCCAGCTTGGATCTATTATGGCAAATTGTGTTTAACAAACTTGCTGGAGATTTTTGAGGATGTAACAGAGAGAGAATTGATGAGGACAATACTGTTGATGCAATGTCATATGGACTTCCAAAAGATATTTGATACAGTGCTGCACAACAGACTAATGAGCAAAGTTATAACTCATGGAATAAAAGTACGAGTGGCAACAGGACTACGAATTTGGCTGAGTGATAGGAAGCTGAATACTATTAATGGATGCTTAATGGAGTGGAACAAGGTTGTGTCAGTAGGCATACAGCATATGAGTGCTTGCTAATGAGAATATTCTTGGTCCTATGTTTCATTATAAGTGAGCCACATTATTAGAGCAATGGAAATTTGGAAGACATACCATGGATGAATATAGGTTGCTTGTGATTCATAGAATGTTACAACACAGAAGACAGCCACTTGGCCAATCACGCCCATGCCTGCTCTTTGTAAAAGCTATCCAAATGGTCTCATTTCTACTTTTTACATTTCTTCTACCCTGTCAGTCAGTGCATTGCAGATGATCAAATTGGTTCTCTAGTCAATTATGTTAAATTGGTCATGTTGTCTTCTGCCAGTTTCTTCTCACTTCAACCTATTAAAACCCTCTTGATTTTCAAAACCACCATTAAATGTCTTCTTAACTTTCTTCCAAGAATGATGCCAGCTTCTCTCATCTTTCCATGTATGTAGCTGAAGTGTGCCATCATAGGTGATAATGTGAAAAAGGCTTTAGGATTGGCAAATAATCATTGTACATCCAGTGCTGAAAAAGTAGCTTGCTGAAGTGAGTGCAAGTATCATATCTACATCAGAGAATTACACTTGAAGTGATTACAATTCAGAAAACACTTTGGTAAATCTCTTTCCAGTTGCTTGGCCAAGATTCAATAACGCAAGTTTGTAGAAACAAGGCTGTTGATTATAGTTCTTTATTTAAGTTTTTCATGCATTTATAACATGGCACACCTAATATAAAAGTAAATTTATAATTGTTGCAAAATATTGTAGCATTCAAAGTACAGATACAAAATTCCATACAAGTTGTAACTTGCTAATTGAACTTTTCCAAAACATCAAGACGTTGCCATAGATAATGTCCTATTGTAATTTACTCCTATGTTCCCATGGGACCATGCCATGATAAGACATTTGAAACACCTCATTCAAGTTCATCTTGAATTTAATGCAATTCCTATGCACACATTACCTAGTAATGATTGGCCAAGTGACTGACCACAAAGCTACGTGGCATGACCATTGACTGAATTCATCCTTCACAAACATGTTCTGAAACCATGTCACAGCCCTCGCTTACTTTGTTAGAACACATTATTGGTTTGATTCAATTGCTTCTATTATTGATGACTGAAACTTTGGACTACTCTAGTCTCCCTCAATCCTGTTTTCAGATTTGTCCATAAAGTTTTACAACACCAATTTTAAATCCAACCAATTTATTTGATAGTAAATCAGCAAGCTTTCGACTTTTTGTCTTCGTCAGCCAAATGCAGTGTTCTGGTCTGCAATAGCACACATCAGCACAGACAGTCACAGATTGCTGATTAGAATGCAAATCCTTACATCTAACCTGCTATTCAAGTGTTAAAGTGGCTAACAATGTGTGTGAAGGGAATCCTGAGCATTGGTTAGAGAATTGTGTATTTTCTCCACACAGCACAGTAAGTGAGGTTTTTTGCTAACCCAGGCAAGTTACGGGGGTTACAGATAGTGTGTCATGAAGACAAGATCCCTGTTAAGACCGTCCTCATGTGTGCGGAGCTTGGCTATCAGTCTCTGTTCAGCGACTCTGCGCTGTCGTGTATCACGAAAGCCCCCTTGAAGAACATTTACCCGCAGGTCGGAGGCCGAATGCCCATGACTGCTGAAGTGTTCACCCACAGGAAGGGAACTGTTTTTCCTGGTGATTGTTGAGCGATGCTCATTCATCCGCTGTCGTAGTGTCTGCACGGTCTCCCCAATGTACCATGCTTCGGGACATCCTTTCTTGCAACGTATTAGGTAGACAACGTTGGCCGAGTTGCAAGAGTATGTACCGTGTACCTGGTGAATGGTATTCTCACGTTTGATGATGTCATCCATGTTGATGATCCGGCATGTCTTGCAGAGGTTGCTGTGGCAGGGTTGTGTGGTATTGTGGTCACTGTCCTCCTGAAAGTTGGGTAGTTTGCTGCGAACAATGATCTGTTTGAGGTTATGCGATTGTCTGAAAGCAAGAAGTGGGGTGTGGGAATGGCCCTAGTGAGATATCATTGATGACGATGAACATCTCGCTAGGGCCATCCCCGCCCCCCCACTTCTTGCTTTCAGACAACCGCACAACCTCAAACAGATCATTGTTCACAGCAAACTACCCAACCTTCAGGAGAACAGTGACCACAATACCACAGCAACCTCTGCAAGACATGCCGGATCATAGACATGGACGACATCATCAAACGTGAGAATACCATTCACCAGGTACATGGTACATACTCTTGCAACTCGGCCAACGTTGTCTACTTAATACGTTGCAAGAAAGGATGTCCCGAAGCATGGTACATTGGGGAGACCATGCAGACACTACGAAAGCGGATGAATGAGCATCGCTCAACAATCACCAGGCAAAACACTTCCCTTCCTGTGGGCAAACACTTCAGCAGTCACGGGCATTCGGCCTCCGACCTTCAGGTAAATGTTCTTCAAGGGGGCCTTCATGACACATGAGAGCGCAGAGTCGCTGAGCAGAGACTGACAGCCAAGTTCCATACACATGAGGACGGTCTTAACAGGGACCTTGGCTTCATGTCACACTATCTGTAACCCCCGTGACTTGCCTGGGTTAGCAAAAAAGCCTCACTTACTGTGCTGTCTGGAGAAAACACACAATTCTCTAACCAATGCTCAGGATTCCCTTCACACACATTGTTAGCCACTTTAACACTTGAATAGCAGGTTAGATGTAAGGATTCGCATTCTAATCAGCAATCTGTGACTGTCTGTGCTGATGTGTGCTATTGCAGACCAGAACACTGCATTTGGCTGACGAAGACAAAAAGTCGAAAGCTCGCTGATTTACTATCAAATAAATTGGTTGGATTTAAAATTGGTGTTTAAAACTTTACTGAGTTTACCCCAGTCCAACGCCGGCATCTCTACATTCAGATTTGTCCACATTACAAGATGTATAAAGTCAATTCTGAATTACCAAGTTATAGATGAATGTGCTGGGAACTGGTTTGGTTGCAATGCCCAGTTTCAAAGCAACTTCTGCAAAATATGCCAGTAAGGTAGAATCATTATTGGAACAAAGGTGGGTAAAGGACTTCGGGTATAGATTTACCATGACTTAGGCAGCTCACCACTGCCCTCTTGAGGGCAATTAAGGATGGGCACTAGATGCTTACCTAGCCTGCTAGGCGAGTACCTTTTGCCTATGGAGCTTGGAAAATTCTGTGTGTGTGTGAATGTAGGGACTGATTTTTGGCAGGGTATTAACCAAATAGGTTGCACTTATGATAAGTATGTATCTACAAACATATATGTATAACTGAAGTCACTAAGTTTATAAAACCCTAGTCAGGCCACAACTAGAATATTGCATCCAGTGCTGGTCACCACACTTTGAAGAATGTGAAGGTCCTGGAGAGGGTGCAGAGGAGATTTACTATGATGGTTTCAGCAATGTAAGATTTTAGCTACCAGGTTAGGTTGTAGAAGCAAGGATCAATCATCCTGGAGCAAAGAATCTAATGGTGGTGTACAAAATTATGGAAGGTTTAGACAAACTAAATAAAGAAAAGCTGTTCCCATTAGCTGACAGTACAAGGACTAGAGGATACAAATTTTAAATTTTGAACAAGAGATGCATGAGGGAGATGAGGAAGAACTTTTTAAACATAGCAAATGGAAACTACATGGAATTACCAAATGGAATTTGTTGATCATGAGGCTGGATGAAGTGGACACAATCGATGGTTTCAAAAAGAAATTCGAAAAATGCTGGAAGAAAATAAGCTTGCAGAGCTGCAGAGAAACAAAGGTGGAATAGGATTGACTAGACTGCTTCACAGAATGTCAGCATGAATTCAAGTGTGCTGAAATGTCTCTTTCATATTAACTTCATGACACTAGGGGGACCTTTCCAAATTTTCTCCCTCGATTACATGGAGAATATTTAATACCATCAATATGCTGACTGAGATTGACTCGGCAGAAAATCAATGACCTCCTTCTGCACAGTAGAGATTCTATGAATTGGGATTTCCCTGATATTTACTGCCCAGTAATGCAGCACAGATGTTCAAATCTGATTCTCGTGTATCGTAATATTCATGCCGAAAGATTTTAGACCTTCTAATATGGACTTTAATACCCATCTTAAAGAAAGCCAAAAAGAAAGTGAAACAATTGGTAAAAGATATTTTTAAGATATGGACGTCGCCAGCATTTATTGCCCATCCCTAATTGCCCTTGAGAAGGTTGTGGTGAATTGTTTTTGAATGACCAACTTGAGCAAACTCAGAATTCTAGAAAACTAGGCCATAGATATATTCAAAAAAGTTAATGGGTCTTGTTTATTACTGACAGGATACTATCTTGCTGGGACAGAAGATAAATTGTCAGTCAATGGGCCTTTGGTAATCCACAAAACCTTAGGAGCTGATAAGAAACAATGTTCATTTTTCTAGGAATAGATAACAATAAAAGGTATGAAGAACTGAAATTATTTTAGCTTTAGAACTGAAAATAACTCAAATATGGTCATGTGTTATGGTCAACAACAACTGATTTTTAACAGAAAATCATTCCAAGGTGCCTCTCAGAGGTGATAGCAAATGAAACTTGACACCGAGCCACGTAAGGCAATATAAAGGCAGGTGATCAAAGATTTGGTCAAAGAGTTTTAAGGAGCATCTAAAGCAGAATAAGAAATCTCACAATGCTAGTTTAAAGTTCTACTGGTTTATTTGGAATCATGCGTGCTGCTCCTTCATCAGATGAGTGAAGGTAGGAGGAAGTAGAAGGAGCAGCACTCCAAAAGCTCATGATTCCAAATAAACTGTTGGACTTTAACCTAGTGTTGTGAGACTTTTTACTGTGCCCACCCCAGACCAACACCAACATCTCCATATCATCTTAAAGCAGGAAAGAGAGGTGAGCAATGCAATAAAGTTAGGGAGGCAATTCGAGAGCTTAGGACCTAAGCAACTGGATGCACAGCTGGCAACAATGAAGTGACTAAAGTTGGGGATGCACAAGAGCCCAGATATTTTGCAGAGTTGTGCAGCCTGAAGATTCAAACAGCCAGTTTGAAGGGAAACAGACAAAGCAGCCCATCCTGTAAGGGCTTTCAAGAAAACTCCTACCATGTTACAACAAGAAAATGTAAGAGAGGAACCACCCAATCTTTCAAAAGACAAAAATGATTTGATCAATCCTTCAGTTTGGAGTGACATTTAATCTCAACATTCAATGTATGAGAAGTTACTATTTTCTTTGAGGTAAAAGCTGCCATATCTAACTATCAAATTTTTTAATGTCGCTATATCTCACTTGATTCCGACCTTTTGTATTCTGAACAACAGGTGAAATCCTGCATTCCCATCAATCTTAAAATTAGATGTGTAAATGAATTGTAGTATGGGTTCAAGTTTGATGCATTAGTGCAGGACAGCCTCTGAATGTGCTCTTGACTGTAGTTCTCAGCTTGTCCCGGAAGCTCTCTGCTACAAAGTAATATAAAAGGGGATCCAAACAGGAATTGATTGCTGCACCACACAGGGTAACCACCACAGCTTTCTGAACAAAGCAGCTGGCTTGGGAAATATTCCTGGTGTCATTTGTTATAGCAAGGTAGACAGTTCGTAGAATGTGATAGGGTAGAAAACTGGTTAGAAATAGAACCATTACAACAATAGCCATAGCAATTGCCTTTCTGAGGGAGGCCCTTTTCTTGTGATGTTTTGTCTTTAAGATGAGCAAGTTCTTAACAACAATTGTGTAACAGAATGTGATAATAAAGAAGGGAATAATGCAACCTATGACTAGAGAAATTAAATTCATGGTATATATTTTACTGTTAACATCTTTGAGATCAAAGCATTTTGTTTCATTATTTTCACCTTTCAGAAAAGGACTGGCTGCTACTCCAACAAATATCCATATTACAACACATAGGATTTGTACAGATTTGACACTTCTATATTTCAAACCTTTCATTGGATGCACTATAGCAAAGTAGCGCAATATGCTCATCAGAGTCAGAAAGTAGATGCTGCAATACATGTTGAGGTAAAGAGCATAAGTCAGGAATCTACACAAGGAATCTGAAAGGTCCCAAATGCTGTATCTCAAATAATAATGAACCCGCCAGGGCAAAGTGCATACAAAGAGTAAATCCGATATTGCCAAGTTCACCATGACAATGCTGATTTCAGTCTTCTTCTTGTATAACCTCAGGAATACATATGTACAGAAGACATTTTCAATGAATCCAAAAATAAATACAATGATATACGTTGGTACATAGATATCAGTTTTGAAGTCATCAATATTCTCACATGAGTCATTACTGAGGACACTTGTGTTATTCATTCTTTGCTTTGAGAAAATCTACACGATCAGCTGTTCCTGTAGAAACAAACCATTAATTTTAGTGACAGTGAATGGATGAGAAGTTAAAAATATTTATATATTGCCTTGATTTAATGCTATGAATGCAACTTGCTTTGAGTACATTCACAGTCACTTGAACATAGTTTTTTTAAAATTCATTCATGAGACAAGGGCATTATTGGCTGCCCATCCCTAGTTGTCCCGTGAACTCAGTGCTTGCTAGGCAATTTCAAAGAGTAGTTGAGAGTCAACCACATTGCAGTGGCTCTGGAAGCCAAAGCATGCAAGGATGGCAGATTTCCTTCCCTCAAGGACATTAGTGAAATAGATGGTTTTTCCAACTTTATTTTTCTTTTCGATGCTGTCTTTGGCAAAATCTGAAAGTCGATGTTTATATTATTTTAATATTTTATGCAAAATAAAAAATACAAAATGAAAAACTGTTACAACTGCTCCTTCAAATTTGTTATCCTGGATGAGAGTGGATGAACTGGATCCCTTTCTTTATTCAATCCTGTCATTTGATCACAACAAGATTAATTTAAAAAGGATCCCTTCTGGATATCTTTTCCGGCCAATCTAGGTATTAAAAGGAGCCAATTTAATCTCACTTTCCTGAGTTGAGGAAAGAATGCTATCTATTAAATGTGAAGAAAAGCATACCATATACATTGCACAGATTGGAAATGAAAATTGAGTTCAAAAATAATTTTTAAAAATAAATGCTAGTCAGTCTTTCATAAGAACATAAGAAATAGGAGCAGGAGTAGGCCATCTAGCCCTTCGAGCCTGCCCTGCCATTCAACAAGATCATGGCTGATCTGAAGTGGATCAGTTCCACTTTCCTGCTTTCTCCCCATAACCTTTAATTCCCTTGTCTATCAGAAACCTATCTACACGTGACTTAAATATATTCAGTGAGGTAGCCTCTACTACTTCAATGGGCAGAGAATTCCAGAGACTCACCACCCTTTGAATGAAGAAGTTCCTCCTCAACTCCGATCTAAACTACCCCCCCCTCCCTTATTTTGAGACTGTGCCTTCTAGTTCTGCTATCCTTTCTAAGCGGGAAGAATCTCTCTACCTCTACCCTATCTATCCCCTTCATTATCTTACATGTTTCTATAAGACCCCTCCTCAGCTTTCTAAACTCCCAGTACAGACCTTGTCTGTTCAATCTCTCCTCATAGGCTAACCCCCTCATCTCTGGTATCAGCCTAGTGAACCTTCTCTATTCTCTCCAAGGCCAATATATCCTTCCGCAAATGCAGCAACCAAAACTGCACACAGTACTCCAGCTGCAGCCTCACTAGCACCCTGTACAGTTGCAGCAAGACCTCCCTGCTTTTATATTCTATCCTCTTCGCTATAAAGGCCAACATTCCATTCACCTTCTTGATCACCTGCTGCACCTGCAGACTGGGTTTTTGCAATTCGTGCACAAGGACCCCAAGATCCTTGCTGCAGCTGCAGCTTTTCCCCATTTAAATAATAATCCCTCCTACTATTATTTCTACCAAAGTGGATAACCTCACATTTGCTAACATTATACTCCATCTGCCAGGTCCTCGCCCTCATCTATCCAGATCTCTCTGCAGACTTTCCGCGCCTTCCACGCAATTTGCTTTTCCACTCATCTTCATGTCATCAGCAAATTTCATTATCCTACACTTAGCCCCCTCTTCCAGATCATCTGTGTAAATGGTAAACAGTTGAGGCCTCAGCACCAATCCCTGCGGCACTCCACTAGTCACCAACTGCCAACCAGAATAGCACCCATTGATTCCAACTTTCTGCTTCCTATTAGACAACCAATCCTCTATCCACACTAACATCTTATTCCCAACTCCATGCACTCTAACCTTTTGCAGCAACCTTTTGTGAGACACCTTATCAAACGCCTTTTGAAATCTAAAACACCATATCCACCAGTTCCCCTCTGTCTACCGCACTAGTCACATCATAATAAAAATGCAATAAATTCGTTAAACACGACTTCCCTTCACGAATCCATGCTGCGTCTGCTTGATCAAACCCCCGTTCTTTTCTAGGTGCCTCACTATTTCTTCTTTGATGACAGATTCTAGCATTTTTCCAACTACGGACATTAAACTAACTGGCCTATAATTCCCTGCCTTTTGTCTGCTACCTTTTTTAAACAGTGGTGCAACATTAGCCATTTTCCAATCTTCCGGCACTTCCCCTGAGTTCAGCCAATTTTGATAAATAATTACTAAGACATCCATTATCACCTCTGCCATTTCTTTCAGAACCCTGAGATGCATTCCATCTGGTCCCAGGGACTTGTCTACCTTCAGTCCCATTAGTCTATCAAGCACTACCTCTCTAGTGCCAGTAATCTCATTAAGGACCTCATCTCCTACCATTCTTCTATCTTTAATATTCGGCAAGCTATTTGTGTCCTGCTCCATGAAGACCGACACAAAAAACTTATTTAAAGTTTCAGCCATTTCCTCATCACACACTGCGAAATTCCCCCCTCTTGTCCTCCAAGGGTTCAACATTCACTCCAGCCACTCTTCTTCTTTATATATTTGTAAAAACTTTTACTTTTTTTTATATTTAGAGCTAATTTAGCTTCATATTCTATTTTTCTTTATCGCTTTCTTAGTCATTCTTTGTTGTTTTAAATCTTTCCCAATCTTGTAATCACCCACTATTTTTAGCCACTCTGAATGCATCAGTTTTTAATTTAATACTTTCCTTTATTTCCTTTGATAACCACTGTTGATTATCCTTTCTCATACTGTCTTTCTTTAGCATCGGTTTCATTTATCAGTTAGATTGGATGGTGGAAAAAAGCGGCCGTTATGATTTGTTCCAGTAGCGCTGACTTCAGTAAGTGCAGAATCAGTTTTGAGATTGCAGTGTTTTGCAGGTTTGCCTACAGGCTGCCCAGTTTCCTTTTCAGCTGTGCCTTTGCTGACTTAGCTTGTTTCAAAAATCAGAGAGAGAATTTTCAGGAGTTTGCTGTCTTTCCTCCTGTGCTGCATGCTGATACACCCAGCACTAATTGACACTGACCAAGTTTTTCAGTGGGCCTTAATATATTTCTGAAAGGTAAAAATCCACACGATCTGGAAAATTACTCACAGGATACCATTTCTGCTGAGATGAGAATCAGCTCCCATTATTCGCACTGGAGATGACAGCTAGTTTCTGAATGGTTCACATGCTTTTGATGTATCCCTGTCTGGAGACATAGTGCAATTCTATTGTCTCTCTCAACATCATAGCTTCAAGCAAAATATTAGCTCAAGACTAATGACAACTTTTCCCTTATTAAGCTTCCCATTTGCCAAATCTTCAACTATCTGTATAGCTTAGGTGCTGGTGCAGCCCTTATACCACATTGCATTTTGGTTTCTCCTCCTTAGTGTACATTTATTCTATATTTCAATATTTCTTGGTTATCCTTTAAAATGTTCATTCTCAAACACCCAGGAAGAACCACATCGAGTTTCTGACTGAGATTGTTTCACTGTTCTCTCCCTCATCCTCAATGATTTAAAATCATTTAAAATCAACCTGACTTCTCTCCTCTGAGTTTACTGGACTCCAATCCTGCTTGAATCTCTCCCTTCATGTAAACTCTCCTACTCATATTCAGCTCCACTACTTTGACCACATCATTTCATTTGGTCTCTCTACATCCAAAGTCTCAATTACATATAAGGACATAATTTATTGCATTCTTCTGCAGTTGCATCATGCTCCTCCACTTTTTGACTGTGGCCAGCCCTGGAAAAAAAAGTTTTCCAAGTCACTTAAAAAAGTAGTTTTAAATTTTCAGCTGTCTAACTTTTAATACTTCACTCACAGAAAACCCATGCAGTTACCAACCTGTGAAATCACAATCTCTGATGTTCGCTATCCTCTCCCCAGTAAAATCCTTGTACCCTCACTGAGTCATTCACATGTTATGGCATCCCCCTGAACTTGATTAAATTCAAGGAATGCAGATTTAAATGTCTATGGTGGACAGTTGGTTTAACTCGTCACCACTAAATCTACCTGGACCACATAAAACACCATCAGGGTCTTGCTTTCTGCTGCTATCCTCCTGGAATGTAAATTTAACTCCCAGTCTCTCCACTATCCGCTGCCCTATTCCTATTCAGCTTCAACTCCAACAAATGCAAGGAGTTGATAGAATTCTTTGTTTGTAGAATTGAGACCAAGCATTTAGCTGCCTCTGCTACATCCCTCCTTTCCCCTTGCTCACCAAGCCAAATCTCCCCCCAGTATTCCCTCTCCCATAAATTATGACAAACGCTTACTTTGGTGGCATAAGTGGAAAACAGTAATATAGTAATTAGTTATTATCAAATTATGTAACTAATCATGAGATTAAACAAAATGAAAAATTCAAAACCAATTTATGGATCTTAATCCTAACACTATTGGAAGATAACAGAGTCATGTATTAGGACCTTTACATCCCTTCGCATCTCAGAACTATGCAATATCCCACCATTTAGTTAACATGCCTCTTTTATTCTTTCTACCAAAATAGACAATTTCACACATGTACACATTATACTCCATTTGCCAGATATTTTCCCACTCACTTAGAAGTTTACAGCATGGAAACAGGCCCTTCAGTCCAAGTTGGCCATGCAGTTTTTACCACCAAGCTTGTCCCAATTGTCTACATTTGGCTCATATCCCTCTATGTCCATTTTACCCATGTAACCATCCAAAAGCTATTTAAAAGACAAAATTGTATCTGCGTCTACTACTACTACTACCTCTGTTAACTCGTTGCAAACACTCATCATCCTTTGAGTGAAAAAATTGGCTGCCTCTCCCCTCTCACCTTAAATGTATGCGGTCTAGTTTTAGACTCCCCTACCTATCTACCTTAGGTATGTCCTCACTATTTTATAAAGCTCTGTAAGATCAACCCTAAGTCTCCTACGGTCTAGGGAAAAAAGTCCCAGTCTATCCAGCTTCTCCTTATAACTCAAACCATCAAGTCCAGTAGCATCTAAGTAAATTTTTTCTGCACTCTTTTTAGTTTAATAATATCTTTTCTGTGATAGGGTGACCAGAACTGTGCACATTATTCCAAGTGTGGCCTTACTAATGTCTTGTACAACTTCAAAAAGACATATATTCAGTGTTCTGAATGAAATCAAGCATATTGAATGCTTTCTTCGCCACGCTGTCCACCTGTGACTCTACTTTCAAGGAGCTATGAACTTGTAGATCTCTTTGTTCTGTAACTTTGCAAGATCCTCTTCACAACTTACTTTCCTATCTTTGTGTCAGCAGCAAACCTAGGATACAAACCTTCAGTCCCTTCATCCAAGTCATTCATGTAAATTGTAAAACGTTGAAACCCTAGCACTGATCCCTATGGCACATCACTTGCTATATCCTGCCAAACAGAAAAAGACTTATTTATGCTTACTTTGATTCCTGTTAGTTAGCCAATCTTCTATGCATGCCAATATGTTACCCGCATACCATGAACTTTTTTTTCACAAAAACTTTTGATATGGCATCTTATCAAATGCTTTCTGAAAATCAAAGTACAGTACATTCACTGTACTTTCACTGTACTATTATCTACAGCAAGTGTCTCCTCAAATAAATTAGTTGATTTTCTTTTCACAAAATCATATTGAATGTGCAATATTGCCTTGAATTTTTCTAACTGTCCTCCTATAATATATTTAATAATAGCTTCTGAGGTTTTCCCTTTGATAGATATGAAAAGCTAACTGACTTATAATTCTTGCTTTGTCTCCCCTTGGAACAAAGGAGTTACATTTGCAATTTTCCAATCTTATGGAACTTGTCCCAAATCTAGGGAATTTTGAAAGTTAAAACTAACGCAACACTGTCTCACTAACTGCTTCTTTTAAGAGCCTAGGATGAAGACTATCGAGAACTTGTCAGCTCACAGCTTCAATAATTTGTTCAATACCACTTCCCTGGTGATTGTAATTTCCCCAGAATTCCTACCTATCAATTTCTATTTACAGCAATTACTGGATATTACTTATGTCCTCTATTGTGATAGTTGAATTAAAATACCTGTTAAATTCATCAGCCATCTCCTCATTTCCCATTAATTCCCCAAAGGGGCCAAAGAGTTTTGTTACTCTTTTCTTATTTAAATGTCTATAGAAATTCTTGTGGTCTTTATATTTCCAGCCAGCTTTTCTTGCACTTTAATTTTCCCTCCTTAACCCTGTCATTTCTTTGCTTTTTTATGATTTTTCCAATCTTCTAACTTACCATCTTTGCACCATATTTTTTTTAAGTTTAATATTGTCTTCAACTTGTTTCATTAACCATATATGATTGTATCAATCCATGGTTAATGTTTTATCAATCAATACTAAGCTTTCCTTTCTCATGCTGGTTATGTCATTATCTCAGAGAGAGATCCTCATTGTCATACCGCCTTCTACAAAATGCAATAAACACTTCCTTTAGAACAGAGTCGCAGAACATTTCATGATGTTTTAAGCAAGATCACAGAACAACCCCAAGGGTTTTGTTTTCAAAAAAACATGATACCCAGTGACCCATTTTCAACATTTGTGCAACCCACACACGAGTTGAAAAACCCTGGATTAAAATCCTGCTGATCCTCACTTTGAAAAACATAATTATTGACACATCTTTCTGAAAAGATCCCATTATCTCTTTCTTTATACTCTATTCCACATGTAGTTACAATCAGGAGGCAAGTAGACCATTCCCACAATTAACTTGTTGCCTTTTTCATTTCTCATCTCAAGCCAAACTGCTTCTGCAGCCTGGTTTCCTGAATTTAAGTAATCCCTCTCTAATGTGTTAATATCATCATTAATTATCAGAGCCACCTCTGCCTTTTCCTA
The DNA here is from genome assembly GCA_024679065.1 of Sphyrna mokarran. Taxonomy (NCBI): domain Eukaryota; kingdom Metazoa; phylum Chordata; class Chondrichthyes; order Carcharhiniformes; family Carcharhinidae; genus Sphyrna; species Sphyrna mokarran. The sequence continues at coordinate 75,543,797 of JAGIQG010000013.1, read as the reverse complement.
GATTCCTGCCCTTTCTAAGTGTATGTATCCTTCAAAATTTAAGTCTCTATTAATGTCATTCTGTTGCCACGGTTATCAAATTTATTTCTAATTGCACTGAATCATTTCTTCTGTTTTGTTTCAAATGCTATGTGCATTCAGATACCAAGCTTTTAGTTTTGTCCTTTTATTATTATTGTAATGTCGAGCCTTATATATTGATTTACTTTTAGATTTATACTCTTTGTCTCTTTTATCACATTTTTTTCAAATTTGATCCCTCGCCCCTATTATTTAAAACCCTCTCTATTTCCCTAGTTCTGCAGCTAGAACACCAGCCCCAGCAGGGTTCAGGTTTAGATCATCCCAAAAGTATAGCCCCAGTACTGGCACCAGTGCCCCATGAAACAGAACCCACTTCTCTCACATCCTTGTCTTTGAGTCCAGCATTCATTTTTTTCATTCTGTTTTCCCTATGTCAATTTGCACATGGCTCAGGTAATTATTATCTTTGAGGTTCCACTTCTTAACTTGGATCCTAGATCCTCATAGTGACTAAATAGAACCTTCTTCCTCATCCTGCTTATGTTGTTAGTACTTACATGGACCATGACAATTGGATTCACATCTCCCACTAAATTTTATTCCAGTCCTGAACAAATGCCCAGAAACCTGGCACCAGGCAGGTAACACAGGCTTCTGAGTTCTCACTCTTTGCTGCAGAGAAGAGTGTTAAATCCCCTTGTAATAACTCTAATAATCTGCATGGGGAAAATCACTCATTGACTTCCCTGTTGACTCATTGAATTTGAGTCCCTGAGGATTGTTAATTAGCCAACAAGATGGGCCTCATGTACTGAGCCCTGTATAAAGCAAGAGCCTGAGAGGGTCCATTACCTTTTAGTCCTATTTGGGACCCTATTGTGTTCACAGAATTGTGGTTATTGTTTGTTTTCATTTTATGCAATAAAACATAGTCCTTTACAACTGACTCCTGGCGTTATTATATTGTTAGTGAGGTAAAAGGAATGTTTTGGTAACTCTGCTCATCAGCCCCTGGTAAGTCTGTATCAATCAATTTTGCAATGCATTTTTTGGGAAGCTGGAGCTCCAAAACATGAGTGTTGTGGACTGGCCATAATATGCTGACAGAATGAGATACTTCTTTTGAGCAAACAAAAAAGAAGTTACTTGGCAAAAGATCATTCTGTTGATTGTGTTTGGGATTGTAACATTAAGTATTATAAAAAGTCGTATCCAGAAACACCGGAGTCTAAGACTTTTGATGAGTTAGTAGAAATAATGGCAAATCATTATGATCCTAAACCTTCCATGATCTTACTGGTTTAATACAACTACTAGATGTGCAAGGAAATCAGTGATAGAATTCCTGGTGCAACTAAGAAAATTGGTAGAGCACTGCAAATATGGCATAACAATATCAGATATGCTGCGACACCATTTAGTGTGCGGCATGAATGATTTAGCAACCCAAAAGGCTTTTGACAGAGCCAAATCTAGATTTTAAAAAGCCATAAAGCTGGCTTTATCTCAGGAGAATGTGGAGAAAGGGGCTGAAAGGATCTTTAGATAGTAAAGTCCATAGGCTTGGGCAAGTCCTCTATCATGAACCAAGATCCCAGTTGAACGTACTTGTGAACCACAGCCTGGGCGCAAGGAAAATCAAGCAAGCAATGAAAGCAAGAAATTCCGACAATAGCTGAGAGAGAGTTCCACAGTTCAGAGAGTGGCCAGCACAACAGTGCTGTGCATACAGCCAAGGAGGCCAGCTCAAATGAGGTTGCCAAAACAAACAAAGCATGCAATGCCCATATCGAAGGGCAAAGCCACCCCAAAACAGAGGATACTAGATATGTTAGACTAAAGAGTAAGAACTAGCATTACTAAATTGCATCAACACATCAAAGGTGGCCCAATAGAGATACAGCTCCAGATGAAAGGATACCCACTGGACATGGAGGTGGACATGGGGGGGTCAACAATATCTATTGCACGGGCGCGTGAATTTAGAGGTTACAATGGATATCTCTGCACTCAAGCTGAAGAACATGAAGGCAAGATTGGCAACTTATACAGGAGAGCCATTATGAGTAATAGGGACAATCATAACCCCAGTCACATATAGACAAACAGTTCAACTCTGATAGTGATACAAGGGCCAGGTCCCAGCCTCTTGGAAAGGCACTGGTTACAAAATCTCCAGTTGGACTGGAGGAAAATTTTCAAAATGGGCACTGGAAACTTTTATGAAGAGAATAGAAAAGTACCCAGAGGCTTTGAAGACAGACTTTGGAAAAATAAAAGGGATCAAGGCAAACATTTACATGGACCCAGATGCTCAAACAAGATTTTTTTTTAAAAGGCAAGACCAGTTCCATATGCACTCCATATGCAAAACCGGAGAAGGAACGGAAGTGATAGAAGAACTGAGGAAAATTCAATTTGTACAATTTTCTGAGTGGGCCGCACCAGTAGTCCTGGTGTTAAAGCTGGACAATACAATCCACCTTTGTGGTAATTATAAGATGATGGTGAATAAAACATCTCGCTTAGACAAATATCCAGTACTACCAATTGACAACGTCCATGCAAAACTATTTGGAGGCCAGATATTCACAAAACTGAATATGAATCATGCGAACCTCCAGTTAGAACTAGAAGAGTTATCGAGAAAGTACATGATGGTAAACATGCACAAGGGTTTATATGGGTACACTCACTGACAATTCGGGGTATCAGTGTGTGCCATTTTCCGAAGAGTAATGGAAAGATGTTACCAGAAGTGTCCAGAGTGGCAATTTACCTAGATGATCACAGGAGCCATTGTCAATGAACACTATGAAAATTTTGCAAAAATGTTACAATGGTTTTTGGTAGCCGACATCAGACTAAAAAGAGAAAAGTATGTTTTCCAAGCAGCAGAGGTAATACATCTCAGATGCACATCAACAAAGTGGTCTATAACCGGTCAAGAAAAAGGTAAAAGACATAAGAGGCTTATGAGACATAAGAGACACTAAGGCACATGACAGAATTAAAATTGTTCCTTGGCCTTGTAAATTATTATGGGAAGTTAATAACAAATTTGATAACATTACTGGCATCCCTTACATACCTTGTTGAAAAAGTATCAGAAGTGGCATGGAAAAAACACAGGAGGACTCTTTTGAAAGAATAAATCACCAACTGCAGCCGGACAATGTGTTGATCCAATTCAATCAGGAAAGATCATTGGTCAAAACATGTGTCACTTCTCTTTATAGAATTTTTTCAGTACTGTCGCACTGATGGAACAATAGGATGGAACTCATGATTATATATGGCTCAAGGACATTAGCTGATGCAGAAAGAAGAAATGCACAAATAATTAAAGAGGGTTTGGTAATGGTCTCGCAGTGAAAAAATTCCACCAGTATGCGTATAGTCAACATTCTTCAATGCTAACAGACCACAGACCTCTGTTGGACCTTTTTTCCCAAGCACAAAACAATCCCTTCTATAGTGTCAGCCCAAATACAGCGATGGGTGCTATTATTTGGTACTAATGAGTATACCCTAGAACAGAAACCAGGGATATAAGTCACCAATATTTGAGTCACTTACCTTTGCCTACAAGTTTTCCATCACCATTGAAAATGGATGGAGCAGTGATGTTATGGATACATTGCCAATTTTGGCAAAACAAATAAAGACTAGAACTCAGAATGATCCCACATTGGTAAACCTAAGCCACATGACATTAAATGGAGGAATGCAGAAATGTCCAACACAAGACTTGCAGCCATATGCAACAAAATACCCAGAATTAAGTATAGAAGACAGCATTATCCTGTAGTTATCCCATATCTGCTCAAAGGCCTATCCTTCAAGAATGTCATAATGGTCATCCAGGTGTATCAAAAATGAAATTGCTAGAGAGAAGCTACATCTGATCACCTGGAATAAACAGAGACACAGAAAATGGTAAAAACCTGCAGAATGTACCAGGAAAACCAGAAGGCTACACTGATAACTTCCCTATGTCCCTGGGAATGGCCAGGAAAGCTACAAATTAGGATACTTTGCAGAACCATTTACGGGCTCCATGTTTTTGTTGTTAATTGATGCCCATTCTAAATGGATGGAAGTGCACAAGATGACAACCACCATATCACAAAACATGATAGAGAAACTATGATAATCTTTTAATGTCCATGAAATCCCAGAAGTTTTAGTGACAGATAATGGAACCTCATTTACTGATAGAGAATTTAAGATATTTTTGGAAACAAGTGCAATATTATATGTCCGCACAGCCACTAGCCACCCATCATTGAACAGACTAGCGGAATGATCTGTCCAAATTTTTAAAAAGGAATGAAAAACAGAGCAGGTTGCCTGTAGACACCAAACTGGCAAGCTTTTTCGCTTCAGTTAAAGAATGATGCTACATGTAATGAAAGATGTAGCCCCAGCCAAGTTACTAATGGGCAGCCTACAGACTAAGCTAAACTTTATATTCCTGAATCAAAATGAGTGGGAGAGAAGTAAGAAGCTCAAGAAAGGGGCCGTGATGAAAGAAAAAACAGTGTTGGAGGGAGACATGGTTTTAGTGCGAAATTTTGGAGTCAGCACCCAATGGACACCAGAAACAATTCTCTTTGAAACAGGACCAGTGTCCTATATGGTAAAAGTTGGAGTCACAATACAAAGAAAGCATGTGGACCACCTAAAACTTCAGGAGCTGTCAACAGAAAAGGCCAACTCGGCAAGTATGCTATTGGAGACCCCAAGTACAGGGAAGAATGACATAACACCTCTACCAATGGGAGGCCCTGAAATGCCATATCAGATCTCCAACTCTGAAATGGAGACTGAAACAGCAGAAGTCAGAAAGAAAGAACCAACACCAATAATAATTTGTCCATCATCAAGAAGTACTAGCCAATATGCTATACACCACCTGGCCAGGTGGAGTACAAAATAGGAAAAAAGCAAAGTGCCAAACGAAAAAGATGGCCCTGATGCCCAAGTAGCAAGAGAGAGCCTCAGACACAGAGGAGGAGGAATGTGATAACCCCACGATATGTGTGGGGAAATCATTAATTGAGCCCAGCTGGGAAGTCATTGAATATGAACTTCCTAGGGATTGGTAATTAGCCCACTAGGGGGAGCTCATATACTGAACCCAATCCATTCATAAAGCATCATTTAATTCAAGTTGGGACCTGTTGTGTTTATCACAAACTTGTTTATTTTCATTTTTGTGCAATGAAATATGGATTCCTGGAGTTATTATACCTCTCACTATGCTGTCCCTTACTACAACTATATTCCCTTCTCATAGTCAGTCATCTCATCCACGCTGCAGCTCCACTTGCATCTAAACTATCTGAGAACATCAAACAAATAAAATAATTGCAGAGGCTGACACTCCTGCCATCTGGACCCTCTTATCCACCTCAGCTGCAGTCACACTCTCCTGACCCTGATCAAATCAGCTATATCCTAATAGCCATGATGTAGAGATGCTGGCATTGGACTAGGGTGGGCACACTAAGAAGTCTCACAACACTAAATTGAAGTCCGACAGATTTATTTGGTAACACAAGCTTTCGGAGCACTATTGGACTTTAACCTTGTGTTCTGAGACTTCTTACTGTGTCATCTCAGTTTAATGCTTCCATCTCCACGTCATGGCTACCACCAGCACTGCAAATCAGTGGCTTAAAGTGGAGAAGATCTCCAAGATGATCATGCATATCAAGACTGACCTGATGAAGGAGCAGCATTCCAACCAAATAAACCTGTTGGACTTTAACCTAGGTGTTGTGAAACTTCTTATTATATCCTAATAGATGTGACTGCCTCCTGACACAAAGGGTTCCATTAACTTTCACTGCCCTAATGTGTTACATCAGGTGGAGTCGGGAATATCTGAGGGCTCAGGCAACTGGAGGTCTCCTGGAGCTAAGGAAACAGCTAGCAACCAGCCAGGGCCGGGAAACTGGGATCAGTTTTCCTGAAACTGCTAGAGAAGCAGATGATGTGGAGATGCCGGCATTGGCCTGGAGTGGGCATAGTGAGGAGTCTCACAACACCAGGATAAAGTCCAGCAGGTTTATTTGGTACCATGAGCTTTCTGAGTACCATTCCTTCATCAGGTGAATGATGATCAGAGAAGCAGAAGCAGAACTGGGGACTGCAGGAGGGGCTGTTAGCAACTTCAAGTTTGTCTAAAGGAGTCCCACAGCCTTCAGATGCAGGAGGTAGTGCTGATATTGAGTGGCATTCAGGCCAACACTGCAATGGTGGTGTTCACAGTGGAAAGCTTGGAACAGGAAATGATCGCCATGGTCCAATGCATGGCTGAGTTGCTGAGCAGTATGGCTGAGGGCCTCAGGAGTATACTCGAAACACAGAGATATTGTTGTGAGTTTCAAGAGCAAGACCCAGTCACAGTGAGTCATTGCTGAAAGGCTCCAGAGCTTGGCCCAGTCACAGACAGCCATTGCTGAGGGCTCATACACCATGGAGCAGACATAGTTGAGCCTCCGGGACTGGCACAGAGACTTCTGGAGCTCACTCCAGTTCCCCCGCTATCCCATGGATGTTCCAGGGCCCATGGTCACCTGGAGAGAGGGAGAGGGTTAGAATTCATGCCAAGGCCTTCCACGCAGCAAACCTCAACCATCATCAGCCATTCCAAATCGTCCCCTTACTGACACTAGTGCATCTGCAAAACAGGCTGGCAAGGCTACATCTGTGACACCCAACATTTGGCTGGGGCCCTTCAGGTGACACTCTCCAAGGGCATCACAGATCATGGGGTATGGAACACAGCTGACCACCTCCACCTCTAATGTGCATTTTTGGGGTCAGGGGGAATCACACAGATGTAGTGGTACTCACCTCCTCCCTCTCCTTCGCTACTGCTGCACCTGAACCACACTTCTACAGAGCAGTAGTGTTTGCACCAACGTGATGTCACGCCAGAGAGGTGGGAAGCATCCTGGAGGGAGGAAGAATGTGTACCAAAGATGTTGAAATCCAATAAAATTCATGCTAATAAGCTTTGCACCCTTTTTGTGTTCACATCATAAAAAAGAGGCTGGGATGGTATCAAACTGTTTGGCGTTGGGTGCAAATTGGATCAACAGGCACAGCAAGGTGGTAAGATCACAGCCAGTGGCTTTGGTTTTCCTAAGATATAATTAGGAAAAATTTCTGCTTATTCAGTACTGGATGTCTGAGAAATGTAATGACAGTTTAAACACAGGGCACAGGTCAAGATAATTGGTTGTGAGGTTAAGCAGGAGGTCATCAACATACGTGCAAATACAGCCATTATGTTTAAATCAGTTCCTAGCTCTGCAGCCCAACCACCCAAGGGGTGAGGTCAGTGTGGATCTTCATAATTTTTCTAATTTCTTCTAGGTACCTATTTATATTCCATGAACTTACACGCATGAGTTTCAAATCCATTCACCTTTCTGAGAATTGTTCTGCCTGATTCGGACCATTTCTGGGTTACATCTTAGCGAAAACTGAAACAGGTTTTCTGGAATTTCCGGACGTAAAAATTAATGAAATTCTAAATCAGTGGTGTGTTTATCAGCATAAAGAATTAAAGTAATGTATTTTAAACGGAAACAATATGAATTTAAGTCATATTAACCGGTAAAAAGACAAAACTGTCACCTCAAAGATCACAACATTTTGTATGATATATACACAATTTTGTTAGTATGAAACAAACCTATTCCCCTCTAACAACGCCGATCCGACTTTGACACCATATATGGGAACATTGCAGTAGACTGCTCAGAAGGGTTTAGAGGAATAATACATGCGGACAGTTCTTGTTCAGACTCGCAAGTTTACTAGATTGAATAGTGTGGAAAGAATATGGCCTCACGGCGAGTTTGTAGGGTATCGCGTAGCTTAACTCCAGACTAATCCCAAATTCTTAGACGATCTAGTGGAAATTTGTGGAATTTTAGTGACACGAGTAAATAAATGAACAGATAATGAATCGCTGTTATGAATTAACAATGTAACAATGTCCTTGCACTAACACTTATCTCTATTGCTGAAGTTAACAAAAGACAAAAATGTTACACACCTTCAGTTTCAGTCTCAATGATCAATTACCTCGCGTTCCCTCAACACGAACTCAAATCTCTCACCAAAAGATTAACACTATACGCGTAAACTTTAACACCTTTCAGCAAGTATGATTCGTACGAATAGCTTTTAAAAACAAATTAGCCTCGTATTCGATCGGCCTGGGTCTTTAAATAGAAACGAAGCAAACTTTGATTCTTGACGAACAGGGAAGGAGTTACTATCTTACCTGCCCGAAAAACTGGACAATTATCGGTAAGGTGGAACCACTCTGACGAGGCCAGTTCACTTAAAATTCCCACTAGAAATGACTTCCAACTCATTCAAGAGCTGGAGACTGAATTACCGCAGCAGACTTCGTCTTAAATAACCCAGCGTTCGTTTTGATCTAGGAATTCTTTGCTGAAGATGTAATGATTTAGTCTTAAATCTAGGGGGCATGGTAAAGTTAATTTGTAGATTATATGGACAGCATGGTTGACAATAATCAAATTTGTCAGACATTGATAATAGTACCAAATTAATCAGAGGCTCAAACACTTATTGATTTGAACTTTCAGACTGATTTGCATTTAGTAATACATGACAAAATGATGAGATGAATAAAACATACATTGGCAAATTACATGGAACTATTAAGAAGATTTACAAACAATGATATCATTTCGTATATGAACACTATCGCAACTTAGAAACTACCTTTTGGCGCTTAAATTGCAACGAAGTATTGTATAATATGGGTATTGGAATGGTTTTTACATATTTCATAAACACTGAATTTAGTTTTCTTTGTCTCACCCCAATCATGAGGAATTGTATTTTGGCTTATAATATGATAGGCGAAGAATTACGTTCAAGTGTGTTGTAGGTTAGGTGGGGAGCTATGTTAAGATTAAAAGTGGATAAGATGTGGAAATATTTTAAAGTTTAGAATTGTTTAATCTTGCTTCATCTCCCACCTTTTACTCTCCATAAAATTGAAGTCATCAAATCTCTGCTGCCTATTTCTTAATTCATAGCAAGTCTCCCTGTCACTAGTGTGCTCACTGACTTATACTAGATCCTGGTCAAACTATGTCTTGATATTAAAATTATCATCCTTGCTTTCAAATCCCTCCATGGTTTCCTTTCTCCCCTATCTCTGTCATCTCTGCTAACCCCAAAACCTTCTGAAGTATACTCCTCTAATTCTTGCTTCCTGTGCATCCCTGCACAGGAATTAATCCCTGCATTAATTTCTCCACCAATGGCAGTCATACCTTCAGTTGTCTGTAGCCCAAGCACTGGAATATCCTTACTGTCTATCTCATTTTCCTCCTTTCAGACTCTCTTTAAAATTGACCTATCTCTTTGACCAAGCTTTTGGTGATTTGATCTCTATGTGGCTCAGTGTTATGCTTTGTTTGATAATACTGCTGTGAAGTACTTTGGATATTTTATTGTATTTAAGATGCTATACAAATATAGCTTGTTGTTGTGGGGAAGAGGAACTAAGATGGGATTTATAGTAGGCCATGTGAAGAAATATGTTGGAGTTTCTAGTGAGCTGTATGAGGAAATAGTTATTGGGAAGTGGATGTAGAACAATATTTAGATTTATGGTGGGTTAAATAAGGAACTATGTTAGCAGTTTCATATCAGAATTTATGATGCTTAGAGAGAAACTGGAAAATATATTTTATAACTATAATTTGTTAATACCAAAAGTAAAAAATGAACCTATTACAAAATAAAGGAATTGTGAATTTACATAGTGCTACCAGAATGCAAACACTGACTATTCAAATTAAATTCAAGTTTGTGAAATATTTGCACAAAATTCCAGTTTCTGCACATTTTAACAGAAATTGATTCATAATGTTAAAACCATGTAACAAAAAGAAAGCAAACTGACTGATGCCTTGTAGTTTATGACATTTTGCACAACAAATACTTGGAAGAACTATAAATTCAATGTCTGGCACGAAAACAAAATAAAGAGGAAATAAATATTATTAAAAGCAGCAGTAAGAGATAAGCAAAAATAGAACATTTTTAAAAAGAACTGCAACAATAATTAAATTCTGAAGGAATGTGAATGCCTTTTTAAATGCCAATTTTCAATGTCAATGAGAAGACAAAGGATGAGTAACATGATGAAGGACAAGCCCCATCATTAACCTTTCCTGATGAGTTTAATTTGTATATCAGGTAATGACAGCAAATTTATCTTTGACATACATGGAATTGCATAAGTCTCTCAGAGAGATACCATTATCAGACAACTCTTGGAGGAGCAGGGCATTGTTGACAGCAATGTTCTGATTTACACATTTGTGATCATTAGAAGTTGCTGTCCAACTTCCATGTAAAAAGCAGTGAGCACTTTGGGACTCACTGTTGTGTCCATTGCAAAATCCAGCTCATCATTTTTTTATGATGGTAAAATAAACCTCTTCCCCCAAAGGCTAACTCGCTTTAAACTCTGCTGTCTTACAGTGAAGCTGGCAACAAGCTGCTGGGGAAAAAATGAAGCAGATACTTGTGCTAACAGAGAAAAAAAATTGACAATTTCCCCCTTTAATTATATAGAGAAAATACAATGCAACTCCCCTTTAGCTTCCTTTTTAATGCATCTGTGTTCCTTAAAATAAATGAGTTTCTATACTCCATGTTATTTCCTTTTTCCAGCCTAAGGCATCCATGGATGTTTCAATTCCACCCACAAACTGTCAGTCTTATATCAATTGGGGCCCAATGCTCAAAATACTGATTGCAATTAGAATTGTCTGGTGGACAGCCAGAGTGCTGTCAAGTAGTCATCCAGTTTGCTGTCAGCTGGTTGTCCAGTCTGCAGTTGAGCAGTTAGCCAGTGTGCTATCAAATACTCAATAAGTGTACTTTTGAGCTTTCAACTAAGGTGCAATCAGGTGATCAGCCAGTATGTTATCAGACAGTCAGCTAGTGTGCTATCTGGTGAGCAGTTGGTGCATGCCTGAACAACCAGTTACTCATTCTACCAATTGCCACCTATTTTGAAATTCACCATCTGATAAAGAAATCTTGTACTCATGTAGAGCCCCATATCATTGCAGAGCTATAGACTAAATGTTCCCTTCAAAATTGTCAACAGTGTAAGCCAGCAATTCCCAAATTGTGCGATGCGAACGCAGATGGGGCCATAGAGATTGTGAAGGAGACCTGAGCTCTCCTCCTTCTGAGATTGCACCTGGATTTAAACTCAAGGTGCTAAAGTTTGTGTCTGGTCGTTCCCATTTGTTCTCTTGCCAAGTTGGTGAGGGGAGTCCTGCCCAGTGCCATAAAGGAACAAAGTGAGTTAGAGAAATGGAGAGATGTAGGGAAAGCAAAGAGTTGGCATGTATGGGTCACTTTCTGATTTCCAACTGCTCATATTATGTATTAATGATTTGGAAAAGGGAACTGAATGTATTATCTCCAGATGATAAAAAAATTCGGTGGAAGGGTGAGCTATAAGAAAGAGTCAGAGATGAAGACTAAGCAACTCCAGGAATGACCATCAATGGTGAAGGAATCAATATTGGTAATGTACAAGAAGTCAGAATTACAGAATTACATGACAGATGATCATGCAATAGTGTAGTGCCAAATTCTGATTTACAGCAGCTCCAAGAAGGGGTGTTGGCCCTATAATATAAAAACATTAGTGTCTGTAGACATTTTATGTCAAAATGTCAAGCCTGCTCCACCATTCATTTTGATCATGGCTGATCATCAAATTTAATATCTTGATTTTCCCCCTTCCCCCCATATTCCTTTAGCCCCATGACCAATACCAAATTTCTAAATCAGTCAATGTTTTGTCCTCAACTGCATTCTGTGGTAGTGAATTCCATGCATTCATCTACTTCTGCTGAATACATTTCTCCTCACCTCAGTTCTAAAAGGCTTACTTCTTATCCTCCCCCACCTTAGGGAACATTCACTTTATCTATCCCTGTTAGAATTTTATAAGTTTCTCTGAGATCCCTTTCACTCTTCTGAGCTCCAATGAATATAATCCTAACTGACTTAGTGTCTCCTCATGTGACAGACCTGATATCCCAGGAATCAGCCTGGTAAATCTTTGCTTTACTCCCTCTATAGAAAGGATATCCTTCCTCAGATAAGGACACCAATACTCCACATGTGTCCTCACCAATGCCCTATACAATTGCACAAAATGTCCCTTTCCCTTTACTCAAATCCTCTCTCTATAAAAACCAGGATACTATTTGCCTTCTTTACTGCCTGCTGTATTTGCATGCTTACTTTCAGTGGCTGATGCATGAGGACTCCAAAGTCTTGTTGAATATCCATCTCTTTCAATTTACATCCATACATGTAATAATCTGTCTTCCTATTATGAATACCAAAGTGAATAACCTCACATTTATCCACATTTTACTGCTGATGTCCACATACTCAGCCTGTCCAAATCACCCTGAAGCATCTCTGACTCTTTCCTATAGCTCACCCTCCCACCAAATTTTTTTATCATCTGGAGATAATACATTCAGTTCCCTTTTCCAAATCATTAATATATAATGTTATCAGCTGGAGTCATAACACAGATCCCTTCAAAACCCTAGTAGTCACTGAATGCTAATCAGAAAGTGACCCATACATGCCAACTCTTTGCTTCCTATCTGATAACCAGTTTTCTATTCATCTCAGGACAATACCTGCAATCCCATGTGCTCTAACTTTACTTAGTGATCTATTATGTGAGACCTTGTCAAAAGCCTTCATGAAAGTCATGAAAATTCATAAACTACATTCACCAGTTCACCTCAGTCAACTCTATTAATTAAGTCCTCAAAAATTCCAGGAGATTCATCAAGCATGATTCCCTTTTGTAAATACATGCTGACTTTATCTGATTATATCATTGCCTTCCAAATGCCGAGTTATGAAATTTTTGATAATAGACTGTAACAACTTCCCCAGTACTGATGTTAGGCTCACTAATCTATAGTTCTCTGTTTTCTCTGTACCTCCATTTTTGAATAGTGGATTTACATTAGCTACCCTCTAATTTGTAGGAACTATTTCAGAGACTAAAGCATTTTGGAAAATAGCCACCAATGAATCTATTATTTTCAGGGTCACTTCCTTAAGTACTCTGGGATGAAGATTATCAGGACCTGGAGATTTATTCAATCCCATTAATTTCCCCCAAACTATTTCTCTACTAATGCTGATTTCCTTCAGCTCCTCACTAAAACACGTTTCTCTCAGTGCTTTTGATATATTAATCATGTTTTCCTTTGTGAAAACTGAAGCAAAATACAGATTAAATTCCTCAGCCATTTCTTTATTCCACTTTATGTATTCTCCTGTTTCTAACTGTAAGGGGCTTACATTCATTTTTGTCAATCTTTTTCTCTTTATATATATACAGAAACTTTTCATCAGTTTTTAATCTCCCAGCTAGTTTACTTTCATATTCTATTTTTCCCTTGTTATGTTTTCCCAATCCTCAGGCCTATTGTTTCTTGCCAATTTGTAAGATTCTTTTTTGGACCTGATACTATCTCTAATTTCCCTTGTAAACTATGGTTTGGCCAGAATTCCCTTACTATTCTTGTGTCAAACAGGAATGAAGGACTTCTGGAGTTCACCTATTCGTTCTTTAAATGCCTACCATTGCCTGTCCACTGACTTTCCTTTCAGTAATGTTTCCCAGTCCATCATGGCCAATTCATACCTCATACCATCATAGTTACCTTTATTGAGATTCTGAACTCTGGTCTCATAATCAATTGCATCACTATCTACCTTGACAAAAAATTCTACCATATTATTGTCACTCATTCCCAAGGGTTCTCTCACAACTAGTATGCAACTTATCCATTTTCATTGCACAATACTCAGTCCAAGATGGTCTGTCAACATATTACTCTAGAAAACTATCCCATGTACACTCCAGAAATTCCTCCTCTATTGTACTGTGACTTTTCCAATCTATATGTAGATTAAAGTTGCCCATAATCACAGATGTTTGTTTAACACATGCATCTCTGATTTCCTTTCATTTGCTTTTCCCAACATTACCACTACAGTTTAGTGGTCTGTCTGCTGCTCCCATCAATGTTTGCTGTCCTGTATTGCTTCTTAACTTGCCCCACACAGATTCCACATCATCTATGCTAATATTTTTCCTAATATTGTACCAATATAATCTTTAATCAACAATGCAACTCCACCATCTTTCCTTTTCTGTCTGTCTTTCCCAAACACTGAATAGTCCTCAATGTTTAGTTCCCATCCTTGCTCATCTTGGAGCCATGTTTCTGTAATCTCAATTATAACAAACCCTTTTACATTTATCTGTGCAATGAATACATCCATTTTGTTTTGAATGCTCTAATCATTCAAGTACAAAACCTTAAAGTGAGCTCTTTTAATGTTTCTTGTCCCATTCCTATTATTCTTTAGTCTGTCCTTATCTAACTCTAGCCCTATCTTTCTCTGTCTATCACTTTCCTTATTCTCCTTACTGTCTTTTCGTCATGTTCTTAATTCGCACTGCTCTGAATCCTTGCAAAGGTTCCCATCTCCCTGCCATATTAGTTTAAACCCTCCCCAACCACTCTAACAAATACTATCTCCCTCCCCTCCCAATCCCCCAAAGGACATCGGTCCCAATCCTGTCAGGTGTAACCCATCAGTTTATACAGGTCCCACTTCCCACCCCAATGCTTAGGAATCTGAAAGCCTCTCCCTCACACCATCTTTTCAGCCACATACTCATCGTATATATCCTATTTCTACTCTGACCAGCACATGGCATGGGAAGTATTCCTGAGATCACTACTTTTCAACTTGCTTCCTAACTTTCTGTTTTTAGGACCCCATCCCTATTTTTACCTACGTCATTTGTACCAATGTGTATTACAGCCACTGACTATTCACCCGCTCCCTTCAGAATGTTCTGCAGCTGCCCCAAGACATCTTTGATCCTAGTACTAGGGAGGCAACATACCATCCTAGAGTCTTGTTTGCAGCCACAGAAATGCATATCTATTCCCCTTATAATTGAAACACTAAACTTACTGCATTCCCCTCTGTAGCAGAACCAGCCATTGTGGAACGGATTTTACTATTGCTGTTTTCCTCTGAAAGGCCATTTCCCTCAACAGCATCCAAAACCATATATCTGTTTTGCGGGGGAATAGCCACAGGAGATTCCTGTGGAGCTTGCCTTGCTCTCTTGCTCAGCCTGGTGATGAACCATTTTCTTCCTGCCTGTGAAATCTGAGCCTGCAGTGTGACCACCTCTCTATATGTGCTATCCATCATACTCTCTACCTTGAGGATGCTCCATAGTATGCTCAGCTGCTGCTCCAGTCACGAAATGCAGGCTTCCAAGAGCACTGGAAACGTGCCCGGCCTCCCACATGGAGTATGAAGAGCAGACCATGACTTGGAGCTTTCCTGTCATGTCTTACTCCTTTAAATTAAACTTTTAGAGGATGTTTTGTTTCAGATTATATCCAACTCTCTAGACAGAATGAAATTTAATGACAAATGAAATTTAATGTAGCAAAGTGTGAAATGATACATTTTGATCTGCAGATCGAGAAGCAAGTGACTTAAAACAAAGCGTACAATTCTAAAAAAAATGCTACGGCAAAGGGACCTCAGCATATATATGCATAAATCATTGAAGGTAGTAAGGTAGGTTGAGAAAGTAGTTAGCAAATTATACTAAATTCTAGATTTCATAAATACGGCACAAAAACAAAGTAAGTTATAAGCATTCAGAAAACACTCAGTGGGAAGGTAAGAGACTTCAATTATGTGGATAGATTGACCAATCTGAGGTTATTATCCTAGGAAAAGTGAAGATTTAAAGGAGATTTGTCAAATGTGTTTAAAATCATAAGGAGTACCCAGGCCATCTGCAAGTTTATCTAGATATCAAAGATGGATTGTGTCTGGAGGGAAGTGGTGCACAAATCTCCAGAGAACAGAGGGAAAAACGTTCCCAATGCCGCCCTCATCCTGATGGCCACCTTTGTGTGCAACTGCATCAAGTTGTGCATAGATCCTTGGTACACTAACAGCAAGTGCCACTACTTTTTGAGGTTCTACCTGTCCCAAGTGTTGCGGAGAATGGATCTGGCCACACTGTCGCAGAATGCTCCAAGTAGTTGGACTGTTCCGCAGCACCTGTCCTTCATGGAGAAATTTTTCCGCAAACACATCTTTGACCACACGACGATTAAGCAGTGGTCAGCGCATAACGTCCTGGAGGCCCTGACAGAAGAGATGGTGGATCCTATCAGATGGTTCTCTGAGCAGACTGTCAGAACGCCTCATCACCAGGATTCACAAACAAGCACCAAGATCTGCCTTGGCTGGTGGTGAGAAAAACACTCTCCGTGAGATCCTTCACGCTCGAGGTCTCAACATCACTTCACGCTACTCTCGAAGTGGCTGTGGGACTGATGAGACATCACACACCTCCTTGTGGAATGTGCCTCTGCAAAGAAGGTCTGGAGTGAGAGACAGTGGTATTTGTCGAGGTTCGCGTTGGCAGCTCTCTGACGCAGGACTCTGTGCTTTATGGGCTATTTCCGGGGGACGCGCACCGAGACAAATATCAACTGCTGCTGAAGGGTCATGAATTTGGTGAAGGGCGCACTTTGGTCTGCCTGAAATTTGCTAATCTTCC
Organism: Sphyrna mokarran; assembly: GCA_024679065.1. Taxonomy (NCBI): domain Eukaryota; kingdom Metazoa; phylum Chordata; class Chondrichthyes; order Carcharhiniformes; family Carcharhinidae; genus Sphyrna; species Sphyrna mokarran. The sequence goes on along the minus strand of JAGIQG010000013.1, from coordinate 75,527,011 downwards.
AACTGAAAGAACTGTCCTCGACCAAGTGTTGCAGACTGGCACATTCCAAAGTCCAGGGCTATGTGCTGAGGGACGCACTGAAGCTTGGGGCAGCTGCTGCAAAGACACAATGGGGAAAGGCCATATTATAAGGCCTTTTAATGGAGGCATACCGAGGGCCCAGGAACTGTAGAATACCCTCAGCCTGCATAACTCTGTGCCAATCTGAGAAATTTGAGGCACGTATATAGTTTTAAGTTTTGAAATGTGATGACTAATTCTGTATAGGACTGTAAAAATGACTTTTTCTGCACTGTTTGTAATGTTTAGATATGTAGGTTTGCAATAGTTTAATTGAGATTTTTAAGAATAAAGTAGATTTTTGAAATAAAAAAGGGGAGAAACTGTTCTCATTGGCAGAAGGTTGAGAATCCTAAGATCTATTGTCCACCAGCTAGTGAGAAGGATGCAGAAGAACAAATCTGCAGTGAAATTATAGATGCAAACATTATAGAGTCATTACAATAGGGACTGTAATTACCCAAATATAAATTGAGATAAGGGTTGCGTAAAGGGCAGAGAGTGACAAAAGTTCCGAGTTTGTGTTCAGAAAAATTGTCTACAGCAATATCGTTCAGTCCTACAGGGAAAGGACTAACTGGTTCTTGTAAATATTATGCTTTTGTTCAAAAAAGGTAGTAAGGATATCCCCAGCAATTAGGCCAGTCAATTTAACTTTAGTAGTGGGCACATATCTAGAAACAATTATTCAGAATAGAATCAGTAGTCATGTGGAAAAAATGTTAGTTGATTAGGAAAAGCCAGCATTCATTTCTAAAGGAGAAATTGTGTTTTACTAACTTCCTGGAGTTTTTTTGGGGAGGTAACATAAAGGGTTGATGAGGGTAATGTTGTTGATGTGGTGTACATGAACTTTCAGAAGGCGTTTGATAAAATGCCACACATCAAAATTGTGAGAAAAGTTATAGCTTATGAAATAAAAGGAACATTAGCAATTTGGTACAAAACTGGTTGAATGGTAGAAAGCAGAAGCAATGTTCAATGGATATTTTTGCAGCTGGAGGAAGATTTGTGCTTGTGTTGCCCAGAAGTCTGTATTGGGACTCTTGCTTTTCCTGTTATATATTAATGATGTAGATTCTGATGTGCATGGGATATTTTCAAAGATGAAATATATAATGCACAATTATCATCAGACACAAACAGAGAAACATAGCTTGTGTTTTAAAACACAATAAACAAACTTATTTATATAGAAAAATAATCCCTTTATCTTCCCATTCTGGCAGTGTTCTCTCCCACCTTCTGATAGTTTTCAGTATCCCTCTGACAGTGTTGACCCTCCCTCTTACCCCACCAGTATTCAACTCCTCCTATTCACCCTGAAAATGTCCACTCCTCTCACTCTACTGCCATCGACCTGTGATGGGGTCTATACCCCATTGACCGGTGACAGGGTTCATCCCTCACCAATCTGTGACATGGTCTGCCCCCCCACCAACCTGTGATGGGATCTGCCCCCTCACTGACCTGTGACGGGATCTGCCCTCCCACTGACCCATGATGAGGACTGTTCCCCCCACTGACCCATGATTGAGTCCGCTTCCCCCCACAACCGGCCCCAGAATGGGGCCCACCACACCACCGGCCCCAGGACAGGGCCAACCCACTGCTCAGCAGCCCCAAGATGGGGCCCACCCCCCTCACTGGTCCCGGGATGGGGCCTGCATCCCCACTGGGCATGGAATGGAGTGCGCCCTCCTTCACCAGCCTCAGGAAAGGTCCCCCTTCCCTTTGGCCCCAATACGGAGCGCACGCCCCTACCTGTCGCTGGACGGAGCGCACCCCCCATCGGACAAGGACAAGCATCCCCACCAACCCCAGGATGGGGCATGGACCTCCACTAGCCCCAAGACAGGGCACACCCCACCGCCGGTCCCAGGACAGGGTATACTTCTCCCACCTGCTCGGGATGCAATCCACTCCACTACCCTCCCAAGGCACCCCAGGATACAGTCTGCCCCTCGTCCCAGCACCCCGTGACACGGTCCACCCCTCCAGTGACCCCATGCCATGGTCCGCCCCTCCAGCCATCCCGTGACGCGGTCCACCCCTCCCCCCAGCGAACCTGTGACACAGTCTGCTCCCCCTCGTTGATCTCAACGATGCTATGAGGTTGGCCTCTTGGAATTTGAGCTCCCTGACTTAGGTAAAGTTTAGCTGCCCTATCAGGAAGCCTCACCTATATGTATCTTGAGGAGGGACAAGATGATTCACACTCTGATTCTGACTTTGTACCTAAACCACTCTTAGGAGTTTGTAAATAAAGGGAATCTGGTGAAGGGAGTTATTTTAGTGGCTACGATGAAAAAGAACTATCCTAATGATCTCGCTTGCTAATAGCTGTCTTCGCTAGCCGTAAGCCATTTTCAAGCATCTTGTTTATTTGAGAAACTGGACTCTTTTGATGCTGCCATAGAAGATGGGCCCAATATTTGAAATGCATGTGTTACATTTTTATGAACTAATGACATTGTGGCAGATGAAAAGCAACAGACCATTCTTCTGATCGCTTGTGCTCTGTTGGCATTTGCCATTATTCACTGCTTAAGTTTCCTGGAGGCACGAGATACCAAAATATTACAGGAATTGGAGTATCTAGTGAGGGAATATTATGATCTTAAAGCACTTCTGATCTTGAGAAGGTATCGGCTTAACTTGGCACTCCAGGAGATGGGAAGTCTGTCATGAGTTTCCTTACAAGGTTGAGATGACTGGCGGAAGCATGTGAATTTAGGTTGATGCGTAATGAGATTCTAGAGACCAATATTATGCAAGATAAATAAAGTAACTATCCTGTTAGCTGAAGCCCAGCTGGACTTTAAATAGGTGCGACAACTGGTCTTATCATTGGAAAATGCTGGAAGTGGAGTATGAGTTGCAAGGTATTCCGATCTAAGTGAACACCCTGGTCAGTTCAGCTGAGTTTGGGACCACCTCTTGAGTACAGGCAATTATGTAGCCTCCCTCAGGAAATGTATGGATACAAATACTGTGCAAGCACAAAGCAAAGCCAAAATTGACATACTGTAATACAGCTTTAATTTAAACACCTTCTAAGCATTCCAGTTTAACGAGACAAACAAGGATAGTAATTCAATTATTTCTTTATTTAACAGTCCCAGTACCAACTCAGGCAAATAGTTGCAACTCACTAACTGTTCACTTTCGCTCTAACTGAACATCAATTTTCAACTGAACTTTAACTCTTAAACTGCACTTTAACTGAATATCAATTTTAATTATTTAACTGAAAATAGATACTACTGAGTTAGGAAAACCTTGGCCAAGAAATATCCTCACTGTAGAATCGATTTTCTTCTCTCTGAAACATTCTTCAAGATACAAGCTTTTTTGTGATGGTTGGTCTCTTCCGAGTTATTGCTGCCAAACAAAGAACTCACAAGTCCTTTATCCACAAATCTCCACTTGTTTCCGGAACATTCTGTGTCACTCAGCCAATTGTGTAATCAGAAATCGATCACTTGGCTCGAATATCCAGTGAAATTACTTTTGAATGAAGCCATGATGCTTGCGTTATTTCACATGTCCCATACATAGCAGCCATAAATCAGAGCCACAATGTCTCAGTTAATGTAAACAACTTCCCTGATCTGACCAACACAGAAAGTTTCAGATCACAGCTCCCAGACCAAAGCCTCTTTATCACCTGCATCTGGTTTGATTTTATAAGTGGACCAAAATTTCCAGCATACCTCACTCTCAGCCAGAATAGCCATTTTAAAGTCACTATTGCCATTATTGTTGTTAAGTCATTGTTGTAGCTGTTCTTTCTCTGTCCACAATACAATCAACAATCCCTGTTGAATTGTGCTGCAAAGTATTGTAATTGTTGCTGGTATGCAGAATCAGAGCAACAAAGTAAGCCTTCTAGACTTAGATTTGGGGAAGCAACACATAGACTGGTGTCCAGAAGAGTGTATACCCTGGAAAGTCTGCCTATATCCAATTAAACTGCACAGCAATGTCCAAATTGGACCCAATTAAAAGCTCTGTAAAATTAAATGGACATCCAGTATTAATGCAGGTCGATACAACTGTGGCCATATTGGAGAATCAATGGTGAAATTCACTCTGGACTCTAACCTTTAACTTTAATTAAGACTGAGAACTTACATAGGGGAACCTCTGGGAATTGTGGGTACAACTTTTGTTCTTGTCTCTAATGAAAGGCAACTAGTTCAGTTACCATGAATGATAGCGGAAAGCTCGAGCCTGAGCCTAATGGAATGAAACTGGTTGAGAGAAAGCCATCTGGATTGGGTAAATATTTTCCAGTTAGAAAATGATTGTTTGAGTTAAGTCCTGCTCCAATATTTGGAAGTTTTCCAAGAAGTGCTAGGAACTATAAAAGGAGTGATCTTGCATGTTGACCAAGATGTGGTACAAAGATTTTGGAAAGTCTGTCAAATACTGTTGATTTAAGTGAAAATATGGAAACAGAAATTAGAAGACTGGAATGAGAAAACATCATAAAACCTATTCAGTTTGCAGACTGGGCAGTACCGGATATGTTTATTTTGAAGCCAAATGGTTCAATTCATCTTTGCAGAGAATTTAAACAACAATAAAGCATTATTCACAGCTGGATAAATATCCATTTCCCCAGATCAAAGATTTATATGTCGGTGGGGCACTTCTACTCTCAAAATATGAGGCATACTTATTTACAATTGCAGCTGGATGAAATTTGAGGAAATATTCTACAAATAATTTATCTTTTGGGGTATCATGGACCTTCTCAGTCTTCCAGTGAACAATGGAGTACCATCAGTGGAGTACTTGCTAAAGGTAGTCTAGTCAAGTCATTTGTGTTTGCCATGAGGCCCTCCCGCCCCGTGTACCAATTGATAGTTGTAGGTGGCCAGTAATAACATCCATCGCTGGATATGGGCCATTGCTATCAGTGGCACAGCTCTGCCCTCTCTTAGTAGCTGCAATGAAAGCTTGTGATCGGTGACACTCACAAACTTCTACCCATAAAGATATTGATGGAACATTTTCACACCTTTTTGACACATGGGATCCCAGAGGTGCTGGTGTCTGACAAAGGCTTTTGCCACCAAGAGTTCACCAGGTTCATGAAATCAAATTGGGATGTTTTATAGAATTCTCCAGTCACATCAAACTTTTTCAAAATAGGAAGCTCAGCTTTGGAGCCAACTCAGCAGCTGGGGTATTTTAGCACATAATTCAGTATGCATTTCAAGGACATGAAAACACACTGAAACTTAAAAATGACATTTTCATCTATGGTCACACTGAAAGTGAACTCAAGATATGCCTACATGTGTGATTATAATGTTTTAAAGAATGTAACCTCATCTTGAATGAAGGTAAGTGCTTGCTCAATGAAAGCAGAATCAAATTCTTCAGTTATGTTGAAACCATTGCAAACGCTACAGAGAAATCTGGAGTCTGCTGAGGCTCATAACATACTGTAATCACATTATTCCTCACCTAACAGCACGACCTGCTCCCACTGGTGATCTGACAAAAGATACCAGCAAGTATGAATGGCCCACATTACATGAACAAGGTCAAACACTATTTTGTCAGCCAGTTGGTATAAATACTTTTTTGACTGAGAAGACCGCCCAGCTTTCATGGGAGCCTGTTGAACTTAAAGGCAGTTCTTATGCAGAAAGTCAAGGTAGGCTTCTGGTCAGTCATTGTGATGGCAAGCAGATCATTAACACATTAGAGTTCCATTATTGCAAACAGAGAAAGTAGTGTTCTCAATCATGTTGGCTATCTTTCAGTGGATTTCAAGTAAGAACTGATCATAAACTATAAATATATGGACCGATAGTTTATGGACTATTATTCAATCCTCTCACCATGCTAAATTGCTCCTTAATTAGGGACACTAACTGTGTAAATGGTGGAGAGATGGGGCCTGAGTGGAATTGTTGTTGGTGCAGGCTCAATGGGCCGAATGGCCTCTTTTATGCACATTTACCTCCTCCCCAAGTGTTCACCCCTGACAGCGTGTGCTTCTTCCCTCACACTCCATTTACACCCTCTCTCACACCCTTGAGTGTTCAACCCCTCCTTCTCACTTTATCCCTTCCTTCCCTTACCCTTTCCTCACTGCCTGAATGTTCACCACCTCCCTAACCTGACAGTGTTTACTCGCTCCCGCTCTCATCTCAAGTGTTGACTTCCTTCCTCACTTTTGAATGTTCACCCATTCCCTCTATCATCCCGATGATGTTCACCCCCCTCTTGATCCTGATTATAGAATCCCTATAGTGCAGGAGCAGGCCATTTGGCTCATTGAGCCTGTACCAACCACAATCCCATCCAGGCCCTATTCCTGTAACCCCACATATTCACCCTGCTAATTCCCCTGATACTGGAGTCAATTTAGCATGGCCAATCAACCTAGCCTGTACATCTTTGGTCTGTGGGAGGACACTGGAGCATCCAGAAGAAACCCATGGGGACATGAGGAGAATGTGCAAACCCCACACAGACAGTGGCCCAAGGCTGCAATTGAACCCAGGTCCCTGGTGCTTTCAGGGACCACTGTGATAATGCTCACCTGCAACAATGTTTACTTCCTCTCTCTGGCACTGAGTGTTCACCTATAATTGTATTCACTCTCACTCTTACACTTGGCAGTTTTTGCCTCCTTTCTCACGTGTGTTCTCCCCTGCTTACCCCAGGAGTTCACACTCTTCCCTCAAGCCTTGAGTGTTTATCCCCTTTCTCACCCCAAATGTGCATCCATTGATGATGTTCAACCATTCTCACACCCTCCCAGATAGTTGATCTTTCTCTACACATAGCTATGTGTTTTCCCATCCCCTCCTTCACACCCCTTGGCAGCGTTCACCCCGTTTCCTACAACAACAGTCTTCATCCCTTCCCTTATCCCTGTGACACTAATAAACTTTAAAATTGACATCCCAAGTGTTAATCCCCTCCCTTTACAGTGTTCACCTCCTCCCTCACATTGCCACAGTGTTCATCCCCTTAAGGTGGAGGCAATCCTTACCTAAAGCCTTGGAGGACAAGCTATGCATATTCCTACTCCAATGGACCATGTAGATCAAGCCCAAGACAGGAGGTGAGAGCTGTGTCTTGTCAACTTGGATCGGGAATGTTTCAAAATTGGACTTGATTTGAATGAATTGGAATAAAAACAAAAGGTGCCCCCTCTTTACGATGCCCCGGACTTCAGAGGTTATGCAATAGGCATTCAAAAAACAAGACTTGTAAACTGTACAACAGCTCGCGAATTTATAGAATTGTTTTCTGTATTGCAACCAGCAGCAGGGACTTTTCCCGATTCTTTCGTACTCTATGGGACATGGCACCCACTCTTCTGAGCTCTTTATAATATGGTAATATGGCACCGGTGTGAAAACTCAGGTGCCCTGCAGCTGCTGATTGCCACAAAGATGCCAGTGGGGGTGGTGGGTACCCAGTACAATGTCCCCTGAAGCTGCTGCTCATCTCACCTGGAGCCGGTGTACACGGCTCGAGCCAGCGGCCGTTGGAGCCCGGATTCCAAACCTGGCGCGCGGGGGCCGCTTGTTAGACGCTGATTGGTCCAGGCACTCGGTTCACTCGGCACTCGGCACTCGATTAAGACTCGCAGGAAACCCAATCGAGTCGGTGATTGGGAGCGGGCTTCAGATGGGCCTTTCTGCAGTTGATCTGTTTACTTTACCTGACTGTAAGTTTTGTAATTGTAGGCAGTGCACTTATGATCTAAAAAGTATTTTGCTCTATGTATTCAACAAGGGTGCGGCGTATGCTTTCATAAATGAACTTTCTGGAGCATGCGTTTTCTGTTTATGCAATCAGTAAAAGTGATTGATCACTGTTTAGATGACGGATTTTGCATGTTTTTATATTTTATTTTTATATTTTGCGTTTTAGAAGGTTAATAAATATTAACAGGACATTTAGAGCCATCATGCAGCCCCCAGTGTTCTCCAGAATGTTTACTGCGTTGATTACAGACTTTATACACAAATGATCAGGTGCTAAGAAATGTAAGGTTACCGAAGTGCTGTTCTAATAAATAGTACTATATCCTTCATAATCATTTAACCACTTGGCAGATTTATCTCTTCCCCACCTTCCCCACAATTCAAAAAACTTTTCTCCCAAACTGTCAGAAATCTCTTTGGATAATTAATAATAAACAGCCATGATGTGGGCAAATAATTAAATGCAAAGTTTTGGGATTTGCTTGCATATTACTTCCAATTTGCACTTTCTGCTTCCCTTAGAGGATGCCACTTTTACTCAGAGTCACAAGCTTCTGCTGTGGATCTTCTTACAAGTAATTTTTGACCCACATCTTTGAACACATGGGGCAGGATGGTACTGAGATTTGCAAGGTTTGCATCTTTTAATTTATTCTTTCTTAGGATGTGTTGCACATCCTCATTGCACTTGAACTCAGTGGGCATCACTGGCTAGGTAGCATTTGTTGTCCACGTGGAAAAGGTGATGGCGAGGTTCCTTCTCGACCCACTGTAGTTTGTGGCTTGGCATACCAATGGTGTTGTAGGGAGGGAGTTCTAGGATTTTGACCCAGCAACAGTGAAAGTATGGTGGTGTATTTCCAAGACAAGGTGTTAAATATCTTGAAGGGAACCTTCCAGGTGGTGATGCGCCCATGTGTCTGTCTGTGGGAGCTTGTGCATTCTCTCTGTGCTTGCGTGGGTTTTCTCCAGGCGCTCTGGTTTCCTCCCATATCCCAAAGATGTGCTCTTAGGCTAATTGTCTCAACACATTCTCCTTAAATTGTCTCAAATTTGGTTTTTAATCCATAGATCTATAAACATGGACAGGGATTGCGGGTAGAGGTGGGAACATCGGGGTGGCGGTGCGGGTTCGTTGGGCCGAAGGGCCTGTTTCCCATGCTGTTTTGTTCTTTGTTTATCATTGTACTTTTAAATGGTAGGAGTTATGGATTTGTTACTGTATAATTAGTAGTGAATTCCTGCAGTATATCTGAGAGATGGTACATACTGCTGCACTGTGTTGGTGAAGGGGGATGAGAATATTTGTGGATGGAGTGCCAGTGAAGCAGGCTGTGTTATTCTAGATGATGTCAAACTTCCTGAGTATTGTTGGAGTTGCATTCATCTTTTGATTTGATATATTATTTGTCATATGTATTAGTATACAGTGAAAAGTATTGTTTTTGGTGGGCTATACAGACAAAGCATACTATACATAGGGAAGGAAAGGAGAAGTGCAAAGTATAGCATTACAGTCATAGCTATGTGTAGAGAAAGATCAACTTAAAGTGAGGTAATCCATTCAAAAATTTGATGGCAGCAGGGAAGAAACCAGTGCAAGTGGAGATAATTTCTTCACACTCTCTGCTTGTTGGCTATGGTTATTGCTCAGTACTTGTGTGTCACAAATGTTTCTTGCCACCAATCAGCCCTGAACTGGATATTGTCCAGGTCTTGCTGCATTTGGACAAGGATTGCTTCAGTATCTGAGGAGTTGCAAATGATGCTGAACATTGTGCAATCATCAGCGAACATTTCCACTTCTGATCTTATGCTGAAAGGAGGTTCATTGCTGAAGCAATTGAAGATGGTCCGGCCTAGGATATTATCCTGAGGAACTCCTGCAGCAATGTTTGGAACTGGTATGATTCAGGAGTTAAACAGAAGTAAAGAACAGTCAGCCATTGTTCCTCTACATTGTAACTGTTATTTGAGACGAGAGGAGAGTACAGGATGTTTGGCCATAGAGACCTGTGTAAATTTCATCATATTTGTGGATGTATTATATAAATAAAGATTTTTAGAAGGGGGGAACACATTTTAAAAACTGAAGAGGTTTCATGACTATATATAATAAATTTAGAATGGTTGTCTTTTTGCTCATGTTATTTTGTGGAAAATGAGTAATTTATATCCACACCAAAGAAGAGCCTAAATTAAATTTGAGGGTTTTTTTGGATCTTTATCCTTTTATCTTGATATTTCTATGCATAGCTTAGGAAGAGGAAAAAAAATCTAAAGCAGGGAAGTTGAAATCATTCAGATTTCTTCTGGTGTTGCTAGAAATCTATCTCCTGGAAGGAACTTTGAATGATCTTTTTACATCCTGTATCCCCACTTGTAAGAAAGATTCCCACTAGTCTTTTACTCCACCTAAAAAGTTGCATTCTCCTGCATCCAAGGGTTTTATCCTTTTACATTTGTAATTGTATCATGATGCAATGAAATAGGAGCACGGCTGAGATCAACTTTGGTGTTTTTTTTCTGTTACTTTGATTTTATTCCAGGTCTTGTTTGTCACTTTGTGCTGTATTGAAAGAATCTTGTCATGGTGGATGTTGGGAAGTGGCCATTATTTGCCTTGCTTCCACCACAAGTCCTCAATTCAATTCGTCTAGCCTGCGTCTTCGGCACGTCTGGTAATGAATCTTTGTACGTTACAGAAGATGATGAGGTAATGTCAAGCTATGCTTCCTGAATCTTAGTTATTAAGCACAGAATTGAATCAGATGTTCCTTTTGTAATAGAATAAAAATTATTTATAAAGTAAGAAATCTGCTTTCATATTGAACTTGATAAACTGCAATTGCCTTTAAAATCATCAACCGTTTATGTGCTACTCTATGATTGGCTGACGGTGAGCTTGTAATCACCCTGAACTGGTTCTGATGAGAGTCATCAACCTTGAAATATTAAACCTCATTTATCTCCACTAATGTTGCCTGACCCTACTGGGTGTTTCCAACTTTAAACAAATTCTTTTATTAGAGACTGACACTTTTGCTTTCTGTTTTAGTGATACAGGCTCTCCAATTTCCTTTAGTATTAGGTACTGTAAGTGATACTGTAAGTTATGGGTGTAACGTGTGGTCTAGAAACTAGGTCAGGCTACTGACGTTTGCCAAACAGTTGACGTTCATTGTGTCAAATAGTGCCAATTTGTTCTTGGAAATTTGTATGTTGTTCACAATGGAAGGGAATGTAACGATTCTGTATCTTAACAATGTAAACCAAGAATGGTACTATGGTTAACAGTACTGCTGCTTCACAGTGCCAGGGACCTGAGTTTGATTCCAGTCTTGGCGGAGCTGTTTGTGTGGAATTTGCATGTTCTACATGGGTTTCCTTCCACCAAAGATGTGTAGATTAAGTGGATTAGCCATGGTAAATGTGTGGATTTATACAGAAGACCTGGATAAGATGCTCTTTCAGAGAGTCAATGCAAACTTGATGAGCTGAAGACTGCCTTTTGCACTGTAGGAATTCTGTGGTTGATTCTATGAAGGGTAAATTAAAATGAAAGTAGCATACAAATTCTGCAGGATATTGTTCTTTGACATTGAAAAATGAAGTGTTCGTTCTGTAGTGGAGGACCAAGTTAAATTGTCAAACATTACAATACTAATAACAAAATGAGATTTGACTTCAGTGTTTGTTTCTGCAACAGGTGTTTGCCTTTGGCACTAACTGTAGTGGCTGCTTAGGAACTGGGGATATCCAAAGCACAATTGAGCCCAAGAAAATAGACATCTTGTGTGGTAAGAAGATAATTCATCTAAGTTACGGGAGTGGACCTCATGTGGTGCTTACTACTTCAGGTAACAAGTTATAATAAACAAAATAACTTTTACTGATATTCCTCAGCTCCAGTATTTTAACAAATTCTCTCTCTATACGCTCTCCATAAGTTTAAAATGAAGCTACCCTGTGTTTGTACATCTGTATAATATATGGAAAGGTGGGGTGGGGGTAGTTTGAAAATTCCTAGAGTTTCAGCATTTTGATTTGGTTTCAAGGAAATAACTGCAGTTCATTCATCATAAATTTAATAACTGGAATTTGAGCAATTGCAGCTTTAATTAATCTTTGTTAATCTTCGGCTGTTATGTCATCTAAATTAATATTTAAACTTCCAACTGTTATTGCATTTCCTAACAATAATACTTGGTGCAAAATACTGTCTCCAGCTGTATGGAATCTATAGCCTGTCCATTATAACTCAAGCAATATTGTGCATATTGAGGGGATTTTTTAAATCTTGGCCTTTTACGTACTAAGAAGTGATTTATGTACATAATCTACATGAATTAACGTAAGTAATTTGTGCAGAATTGCAAATAATCAAAGGATTTGTTAAATCTGAACTTCTTGCCAACCAGGAAATTATTTATGGACATTAATCAATAAATCATAAATGTATAAGTTTAGTTTTAGAACATCAGTGTTTGCTTTGGTGTTAAGTAAAATCAAATTATAAAACAGTTGATGATGTGACCAATGAGTATATCTCTAATCATTTTGTTATATTTGCTGGTCAATCTTGCATATTTATATAGAACATAGAACACTACAGCACAAACAGGCCCTTCGGCCCACAAGTTGTGCCGATCATATCTATACTTACCAGGCCTTAGAATTATCTGTAACTCCCAATCCCATTAAATCCCATGTACTCATCCAGAAGTCTCTTAAAAAACCCCAGCGAGTTCGCCTCTAACACCACTGATGGCAACCGATTCCATTCACTCACCACCCTCTGGGTGAAAAACTTACTTCTAACATCTTCTCTGTACTTGCCCCCCAGCACCTTAAACCTGTGTCCTCTCGTAGCGACCATTTCAGCCCTGGGAAACAGCCTCCGAGAATCCATCCTATCTGTTCCTCTCAACATCTTATAAACCTCTATCAGGTCACCTCTCAACCTTCGTCTCTCCAGGGAGAAAAGTTAGCTCTCTCAACCTATCTTCATAAGGCATGCCTCCCAATCCAGGCAACATCCTTGTAAATCTCCTCTGCACCCTCTCAATAGCTTCCACATCCTTCCTGTAGTGAGGCGACCAGAACTGCACACAGTACTCCAAGTGGGGTCTGACAAGGGTCTTATAAAGTTGCAGCATTACCCCCCCGACTCCTAAAGTCAATTCCTCTATTAATGAAGTCCAGTACACAGTGTGCCTTCTTGACCACATCCTCCACTTGCGGGGCAGATTTAAGAGACCTATGGACCTGCACCCCAAGATCCTTCTGCTCCTCAACACTGCCAAGACTCCTACCTTTGATATTATACTGCTTCATCCCATTGGTCCTGCCAAAATGGACTACCACACATTTATCGGCGCTGAAGTCCATCTGCCACTTCTCCACCCAGTCTTGCATCCTATCTATGTCTCGCTGCAACTTCAGACATCCCTCCAGACTATCCACAACACCACCAACCTTTGTATCGTCGGCGAACTTACTAACCCATCCCTCCACTTCCTCATCCAGGTCATTTATGAAAATGACAAACAGCAAGGCTCCTAGAACAGATCCCTGAGGCACTCCACTGGTGACTGACCTCCATGCAGAAGAAGACCTATCCACAACTACTCTCTGCCTTCTGCAGGCAAACCAGTTCTGGATTCACAAGGCCAAAGCCCCTTGGATCCCATGCCCTCTCACCTTCTCAAGAAGTCTTGCATGGGGGACCTTATTTATTTTGTCATTCAACTTCCAACTTGGAAGTTGAATAATTCTGACATAAAATAAGGTTTTAAGTTAACATTACAGTATTTAGTGCATTCAGACTGGAAATATTTGGACAGTCAGTACGTTCAGTTTAAGAAATTCATGCAAGTTTCATGTGGCCAGACTGCTCTGTAAGAAAGCCTTGATTGGACAATAATGGTCTAGAACAGAGGTCTCCAAACCTTTCAGTACAAGGGCCACATTGTATATTTTACACATTTTTGTGGGCCAAAGAAAAATATTAGTTTTGTAAATGACTGAATAAAATTTAAATGACTGAATAAGTTTCATTTGGATCTTTTTTGTAATCAGCATGATATGATTCAGAACAAAAGAGAAATGTGACAATAATAAAGAAACAATGCCTTGCTTACACTGAGAAATGATATATAATGAGTAAAAATGTCAAACATTAGCAAATGCTCTGACAAAATAATCAATTACTTAACTGCAGATGAGAAAAACAGGCTATTCATTTTTTAATTAATTTCATTTACTGAAATTTTACAAGTATTTCCTGAAATGAGAATTTGTCTAATTTTGTGGCACAATAAGAAAAATAAACATGCCCCAAGAAAGAACTTCAGTAAAACAAAGCAAAGAAATTCAGAGTAAACTTGACCCATTAATAAAGATCAAATATAAATAAATTCAGTCTGCACCTTTCTATACAATTCTGACAATTGGAGTTTCCAATTGTAACCAACAAATCATGAAGTTTTGCACAAGATTAAGGGGAATGATGGAATTGCTTTTTTAATTTCAAAATATTGTTGAAATGAGGTTTCAAGCTTAAAGAGCCAATTATTAGAATGGACTTCAAATGCTCATCAGATAAATTTGCTCAATATTTGGACTGACATACTTCATTTTTGAAAATGTTTTTTCACACAGGTACGTTGTACCAAAAACTGATACAAATCCACAAGCAAATCGCTTCAAGTTTGGAAACAGCTCAGGCTGTGCAAAGATTTATAAAATTGGAACAGATTTCCTTCTTTATATTTGTCTTTCAGCATGTCGTCTGATTGGCAATCAATAATTTCCATTTGAAACTTGACTTGCAGTCAAATGGATTTTGGAGTAGCTTTATTTCATCTGTGTTTCCATCAAGATCAGAAAATTGTTCCTGAAATTGTTTTTGCAAATCGTTAATGATTTTTATGCAAAAGAATAAGGAAATTCTGTTTCACTTTCTTCATGAAATTTTTCACAGCGTGGAAAATGAATCTTTCACCTGTTCTTGAAATAGCATCAATTTTGTCCTGAATGCCTTAACGTGCACAAATAAGTCACAAATCAAATTTGTTTCACCTTGCAACTTCAGATTCAGTTAATTCATATGGCCTGTCATGTCTGCAAAAAATGCCAAATTCCAAAGCCAGTCAGTGTTTGATAAAAATGGTTTGGGTCGATTCTTCTCTGTGAGAAATGAATCAATTTCCTCTTTGAGCTGAAAGAACCGTGATAGAATCTTTCTGCAACATTGAACTGCCGTATAATAAGGCAAGTCAACAAACTCAGAATCAATTTCTTTCAGAAAATCACAGAACTAATGATTAAGCCTGTGAGATCAAATGAAATTGATTGAAACGACAATGCTTGTTGATAGATAATGCAATGGCATTTGAGAATCCACCAACCTCACAAACTTTTGTGATTTTTTCCGACAAACCTTTCTTCACCCCAGACATGTTCTTTCCTCCATCAATTGTCATGCTTTGCAGTTTATTCCACTCCAGGTTATATTCTAACACAGTTTTTTGCAATTCTTTGAAGATGTCTTCTCCAGTTGCTGTGCTGTGCATTGCTATGCAGTGATGCTAATTCTTGTGTGACATTAAATTCACTGTCAACGCCACAGATGAATACTAGGAATTGTGATGTGTCACACTTATCAGTCGATTCTCTCATACTTGATGAATACAACTGAAAATTTCTTACTTTGCAATTTGATGAAATATATTGCTTCCTATATCCTCAATTCTATGAGCAATAGTATTTGGTGCAAGACTGACAATTTTGAACAGATTTGCTTTCTCTGGGCACTACTCTCTCACTGCTTCCATCATACACTCTGATGAGATCTCCATTGGTGAATGGCTTTCCTCTTTTAGCCAACGCATAAGCTAGTTCATAACTGGCCCTGGTTAAAACTTCATTTTCAATTCTCCTCTATGTAATAAAAAGCTTGTTGGGAAAGCAACCTGTGTTGCATTGATTCAGATTTTTCTGAACGCTGTGTTCCTGTGAATTGGGAATAACTTAGTTCATGTTTAGTCTCATACTGCCGACATACATTGTACTCCTTCAAAACTGCAACAGTTTCATTGCATATAACGCACAAGGCTTTATCACCTGCTTGTACATAGAAGTACCTGACGCTTCATTAAACAGGTGGCACTCACTGTCCACTTTTCTTTCTTCCTTCCATAATTGAAGGGTATATCTGACTGAAAAGGAGGGTTCGCCAAGCCGACGCCACCCTAGTCATATGGGAAGGAGCACGGCACACAGATCTGCATGTATCAACTATCGGACTGTGTGATTGTTTTTTTTTCCCCAAAGGGAAATAATTAATTTTATCATTTATAAATATTTCAAGTTGCTGTAGGCCAGATGTGGCCTGCGAGCCATAGTTTGGAGATCCTTTGTCTAGTATTTAGCCAATTTCTACTAGTGGCAGTTGGATGCTGTAATTGCTCACAAAGTCTCTGGGTTCAGAAGGAAAAACGCAATTTTATTCCAATACCAGGACCCTTGCTAGCAATGTGATTATTTGGATGCTATTTGGGATTGTGTCAAGCTTCAAAGCAGCGTGTACAATGGTTAAAGAGTTTGCAAACTCTACCTGCTATGGCTTAAGTGAACACTGCTCACTTTTTACGCATGAAGGTGGCCAGTGCATAGAGAACTGCACTCTTGTGATTTGATTCCTTCAACAGCATATAGGAAAGCAGATTTAAAGAAGAAAATAGAAATTGCTGCTTCAAAAGAGTGATGGTATTTGGAACCAACAAGCTGTAAATTATGCAGATTTAAGTATTTAAAAAGAATTATTACCATTCATTATTATATTTATTGGGGTATTGAGTGAAACGACAAGGACAATTGCTTTCTTTATCCAGGAATAAATTGCACAAATTGTAAAACACATCTGTGTTACTAAATCTTTTAAAAAAGCTTATTGTTGGTTTGCAGATGGAGAAGTTTATGCTTGGGGGAATAATGGTTACAGTCAACTTGGCAATGGGACAACTACTCAAGGATTATCTCCTTGTCAGGTATCAACCAACCTGCTCCACAAGAAAGTAACGGAGGTGGCCTGTGGATCTCATCATTCCATGATACTGACATCGGATGGAGAAGTGAGTGAGGTCTTTGTTTGATAATGGGAGCTGTTTATTAAAAAAAATACTCCTGCAATAACATAAGATTTCAAAGATCTCTGGTGTAGGGTCTATTTTCTTCAGAGTAAACATGAGTGACAACTTCTTTATTAAGCATCTTTTATAATTAGTATTTTACATAAAGGGAAATAGATTAATTTTACTAATACAGCATTCAAACAGCAACTGAACAAAACTGAACTGCAAACCTAGCTATACAGAACGTTATAATTTTTTATCTTATGTTTTAAAGAGCTGCATTCAAATAGTCTCTATTGCATAAACAATTGGCATCTGTGACCATGAAATACTGCTGTTTACTTTATGAGAAAGCCTGCTTATTTATTTAGTTTTTGTTTTTATTCCAATTCAATCAAAACAAGTTGGTACATTCCTGATCCAAGCTGATGAGACAGGGCTGTCACCTCCTGTTTTGGGCTTGATCTACATGATCAAAGCTGATTGGAGTAGGCATAGCTCCTCGTCTCATTTGCATCTTAGCCAAAAGGCCGAGATGCTCTTTTAAAAATTGCTTGAAATGAAGCTAAATGTAACCTAATGACTTCAACCAAGCACAGCATTTCGATACTATATTTGATCTTAGCCAAAAGGCCAAGAAGGGATAGAAAGCCTGTTTATAGAACATAGAACATTACAGCGCAGAACAGGCCCTTCGGCCTTCGATGTTGCGCCGACCAGTTAAGAAAAAGCAATGACCCTCTAACCTAAACCATTCCCTTTTCATCCATAAACTTATCTACTAACCTCTTAAACGCCACCAAACTTGGCGCATCTACAACTGCAGCAGGCAGGGCATTCCATATCCTTATGTGAAGGACCATTTCTGCTTAACACCACACTTTCAACTATAACCAGTTTTATAAGCTGAACCCAGACTTCCAAGCTGAGTTTTAAAATGTGCCCAAATTAGCTTAAGTTAGCTTAAAGCATAGCACAATTAGTTACATTAGGCAGAAATACCTTAAAACGAAGCCTTCTAACTGGAGCAAACCATACAGAGGATTTGACACCTGGTATATCACTTTAAGAAGGTATAATCATAGAATCCTACAGTGCAAAAGGAAGCTATTTGCCCCAACGAGTCTGCACCGACCACAATCCCACGCAGGACCTATTCCTGCAACTCCCAATCTATTTAGTCCCCCTGATACTAAGAGTCAATTCAGCATGGCCAATCCACCTAACCCTCACCTCCTTGGGAGCACCTGGAGGAAATCAATGCAGACACGGGGAGAATATGCAAACTCCACACAGATGGTGATCCAAGCCAGGTTGAAAACGCAGGTACCTGACGCTGCGAGGCAGTAGTGCTAACCACTGTGGCATCGTGCTGCCCAATATTGGAATGAGATTAGGGCATTAGGCTGATTCCTTTGGGTGGATCATTGAAACCTGTTCCACTATAGATTGTTCTGAACATTCATTCAAATACTAATCAAAAGTTGGAAGGAATTGGGCCTTGGTTTCTCTAAGAATCAGCAAAGCTAGATTACCTCAGTTTTCAATTTTGGCAATATTGGGATCTCTTACTGTCTCTTGTGATTAGTTGATATGAGTAGTTCATTTGTTTCTTGTCTTCTCCTTCATCTACTTTGTTGCTAAACACCTTGTTTGAAATGTGACAAAAGTATCCTCCAGCTGTTCATAGTTGTGGCAGAAACTTTCTAAAATGTTTCTGCATATCATTTATTCATTGGGATGCTATTGATTTTGTAAGACTCACACTTCATCAATATAACAGCACTTCAATTAGACGAATACAGAACTCTTGCACAGATTGAAAGTTGGTGATAATGGAACGTATTTTTGTGTACAGGAAAACGCAGAGCTGCTTAAGTATACATTACATTTTGTCTCCTTATAACTCTGACACATTCTTGTAAAATTTTGTTTCTAATAAGTGAGGGACTGCAGTGAAAACCTTGTTAAAATGCAGAATTACTGTTCCTGCAGTATGGTTTGCAATCTCATAACTCTGATTCTTCCCTTTTTCACAGGGACAGATTTTGGGCCTAAAGACTAATCCATATTGTGCATGGTTTGCACGTGCAACTGTAAAATTGCAATTGTGAACATTCATTCTAGTGTAGAACTTTCATGTTGTCGAGTCTGGGCCACTAATTTTAAAAGTGCTTCACTGGCTTGCATGGATGGACTGAATTGCCAGTCTGAGTATGATCAGTGTGAAATGGTAGCTATAACCGTTTTTACTTACCATTAGAGTACTTTAGGGCTGACTCCCTCGTCGAGCAGTACCAGACTGGAACAGCACTTGGAGTTGGAACTCACAGGCCCATCACCCTTAATTTTCTGTCCATAAGTTTGAGGAGAAATTGTCAGCTGGCATTCCCTGTGAGTGCTGTCAAATGCTGGGATCACCCGACCAAGGCATTGGATATTTTATCTCAAGGAACAGGACTGTGATCTTAGGTTCTCTCAAGCAGTTAGTGAACTGATGGAGTTTAGGTCCTTTACTGACAGAAAGTATTAACTTTCATTATCATGTGGCACAATTGTTACTTATAGGATAAGCAATGTTCAATTTGCGCTTTATCACAATTTCAAATGTTAACTTATCTGAAAAGTGATTTTATCAGAAATATAACAGCTGGTGAAGTGAGACAATATATTTTCTCCAATGTTGTTTCACTCTAGTAACTTGCATCCTAATGCGTGTATACTTCTATTTTGCTCTTAAGATGTGGGCATCATTGGTGATACAAGCATTGATTGCCCACCCCTGCTTGTCTTGAAGTCAGTAGTGAGCCATCTTTTTAAATTGCTAAGTCTGTTGTAAGTACACCAACTGTGCTGTTAGGTCGTAGAGCATGTGAGTTTGGAAGTTGCTATTGGAGGAGCCTTGGCAATTTGTTGCTGTGCATCTTGTAAGTGCTGACCCTGTACATGATGGTAGAGGGAGAATGCACTGGTGGTGGAGGAAGTGAATATTTAAAGTGGTGGATGGTGTGAGCTGCTTTGACCTGAATGGTGTTGAGCTCTTGAGTTTCATTGAAGCTGCATTTATTCAAGCATGTGGAGAACATTCTATCATACTCTTAAGTTTTGTGTTGTAGATGATGATACAACTATGTTAATTATGACATATCAATATGTTAGTAACTACAATATATTACCAAAAAGTATATCAATAGTTTTCCTTTTAAATAGAACTTTTAATGTAGAAAAATATGCCAATGTCTTTACAAAGACACAAAGACAAAGGGATGTTGAGCTAAAGAAAGGACAGAATACCTGGGATGACCAAAAGTCTGGACAAAACAGTGGATTAGAGGCCAGCGTGAAGTGGAAATGTTTAAGGCTGAAATTAGACTGTGTAACCCAGACAGTTTGCCCAACCACAAAGTGAGGAGGCTGATATAAGTAATGGGGAGTGAGTGTTGCATGACTATCTATATCAGTGTGTGTAACTGTGTGAATGTGTGCTTGTGTAGTTAATTAAAACAAAAAATGCTAAATGTGAATCAGGTGTTTGTCTAATACTTTGCTTTCAGTGAACCAAACTGATGAAAATGAGTCTCAAGCTTGCAGAACTTTGGAGTATTTTTGTGTATTCAATTCTTCCTTTCTGTTCTTGTTTCTTGAGTAACTTAAGTTGAAAATTAGTCCCTGTTGAACTTATATACTGTTTAGGAACATTTTACTTATGGATTTATTGAACTTTTTATGATAGGTTTATGCCTGGGGTTATAATAACTGTGGACAAGTTGGATCAGGCTCTACTTCTAATCAGCCAACACCACGAAGAGTGACCAGTTGCTTACAAAATAAAGTGGTTGCTACTGTTGCTTGTGGTCAGTCATCCTCCATGGCAGTGCTGGATAATGGAGAGGTGAGCAATGTCATGTGATTTAAAAGGGTAAACTGAATGTTTAATCTTTTAATTTAAAATTAATTAGTCATTCTTACAGACTGGTAGGGCTTATATTACTGAATTTCTTAACACTTGCCAGCTGTCAGCATTTCCATGAAGTGTCAGTTCGTCAACTGGGTTCTCCCAGTGGCCTAATAGTATAGTCACTGACCTGGAGTAATGCTCTGGTTGGTCAAATTTGAATTCAATTAAAAGAAATTGACTTATGACGGGCAAGGGTGATGTCATCATCTGATGTTTTATTCTTGCACAAAGGATTTAACCTGCAATACCATGCCACAAAACTATAACCAGGTGACAATGTTGTGGAAACTAAATTATGCCCTGTCGAATGTTGGGTCTTCACGTCTTCAGGGAAAGCGTAATGCCTGAAATGTGGATTTTAAAATACTGTCTCTTGATGAATTAATAAACTTGATGGAAGATTTCGATTTCAGCATTGTTCCAGGTACTTGATTAACAATTTGGTATAAATGTAAGCATTCAGCTTGCCATCTAAATTGTCAGCATGCAATCTCTTTACATTGTATTTCAATAACCTTGATAAACATACCAATACAATAACTTCTCCCTTAAAGTTATGGTTGCATTACTGAAAATCACAACTTGGCAAGTGAATCATGGGTTCGTATAGGAATTAATGTTAAAACTGGAGTTAGGTTCCTTTGAACATTTCTTTTTCAGAAAACATATTGCACTGTTTGTAACACTGTGCGTTCCAAGCTGGAATAACTTGTGAAGTAAAATAACTCGATGAATATAACAGGAACCCACAGTGCAGTCTATCTGCCTTACTGCGCTAGTCGATAGTGAAGTGGGAAATTTGAATGGGAGAATAAAAACACGAATTGCATCCAGCGTCAGGCCATTCATGATCATTCTAAACCATTTTTAACAACATAATCCATGATGGGGGAAGTGCGATTGGAAGTCCTGTGGTGGTGGTGAGCAGGGTTGGTCTGTGGGAGTGGTATTCAGAGGTGCGGCACGCACTATTAGGGAGGGGTGGTCCATGGTGAGGTGATGGGTGGATATCGAGGGTGCATTTATAGTGCTGGAGGGAGGGCCCATGTGTGATTGAGGGAAAAGGGGTGTGATTGGAGGTGTGGTGATTGTGAGGGGACCATGGGGGGGGAGGGGGCGCAATTTCTGGGTTGGGTATGGGTAGTCCATAGCATGCAGTCAGGATGGTGGAAGCGTGTGATTGTGAGGGATCCATGGTGGAGGTGGGAGGGAGAGGGGCCTGTGCAGATGGGAAGGATGTGCGATTGCAGGGGAGAGGGGGCATCCTTTTCTTTGTCCCTGACCTGGTCTCCTTTTGGGACTTCTTGCTGTCCTTCTTCTTAGGATACTACTTCTGATAAAAACTGACATCAACTGAGTCAAATTGCTGTTCACTGACTCTTGAATTGATCTAGTGACCTAAGCATTCCCAAGAGGGCCTGATCCTTGTTACTAGACAGGATGAAATCTAACAAGCAGTGCAAAATCCTGTACCTTACACAATCTCTACAAACTGCAAGCTTACATCTCACATAGACACAGAAAATGGTTTTCACAACACCTATTTCCTTGGAAAAAAGAAAGCTTTACCAAAGGGAAGATTCCTTTAAATTGGCTTCACAAATTCTTTACAAGTACTTAACATGAACTTTCATCAGGTATTTGTACATACTATAAAGATAAATGTTTCATTTTGTTTAGCCTTCATAATCTTCATTTCTTTTGCTCATTCTGTTTTTTTTTCTTTTTCCAATTCAGGTTTCAAAATTTATTTTTCTATTTTAAGCTGCTTCATTTGCAACTAAATTCTAGCAACTAAAAACTGACTTGCTGTTTAGATTAAAATGTTCTTCCAATCTCAAATGTTGTGCAATTTACTTAAGTTATTTCTGCTTACTGGCCCCTGTTTTTAATACTTATTCTTCCACTAATGCAGTTAACCTAGTTTTAGTTAATTGTTACAGATCACTCGGGGACAAATCTTCCCTCTTCAGAAAAGGCTTAGCAATTGCCAAAGCCATCTGCTTTTCAATCAGGACAGCAAAATTCACTAGAAATCTTATTAACCTTAACCTCAGCAAGTATCAGCACTTGTATTTGGGGATTTGAAATCTTGCAAGAGCCTCAGATTTATTTATGTTACAGTTCTTAGCCTGATTCCAGATTGTTGACCATTAATATGCACAATCTTTTGTTTAAAGTAACCAAATTTTGAAATTCAAGATGCTTACTAAATGAATAAAGCCAATGATTCAATGGATTTTGAACAAACAAAAGTAAGAAATCCAATTTACAATGTCTATCTTCAGCTCAAACATTCAAGTACAAGTGAATTAACAAACACACGATGGTTGGAGGCATCAAACTACACAATGAATGACAATTACAACCAAAATAGATTCCAGGGATTTCTCAGTAACCTACCCAACATTAGTCAACCAACTTCTCTTGCAACGGTTTCTAATCTTCACGTTCCAAGACCTTTACTGTGAAATTTTCTCCAAACGTTGTTCCAATTCGATTGCTTCAATGTCAGCCTCATAGAGTTTCAATTCGCCTATGAGATTACATTCCCCTGGATTTGAATATACTCAAACATCAACTGACATGCATAATTTCAGTTATTTGGCTATTTCCCAGGGGTATCTTTGCCCCACTGGTCAGCAGCATAAGGTCATCAATCTTCTGCTGCTTTCTTTGACATTCAGGGTTTTTTCCATGACCACTTCATGGAAAAGCTGCGAGGAGCAGATTTTTCAATGATTCAGAACCTGTTTCTGTGCTCCTTTTTTCAACTGGGATCAGTTTCTATCCCCTGTTTTTGTTCCTTACTTGGGACTTTTGGGACCTCAGCCTGTGGCACTTTTCACATTCAAACTCACTTAAGCTGCTGTTTTACAGATCCTTGAATTGATGTAGTGACCTATCAAAACACTCAAAGAGGATCCCAGCCTTGGCAGGAACAAATGTAACAAGCAGTGGAACAGCTTGTACTTAAATGTTACAAGTCAGCAAGCTCTCATAGCACAAGAGGCTGAGAATGAATGATTTCACAATTCAAGTGTGATGGCCAAAATATGAAGCAATGCTCCAATCAAAGTTGGACGAGAGTATTATAAAGATGCATCATCCTTGCTTTTATACTCTGCTCCTTTTATAAAGCCCATTGTTGACCCACCAGAAATAGCTGTTAAGGTGTAGGCAATAAAATAAGTCTTACTCCAACTTATAAATCAAAGCAAATGGTTTATAAAGAAACTTTATTATTCCAACATTTGAGATCTCACCCTGGACCATTTCTAGCTCCCACAAAACCCAGCAGCTGCTGCTGTATGCTGGTCAGCTGATCATGACATCATTTCATCATTGGTTACATAGTTTACTGGGTCAGCTGACCCTTATAGCATGTTACCATTGGTTGCACTACAAAGATCCCATGTTATTATTAGTTACATTCTAACACCCATGTGTGTTTTGTTTTAATCATTCCCTCAAATTGCCATGTCACTTCCATTGATTTGTGAATGTAAATCCCCAGATCTCTGTTTCTGCATTTCCTTTATAATTGTACCTCTTTATTGGTTCTCTTCTGTATATGAAAGTATGCTATTTCACGAATCTTTGCATTAAGTTTAGTCTGCCATGTGTCTTCTCTATCTATACCCTCTTTAAGTTCTTTACCCTCGGTTCACAATATGTCCAAATTTTGTGTCTCTTACAAATATTGAAATTGTGCCCTGAGCACCTAAGTTTACATCAAGATATATCAAGTAAAGTAATGTTACTAGTATGGACCAATGGGGAATGCTGCTGTATAATCATTCTTCAGTCAAATTATTAACCACTACATGGTAGCACAGTGGTTAGCACTGCTGCCTCACAGCAAGAAATCTCACAACACCAGATTAAAGTACAACAGAATTATTTGGTAGGAAAATCCACTAGCTTTGGAGCGCTTGCTGCTCCTTCGTTAGGTGAGTGGGAGTTCTATTCACAAACAGGGCATAAAAAGGCACAAACTCAGTTTACAAAATAATGGTTGGAATGCGAGTCTTTACAGGTAATCAGGTTTGCAAAATACAGACAATGTGAGTGGAGAGAGCGCTAAGCACAGGTTAAAGAAATGTGTATTGTCTCCAGTCAGGATAGTTAATGAGATTTTGTAAACCCAGGCAAGACATGGGAGTTATAGATAATGTGACATGAACCCAAGATCCAGTTTGAGGCCGTCCTCATGTGTGCAGAACTTGGCTATCAGTCTCTGCTCAGCGACTTTGCGCTCTTGTGTCATAAAGGCCGCCTTGGAAAATGCTTACCCGAAAATCATTCGGGACTGCTGAAGTGTTTGTCAACAGGAAGAGAACAGTCTTGCCTGATGATTGTCAAGCGTATTCATTCATCTGCTATCGTAACCTTTGCATGGTCTCCCCAATGTACCATGCTTCAGGACATCCTTTCCTGCAGCGTATCAGGTAGACGACTTTGGCTGCATTGCAAGAGTATGTACCGTGTACTTGGTGAATGGTGTTCTCGTGTGAGATGATGTCATCTGTATCGATGATCCGGCATGTCTTGCGGAGTTTGCTGTGGCAGGGCTGTGTGGTGTCATGTTTTCCTGAAGGCTGGGTAGTTTGCTGTGGACAGTAGTCTGTTTGAGGTTATGTGGTTGTTTGAAGGCAAGAAGTGAGAGTGTGAGATAGCCTTGATGAGATGTTCATCTTCATCAATGACATGTTAAAGGCTCTAGAGAAGATTTTGTAGCTTCTCCGCTCCAGGGAAGTACTGATGACGAAGGGTGCTCTGTCTGCTGTGTCCCGTGTTTGTCTCCTGAGGAGGTCGATGCAGTTTTTCGCTGTGGCACATCGGAATTGTCAATCGATGAGTCAAGCCCCATATCCTGTTCTTAAGAGGTTATCTTTCAGTGTCTGGAGCTGTCTTTTGCAATCCTCCTCATCTGAGCAGATCCTGTATATATGGAGGGCTTGTCCATAGGGGATGGCTTCTTCAATATATTTAGGGTGGAAGCTGGAGAAGTGGAGCATTGTGAAGTTACCTGTGGGTTTGCGATACAGTGAAGTGCTGAGGTGACCATCTTTGATGGAGATATGTGTCTCCAAGAATGCAACTGATTCTGGAGGGTAGTCTACAATGATGGTGAAATGGAACTTGTTGAAGTCATCATATAGTTGTTCCAGTGATTGTTCACCATGAGTCCAAAGGAAGAAAATGTCATCAATGTATCTAGTGTGTAGCATCAGTTGAAGATCCTGTGCGGTGAAGAAATCTTGTTCGAACCTGTGCATGAAGAAGTTAGCATATTGAAGTGCGAATTTGGTCCCATGGCTGTACTGTGTGTCTGGATAAAGAACTGGTTGTTGAAGGTGAAGACATTGTGTTCCAGGGTGAAGCGATGAGTTGTAAAATTGCATCTGGAGACTGGCAGTTGTTGGCATGGAGTACTGAGGCAGTTGCAGCAATGCCATTATCGTGGGGATGCTGGTGTAGAGTGCCGAAACATCCATTGTGACGAGAAGTGTCCCTAATTCAACTGCTCCATGTGTGCATTGGGGAGACCATGCAGATGCTACAACAATGGATGAATGAACATCGCTCGACAATCATCAGCTAAGAGTGTTCTATTCCTGTTGGGAAACACTTCAGCAGTCACTGGCATTCGGCCTTTGATCTTTGGGTAAGCATTCTCCAAGGCAGCCTTCATGACACACGCCAACGCAGAGTTGCTGACCAGAGATTGAAAGCCAAGTTCCGCACATGTGAGGACAGCCTCAATTGGGATTTTGGGTTCATCTGTAACTCCCACAACTTGCCTGGGCTTGCAAAATCTCACTAACTGTCCTGGCTGGAGACAATACACAGCTCTTTAACCTGCGTTTAACCCTCTCTCCACTCACATTGTCTGTACCTTTAAGACTTATGACCTGTAAAGACTCACATTCCAACCATTATTTTGTAAATTGAGTTTGTGTCTTTATATACCCTGCTCATGGACAGAATTCCCGCTTACCTGTCGAAGGAGCAGTGCTCCAAAAGTTAGTGGCTTTTGCTACCAAATAAACCTGTTGGATTTTAACCGGATGTTGTGAGACTTCTTACTATGTTTACCCCACTCCAATGCTGGAATCGTCACATCAGCATTGAAGTATGCCATTAAAGCATCAAAAGGTGAAGATTAATTAACCAGCACAGTAAACAACTTTCTCACGTGCTGTCAGAACACTGCTCATGCGACAACACAAAATTTGCCAGTAATGTTGTTCTTGAGGTGGAAACTGAAAATCAGCTTCGATTTCCTGATATTGCAATAACAGAATGACAACAATAAGCACAAATCACTCACCATGAACAAACATCGAATCAGAGCAGTTTTAATCCAGGAGAATAAATTTTAACAAGAAACTACTTCACAAGCAAGGAAGTGGGTTCCTGCAACCATTCTAGCTAAGATGGGTCCAAATTCTTACACTGTATAACTTGATGTCAAGAAAATTTGGAGGAGATACATAGATCAAATCCTTGTTTCAAAGAGTGAATTAGCGGACTCTGTCTCAATAAAGCAGAAAGTTGTGAAATTCCTGAACCAAGTATTACTTCAGAATTGAGTTCAGAATTTTAGACTGTAGAAAAATGCACATCTATGGAAGTTGACAAGAAAGCAACTTCACAAGATGAAAAACAATGATATTGAAGTCAAGATTCCAGACTGTTGTATCTTATCAAAACAAAATTGATAACCATTGAAAACCGTACATATGTCCATGACAATACTTAGTAATGTAGTAATATTTAAAGTTCTTTGTCATACTGTTGTAGTAAAGGGAGCAGGATGTTACATATTGTAAACCAGCGTGGTGATGTCATTGACACGTTTCATCCATCCTGGACTAGCAATGCCTATCTAATAAAACTTGAAGAACTGTCACTCATAATGTAGCAACCTTTTCAGCTTTTTATCTTGCTGTGTGAGTAAACTGAGCATATTACTATATAAACTGGTGACAAGGCATGCTTTTCAATAAGATCATTGACAAAGATCAGTTTTAGATAAAACTGGCGATGATGACATTTTTCAGTAGGGGTTCAGGGGTTTTGCCTGAATGTTTGTGGATCTGGCTTCAAGCAGGATAGTATCTTGTGCTTAACAGTGTTCCAAGTGAATCTGAGGATATGATGGAGGATTTGCTAATGGAAATTCTCTTATGCTTTCACAGGCTACACTTGAGTTCAGGAGTGTGACAGTGACGACAACTCGATACAATATCACATTTGTTGACTTATGGAAGTCTTTAATATAAAACACTCATTGCTGTAGTTTGGAGAGGCTGAGCTGGCACAGTTGATTTCCTCTTGTTGGATTTGCTCTTTAGTGGTGCCGTTTTGAAATAGCTTTTAGCCAAGATAAAAGATGGGAAGTGCTTAACATATTTCAGAGTTTTGCCTAATGCACGTATGGAGATGGAATGATTAGATATGGGTTTGATAACTATGTTTGTTGTGGTTTTGGCCTTATAGTGGTTGAGATTAAAGGGTTTTCCATCTAGATTGTATTTATTACTGACACCAGAGGGCAGCTGAACTTTGAAGTGCGTAGACACTGTCAAGTAGATTGTAAACAGAATGAGTGACTAGCTCTCAGCCTGCTGACCCCGGCATCGATCTTTAAGGAGCCTGTTTCAGATCTCCCATTCAAGACAGTTGCAGTCATGAAGCAATTGGATCTTTTGAGCACAATCCACAGATCTTTGCAATTTACTGAGTCATGTGCTTTGGTCAGCTTGAGGGATGCAGTGAAGACTTCTTAATGTCGTTGTTGATGTTTTTCTTGGATCTTATAGAATCCCTACAGTGCAGAAGGAGGCCATTCAGTCCATCAAGTCTGCACCAACCACAATTCCACCCAGCCCTATTTCCATATGTTGAAGATGTTCTGCCTATTAGAGGAGTAGGGGCATGGGAGAGCCTAGTAGTGTTTCAGCAAATAAGGTCCAGGCAAAGGCTGCTTTAAAGGCACTTTACTTGAATGCACGAAGCATTCGGAACAAAGTGGATGAGCTGATGGCGCAAGTGGATATGATCTAGTGGTTGTGGGGGGACAGGGACTGGGAGCCGAATGTCCATGGTGTTTGTCCATGAATGTCCATGTTCAGGTGTTTAGAAAGGTTAGGAAGGAGGTGGGGTGGCGCTGTTGATTAAGGAATCAGGGCAGTAGTAAGAGAGGATATAGGCCCCAAAGAGCAAAATATGGAATCACTGTGGGTGGAGATAAAAAATAGGAAGGGAAGGAAGACGTTGGCGGGTGTGGTCTGTAGGCCCCCAAATAACAACTTTGTGGTGGAGCAGGCTATAAACAAACAAATAAGAGATGTGTGCAGAAATGGAACGGTGTTAGTAATGGATGATTTCAATCTGCATATTGACTGGGTGACGCAAGTCGGACACTGCGGGCTGGAGGAAGAGTTTTTGGAATGCTGTAGGGATGGGTTCCTTGACCATTATGTTATGGAATCGACGAGAGAGCGTGCTATCTTGGATCTGGTACTATGTAATGAGGCAGGTAGAATTGGGGATATTCATATGAGGGATCCTCTAGGGACGAGTGATCATAGTATGGTAGAATTTATGATGCAGATGGAGGATGAGGTAGTAGTGTCCTGGACCTGTGTACTATGTTTGAACAGAGGGGACTATGAGAGAGGAATTGGATTGGAACTGTGGATTGGTGGAGTACGTTGGTTGATAGGATGGCTGAGGAACAGTGGGGGATTTTTGAAGAGATCTTTTTTGGTACTCAGCAAAAATATATTCCAATGATGAAGAAGGACTGTAGGAGAAAGGAAAATCAGCCGTGGTTCTCCAGGGAAATTAAGGAGAGTATTAAATCAAAAGCTGAGGCGTTCAGAACAGCTAAAAATAGTGGGCGAAGAATAGGAGGATGGCCAGAGTTAATGTAGGACCCTTGGAGGATGAGAGGGATGGTTTAATGGCGGATGATAGGGGTACGGCGGAGACCTTGAATAAGTTTTTTTATGTCGGACTTTACGGAGGAGGACGTAAATAGCTTGCCCAAAATTAAGGATAGAAGGGTGTTAGGTGATGAGATTACAGTCACAAGAGAGATGGTACTTAATAGGGCAGATAAGTCCCTGGGACCGGATGGAATGCAAACCAGGGTCCTCAAGGAAATGGCAGAGGTGAAAGCGGACGCCCCAGTATTTATCTTTCAGAATTCACTGGATTCCAGGAAAGTGCCGGAAGATTGGAAAATGGCTAATGTTACGCTGCTGTTTAAAAAAGATAGCAGGCAGAAGGCAGGGAGTTATAGGCCTGTTAGTTTAACGTCTGTAGTCGGAAAAATGCTTGAATCTGTCATCAAAGCAGAAATAACGAGGCACCTGGATATGAACGGTTTGATCAGGCAGACGCAGCAGGGATTCGTTAAGGGGAAGTCATGCTTGATGAATTTATTGGAGTTCTATGAGGAAGTGACGAGGCGGTAGATAGAGGGGAACCGGTGAATGTGGTGTTTTTGGATTTCCAAAAGGTGTTTGATAAGGTGTTTCACAAAAGATTGCTGCAGAAGGTTAAGGTGCAGAGAGGGGGTAGGGTGTTAGACTGGGTAGAGGATTAGTTGTCTAATAGGAAGCAGAGGGTAGGTATTAATGGGTGCTATTCTGATTGGCAGCTGGTGACTAGTGGAGTGCCCCAAGGTTCGGTGCTGGGGCTTCAACTATTTACCATTTACATAGATGATCTGGAGGAAGGGGTAGAGTGCAGGGTGACGAAATTTGCTGATGACGCGAAGATGAGTGGCAAAGCAAATTGCTTGGAGGGTGTGGAAAGCCTGCAGAGGGATCTGCATAGGTTGAGTGAGTGGGTGAGGACCTAGCGATGGAGTATAATGTTAGCAAGTGTGAGGTTATCCACTTTGGTAGCAATAATGGTAGGAAGGATTACTAATTACATGGCGAAAAGCTGCATCATGCAATGGTGCAGAGGGACCTCGGGGTCCTTGTACATGAATCGCAAAAACACAGTATGCAGTATGATCAAGAAGGCGAATGCAATGTTGGCCTTTATAGCTAGGGGGATAGAATATAACAGTAGGGAGGTACTTTTGCAGCTGTATAGGGTACTGGTGAGGCTGCAGCTGGAGTACTGTGTGCAGTTTTAGTCGCTGCACTCGAGGAAGGATATATTGGTCTTGGCGGGGGTGCAGAGAAGGTTCACTAGGTTGATACCGGAGATGAGGGCATTGGATTATGAGGAGAGACTGAATAGGCTAGGTTTGTACTCTTTGGAGTTTAGAAGGCTGAGAGGGGATCTTATAGAGACTATAAGATAATGAAGGGGATAGATAGGGTAGAGGTTGAGAGACTCTTCCCGCTTAACAAAGGTAGCAAGACTAGAGGGCACAGCCTCAAGTTTGAGGGGGGTGGTTCAGATCGGAGCTGCGGAGCAGTTTCTTCATGCAAAGAATGGTGAATCTTTGGAATTCTCTGCCTGATGAGGTGGTGGAGGCTTCCTCCCTGAATATGTTCAAGTCAAGAGTGGATAGGTTTTTGATTGACAAGGGAATTAAGGGTTACGGGGAGAAAGCGGGAAAGTGGTACTGAACCACCACAGATCAGCCATGATCTTATTGAGTGGTGGGGCAGGCTTGAGGGGCTGGATGGCCTTCTTCTGCTCCTATTTCTTATGTTCTTATAGTGCCACACATGTACCCTATTAAGGCCCTGACACCAGGGTCAGTTTAGCATGGCCAGTCAACCTAATCTGCATATCTTTGGACTGTGGGAGGAAGCCCGAGCACCCGGAGGAAACACACACAGACACAGTGTGCAAACTCCACACAGACAGTTACCCAAAGCCGGAATCAAACCCAGGCCCTTGTGCTGAGAGGCAACTGTGCTTGCCACTGTAGTAGATTTTTCTCAGTGTGCCTTTGCCTAATCTCAAAAGGACTAATGCAGATCTAGAAAGTACATTTAAAGCTGTTACATGCAATGTAAATGCGCTTCTTTGCAGATTCAGATTGGCCTTTTGATGCTTCAATTTCTTGCAGATGTTTTTTAGAAAATGTTTTTATCACTTCACTTGTGCAGGTGTGAGCACTTCGGATCTGTGCTTCACAATGATGACATGATTGAGATTGACCAGTTTAGCTATCCAGGTTTGTCAGACAGGACCATTTTTGAAAGGTGAAAATCTCAGTTGGAATACCATCCAGCTTTGTTGCTTTTTATCCATTTATTTCCTTGTTGCAGCTCTCCCGTTGATGGTGGCTCATCCAAAAATTCTACTGGAGGGTAGCCTCAGAGTACTGGCTGTCACGGTGTTTGTGTTGTTGAAAATGTTCTTTGCCACATTAGGTGGCATTGCATCCATGAAGAAAATCACTTGTGATCTTATGAGTGAAAGGGAGTTTTTCCATTTGACCTAGGTCTCTAGATGGTGTCTTCAAAAAAGCTTTGTCATAATGATCAACATATTGTTGGATGCCCTTTTATCTCCCGGATTTTTCTTTGGGTATTGTTTGTGAGGTGGACGGGTATCGCCAAAATTTCAAATAATACAAAGACTCATAAAAGCCAGTGTCCCAGTTTAAAGATATATCTTTTATTTGACCAGCACGTTACAGGAGAGATTATTGGAGTTCTTGGTTCCTTCAGACATACAGCAGCCTGACATCTCCAATAAACTCTGACAAATACAGTTAGGATATATCAATTATACATTTTTTTAATTAAATTCTCCTGCCTTTCATTAGCTTTGAATCAATCATCTTCAATACATTTAAATCACTAATAATATCTGTTGTATACTTTAGCCAATTGCATTTTACCCTCTGACATGATGGGATTTCATTGTCCGTGGAATCCAGATGCTTCCTTCCCCTATTGCTGACTCAACTTCCTCTATTGCTTAGCAACCTCTATTGTTGAGGTTAAAGTTAATATTCCCACTATTCTCCTTCATGTCACTGGCCAAACCAGACTAATGCATGTTCTCATGTCTGAGTAAACATTATGAATACCTGAATACTGGGAGCTGTGGACCAGTTGAGGGAAATATCCATACCGAGGAAGGAAGTGTTAAGAGCTTTTAGGTAGCATTAAAACTGATAAATCTCCGGGACCTGATGGCATTTATCCCTGGCTGCTTAGGGAGGTGCGAGATGAAATTGCTGGGCCTCTGATGCAAATCTTTCTCTCTTCTTTGGACACAGGTAAGGTCCCAGAGGACTGGAGAATAGCTAACAAGGGTAGTAGGGATAACCCTGGAAATTATAGGCCGGTGAGTTTCACGTCAGTGGTAGGGAAGCTGTTGGAGGGGATTCTTAGAGGTAGGATGTTTAGGCACTTAGAGCGTTGCGACCTGATTAGGGATACACAGCATAGTTTTATTAAGGGGAGGTCGTGCCTTACAAATCTGGTAGAATTTTTTGAGGAGGTAACGAAAACGGTGGACGAAGGTCGAGCCGTTGATGTCGTCTATGTGGATTTCAGTAAGGCGTTTGACAAAGTCCCTCATGGGAGGTTAGTTGAGAAGGTCAAGGCTCATGGGATACAAGGACAGGTAGCTAGATGGATAAGTAACTGGCTTGGTAATAGGAGACAGAGAGTAATAGTGGAAGGGTGTTTTTCTAGCTGGAGGTCGGTCACTAATGGTGTGCCGCAGGGCTCGGTACTGGGACCTCTATTTGTAATATATATAAATGATTTGGAAGAGGGAGTAAGTGGAGTGATCAGCAACCTTGCAGACGATACAAGATGGCTGGACTTGCGGATAGTGAGGAGCATTGTCAGGCGATGCAGCAGGACATAGATAGGCTGGTAGCTTGGGCAGATAGATGGCAGATGGAATTCAATCCTGATAAATGTGAGGTGATGCATTTCGGGAGAAAGAATGTAGGGGGGAGGTATGTTAAAGAGTAGACCTATTAAGAGTATAGAAACGCAGAGGGACCTGGGGGTGCAGGTGAACAAGTCTCTGAAGTGGCAGAGCAAGTGGAGAAGGTTGTATGCTAGCCTTTATGGGAAGGGATATAGAGTACAAGAGCTGGCCTTTAACGTTGCAGTTGTATAAAACGTTGGTTAGACCTCATTTGGAATACTGTGTCCAGTTCTGGTTGCCTTACTACCGGAAGGACGTGGAGACTCTGGAGAGAGTGCAGAGGAGGTTTACCAGGATGCTGCCTGGTATGGAAGGTCTGCGTTACAAGGAGAGGTTAGGCAAATTGGCTCTGTTTTCCTTAGAAAGACGTAGACTTAGAGGAGATCTAATAAAGGAGTACAAGATTATGAGGGGTATAGATAGAGTAAACAGGGTTAAGCTTTTTCCTAGCATGGACTTAAATAGCACGAGGGGTCATGGGCTTAGGGTGAGGGGG
Source organism: Sphyrna mokarran (assembly GCA_024679065.1). Lineage (NCBI taxonomy): Eukaryota > Metazoa > Chordata > Chondrichthyes > Carcharhiniformes > Carcharhinidae > Sphyrna > Sphyrna mokarran. The sequence continues at coordinate 75,492,721 of JAGIQG010000013.1, read as the reverse complement.
GTAAGGTATAATTTGGATGCTAGAGGGAGTTTTTTCATACACAGGGTGTTGGGGATATGGAATGCGCTGCCAAGTAAAGTGGTGGAGGCAGGTACTCTGGAGTTATTTAAGAAATACTTAGATGGGCACATGAACAGAATGGGAATGGAGGGGTATAGAAAACTGATTTAAAATAGGGATCATGAGTCTTGGGAGTCCCTGGGAAGTGTGTAAATAGATGATGATATTGCTGTACTTGTTTTCATGCTACAGGTGCTTTGGTCCACCTTGTTGTCTAACAAGGGGAGTACACGAGATGGGTCGTGAGAGGGCTGCTCTTGGATTTTTTTTGAGAGTATCCTAGTGCTTCACGTCGTTAGTGTACGCTTGACCTGGACCATTTGATGAGCAACACGACAGCTCAGTGACTATTGCTGTGCTGTGCAGATACATGGATTTGGGCCTGTGTCTATGGGAGTTTGCGCATTCTCCCCGTGCTTGCGTGGGTTTTCTCCGGGCGCTCCAGTTTCCTCCCACATCCCAAAGATGTGCTCTTAGGCTAATTGGCAAAACAAATTCTCCCTAATTTGTCTCAAATTTGGTTTTTAATCCATAGATCTATAAACATAGACAGGGATCACGGGTAGATCACAGGGAACATTGGGGTGGTGGCGCGGCCTCGTTGGGCCGAAGGGCCTGTTTCCCGTGCTGTTTTGTTCTTTGTTATAGTGAAAATCTCTATTCATAAGCAGCGCTGAGGATCTTACTGCTAGGAATTCTTGTTGATAAGGACTTGCACATTCTGAGGTTTCATTGTTTCCTAAGAATGTGATTCTATCTGAAAATCCCCATACCATCAGGCATTGCAGCAACTTGCTCTCGGCTAAAGTGCACAAATTACTTTTATAAAGTATGTTTAATACATTTGAAATATACCAAAATATGTGTTTTAAATCACAATCACTTGTTTAAATTTCTTATTGCATTCATGTGTGTAAATTATTCTATTGTTAGCTTAAGACTGATTTAGAGTCATTTAACTCAGTGCTAGTAGTTCTGCCAGTGCTTTAAGTGCCTAATGGTTTAAAATCTTCTCTAACCTACTAGGACTTTTTCCTTTCCCTAACGGGTGTCAACTTGAGTAGTTGGAGTGCAGTCCTTTTGATTTGTGACTTTGGGTTGTTTTGCCAGGCAACAATCTGCTTATTTTAATTCTGGGAGATGACATATTTCAGCATTGTTTTAATTGAACAGTTCTGATGATGACAATGCTGGGGCCTAATAGTCTGAGCACAGGAATCTAATACAGCTGAATTTATTTGGTCACACTGTTGGAATTGAGTTCAATGTTTGAAGATTTTCCAAATTGTGAGCTGTACTTGGAGTTCTTCTTTTGGGTTGGGCTGTTTGAAACTTCTTTGGACCTTGCAATGTCTTGGTGCTGGTTGAATATTCATCGCTGATTCAACATGTCCGTGACATAATCCAGTAAGTGCCCATGCTTTGAGAGACTTCCTACAGTGCAGAAGGAAGCTTTTCGGGCTGTCGTTCTGCACTAAATCTTCATAAGAGCATTTTGCTCTACCCTATCCTCGTAACTCCATAGATTTACCATGGCTAGTTCACCTAATCTTCTCAACTTTGAGTTGTGGAAGGAAACCGGAGCCCTTGATGGAAACCCACACAGACAGTGGGAGAACGTGGAAACTCCACATGGTCACCCAAGGTCAGAGTCTAACCTAGGCCCCTGACATTGTGAGGCTGTACTGCCACCATGAGAGGCCTATTGTAACTAGGCGATGCTGAGTACATTTTTTCAGCAGGAGGATGTCCTCTGGCTTTTCCCATCTAGTTTTCTCAATGGTTCTGCTTCAGGCACCGGAAGCACAGCCAGTGCTTGTGTTGAAGTCCCTAAAAGGATGATTTTGTTCTTGGGATGTTTGGGACGGCGTGAGGGCATGATCAGAACAGGACTTTTACTTAGCGTTTTCGTAAGTGCTGATGATATGGCATATTGGTTACGGCCAAGTCATGAGTCTTTCATTTACACAAATGGGGAATTCCAGCAGTGCATCCAAAATTGTATTTTGGGTAGAAAAACTGGAAAAGCCTGGACAAGTCATCAGCATATTCAGAAATCCAGAGGGTGCTTGTTATATTTTTTAAAAAGATCCAGTGCAATGACTGATTTCTGTGACAGCCCATCTGTGGATGGCTGATTTAAAACTGTTGGTTGCTGATCATGAAGTTAATTAATTTGTGAATCCAGCAGGATGTTGTGTTTCACACTTTGTCACAGGCATACAATAAATCAACAAAATCCTGTCTTCACATCTTACTGGAAACTGGCCTCCATACATGAACACAATATGTGGCCTTTGCAAAACTCTTCTTGATAGTGGAGCATCACTAATTCCAGGATGGGACTGAATCTGTTTAACAAGATACATTTCAGGACCTTGTATCTCATTGAGAGCACAGCAATGCAGTGCTAACTGCATGGGTTGTCAAGTGATTTCGCTGGCTTGGCAATTGTCACTATCTTGGATTGATGCCAGGGATGCAATTTTTCTACCATGCTGCGCTGGTTGATTAGCATAGTGGGATGGGTAATTTGTGGGGAGGCTAAAAACGTGAATCACGCCCAGTCATTCTTGATATTCCCACCTCCCCCTGGCCCATTGGTACAGGAGGAAAGAGGGAAACTCTGCATGAGAAAGTGGTGGCTGGTGGTGGGTCTGGTGATCCAACAAGACAGGGGGGTCTATGGAGATGGTGTTCCCAGCTTCCCCAGTGAACTTAGGCAGAGGGCCCCACCCTCACCACTGGCGTGAAACTCCCGACTGCCAAAAGAAAATTGACAACTGTGGGAAAATTGTAAGGGATATCTCGCTGAAAAAGACTGAAGTGAAATGTTCTGGTTATCTATCTTTTGTCATACTCTGAATTTTTTGGGGAGAATTGTGCTCCAGATATTTGGAATGGTGCCTTTGTTGTGAATATTGTTAAACAGACTTATTACCATTTCCTTCCCTGTGATTTGATATATCTTAGGAATCCTGAATAAATCTCATCGACTCCAGTTGTTTTTTCTGTTTCGATTGCTTTCAGGCAGCTGTCCACTTCCTCGTGTGTAATGGCTTGAAGAGTCTGTTTGCTCTGGAACTTTTTATCATAAATGTATCCTTCATTGATTTTCTTTGAGCTTGTAAGTGTTGTTATCAGTGTTGATGCTCAGCTCCTTCCAAGCGGCAGAGTTCCCATATCTTTTGACTTGACTGAGTGAAATCAATCTTCTATATTTGAAAAAGAGCAGAGGAGTCCTTCTGGCGTCCTGGCCAACATTGATTTCTCAACCAATGTTGCTATAATGAATGATCACATTTATCTTACTGATATTTTTGGAACTTTGCTATGTGCAAATTAGCTCTTGATCTGTCAACATTGAAACTGACTCTACTTAAAAAGTATTTCATTGACTATGAAGCACTTTGGGGCATCCTAAGGATATAAAAGATTCTGTTTACTTGCAATTTCTTTCTTTAACTGGCTTTATCTTGCATTGCAGGTATATGGTTGGGGCTACAATGGTAATGGGCAACTTGGACTGGGCAGTAATGGCAATCAGCCAACCCCATGTAGACTGGCTGCGTTGCAAGGGATTCATGTGTGTCAGGTATGTTTGATATATTTGACAAGTATTAGTAGACTAAATGCCATCTTGGCTAGTTGGTAGTGCTTTCCTGGAGCCAGCACTCATCTCTGAGTTAAAAGTTTATGGGTTCAATTAAATGCCATTCTTGAGCATTATTTAGATAGACACTTCATTATAATACTGAAAGAATGTGTCATTATGGAAAGAATCATCTTTTGGCCAAGATATTAAACTAAAACCCATATGCATATTTTTTCTGAAGAAGAGCAGAATTTCTTCTGACGTTCTAAACAACCTCACTACAAACAGATTAATTAACTGGCCGTTCTTTATTGCTAACTTTTGAGCTTTAAGTATGTGTAAGTTGGCTATTGTATTTATTTCATTAAAAATGAAAGTATAGTTTAGATGAAATACTGAAATATTATGGGATATTATTAAGGCATTTAAGGTCCTTCTTTAAAAGTACTCTCTCACTTTGTGTATTTTTAAAGTTCAAGTTTTTTTATTATCACAAGTAAGGCTAATCACAAGTAATGTTAACACTGCAATGAATTATTGTGAAATTCCCCTACTCACTGCAGTCTGATGCCTGTTTGGAAGAATTTAGTGTGGCCAATGCACCTAACCTGCACGTTTTTCAGACTGTGGGAGGAAACCAGAGCACTCAGAGGAAATCCACACAGACATGGGGAGAACATGCAAACTCCACACAGACAGTGACCCAAGCCGGGAATCGAACCCGGGTCCTGGCACTGTGAAATAGCAGGGCTAACTGTGCTATTGTGCTGCCGTGCTGTACAGGACTAAACAAAGCCATTGGAGTGGTAAGTGATGGTGGTGAAGTACACACCATAAAGAGTATGCATAACCATTGTTAGCTGTGCGTGTTGCACGTCCTCTTGTGCATGCTCACGGTTTTCCAATCACTGCTATTGCACACTTCCAGTCTCTTTGCCTCTGTCTGAAAACTAACAGTGATAGAAGAGTGAAGTGTGAGTGCATTATGATCAATTTCTTATTCTGTGGTTAATCATGTTGACAGAAGGAAAATTCTATTTATAAGCTATAGGATTTATTTGATTGCAAAGCAGAAGAAGGGTTGTCTTATAAATGGATTACCTCCTGTGACTGAATTTGCAACTGGTGTTAAAAAGAATAGACTGCTAGTTTGCTTTAAAAATCAGCACTGAGTTTCATACCTAGCTATTAAGTTTTGTCAGTGCTGGTGTTCTGACTACGGTTAAATAAGATTTAGGAAATTATCCCGCTCACATCTATACCACTTGCTAGCACTCCTGTTGATATAAAGTCCAGGAAATGTGAATCATCATTTCAGAAGAAGTTGCATGGCCCCACTCTTTAGATTCTTGAGATGATTTTGCTGTTTGCTATAGCTTTTTGTGATGTTGTGGAGAGGTACGGAAAAGCTGGGTATATTTACACTGCTGATCAAAGACCAGTAGCTCCAGCGAATTGTTTGCAGTTGGTACAGTATAGGCTTCCAGACTTGCATTTCTATGATTTTGGAGCTCTGTGTATATTGCAACTTAACATGACTTGCCTCCAAATAGAATCTACACGTTGTCTTGTGTAAGAATGGGTATATTGATACCTGCATTAGTGATCATTTATACTAACTTGCTTGAGCTATGCTTAGAATTCTGTTCTTGTTTCGGCTTCGAAGCGTTTAGTACCAATGTTTGCAACATGTAACTTTACTTGCAGATTGTGTGCGGCTATGCTCATACCCTGGCACTGACAGATGAGGGTTCGCTATATTCCTGGGGAGCTAATGCATATGGCCAGCTGGGCAGCGGTGTTAAAAGCAACCAGTCTTGCCCTGTGCAGATCATTGTGGATAGAGAAAGGTAATGGTTGTGGTAAAATCTCTCTCATTACTTGGTTAGCATTATTAACTCTTTAAATTAAATATGACAAAAAACTTCAGTTTAATTTTTCTTTTATAATGTATGATATGATCAAACATTTTATATACAATGACTTTTCTGAATAATCTTGGGTGACCTTGTTGTGCTGTATCTGGTGATAGCTGGTGATCACTGTAACATAGCTACTGACTATGCACCCATTGAAAATAGCTGCTTTTTCGCTAATTTATCTACCAACTTTGTGTCACATATCAAGTAAATGGTTAAAGTGTGAGCGCAATACTGGATCTAGGCATTTGATTGTTTTAATTGTTATTGCAATAGAAAAAAAACTGGCTGATGATTAGATTTGCTTTTGGTATTTTTATATAGTGAGAGGGTTTTGAAATCCAAGAGTTTCTTTTTCTTTGGATAGCTTTTTTTAAATGGAAAAATTATCTGCAAAATTTCCTTTGAAGTGGAAAACCAAATAAAACACTCCTTTGACTTTTAGTAAATAGAACTCGATCATTGTGCCATTTCTGAGTGGAAATAAAATAACATCAAGCTGAGGCTTCTTTGCTCTGGGTGCTTCAAAATATTGAAAAGTCAAAAGAAACTTCTTGAGAGGAAATGTTGGTGCTAATTTTCAAATTGACCCATTTTCCTTTTATGTTCATGAAAATGCTTCATCTTTTATTAACCATAAAATTGTTCTCTGAATTCGATGTAAAATAAATCTATATGTGTAGCAAATGTAAGTAACACTTTCTATTCATTTAATCATCAGTACAACATTTATGGGCAATATTTTATATCTAAGGGACTTGCATATGTAGTTTCCTGGAACTACAGGGTGGTGCAATGCTTAGCATTGTTGGTTTACAGTGTCAGGAACCTGGATTTGGTTCTGGCCTTGGATGACTGTCTGTGTGGAGTTTGCATGTTCTCCCTGTGGTCTGTGTGTGTTTCGTCTGGGTGCTCCTGTTTCTTCCAAGAGTCCAAAGGTTTGCAGATTAGTTTAGCAGGCCTTGCTAAATTGTCCTTTGGTGTCCCAAGGTAGATGGAACAGCCATGGTAAATGTGTAGGGTTATGGCGACAAAGTGGGGAAGGAGTGGCTCGGGTAAGATGCCCTTTCTGAGAGTCAGTGAAAACTTGATGGGCCGACTGGTCTCTCTCTGTACTGTATATATTTTATTGTATTTATTGACAAATCTCTGTCACATTTTTGCTCCTTCCTAGAATTGTGGAGATTGCAGCCTGCCATTCTACTCACACCTCAGCTGCTAAGACCCAGGGTGGTCAGGTGTACATGTGGGGCCAATGCCGGGGACAGTCAGTCATCCTCCCACAGCTCACTCACTTCTCTTGCACAGATGATGTGTTTGCCTGCTTTGCTTCGCCAGCAGTTACATGGCGCCTCTTGTCTGTAGGTAAGATAATTTTATTTTGTGACTGTTTTCCATTAAGTATGTATGAGGACTGAAATAAGCAAAATACTGCAGTTGCTGAAGCCTGAAACAGAACAGAGAATGCTGTGAAAGTTGAACAGGATCTGGCAGCATCTGCAAGGAGAAAAGGTGGAGTTAATGTTTCAACTTCTTTTGAGTCTTCAGGATTGAAAGGAAGGAGAGAATGTGTTGGATATTAAAAGTGTAGATGTGAAAGATTGTAATAAAAAGTGGCAACTTTAAGAAGAAATGAAAGATGGCTGCTGTAGGGTTGCATTGAGACAATACATGTATGGGATGTAAACGAAAACGACTAAAAATAGTCATTTAATAAAGAGGAGAAAGGTCACAATCTGAAACTGCCAAACGAAAGTTTGATTCCTAAAAATTATCGCAAGCCCTTATCCCAGGCAGCTGTAAAATATAACTTGTAGTGCCAGTGAGTAATCGCAAGAATAATGATCAGTAGTTTGACTAATAGTCTAATGAGTCTGAGTTCAAATTCCACTGTTTGAGAAATTGAGTTCAGTCCAAAAAACAAACTGTGGCATGAAAAGATGAGTAGCTTTAAAAAGCTATTAGATTATTATAAACAACCAACTAGTTCATTACCTTCCTTTTTAGGAAGGGAAATCTATGAATTCAGTCCTGCACATTGTGATTGATTCTTAAACACATCCTGATGTGGCCAAGACATTAAACTGGATGAACCTGCTGCCAGGACAAATGGGGATGGTCCTGTTTTGGGAAAGTCACCATTTCGGAGACAGGCTTGGAGTTTCAACAAACTGCTTTATTCGGACAAGCTTTGGGAGAAGCGATGGCACTCCGCAGTACAGGCAGTCATCTTCTTAACTACACAATGGTAGTTGAGCATTTTTTATACATTGCTAAATAATAGACAGTATGGACATTAGCCATTAGCACATCATTATACGTTACACAAGTACGGACATTGACAGTTAGCACATCGTTATACATGGACAAGTACAGACTTGACAATTATTACATTGTTGTACATAGAGTAGATACATTTATGCAGTTATGTCCCCATCAATGCTGATCTTGTCATATACATTTATGTTTCCCTCCCCCCACCCTCAGTACCAGTGGCTGATCTCGTTATCAAATTCATTGTTTTGGGTCTGCTTTTATCTCATGGTCTGATCTGTTTCCTGCAATAATTTAAACACTGCAGGTTTTAACTATTTGTGTAGTATCTGTGCCCAAAGTCAGTGCCTCTTAATGTTTTTCCCCAGAGTACGTTTTGTGCCACGTAACCATTTTGTGTCCTTTAACTTTGATTTCACTCCAACAACCCAATTTAATTTTATTGTATTTCTGAATATGCCTTTGTCTTTTGACATTAGTCCACAGTTCAAACAGTTGCTATAACTGATTGACATTAATTTATTCATCTTCATGTTATCACCAAAAATATGAAAAATGTAGACATTTTGGGTGCATCATTACACCAGATAAATATCAATTCAATTTGAACTGCTGCTTGCAGTAAAGAGAAGTATTCTAGTATATCCTTCCTCGGCAGCCATACCAGTCTTTCATTCTAAAACGAGCAAAGAGATTGTTGAATTTGTATAGGACATCAGTTCAGTCTCATCTGGAGTTTAGATGAATCCTGCCTTTTGTAATTTCTTTGTTCCAGTTTTCACTTACCTGTGCTTTGTATTTGGTCCACCACATCACCCATTGGGTGAGAAGTGTTTGCTTGTCTGCATTATTTTTCTCCCTCTTTCTCTGGAGAGATGTGGCCATGATGCAGAGATCAGAATGGTTTCAGGTAGAGTGCAATCCAATTAAATCTATTAACTTGGAAATATCCAAATCTCTCTGTACAGAGTTGCAATAACAGCTGTGTTTGATTTTGAAATCTCTGCTATCTGTTGAATAACTGCCCAAACCATTGCTGCCCTTATGTTACTGGAACCTGTGCAATGAGTCTCAAAAAAAACTTATTATTTGTCATTTTGCCATTTGTGGGAATGTAAACCCTGTGATTTTATTGGGAGTAGTTCTTGGTGTCCCACTTTAAGAAGAATGTGAATTTGGAGAGAGTGCAGAAAAGATTTGCAAGAAAAATTAGGAGTGTTTCCTTGAAGAAGACAAGGTTAAGAGGAGATTTGATCGAGATATTGAAAATCATGAGGGGTTTGGACAGAATAGATAGGGAGGCATGTCAGATCGTTCTCTGGTTGTTGGGGGAGAGGAGTGGGAGAGCAGTGAGGCCAAATTGTTGTCTGGTTGGTGGAGGGGGGGGGGGGGTGCGGTGTTGGAGGAGGCAGGTCAGATATTCCTCAGATTGCAGGGGGGAGAATTGTTGTCTCGGAGGTGTTGGGAAGCGAGGCCAGACCATTCTCTGGAGGTTGAGGGGGGAGCAGCAGAGAGTGGGGCTAGATCAGTTTTAGGGGGGGTGGACAGATGGATCTCTGGGGGAAGGACAGGGTAGCCCACTGCCACTCTGCAGGTGATTGATGGGGAGAGGGGGCAAAGGTGGTGATTGGTCTGAGTATTGAGGGTGGTGAATAAGAGGGATGTGTGTGGGTAGCAGGGTGTGGGTGAATAAGGGAGACAGTATTGTGTGTGGGTAATGGAGGTGGGGGCAAGGGGGACAGTGATATGCGTGGGTATTGGGGATATGGGTAAGGGGAACAGTGATGTGTGTAGGTAGCGGGACGTGGGTAGATAAGGGGAACAGTGATGTGTGTGGGTAGTGGGGGATGGATAAGGGGGACAGTATATGTGTAGATAGTGAGGAGATGGATAAGAAGGACAGAGATGTGTGTGGATAGTGGAGGTGTGGGATAAGAGGGACAGTGATATGTGTGACTATTGGGGGGGGGTGGATAAGGAGAACAGTGATGAGTGTGGATATGGGAGGTGGATAAGGGGGACAGTAATGTGTGTGTGCCCATCGCTCCTGCTTTTTGCTCCTGGCCGCTTTCTCAGCTTTCTGTGGCTTGGGAGCGATCTGAAACGGGTGCGCTTTTTCAAATTTTTTTCCAACTGCGCATGTGCAGTTCAGAGTGCTGATCATTCCAACCACATTAAGCTCCTCTCACAGCGCGAATGGTATTGGGACTAGAGATGGCTGAGAGTGTATGGCGGTGTCTGAAAGCAGATTTCTAAGTCTGATCTATTAACTAACTTAAACTATATTTTTTATAGTTGTGCTTCAATATGCATCTTCTCCATTCACTTGAAGGATCAGTTCTAATAGTAAAATCCTGAACTCAGCCCTGGGATTTGGATGCTCCTGCCCCAGTGGATGGTTGGGGGAAGTGTCACATGATCTTACAAACAGAAACTCCTTTAGAGGGACTTGCTACTACAGATAGCCCTTTTATAATAAATAAACTCAGTTTTGTAGACATTGCCTTTTTATTGCTTATCAAACAAAGGACAGATTTAAAAAGAAATTAAAATCTCACCTCAAGTGTCAGGATTGAAATTGTTAACAGACCAACAGATTGTCTTTAGTAATGAAAACAGGAGACAGTGAAAAACATTCCAGTCTGGCAACATCTGTGAGAGATGGAAAATGAAATTTTCAAGGCCTTTTATCAGAACTGGGAAGGTTTCTTGATTATACTGTCTCTTCATATGAATTTCCACCTCTCAGTTGCTTCATGTTGCCATGAGTCACAGAAGTGAAAGTAGCTTAGCTTGTTTTAATGTATGTGGTGGTAGTCAATGATAGTACAAACATTTCTTTTTTTTCATTCTCAGCTTTAAGATGATTGGGCTCATTGGGCCAAAGGGCCTGTTTCCCATGCTGTTTTGTTCTTTGTTTAGTCACTCTTGCTTGTTATCTACAGTCTTTCAATTCCTGAATGTCTTTCTCCATCCTTCTATTTTTAACTTGCTGACTTTTTATTTCTTAAAATGGTCATTGGCTATGAGAGCTATTTACTGTTATCTAATCCTTGCCTTATTTTAACAAGATTTTACTTGGTCCCAGATTATTTTACAATCTGTGTTTTCCCATATATAACCATACTATGCCACATCATTTGTGGTTCTTTCCACACAAGTGAAAAGCATGGCCCAAACACTTCTGGTCATTCTCTACAAAGAATTCTTTTTATTTGCTACTGAACCATCCAAGTGTTCTTTCACTTTTTCCAACAGCTTCTCTTCCTCCATCAGAAGAAGGACTTCCACAATTCTTTCACATTCAATTTTTTAAAATTTATATTATGTGTAAACAATCATCTTTTTCTTTTGTTGTTTCATCAGGTCAAGTACATCACATCTATCTGTAAATTTGTTTCAATCTCCTGTTTACTCTCTCTTAGAAATTATCCCATTCTTTTTTCCTGCGGACTCCCTAATCTTTGGGTTGTAGCAGTAATGCCTGACAGTTGTGACTGAACCAACATGACCAATATACAATCATTGTTGATATGTTACCCCAATTTGTGCTTCTCTTTTAACGCTTGGCAATTGCTTCTTGGATTATTCTCACTTGTCTGCTTTCAATGACATTGCTGCTTTTAATGTCACTTATTTCTCATTCACCAACTCCCCTTTCGCTCATCTGTAATCATAAAATGTCTATCTGATTTGGTCATTATGGTGACATATGGCTCACCACCAACCGCAAAAAAAGCTTCTTTTGAAGAGCTATGCCTACTTGAACTAATAGCGGGAGAACCCCATGCATCTACTGAAATTCTTTCCTAACTAAACAAAACTGGATTTTCTACAAGTTTCAATTGCCCTAGGTACTTGGGTGCGTTTTGACAGAATGTTGCAGGTCACATCCTGTCATCAGTTGCTGAATGGAAGAGAACTGAATCTTGGCAACAAATAAGATTTACAACCTAATCCTTTTGTTGTTCATAACTATACCATGTCTCCAAGTGATAGACATATGTTGGCAGAGTTTTCCTGTCCCACCCGCCATGGAAATCGTAATAGGTGAGACATGGACCATGCAAACAGAGATCTATTGACTTTGGGCGGGAATTTCTGGCTTTGGAGTGAGTGCAGCCACAAAATCGCACCTGAGAGAAATAAGCAGCATTATCTGTTTTCTCTCTGGGCAGATTCAATCCTTCTGATCTCTACAAATTAGAAAGGGAACCTTCTAATCATGAAAATTGTTCTAGATGATTCATTATGGCATGACAAGTGTTGTGAACAAGACCCAGAGAAGTGTTATAGTTTCTATAGAGAACCAGGTGACCAACTGTGGTTACTGTTAAGAAAGTAATTAACTGCCTTTGCTTTGTGCCAGTGACTCAATAATGTCTTATATAGTCTTGCGTGTCTCACAAAAAATCAATATCATGAGTCATGCATTGTGTAATCCACATCCTGCAACCCACATCCTGCACCTTCTTAGCTAAGCTAAATAGCACAATCAACTAAATTGTGCCCTGATGTATCCAATTCTAAAACATACTAAGAATGAGCAATTTTCATCATTTCCTAATTTCTACCTATTATAGAAAACCACAAGCCATCAATGAGTTAGAAGGAAAGCAAAAAAACTTTTCATACCAAATCGTAATTTGATGTTTCATCAATTGTATTGATTTGTTAACAATCAAATTAATGGGCAGTTCGACAATTGGCTAGGAATAAAGCTTGTGGTGGACCTGAAGACAATGGCTATGATCTTCCCGATGTTTAATTGGAAATTTTTTGTTCATCCAGTATCAGATATCAGGCAAACTGTATGATAATTTAAACAGTAAAGGGGTTGAGGAGAGAGGTTGGGTGTTGAATTCATGTGACAGGAGCACCAATCAAGTGAACTGCTTAGTTAGCGCTAAAGACTGCTAAATGTTGTTGGCACCCAGCTCAGTGGCGACTATTCCATTGTTGTTCTGGCCTGACCCTTGGAGAGACTTTAAGGACCCAGGAAATAATAAGCACATTGCAGAGGTTCAAGCCCCATTGACATAGCTGGTTCACTTGAGCTTCTGATGCATAGTGATCCTGTCACAAATTGGTAGAAACTTTTATGGTAGTAGTAACCCTATTAAAATAACAGAGACTCCCATTACCTAGCAGTTGTATTTTTAATTCTTATTATGCTAGATTTGAGGACAACTGAGTTCTCCTGTTGTGGCAAGTTTATTTATTTTCAACAACTGCACTGGGTAAACATTAATAACAAGTCTGTATTCATATCACACCCCAAAACATTTCATAGACAATGAAATATTTTTGAAGAGTAGTCATTGATGGTTTCATACACACCATCCTGACTTAGGTATGCATTTTCCTGTTCCTTCATACTCATTGTGTCAAAATTCTGGAACTTCATACCTAACAGTATTGTGTGTCAATTCCAGAACACTTGATGGTACCTAGAGATAGACACTAAATCAAGACAACTCTTCCCAGTAAATTAATTAAAAAAGAAACACTATAATAAAGCTATTCAAATATTGAATGTCGTCTTATCATTATGAAGTTGATATACATTTAGTAGATGTTTATGTTAAAATATTCACATTAAAATATTATATAAAAATATGCATTTGGTATTCATGGTGGAAAATGATCTGGGTGGTTATACTGCAGGTTTGTGGTGGACTGAAAAGATTGAGTATGTGAACATTAAGAAAGAGGCTGTGTTGGAAATTTTGAATAGCATCAAGATAGATAAGTCGACGGGACCGGATGGGATGTACCCCAAGTTACTTTGGGAGGCGAGGGAAGAGATTGCAGAGCGTCTGGTGATGATCATTGCATCATCAAAGGAGACGGGAGAGATTCTGAAGGGTTGGAGGATTGTGGATGTAGTTCCTACATTCAAAAAAGGAAATAGAAATAGTCCAGGAAATTACCGACCGATGAGTCTAACCTCAATGGTTAATAAATTGATGGAGAGGATCCTGAGGAACAGGATTTATGAACATTTAGAGAAGTTTAGTATGCTCAAAAGTAGTCAGCCCGTCTTTGTCAAGGGCAGGTCATGCCTTATGAGCCTGGTTGAATTCTTTGAAAATGTGGCTAAACACATTGACGAAGGAAAGGCGGTAGATGTGGTTTATATGGACTTCAGCAAGACGTTCGATAAGGTTCCCCATGCAAGACTTCTTGAGGAAGTGAGAGGGCATGGGATCCATGGGGCTGTTGCCTTGTGGATTCAGAACTGGCTTACCTGCAGGAGGCAGAGAGTGATTGTAGATGGGTATTTTTCTGCAAGGAGGTCGGTCACCAGTGGAGTACCTCAGTGATCTGTTCTGGGACTCTTGCTGTTTGTAATTTTCATAAATGACCTGGATGAGGAAGTGGAGGGATGGGTTGGTAAGTTTGCCGACGACACGAAGGTTGGTAGTGTTATGGATAGTCTGGAGGGATGCCAGATGTTGCAGCGTGACATAGATAGGATGTAAGACTGGGTAGAGAAGTGGCAGGTGGATTTCAACCCGGATAAATGTGCAGTGGTCCATTTTGGCAGGTCAAATGGGATGAAGAGGCATAATATCAAGGGTAAGACTCTTAGCAGTGAAAAGGATCAGAAGGACATTGGGGTCTGGGTCCATAGGACTCTTAAATCGGCCTTGCAGGTAGAGGACGTGGTCAAGAAGGCACATGGTGTACTGGCCTTCATCAATTGAGGGATTGACTTTAGGAGTTGGGAGATAATGTGTAGTTTTATAAGACCCTGGTCAGATCCCACTTGGGGTACTGTGTGCAGTTCTGGTTGCCTCATTACAAGAAAGATGTGGAAGCTATTGAAAAGATGCAGAGGAGATTTACAAGGATGTTGCCTGGATTGGATGGCATGCCTTATGAGGATAGGTTGAGGGAAGTTGGCCTTTTCTCCCTGGAGAGGCAAAGGATGAGAGATGACCTAATAGACGTTTATAAGATGTTGATAGGTACAGATTGGGTGGATTCTCAGAGGCTATTTCCCATGGCTGAAATAGTTGCTATGCGAGAGCACAGCCTTAAGGTGCTGGGGACTAGGTACAGAGGAAGTTTTTCACTCGGAGGGTGGTGGATGAATGGAATTGGCTGCCGTCGGAGGTGAATTTGTTAGAGTCTTTTAAGAGACTTCTGGATGAGTACATAAGATTTAATAAGATTGAGGGTTATAGGTAGGCTGAGTAGGTAGGAACATGATCAGTGCAACTTGTGGACCGAAGGGCTGTAGTTTTTCTATGTTCTATGTTCTAAAATAGTTTTGCTAACTAAAAAGTGTGTCTAGAAGGCATTGCGTTGCTATAGCATAAAAAAGGGTGCAACTTTTCAACATGTAGAGAAAGAAACACCATGATTTTCAAGTTTGCTGACAACACCAGTAGTGGGGCAGATCTCAAACAAGACAGAGTGCAGGAATGAGTACAGGAAGGTAGAGAATCTGGTGTACTGATGTGGCAACAATAATCTCTCCCTCAATATCAACAAAACAAAGGAGATTGTCATCGACTTCAGGAAGCATAAACGAGAACATGCTCCTGTATACATCAATGGAGGCAAAGTAGAAAGGGTTGAGAAGTTCAAGTTTTTAGGCATCAAGATCACCAACAACTTTTCCTGCCCCTCTCCTTGCCAATGCTACATTTAAGAAAGCCTACCAACGCCTCTACTTTCTCAGAAGACTCAGGAAATTTGGATGTCAGCTACAACTCTCACCAACTTTTGTAGATACACCATTGAAAGCATTCTTGCTGGTTGTATCACAGCTTGGTATGGCTCCTGCACTGCCCCATACTGCAAGAAAGTACAAAGAATTGTGAACGTAGCCCAATCCATCATGCGTACCAGGTTTCCATCCATTAATTCTCTCTACATTTCTTGCTGCCTTGGCAAAGCAGCTAGCAAGGACCCGATGTGCCCTGGAAATTCTCTCTTCCGTTTGTCTTCACTCTGAAAATGATAGAATTCTGAGGTCACATACCAACCGACACAAGAGCAGCTTCTTCCCTGTTGCCATCAGACCTTTGAATTGTTCCCCTGCATTAAGTTGATCTTTCTCTGCACCCTAGTTGTAACTGTAATACTACATTCTGCACTCTCTTGTTTTCTTCTCTATGAATGGTATGCTTTATTTGTATAATACATAAGAAGCAATACTTTTCACTATGTATTAATACATGTGACAGTAATAAATCAAAAAGTACTCCAAACATTAATCAGCGATTAATTAGTGTTGAAAATGGTTACAATTGGAAATTAATTATAATAATGTAAATTTTCTAATTAATTTCACATTATTCAGTCAAGTTAGAAATTGAATCTTTCAAGCCACAATCTATTTGAAGAGATGTGAGAACATGCGGATGTAGACGGTTTTGAATATTATTTCTTATACCTGCTCTATAAATATACAAAATTGGATTTCCTTGATTGTTTAAAAATGGTGATTTTCCTCCCTATTGGATCTACTTGTTTCATGCCTCACCAAATGGAAAAAAGGGAACATTGCTGAGGACCTCTCCCAGAACTTGTTTCCAGGTTCTATCCAGACAGCCAGTGTGCAAGAATAGTGAATTCTTTACTGGCCTTCTGCTCTGTTCAGTCTGCACTGGGACCATGCTGAGATTGTGATCTTAGGAGAGATTGGTATCTCAGCTTGAACCAATGCATAGAATCCCCACAATGCAGAAGGAGGCCCATTAAATCTGCACTGAACACAATCCCAGCCAAGCCCTATACCCATGACGCCATACATTTACCCTAAGTAGTCCCTCTGACATTATGGGTCAAATTTAGCATGGCCAATCTTTGGACTGTGGGAGGAAACCCACACAGACACAGGGAGAATGTTTAAACTCTAGACAAATAGTGACCCAACCTGGGAATTGAACCTGGGTCCCTGGTGCTGTGAGGCAGCAGTGCTAACTACTGAGCCACCACGCCACCCAAATTGTGAATTAAATCATGACATTTCTCAATTTCCAGTTAGAAGAGAGCCTGAAATAAGGGGGACATTGATTTCAGATTAAAAAGAGATTTATTGACTGAGAGCAATAAGAGCTTTTTTTTACACAGTTGGTTTGAAAGACTCTGGAATGCACAACGCTTGCAGCAGGGTTCATGGCTGTAAATTGCTGTGCTGCTCCCTGCTGTAATTTTGCTGGAAGTGCAGGAAAAGCCTGTTTTCGTACACATCTCACATTGCATTTCCAGCAAAGCTACGGTAATATAACTGGCCATATTAACATTTACAAATTGATTAGATAAGTGATTGGCAGAGAGGAAACAGGAATTTCTGGCATAGTAGATAAATGTGGAATGTTTAGACTGAAGGAACTGTGTTTTTGTGCGGTAGCTTTTGTGTAATTCAGTCTTTCCTCTGAGAATCCTTGTTGTAATTTCTGTCTGAATAAAAAAACTTGGATCAAATCTCCATTTCAAATAATTAATTTTTGCCCAGTAAGAGAACCTTTGGTTCTGCAATTAAGAAGCTAGATAAGTAGTGGACTTCAAAGCAAGAGACCTCAAGAGAGTCATTGCTGGGGCGACCAGAAAGAAGAAGCAATCTTTTCATAATATCCAGGACTGATGTTCCCGTTAACATTGTTTTTTTGCTGTGCAAGGCTGCTTTATTTCTTTGCTTGTTACCTTTCACATTTTTTTATGCAGCAGCACTTGTAAGGATGGTCCACAGCTGCACATGTACATAATTTGAAGGGAACATTGCTGAGAATTTCTCCCAGTAATCAGTTACATACTGCACTCAGTGAGAGTATTGCTGAACACATTTGAAATTAATTTTATTTCAGCAAATATTCTGCGAAAACAATTTTATTTTAAAATTTGCACATGAAACAGGAAAACAAGAAATGGAATTGATTTTTGTTGCTTATTTCTTCTTTCACTAATTCTGTTTTCCTTTTTCCAGTCTAACTTGTGTCTATTCTTCTGCATTATAGAAAGTGACAATCATTTGACAGTGGCACAATCAATGAAGAAAGAGTTTGACAGCTCGGAAACTTCGGATTTAGAGTTTCTTGTGGATGGAAAGATTATCCATGCTCACAAGGCTATTCTTAAAATAAGGTAATGGTCTAAAGTCTTTAGAGACCCACTCATGGCAGAAACTATTAATATGAGAAATGGATCCCTTAAAATTGATGAGAGATTTATTTTTATGTTCAGAACTACTCTAAAATCTTGACTGCATTCCAGTGTTTTCTTGATTTTTCAGAGGAGATATTGCAGATTTGATTTGTTTGAAATATACAAGCCAGTTGTTCCCCATAATGAATTTGATTTTTACATGGTTTTTGTTTTGTGTACTTCATGAAGCCTCTTTGTGGCTGCAGATGTTATCATTTGGCCTTTAAAATTCTCATCATGTTTACATTCCTTCATGGTCTTGCCACTCCTAACTTGAAAACTCTGCCTTTCTACAGTTCTGGCCTCTGATACAACTCTTCACCTCACTTTGGCAACTGTGCCTTCAGTAATCTAGGGGCTGAGATCTGGAATTCCTTTCCCAAATCCCTTTTTTCTCTCCAACTCCCTTGTCCAATAAGATGTTGCTTATACCTGATCTCTGACCAACCACTTATTCTGATGTCTCCTCCTTTAGCTCGGTATTTTTGTCTCCATTACCTCCTATGAAGTTCCTAGAGAGGTTCTGCTATGTTGAAAGTACTGCACGAATGAAATTTGTTGTTTTATTTGTTTATTCTTTCTTTCCCACCCCCATTCTTTGTATGTGAATTCTACATGTGGACAACTTGCTGGATAGGTAGTGGATACAGTCGCTTTACAGTGGTTGAACTTGTATTTTTCTCCAACAAATCACTTGCTAACTTATCTCTATACCTATCATAGAATCCCTACAGAGCAGGAGAAGGCCATTTGGCCCATCGAGCTTGCACTGACAACAATCCCATCCAGACCCTATTCCTGTGACCCCATGTATTTACCTTGATAGACCCCCTGACATTAAAGAGTAATTTAGCATGGCCAATCCACCTAGCTTGCATATCTTTGGAGTGTGGGTGGAAACTGGAGCACCCGGAGGAAATCCACGCAAACATAGGGAGAATGCACAAATTTCACGCAGTGACCTGAGGCCGGATTTGAACCGGGCTCCCTGGCACTGTCAGGCAGCAGTGCTAACCGCTGTGCCCTCCTTAAAATGTATTTTTCTCAGTGTTCCTTTCCTCACTCTTAAAAGGACTAATGCAGATCTAGAAAATACATTTAAATCTGTTAAAATGCAACATGAATGTACTTTTTTGCAGATTCAGTTTGGCCTTTGATGCTTCAATTTCTTGCAGCATGCTTTATTAGAAAATGTTTTTATCACTTCACTTGTGCAGGTGTGAACACTTCCGATCTATGCTTCATGATGATGAGGTGATTGAGATTGACCAGTTTAGCTATCCAGTGTATCGTGCCTTTCTAGAATACTTGTACACAGACTCTGTCAACCTACCTCCTGAGGATGCGATAGGTACTGTCTTATTTAACTGATATGTATAGTTAAATTATTTCATAATGTCACGTACAAATGAGGAAAATTAGAACCATGGATGTCCTGCTAAAGGTGGGTAAGTTTTTGGGGAGGAAAAATAAATGGCCTTTCACCCTTGTCATAATAACAATACATATATAATATTGGGAAATCTCTGCAGGTCTGACAGCATCTGTGGTGGGAGGAACAGCATTAATGTTTTGAGTCCAAAATGACTTTATCATTTCCGAAGAAAAGAGGTTCTGACCCAGGAGGTATATTTCTAATGGTGTGTTATTTAGAGGGCCTCCAGTGGATGGTAAGATTCATACGTGTCTGCTTCCCTCAATAGTCTAGGTGGAAAAACTATAGAGTTACAGTCTTAGAGGTTTATAGCATGAAACAGGCCCTTTAGCCCAACTTGTCCATGCCACCCTTTTTTTTTTAATCCCTAAGCTAGTCCCAATTGCCAACATTTGGCCCATATCCCTCTATACCCATCCTACCCATGTAACTGACTAAATGCTTTTTAAAAGACAAAATTGTACCCACCTTTACTTCTACCTCTGGTAGCTTGTTCCAGACGTTCACCACCTTTTGTGTGAAAACATTGCTCCTTTGGTATTTCTCCCCTCGCTCCTTAAACCCAGAATTGCTGCAGTGCATCTTGCAGATGATACATCCTGCTGCCTCAATGTTCTGGATCTGGAGAGAGTAAATGTTTTGAGGTGGTAGATGGGATGCCAATCAAGTGGATGCTTTATTGCTGGATAGTTTTGAGCTTCTTGAGTGCTGCTGTACTCATCCAGGATGGTATTCCACTTCACTGCTTTATAGATGGTAGATGTGCTTCAGGGAATCATTATTGCATTACTTGCTGCAGAATTCCTAATATCTGACCTGCCCTTTTAGCCATAGTACTTTATGGCTGATGTAATTAAGTTTTGGTCAATGGTGACTGCCAGGATTTTAATGGGGGCATCAACAATACTAACACTATTGAGTATTACCCTCATTCACCTAATAAAGGAGCAGCACTCCGAAAGCTTGCGATTCCAAATAAACCAGTTGGACTTTAACCCACCGATGTGAAACTCCATACTGTTACAACACCATTGAGATAATGGAAAAATCGTCTTACATCTCCATTTAGTAACCATAACTTGCAACTTCATACAGATGCAGCTTTTAAACTGTAGGAAAAGCAAAATACTCCAGACACTGAATCTCGGAAAGAAAAGCAGAAAATACTGGAAAAACACAGCAGGTCTAGCAGTATCTAAGGAGAGAGAAACAGTGCTAACTTCAGCGTTAGAAAGGTAGAAATTACTAGGTTATGTAATCAGAGGAGGTGGAGCAGAACAAGTCTGGGATAGGTAGGGGCGAAGGAGAGATGGACAAAGGGAATGTTAATCGTAGCATTAACGACTAAAGAAGGTGCTGATAGTGATATAAAAGTAAGACAGTCACACTCTTGAAATGTTGATGGCTACTTGAGTAGTCAGAGGACAAAGAACAAAGAAGTCCTTGAGAATATGAATGGCGATGCTGAGGGAAAGTTGACTTGCTGCAATGTTTAGGGATGAGGAATGGGGGCTGTTCAGATCCAGGCTAGTGTCCATCACCATGTGCCTGTGTGAGCCTTGCAGCAGCCAGAAGTTAACCAAATCTCCCAGATTAAATACATATTATCCTGCAATCAATCCTGTGAAAATATTCTTGTGATTATAAGGAAGATTCCTGATAGCTTCCTTTTAGTTGTAGTTTAGATGTCATTCAGCTTTTTTAGCATTTACTGTGTCTAGTGCAGTTGTAATGAACAGGAAGAAAGACAAGTGACAATGCTCTATTCAGGGCAGGAAGGTAAACTAAATGTAAAAAGGATATAGAGATACTGGAGAGGGTTCAGAGAAGATTTACTAGTATGATACCATAAATGTGTGGGGTATATCTATCAGGGAAGGATTTACAGGCTTAGGTCTCTTATAATGATGTCATAGAGGTCTTTAAAATTTTGGAAGGTTTTGATGGAGTGTTTTTGATCTTGATAAAGAAGGCAAATGGTATGTTGGCCTTATTAGCAAAAGGATTTGAATATAGAACAGGAATGTATTGCTCCAGGGTCTTGGTGAGGTCTGCTGGGATATTATGTGCAGTTTTGGCCTCCTTATCTTCTCGTTATTGAGGGAGTGCAGTTAAGGGTTACCAGACTGATTCCTGGGATGGCAGGACTGACATATGAGGAGAGATTGAGTCAGTTCAGATTATATTCGTGGAGTTTAGAAGAATGAGGAGGAATCTCTTAGAAACCTAACATGATTAGACATGGTAGATCATGATGTTCCTGATAATAGGGATGTCCAAAACCAGGGATCATTGTATAAGGATAAGGGGTAAACCTTTTTAGGGCTGAGATGAAATTTCTTCACCCTGAGAGTGGGGGGGCAGGGTGGGGAGGTGGAATTCACTACCACAGAAAGCGGTTGAGGCCAAATACTGCAAGTCTTCAGGATGGAGTTGTATATAGCTCTTGGGACGAAAGGGGTCAAACAATTTTGGGGGAAGATGGGATCAGGCTATTAGGTTAGATGATCAGCCATGATCATAATGAAGTGCATAGTAGGCAAGGGCTGAATGGCCTTCTCCTGCTCCTTGTGCTGTATAAATGCTAACACACACTAGTTCAAGTGAATGATTTGTTACTCTACTGCATATTTTATGTAATTTTCAACAGCTCCTTTTGATAATATTGATCACTCAAAGCTCTTCAAAGTGACTCCATGAGGTCTTGTTTCCTCAGTATTCCATTTTGACCTTCCTGAGTGACGTTATGGAGTAAATGTGCAATCCTCAGTATGCATTGGGAGGCATTGTGACATGAAGCTACCTTGTTAAATGTTTTTGCAGTACTCCTGGGACTAAATGGATAGCATATTGGGAAAACTTAGCAACCAAGGGACAGAAATGGACTGCTGTGCCAGCAGCTGTGAAAAGGCTTCTGCCTGCTCTTAAAATGAACTTATTATTCACAAACATGTGAACATATAAATCAGATGCAGAAGTAGGCTATTTAATCTCTTGAGCCTGCTCTGCAATTCAACTAGATCATGCCCAATCTGATTGTGGCATCAACTCTACATTCTCCCCATCCCTGATAACCTGTTTAGTCAAGAGTCTATCTACCTTTGCCTTCGAAACACTTATTGACACTGATCTCTGGGGAAGAGAGTTTGAAAATGAATGACCATCTGAAGAAACTTGAAAAAATGCCCGAGCATCTGGTTTCATAAGGCAACTGTGGAGATCCCGCTGAAGGAGGTGAGGTAATGAAGTGCAGCTCTTTTTGGATTTGAGGACTCTCACCTGCGAGCTGCAGTGCAAGAGGGTCTAGCATAGTAAAAACAAGGGTTAATATCATGTCACCCAGGAATAGGCGTGAAAGAAATTTTATGAACAGTATATTTTATGCCTAATCATCATTGAGACAGTCCATAGCTGAAGAATCCATCTGTGACAAAGCCAAGTGTCAGGTCTGCCATCTGTGGTTTGCCTATGGATGTGATGATCCCTTGGCCCATCCATATAGGCTAGTGTTGTGCAATTACTGGACTGTTTAAATTGCTCTCCAGTTTTGGGTGAGAATGAACCAAATTAAATTTTTTTATTACAGAATAAATGTTGCCATGATGGATATGTCATTGATTGTAACCGTGGTCAGACTGTAGGCATCATCAGAAAATGATGTTTGATTCACCACAACAACTTGCATTTGTGCACTGTCTTTAACTAAGAAATATTTTCCAGGTGGGCCTGTTTCAACCTGTGACAGTTGCCAAAAAGGGGCTATAGAATTATTTCTGGGAAGTATGAAGTATATAACAAAGACTGAAGACAATGGGCTTCAGCCTGTTCAGGAAGTGAAAATTGTCATTCACCCTGGACTAGTTAGAATTGTCCATGAATCTGTTGTGCCTGATGTAATTGTAGCACTTATAATGTATTTGTCACACTGCTGCAATGCTGAAGATTTTCACTGAGTTCAGTGATACTCAGTTGATATGCACAGTGATATACACAGAATCCATATTTACTATATGTAAGTATATGATAAAATATTCTTTTAATCATGGTATAAATGGTCTTGGTTTAGATTTTAAAAGCAAGATAGTGCTCCTTTTCAAGACACTAATTTTTAAAAGATTATTGTTTTCACCCTTACAGGCCTTTTAGATTTGGCAGCATTTTATGGAGAGAACAGCTTAAAAAACCTTTGTGAGCAGACTATTAAACAGGGCATTTCTGTGGAGAATGCCATCACTTTACTGTCGGCTGCAGTGAAATATCAGGCAAAGGTAGGAGAATGGGAACAAATTAAATGTGCTAAACCTGTTCATTATGAACCTCCTGCTTGCTTTGGAAAGCAAATGTCCTTTTAGTTAATACTGTCTTGATATGACCAAAGACAGAAATAGCCATGTGCCGTCATTATGCCTAAGCCAACATATTTGTAGAGTTTTCAAATTAATCTCATTATTCACGTTCTCCAGAGTCCTATATCTTTTTTTCCCTCCCAATATTTGATATGGTGTGGAGATGCTGGCATTGGACTGAGGTGGGCACAGCAAGAGGTCTCACAATACCAAGTTAAAGTCCAACAGGTTTATTTGGAATCACGAGCTTTTGGAGTGTTGCTCTTTTATCAGTGAAGGAGGGGTATATTTCACAAACATGGCATATAAAGTTAAAGACATAATTGAAATGCGAGTCTTTACAAGTAATCAAGTCTTACGACAATGGATGTATGGACATTGCGCGGCAATCGGCAGGTAGCAGTGTTCCCTTTCTGTCAGGGAACACTTCAGTAGATAAGGGCATTCAGCCATCTATCTTAGGGTATGATTTCTCTTAGGTGACCTTTAAGACACAATGACAATGCAGAATCGCTGAGCAAAAACTGCACACATGAGAATGGCCTCATCTGGGATCTTGGGTTTATGTCACACATAACTCCCACCATCTGGCCTGGGCTTGCAAAATCCTATTAACTGTCCTGGCTCGAGACAATTCACACCTCTTTAACCTGTGATTATTCCTCTCTCCACTTGCACTGTTTGTAGATGTAAAAACTTGATTACCTTAAAGACTGACATTCCAACCATTATCTTGCAATTGTGCTTTTGTCTATATATGCCGTGTTTGTGAAACTATCTCTCCACTCACCTGATGAAGGAGCAGTGCTCCGAAAGCTTGTGATTCTAAATAAACCTGTTGGACTTTAACGTGGTGTTGTGCGATTTCTTAATATTTGATGTATTCCCTTTTGAAAATTAAATCTGTTTCCAGCACCATTTCGAGCTATGAATTCTAGTCATTGTGTTATAATTCAGGTCAGAAAGTCCAGTGTCTATGAAGTCTGCCTGGATCATAAGTTCTGCACTTTGAATTTGGCTAGGACATTTTGCATCAGGTATGATTCAAATGACCCACTTAAGGACTTTTGTTGAACAAAGATTATTTAAATACAGTTAACATGTATAAAAAGAAAATTAGTAATAACTTTTACCAATTTACAAACAAGAAAAAAAAGCAATCATGATATTGTATAAACCTTAACAGCTAAAACTGTTCCAATGAAACAAATCCCTAAACAAAACTCTATCCATAGGTTTAATACACCAAAAATTAATGCTCACGTGATATTAGAATTTAGTCCTTTGGTTGAATGCTGCATTTCTCTTAAGACACACACACACACAAGCTTGGAGCCAACAGCTTCCCAAAACACCAAGGAGGCTCTAGTCAAGTCAACCACCAACAGTGGATTTTCTACTCCAAGAAGGTCAGGAACCTTGCTTTCAGCACACAGTAGAATTTCCGTAGCCAGGGAAAAAGAGAGAAACACTGCTTTCTATCTGATATCCACTCTCTTCTAAACTAAAACTGAAAATGAATCCATACATCTTTTCCTAGGGGAGGAACCACCTGACTTTGACTTGTTAATCTTCCCCCGCACAATGCAAGGTCATAAAAGATCCCAGAGTAAGAATAAACAAAATCCCATTTAAGCCATTGAAGTAGCAATAAAAGATCTTCTAGCAGATAGCCCAGCAACAATGAGAAAAAAAACTGAAAAGGTCTGCTTGCAACTGCAGAGAACATGATTTAAAAAAAAAATTAAATCAATTGCAATTAATTGCATGGAAAGAAAATTTCATCTCTTGTCCTGTCACCCTCAAAAGTTTGTATCTATACATTTCTAGTTCTTTCTTGGCTTCCATATTGCCTTTAAAACTGTCCAATTTAGTTAATTTGTCTCTATTCTTCTTCTTTCCAGAATGCGTCATTTCATATTTCTGTCTGTGCCTATCATGCCTGTCAATTTCAGCAGTCTCCATGTCCTCCTACATTCTGTCACTATTTTCTACATCACTTGTAAAGTATGAAGTTATGGCCTATATATTGAAATCCAAGGCACTGATGTATATCAAAAAAAGCATAATGCCAATCCATGGGGGACACCACTATGTCTGTCCCTGCAGTCTAAAAAGCAACTGTTCACTGCTAATCTCTATGTCCCTTAGCAAACTTTGCATCCAGACTGACATGAACTTTAATTTTGCTAACATATTTGCTAATACATTATCTGGTACTTTATCAAATGCCTTTTGAAATTTCAATGGCAATACATCAACTGTGTTACTATCATTGACTCTTGCATTATTTCATCACAAATTCAATCAAATTAATCAACATGATTTTCCTTAAATCCATGCTTTCATTTAGCTACCCATGCTTTTCTTGGTTCCAGCAATATTAACTCTAAATGTTTTCCCATCTCTGATATTAGGCTGACTGGCCTGATTTTATCCTCTTCTTTTGAAGATTGTAAAATCCTCCTGTCCACTAGCAGTACTCCTAATGTCCAGTGGCCAGGATCCCTGCAAGTTCCACCCTTACTTCCCAGTATCCTAAGGTCCATTCCATCTAGATTGGCTGACTTTTCTGCTACGTTAACCTTTCCAAAGTTAACATAGAAACTAGAAGGAAGAATAGGCCATTTGGGCCCTCAAGCTTACTCTGCCATTCATTATGATCATGACTGATAATCAAGTTCAATATCCTGATTCCACCTCCCTCCTTCCTGCCAATATCCCTTGATCCCTTTGGCCCCAGGATCTATATCTAATTTCTTCTTGAAATCAGACAATGTTTTGACCTCAACTACTTTCTGTGGTAGTGAATTCCACACATTCATCAACCTCTGAGTGAAGCAATTTCTTCTCACCTCAGTTTGAGGATAAGGATAACCTTAGGAACTATGACCCCCTAACTCTGGACTCGCCCACCACTGGGAACATTCTTCTGAATCCATCCTGTCTAACTCCGTTAGAATTTTGTAGGTTTCTATGAAATCCCCTTTCACTCTTTTAAATTCCAGCGAATATAATCCTAACCCACTTAAATCTCTCCTCGTATGACAGACCTGCCATCCCAAGAATCAGCCTGGTAAACCTTTGCTGTACTCCCTCAATAGCAAGGACATCCTTCCTCAGATAAAGACACCAAAAATGCATACATCACTCCAAATGCCCTATACAATTGCAATAAAACATGTCTCTCCCTATAATCAAATCCTCTTGCTATGAAGGCCAGCATACCAATTGCTTTGCCTGCTGTATCTGTGTGCTTATGCTCAGCGACTGATGTACAAGAACACCAAGGTCTCTCTGAGTATCCACCTCTCTGATTTTACACCCTTTCAAGTAATAATCTGTCTATTATTGCTGTCAAATCAGATAAGCTCACATCTATCCATATTATACTGCATATGCCCACACGCTCAGCCTGTCCGAATCACACTGAAGCATCTCTACATCCTTCTCACAGCTTGCCCTGTCACCCAACTTTGGAGATAATGCACTCTGTTCCCTCGTCCAACTTACTAATATATAATGTGAACATATGGGTCCTAGCGTAAATCCCTGTGGTATCCCAGTAGTAACTGTCTGTCAAATAAAGACCCATTTATACAAACTCTTTGCTTCCTATCCCTAATCAGTTTTCTATCCATCTCAAGACATTACCTGCAATCCCATGCACTTTAACTTTACATAGTAATCTGTAATGTGAGATCTTGTCGAAAGGCTCCTGAAAGTTTAAATAAACTACATCCACTGGTTCTCCTTGGTCAACTCTTCTATTGACATAGTCAAAGAATTCCAGTAGACTCATCAAGCATGATTTCCACTTTGTAAATCAATGCTGCCTTTGTGTGGTTATACTACTGCTTTCCAAATGCTGAGTTATCAAATGCTTAATAATGGACTCTAGCAATTTCCCCAGTTAGGTTCACTGTTTTCTCTCTACCATCTATTTTGAATAGCAGATTTAAATTAGCAACCCTCCAATCTGTTAGAATCAGTCCAGAGTCCAAAGAATTTTGGAAAATAACTACAATGGGTCAATTTCCAGGGCCACTTCTTTAAGTCCTTTGGGTAGAAGGTTATCAGACCCTTGCAATTTATCCACCTTCAATCCCAACAATTTCCCCAAAACCATTTCTCTACTAATGCTGATTTCCTACAGTTTCTCTTTGTTTCTCTCAGAGCTTCTGGTACATTATTCATGTCTTGTTCTACCTCTTCTACTGTTACATTCCCAGCATCCTCTTTGAAGACATGCAGTGCACTCATTTAGTACCTCAGCCGTGTCCTCTGACTCCCTAAAATGGTCCCACCCTTTTATTATTTGTTTATAAAAGGCTTTTGGGTTTCCTGTTGTTAGTTGTTAATTTATTCATTTCTTTATTCAGGGATTTTCTGGATCTCCTCTGTACTTCATTTTTCAATTTATCTCCTGTATTGTGAATCTTATTTGTCATTTTTCATTTCATATATTCTCTATATCTTTAATCATCTTTAGATATTTTCCTTACTCCCTTGTGAGGAAAGTGTCTACTTTGCATTCTTCATTGAAGGTTTCCTATTGTTCAATTTCTGTTTTATATACAAATGTTTGCTTCTAATTCACCTGGGTCAGATTACTTTTTAACTTGAAACCAGCCCTTTCTTGCTTAAATTGATTTTTTTTTGGTTGGTCATTGTCCTTATCTGTAACTTTTCTAAACTTCATGATATTATAATTGGTATTTTCCAAATGTTCATTCACTGTAAAATGCTCCACTTGCCCCTTTTCATTCACCAAAACAGAGGCAGCCCACCATTGCTTCGTTTTCATAATGGCTGTAAACAAACTGATCACAAAAGTTTTCTTGTAAACATTTTAGAAATTCACCTCTCCCTCTGACTTATAGACTGTTAAAATGTCAATCTATATTGGGTTAATTTTACTATCTCTTACATTCTTCTGTAATTTACCAACTAATCTACTTCTCTATCCTATGTTATTTGATATTGACTATAATATACAGTAGTGAATTAGTTTCTCTATTGTTTTTTAATTCTAACCAAATAGGTTGTTTGACCCTTCAACTAAGTCATCCCTTCCCAATGCTATAATGTATTTATTAATTTGATCAATACCTTCCCTTCATTTTTTCCTTCCCTGAATTTATTAAATACCCTATAGCTAAGAATATTAAATTCCCTGTCCTTGCCTTCTCATTTATTGCCATAATATCATAATCCCATATAGTGACTTGTGCTGCAGATCTCACCAATCTCATTTAGCACACTCCCTGCAATTCCAAATCTATTTTAAGGTAAAAAAAAACAGAAAATACTGGGACTAGGCTGGTAGCATCTGTGGCGAAACAATTAAAAGTTTCAGGTCAATAACCATTCATCTTGTACCACCTAGATTTGCTTGCTGTCTGATTCCCTCCTATCTCTAAATGAATTGACTTTAGTGCAAAAGTTCTCAAACTTATTGGGTATCTGCTTCCAAATCCACCAACTGCTCGAGTATCCCTACCAGCACATGGGTATAATGTTTTAACCCCTTTGATGCCCAAGCATTGTACAGAAATAACATAATAAATTCACATAAAACTTTAAATAATGCTTTAATAGAGCAACTCACCATTAATGTGATGGATGAACTACGTGAACATAAATGCATAATGTTTGGAGTGATAGATGATAGTTGGAACCATAAGATGTTTTCCCTGCAAGGTGCTGACAATACTTTTACTTCATACCAGCGAGTGATGAAAATTCGTACTTTCACTAAGAATTCAAGAAATGCTGCTCACATTTGAACCTAAACCAACTGCTTTTGTTAAAACCAAATGCTCTAGCAAAGTTGTTTGCAGCTGCATAGCAGCCTGGAAGGTACTGAGTGAGACTTGTTCAAATTTCCATATGCTGGCTAAGCATATATAAAAAACAGCTGCATGTAACAACATTTTAAGGTGTTGATTAGAACTCAATCTTGATTCCTTTGTCCGTTGAGGGATCCAAGGCAAGACTGTGGATGCATGGATACACTTAAAATTGTTGTGAAGGGGTAGCAGACTCAATATTTTTCATTTCTCTGGGTATGAAATGGATCTTGCCCATCAGTTTCACCTAAATAAAGGAATGATAGACCCATCAGTTTAACCTAATTATACTAATAATTAAGGCATCATTTTTGATAATTCTTTCTAATTTAACATTTTCTAGAAAAAACATTCAAATATGCAAGGTTTAAGTATTAGGAGGAGTATTTTTTTCCCCAGAAACAAACTTACTCCACACAAGTTTCAGTAAACACAATTCTTAGCACTGGGCCTCATTGATGAACTTTTCTCTTCCTCCAGATGAATCGATTTTAACACATTATTAATCCTTTGAAATATTCATATTTTAGATTAAAACATTTAACACTTTAATGACACTGTTCATAGTCAAGTTATATATTTCAGAATTAAATTGGAATCCATGCATACTTAATGATTATTGATTTTTCAAGAGATCAGTCGCCAGTAAAGTTGATGAAAATGACTATTTTGAAAGCATGGAATAATGTGAATTCCTCCAAAAGAAATGAAAGTGAAAAAATAAGATCCTGAAATAAAGTGGGAAGGACACTATAAAAAAGAAAATCTTGGACAACAACAAACAATTTTATTTTAAAGCTGAACAGTTCAAACAAGGAATATTCCAGTTTGCTTTTGAATAGGCTGTCCCATTCTCTGTAATATCTGATTGATAGTGATTGTCTTGGTATATTCTTAATTGAAAATTGTTCTACTAAACCAGCATAACAAAGCAATTGGCAGTTCCCTAAAAGGAAACCTGCTGAAATACTGCCATGCATCTCAAAGATTATTTTGGTTAACTGCCTATCATGCTATCAATCCTGTAACATAGTCCACAGGTTAAATGTAATGCAAATTACAACCCATCACAACAAGGGAGAGGATCCATCATTAAACCTGGTGGTGTGATGAAGATTCTTGCATATCCTTCAGAAATGTTTTGCCTACCACCAGGGTTACATATGCCAGTTTGGGAATTCTTTCTGTGGTGCTGTTTATTTTTCACAATTCTTTGGACTTGGTTTCTTCTCTAGTGTTATCCTTGTGCCCTTCCCTATGCTGAAGTAATTTTAAACCCTCACCCACAGTATCAGTTATGCTTCACATAAGGCTATTGGTCTCAGCCATGTTTAAGTGCAATGTATTTGACTTGTGCAGAGCCTCCTGTCCTAGAACTGGTCCCAATGCCCCAGGAATCTGAAACCCTCTCTCTGTGCCAATCTTCATTGCTTGTTGATCTTAAGTATTCCAGAGATTATTAATTTTTGGTATTTCTTTTTAACTTTTTCCCTTGCTCCTGGAAGTCTCACTGCAAAATATCAACCTTTTACTTTTCTATGACATTGGTTCTACCTATTTCCCTTCTTAGATTGTCCTATACTGAACATTTAACATCTAACAAAAGAATTATTTTTATTGGTCTCACCCATCATAACATGCCAGAAACAAAACTCTGAATTCACATGTCAAAAGACAGTTCAATTTAGTTTGGTGCTGTTGCTCTAATAACTTTTATCCAGTATTTCTCTTTAAGGTTGATGAATGAAATGAATGCTGTGATCAAGTGCCTAGATCTATCTAGCTTGTTACCTCAAAACAGAATGTTACAGGTAATTAATTGCTTTGAATTGCCTTCAGATAAATGAAGCGCTGAATTGTTTTTCCAGGGGTTGGAAGAGTTTTGCTTTAAGTTCTGTGTCAATCATTTGACAGCCGTGACACAAACACAAAGCTTTTCTGACATGGACCACGAACTTTTGAAGAATTTCATCAGCAAGGCTGGCAAGCACGGGGCATTTCGGAATTGAAGCAGGAACTGAATCAACAGTTTCCCAGTCACCTTTTAGTTTCTTCCCTCCTTTTAAAATCAGTTTATCTGCTGCTACCCTTCAGACATCAGCTCTGGCAGGGTGAATTCCACAGACACCAACTGACAGTGCCTAAAAACCCATTATTTCTGTATTTATCTTAAATAGGTAGGAAATATTTTAAGCTGAGTTTCTTTCTTGCTTGGTGTGTGCACAATCCTGGAGTTTGCTCAACAATCATCTGGAGATGGGTCCTGTCTGATTTTTTTTTTCCTTTCCTAAACTGCTGCCCTAGATGAGAATCAGCATAGACCAATGATCAAACTTGGAAGTGTGCACATCTGAATGGTTCAGCTACTTGTAGAAGGAAAAGCTTTTGAACCATTGGGGAATTTGTTTTCTTTTTGAAGAGATTATGGATGTCAGTCTTTCAATATATTTTGCACATTAGTAGCGTGAAAGACTTTCAAATTCTATCTAATGTGCAAGTCATAAATAGCATGGTTTTGCTTTAGCAATATCCTTATGATTCCTGTATTTGCTGATTTCATATCACTGTGTTTGCTTTAAAATGAGTGACACACCATTGTGTTATTTTATTAATTTTGTATCTAAGTTATGCTTTCAGAATTAATATAGCTTTTCTAAGTGAAAGCAAAATAGAGGATAGCATCATGTCTAAATGTCTCATTAGACTACATGTTTATTAATAAATGTAGTCTCTCAGTAAGGAAAGAAATACATTTGAATTGTGTGATGTTTTAAAGTGGATTTTATTCTGTGGTGATTCCATCATCATTTGGCATTTGTTTGTAAGCTAGGTGCAACTCAAGTTGAGTAATAGTATCTCTCAATTGTCCAGAAGTGTCATCTTCCCCTTGAACAATTGTGCTGCATGAGGGAACCAGCTAACAAAGACTGTGGGAGGAAGCTGGAGCACCCTGAGGAAATCATGCAAACAGAGGGAGAACATACAAACTTTACTTAAACAGTCATCCAAGGCTGGAATTGAAGCCTGTTTCCTGGCAAAGTGAGGCAACAGTACTAATCACTGACCCAAATCACTAACTTTTGATGGTTCTGCCAATAGTTATCCAAAAGAGTTAGAAGCAATAAAACCATTAAATTCAGCACAATTATTTGAAAGACTCATAGCAGTACCCCCATGAGCTTTTATCCCCACTCCGTCCTGTCCCAGTTGACTTGTATCCCATCCCACGGTATATACCAGCATGGCTCCAGGGAAATTATCAGCATTGATTGCTATAATCCTACAGGTAGTATTAAGATACTAAGTTTTTGGATTTTTTTTTGAGGGACACAGTGGATTGATTCTTACATAACTATTGTTCCAAACTATCTTTTCTCCTTGCATTAATGGAGCTCTAGCTGAACGTTCCGTGTAGACTACAGTACAGCTGCTATCAGAGGTTAATAAATAGATGAATTATGTGCAACAAGTTTGTTAGTTTGAACTAGACTCACCCGTGGGTAGCTTTAATACCAGTGCAAATTTGAGTACAACTGTACATAGATGGCCTTGCACTGAATTTGTTTCATACTGTCCATCCCCCAGTTAAGCTACAATTCATTGTGGCCATCTATTTTAATCTATCTAACAACAGGTGAGATTACAGCAATATGTCTCTGTTGATTTAACATTTTATAAATTGCTGTCCATGTGTAATTCAGTTGACTTCTGTATATTGTGCCCAAAGAGTGGTAGTTTAATTATGTCAGTCATTGTCAATCCAAGGCAGCTCCAGATAATAAATATGCATTCAAATCCTTCAATTACTTCAGCAATATGCAAAGGATATAAATTTAATAACTGAAAAGTCATTTTAATACTAGAGAAACAAATCTACCTAAATGTTAATGCTGCCCTCAGTATGTTTTTGTTTGTTGTGACTGCTGTGTGTAATTTGTTTACCTTTTTTTTGTATATTACAAGTAGTGACTACTTGATGCTTTGTGAAACTTTATTTTCCCTTGAGAAAGTGATTTTGAAAGATACAATGTTAAATTGTTATATATGCTAAAATTGAGTATACTCAGTTTATTTTCATTCCAATCATACAACTGACTGAAACTGGACGTTGCTGCAACTATTACTATAAGCATCTGACAGCTCTTCACTTCTTTGACTTGTACTATTATTTAAAATAAAGAATTAAAGGTTGAAAGAGGCTATTATTAATCATTTCTTCAGTACTTGCATATAGGGTGGGTCATTTAAGGGTGGATTCTATTGTTGGGCATAGAGACTAACAATGTATACAACGTGAGTAGTCAATGAATATTGTGCTGAGTATAGCATAAGTTGTGTAACATCCAGTCAGGACTGCGCATTGCGACATTGTGGGTAGATTTGGAAAACAACTGACACTTTTGCCAAAATGCTGAAAAGGTAATTTCTCACTATTCTGCCACTCCAAAGATTGCCCTCGGAACATGTGATGCACAATGAACTGAACATCAGAAAATGATTTAAGAATGTTAACTGGTGAGTAGGATCAGTTTATTCGGATATACGCTGGCATTGGCAGTATTATGTGAGAGTCAGACTATATACCAAAGCAGACATTTCCAATATCTTCCAGTTTGGCCATTTATCAAGCAGAGAACTGTGCTGCTAAATTCTATGCTACAGTAATCCTCCCCCCTCATGTCTCTTAGATAGAATCATTTCTAAGGAAGACCACCTCAGATTTGGAGATTTGGCCTATTCCGTTATTTACAAGTGATAACAGCTTCTTCTTTGCAATTCCAGTTGCCTGCTTCAACTCTGCAGCTCACGTCACCAGTTTTAAAATAAGGAAGGAAATTAAATTACTTCACTGTGTCATTTTTGGTTTCATTATTTTAATATTTCACTTACCTTGCTTCAATTAGAAGGAAACCAAATATAAATAGCAGAGATATACTGCTGACTTCTTTATACTGTTTGTCTCCCTGTCAGTGACGTTTGTTAACACATCTGCCAGAATTCTTTTTTAAAAGGACTCAAATAAAGCTTGCTCTCCTGAACCTTCAGTTAGTTATAACAAAAAAACTTGCACAGGCATGTTGCAGATTTTTATTTACCTATAAAAAATTATAAAAACAGTACCTTAATCCATAATGTGCAGGACAAATAGGTGTCTTATTGAACAAATCATGAGTACAGACTTCTGCATACTTTTAATCAGAAACATGGAAAGATATTGAACTCATGTACTGATTAACCATTAAAGTTCAATGATGGGTTCTTCTGCATGGATATGTTGAACTGTTAATGTGAATAGTGTCCCAAGTTTTCACAGTCAGCTATCACAAATAAAGCAATCCACCCAAATCATCCGAGTCATTAAAACACTGCCTGTTTAGAGGCAATTTCAGAAATATTTACCACAAGCCCCATATTCCAGCACAGATCTTACTTCATAATTTGCTCATTAAAATGTTTGAGACCTTCAGTAACATTTTTAGTAGTCTGCATTTCAGTTGTGAAGGCTAAAAAGTCTTGCAAATCTGAGGTATATAAGCCAAAGCTCAGTAGTGTAATACTGCCTTTGTACAGTTTACCACATCATTACATCTTACTCTTATAGATATCAGCCTTGGTTCTGTGGTAGCACTTGAGTCTTTGGGTCAGAAGGTTGTAGATCCAAGATACCACACATTTGATCAATTTAGGCTTGTATTGCATGCAGTACTTGAATCTTTCAGGTGAAATGTTAAATTGAACTATCAGCCCTCAGGTGGATGCAAAAGAGCATATGATCCCATTTAAAGGGCATGATCAAAGAAGCCAACATTGAGCCCTCAACTAACATCTTAAATGGATGATCCAAACATTTCATTATTATTGGTGGAACTTTGCATTATGCAAAATGTCTGCCACATTCTCTGCACCACAATAATACATTGGCTGCAAATGCAAACTTCAGGATATCCTGAGGTTATGAAAGGTGCTGTATAAATGCGAGCGTTTCCTTGTCTTATTGCAAACTTAAAGCATTTGTATCAATACCAGAACCAACATTGATAGGCACATTTGCTTGCAACTTGAAGATAATTCAACTACACACAAATTTGTTTCTAGTTTGTCATAAGTAAAATCTTATAAATAAAAACATTAATAAAATTGAAACTGCACACATCCTGTGCAAATGCTACATATTTGGGGTCATATTTTCCTCCTTTATGATTAGGGTGTTAATTGCCTTCATTTTTTTTTTTTTACAGACCCAAATCAAAATGACAGGTTCACAGATAACTTCATTTAACATATATTATTAGACTTTTAAAAAAAAAATCACCAATCCGAACACAATCCGATCTAGATCTCAATTATTAACCAATAGAAATGGCAAGTATTTTGCACATGTAATTGTAGAATGTACAAAACTTGTTAAAGATAGTTTGAGCAAAGTTGATTGAATCCCATTGCACTGACTGTCCTAATGAATGTAAGAAATGCAAAGAACATTTGGAACAGGGCAGACTTACGCCATATACAAAAGTGTGGTTGTATATCACAGACTCAACTACTGAAAGGACACAACAGAAACAATACAACTTGAACATAGCATCAAGCTAAGAGTGTAGCATCCTTTTTTCATATGCAAATAATCAGTAATGAATTTTAAGTATGTTGCTATTTACAGAGAATTACTGAGGATGTAGCAAATAATGTTAGATTAAAATAAACAGAATAATACAAATCATGAGACATGTCATAGAAAGGAAGCACGAGTGAGTGGAGCTGAACATTGAGCAGAAATGAAGGTGGCTGATGACCTGTTAGTATACTCTGCAGGTCTAGTTCACTGAACACCACTGCACATAGATACAGGATTCAGATTATTCCAGGGTAGTTTTTGTAGACAAAGAGTAGCAGTAAAAATCAGAAGGAAAATAAGATATTGCATGAATTGTTGCTCTATTTACTCACTTATTGTTGAAAGTCACACAGAGAGGAAAATATGACCTTTAAAGCATACTGCTTCGCAAAATAATTTTCTAAAATATCTTAAGTAACTCACTAACTGGGGGTTATTAAAAGAAAACAAAACCCTGGTAAAACAAAATCTGTGAAAGAAAGGAACAGAAATCCACCATGGCTAGAACTGATAAGATTCAGCTGCAGAGGATCATATTCCTGTGCAGTGCAGATGCATTCCTGAGTCAGACGAGGAGGCGTAAGTCATTCGTCCTCCCTTTTCATACTACTGTTTCCATCTTTCAATTTCTGCTCTTGCATCTTGTTCCTTGTGGATGCTGTAGAGATATTAAGAAGACTGTTAGGTTGAAATTATTTCATATTACTTAGACTAAAATGTCTGATCCAGTTTAGTATACTCCCTTATGTTGAATATAATAATACGAATAGAATTCATGATCTTAAGTTTTACAACAAGCATTTTATACCTAGATGGGGATTACATCCATTCACACAGTGTAAAAACTTTCAGAATATATGCCTTGTTTAATGGCTGTTGATATCTGTTATGTTGTTCTGTCTGACTAGATGATCAATGAAGGCATTCTGGACCTGAAATTATTTTACAGATTTATTTATCTCTTGGAAAAGCAAAATAAGTTCAACCTGAACTTCCTTGTCATTTTGATTCTTCAAGTAACTTCTAATTATTTCTCTTTATGTATTTTAGTTAAATAACTTGAAAGTCCCTCCCATTGACATCATTTTCTCAATCTAAAAACAAAACAGCAAACAGGCCCTTTGGCCCTCCAAGCCTGCACTGATCATATGTTCCTAATGAGACCATCCGTTTGTATCCCTCTATTCCCAGTCTGTTCATGTGGCTATGTAGATAAGTCTTAAATGATCCTTGTGTATCTGCCTCAACCACCTTGCAGGGTAGTGTATTCCAGGCCCCCATCACCCGCTGTGTAAAAAACGTCCCTCGCATATCTGTGTTGAACCTTGTGCCCCGCTTTACTTTGTACTTGTGACCCCTTGTGTTTGTCATTTCTGAACTGGGAAAAAGCTTCATAATTTTATAAACTTCTTTTAGGTTGCCTCTCAGCCTCCGTTTTTCCAGGGAGAACAACCTCACTTTACTCAATCTTACCTCATAGCTAATATCCTCCATACCGGACAACATTCTAATAAACTTTTTCTGCACTCTCTCCAAAGCCTCCATGTCGTTCTGGTAGTGTGGCAACCAGAACTGGATGCAGTATTCCAAATATGGCCTAACTAACGTATATAACTGCAACATCATATGCCAACTTTTATACTCTATGCCCCATTCAATAAAGGCAAGCCAAATTCTTTCTTCACCACCTTTTCCACCTATGTTGCCATCTTTAACGATCTGTGGACTTGCACATCCAGGTTCCTCTATGTGTTACTCCTGATGGTTCTGCCATTTATTGTATAGCTCCCTCCTTCATTAGATCTACCAAAATGCATCACATTTATCTGGAATAAATTCCATCTGCCATTTCTCTGTCCAATTTTCCAGCCTATATTCTGCTATAATCTCTAACAATGTTCATCATTATCTGCACTCCAGCAATCTTCGTGTCGTCTGCAAACTTACTAATCAGACCAGCTACATCTTCTTCCAAATCACTTATATATATCACAAACAACAGAGGTCCAAGTATAGAACCCTGCTGAATACTATTAGTCACAGACCTCAAATCAGAAAATGACTCCTTACTGTGTTGGCCATGGAAGATAGTGAGTAGCACTGGAGAAGTCTCACAACACCAGGTTAAACACCAAAAAGTTTATTTGGTAGCAAAACCCATTAGTTTTCAGGCCTCTGACCCTTTGTCAGATGAATGGAGAGTTCTGATCACAAACAGGGGATGTAAAGACACATGCTCAGTTTACAGAATATTAATTAGAATGTCAGTTTTTACAGCTAATCAAGTCTTAAAGGTGCAGACAATGTGAGTGGAGATAGCAATAAGCATTGATTAAAAAGAGATGTGTATTGTCTCCAGACAGGACAGTAAGTGAGATTTTGCAAGCCCAGGCAAGTCAGGGAGTTACAAATAGTGTGACATAAACCCAAGATTCCAGTTGAGGCCTTCCTCACATGTGCGGAACTTAGTTATCAGTTTGTGCTCAACCCTGCGCTGTCGTGTGTTATGAAGGCTGTCTTAGAGAACGCTCATCCGAAGATCAGAGGCCAAATGTCTGTGACCGCTGAAGTGTTCGCCAACAGGAAGAAAACAGTCTTGTCTGGTGATTGTCGAACGGTGTTCATTCATCCACTGTTGTAGCATCTGCATGGTCTCCCCAGTGTACCATGCCTCAGGACATCCTTTCCTGCAGCATATCAGGTAGACCATGTTGGCTGAGTTGCAAGAGTATGAGGGCATAAGAACAGGATATGGCACTCGACTCATCAATCAGCAGTTCCAATGCATCACAGCCAAAAATTGCACTGACCTCAGAAGACAAATATGAGATACAGTGGACAGAGTACCCTTTGTCATGCAGTATTTCCCTGGAGCAGAGAAGCTATGACATCTTCTCCGGAGTCCTCAACATTTCATTGATGAAGACGAATATCTTACCAAGGCCATCCCCACACCCCCACTTCTTGCCTTCAAACAACTACACAATCTCAAACAGACCACTGTCCGCAGCAAACTACCGAGCTTTCGGAAGAACAGTGGTCATGACAGCTCTACCATAGCAACTTCTGCAAGACATGCTGGATCATCAACACGGATGCCATCATCTCATGTGAGAATACCACCCACCAGGTACATAGTACATACTTTTGCAACTCGGCCAATGTTGTCTACCTGATACACTGCAGGAAAGGATGTAGATATTCTGAGGGAAAATGTATTAGCAATTTTGAAAAACCTGAGAGTCGATAAGTCCCCTGGGCCTGACGGAATACATCTTGGGATACTTTGGGAGGCAAGGGATAAGATTGCGGAGTCTTTAGCTTTGATCTTTGCATCCTCACTGTCCACGGGGATTGTGATGTAGAGATGCCAGCGTTGGACTGGGGTAAACACAGTAAGAAGTCTGACACCACCAGGTTTAAGTCCAACTGATTTATTTGATAGTAAACTCACAAGCTTTCGAGGTTCCCCTCTTCGTCAGGTCAATGAGGTGTTCAGGTCAATGAGGTGTTTTCATTCACCTGACGAAGAGGGGAACCTCGAAAGCTTGTGAGTTTACTATCAAATAAATCAGTTGGACTTAAACCTGGTGCTGTCAGACTTCTTACACAGGGATTGTGCCAGAGGACTGGAGAATGACGAATGTTGCTCCTCTCTTCAAGAAAGGAAATAAGAATGACCCTGGTAATTATGGGCCAGTTAGTCTTACTTTGGTGGTCGGTATGTTAAAGGGAAGGTCCTGAGGGATAGGATTTATGGCCATTTGGAAAGATGTAGCT
Source organism: Sphyrna mokarran (assembly GCA_024679065.1). Taxonomy (NCBI): domain Eukaryota; kingdom Metazoa; phylum Chordata; class Chondrichthyes; order Carcharhiniformes; family Carcharhinidae; genus Sphyrna; species Sphyrna mokarran. Next base: position 75,452,683 of record JAGIQG010000013.1, on the reverse strand, counting down.
TAATCAGGATAGTTAGATGGTGTCGTGAGGGGCAAGTCCTGCCTCACAAATCTGATAAATTCTTTGAGGAGGTAACTAAGTGTGTAGACAAAGATAGAGCAGTTGATGCCATATACATGGATTTTAATAAGGTGTTTGATAAAGTTTGATAGGCTCATGAAGAAAATAAGGAGATGTGGGATAAAAGGAAATTTGGCTAATTGGATAAGTAACTGGCTGTCTCATAGAAGACAGAGGTGGTGGTGGAGGGAAAATTTTCAGTCTGGAGGCCAGTTACCAGTGGTGTACCAGTTACCAGGGATCACTGCTGGGTCCTCTGCTATTTGTGATTTTTGTCAATGACTTGGAAGAGAGGGCTGAAGGACAGGTTAGTAAGATAGAGTGGGTGTGCAAAGACTATTTTCTCAGGTAAATGTAGCTGTTACTAGGGGACATAACTATAAGGTTGGGAGATACAGGAGGGATGTCTGAGGTAGATTCTTTATTCAGACAGTGGTCGGAGTGTGAAATGCACTACCTGCTGTGATAGTGGAGTCAGGCATTTTAGGAACTTTCAAGTGATTATTGGATAGGCACATGAAGCACACCAGAAATGGGATAGCTTGATCTTGGGTTCAGACCTAGCTTGGCACAACGTCAGCCTGTACTGTACTGTTCTATGTTCTATAAGATCTAATATGACAAAATAAAATCACAGGAGAATGACTAATATTAAAGCAATAAAATATTTCAAATGCATGCACTGCAATCTACTGAGAAATATTCGAGGGGAAACAATAATAGAAACAATAATAATTTGTTCTTTGTAAACCTGTGTTGAGACTGGACAAAATAGAAAACAAGCAAGTAGGTAGCTGGGGGATTAGGAATATAACATTGCAGAAAGTTAGGTGTAATGACAATAAGGATTAAATAAGTTACAATGTTGCATAGAGAGATGATGTAGAGAAGTAAGAAGTACTGACAGGGAAGGGGGTCAAAGATGAAATGTTTGAGTTGTTTTAATGATAGGGTAATATTACTCACCTCCAAATTATTGGAAAGAAATTTATCCTCAAATCAGAGAAATAAGCAGCCACAACAAAATATTTGTTTGAGGAGATTTTAATTATCTACTTATTGACTTGGGCAGATAAAGAATAAATGGAGGAAAGGGAATGAAATGTTTGATGAATGTAGGATACCTTTCTCAGGTTGTGCAGTGGATTAATGGGGAAAGAATTTGTTCAATGTGGTTATGATTATTAAGTTTAAAGTTTATTTATTAGTCACAAGTAGGCTTACATTCACAGTGCAATGAAGTTACTGTGAAAACCCCTAGTCGTCACACTCCGGCACTTGTTCAGGTACACTAAGGGAGAACTTAGCACGGCCAATGCACCTAACCAGCACGTCTTTGGACTGTGGGTGCAAACAAAAGCACCTGGAGGAAACCCACGCAGACACAGGAAAAATGTGCTAACTCCACACAAAAATGATCCAAGCCAGGAATCGGACCCAGGTCCCAATGTGAACCTTTCCCCCATCGTCACAATAAAGCAGATCAGATAGATGAGTTAAATGTGGGCAAACATTTCTAGAGTAATGACCACAATATGATGAACCTGAAGGTCCAACTTGTGAGGAGGATAATCAGTACATTTCAAAAGGAACAGCATTTATCAATAAAAAGAAAAATGAAGTAGGCCAGTAAATACAATAGAACTATTTGCTTGTATGAAAGATAAAATTATTGGTTGGGTCAAATAACCTGTATCCCTGTTGTAATTCCTTTTCATATAATCTGGTGTTAGTTCTGTATGTACATGGGGTCACATTAAATGGTATTCAGCAACAATACAATGACTCTTTGACCTCTATTTAATCCCTCTGATATGACGAACTACATTAGTTCTTAACTGCAATGTTAGTGAATAATTGCATTTTGAATTATCCACAATAATACCAAGCATGATTAAATTAATTGTGTGATTATTCTGCGACAAATGAAATATTTAATGAAATAAATAAAACCTGGATAATCAATAGCACAATCTTAACAAGTGGTCATGATTAATCACGAGAGTTAATTCTGAGCAATAATAGCATAAACCCTGGTGAGAATATACAGTATTACTAAATGAATACAGAATTGGAAAACCTTTGTTTTTGTTTTGTTCATGGGATATGAACATCACCAGCAAGGACAACATTTCTGACGAGATTTAAGAGTGAACCACATTGATCACATTTAGGTCAGACCAGGAAAGGATATCAGACTTCCTTCCCCAAAGGATATTAATGAACCAGATGGGTTTTTTACGACAATTGACAATGGTTTTATGGTCATTATTCGACTTTTAATTCCAGATTTTTATTGAATTCAAATTTTACCATCTGTCATAGTGTGATTTGAACCTAAGTCCCCAGAGCATTACCCTGGATTACAAGTCTAGTACCATTGCCACTGCCTCTCCTGTCAGACATGTTTAGGCAACTACTGTGAATTGACAGGATCATTTGTAAACACATTGCAATTTGCTTATGGTATCAGTAAGTGGGAACAAGCCAATTTCCTGAGGCTGGGAGGGACAGTAATCTCAGGAGTTTAGTCAAATTATTCTTCCTTTTATTGTTGAACAGCTCAACCCACTTTCCTGGAAATATAACCAGTTTTATATGCATCACCAACTATTCTGAAGTAAGGAGCAGTCACTGACTCACACTTCTTGACGCACAAGATAATTTATTGGGCTGGAAGGAAAGACTGAACAGGATGAGGCTCTTTCTCCACAGGATTCAGGAGGACCCAACAGAGGTCTTTAAAATTATGAAGGAGTTTGATAGAATAGCCGCAAAAAGGATATTTCCATTTAATATAGGGAACATAAATGTAAGACACCCAGTAGTAAATCCTATAAGGAATTCAAGAATGTCTTGTTATTGGTGAGAATGTGAATACGTACTGAAAAGAAATCTAGCTAAGTACATAAGTGTTAGAGTACCAATTAGATACCTCAAGGTGAATTGAGAAGCCAGATAGTTTTTCCATTTTGACATTAATATAAGGATAAAATGGTTCACTCCAGATATGATTCTATTGACAACTAGGGAGCTTTCATCAAAACCAATTTTATTTAACAATAGAATTTAACTATAACAAATGAATTCACTTCAAATTTAACACTTGAACAATACTCAAACATGACAAAATACAATTTTAACTACTAACAATTCCAATGAGTTCCAATTCAAACAATTTCCTTTTATAGATTTAAAATCCTCTTTGAAAACTGTCCTCGAGCTTTTTGAATACCTCGAGACAGAGAAAGACTTTTTAGAAAGAGAAAGCCACCTCTTTTAAATTGCTCCAATCAGCAAAGAACAAAGAAAATTACAGCAAGAAACAGGCCCTTTGGCCCTCCGAGCCTGCATCGACCATGCTGCCCAACTTAACTAAAACTCTCAACCCTTTCGGAGACCATATCCCTCTATTCCCATCCTATTCATGTATTTGTCAAGATGCCCCTTGAAAGTCACTACTGTGTCCGCTTCCACTACCTTCCCTGGCAATGAGTTCCAGGCACGCACTACTCTGTGGAAAAAATCTGCCTTGTACATCTCCTTTAAACCTTGCCTCTCGCACCTTAAATCTATGCCCCCTAGCAATTGACTCTTCCACGTTGGGAAAAAGCTTCTGACTATCCACTCTGTCCATGTCTCTCATAATCTTGTAGACTTTTATCAGGTCTCCCTGTAACCTCCGTTACTCCACTGAGAACAAACCAAGTTTCTCCAACCTCTCCTCATAGCTAACGCCCTCCATACCAGGCAACATCCTGGTAAAACTTTTCTATACCCTCTCCAAAGCCTACACATCCTTTTGGTAATGCGGTGACCAGAATTGAACACTATATTCTAAGTGCAGCCTCACTAAGGTTCTATAAAGCTGCAACATGGCTTACCAACTTTTAAACTCAATACCCCGGCAATGAAAGCAAGCATGCCGTACGCCTTCTTGAGTACCTTCTCCACCTGCATTGCCTATCAATACTCTTGAGGGTTCTGCCATTTACTGTATATTTCCTATCTGTATTAGGCCTTCCAAAATGCATTACCTCACATTTGTCTGGATTAAACTCCATCTACCATCTCTCTGTCCAAGTCTCCAACTGATTTATAACCTGCTGTATCTGCTGATGGACCTCATCGATGGATTTGCGGATAGCAATCTTTGTGTTGTCCGCAAACTTACTAATCAATTCAGTTACATTTTCCTCAAAGTCATTTATATATGGTACAAACAGCAGAAGTCCTAGCACCATCAATCCTTGAGGAACACTACTTGTCACAGCCCTCCATTCAGAAATGCACCCTTCCACTGCAATCCTCTGTCTTCTTTGACCAAGATGTAGAGATGCTGGTGTTGGACTGGGTAAACACGGTAAGAAGTCTACAACACCAGTTTTAAATCCAACCGATTTATTTGATAGTAAACTCACAAGCTTTCGGTTTTATAGCCTTTGTCAGGCGAATGAGGTGTTCTGGTCTCTAAAAGCGCACATATCAGCAGACAGTTTACAGATTGCTGATTAGAATGCAAATCTTTACACCTAACCTGCTATTCAAGTCTTAAAGTGGCTAACAATGTAAGTGGAAGGAGCACTGAACACAGGTTAGAGAGAGATGTGTATTGTCTCCAGATAGCACAGTAAGTGAGGTTCTTTGCTAACCCAGGCAAGTCATGGGGGTTATAGATAGTGTGACATGAAGCCAAGATCCCTATTAAGACTGTCCTCATGTATGCAGAACTTGGCTATCAGTCTCTGCTCAGCGGCTCTGCAGTGTCGTGTATCGTGAAGGCCCCCTTGAAGAACATTTACCTGGAGGTCAGTCCAACACTGGCATCTCTACATCATGACCTCCCCTGTAACCAGTGAGGATTCAAAGATTTTGCTCAAGGCCTCAGCAATTTCCTCACTTGCATCTCAGTATTCTAGGGTATATCCCATCAGATTCTAGTGACTTGTCTACCTTAATGTTTCTCAAGGACCCCAATACATCCCTTTTTTGATCTCAACATGACTCAAACTATCCTTTCCCAGATTCATCATCCACCAAGTCCTTCTCTTTGGTGAATACTGACGCAAAATACTCATTTAATATCTTGCCCATTTCCTTTGGCTCCTCACATAGACTCCCTTCCTTGTCCTTGAGTGCGCCAACCCTCTCCCTGGCTCTCTTGCTTTTTATATATGTATAATCCTGCTGACCGATGCTTTTTTCATGACCCCTTTTAGCCCTTCTTAGTTTTTGCTTAAGTTTCTTTCTACTTTCTTATATTCCATACTTTGTGTGTTCCCAGCCTCCTAGCTTTGACAAATGCTTCCTTTTTCTCTTTCATTAGGCTCACAATATCAAGAGCAACTGGAAATTAAAACACTATCTTTCCTGCAAGCTTAGCTCCTCCCATTAGCCACATGACAATCAAACTAATTAAAACCCTGCTCTGAAATCCCAAAGGAAACCCAAGTAAACAAAGATGCATTAGCTCTGTTTAAACAACCATTTTCTTAGCTAAAACCAGTCATTATCCTACAATTTCAATTTTTGAGCTATCTGCTGCCCAGACAAATTGGCATCTTGTAAAACCAAGCTGACTTACAAACATACCCCTTACTAGAAACATGATTAAAATACATCATCACAATGAAGGAGAAAGGATTAGAAGAATGGACTAAAGGAATAATGTTATAAATTGAATAAAAACAAGCTCATGTGGAGCATCAGTCAGTATGGTAGAATAATCTGCTTCTCTGCAATCTATTTTTAAACTAACTTGAAACTTTTGATCATTTGTTTACTATTTACATAAGAGGTGTAGCTATGATTTTTAGCATCAATTTATCATCATACAGAGTACATTTGCGATGCTAATTCAGATTATGGGCATGTCCATTTATAATGTCTGACAAGAACTTAATGTCAATAGATTGAAAATCATGAATAAAATAGCAAATGGACCAATTATAAGTGGCAGGCAGGGTTCATCCAATTAATTAGCTTTGCCTAGCTAATTATCCCTCATCAACTTGATTATTTGCACACTCAGATTGATGTTTAATCTACAGTGGTGGTATAAATTATGATGGGAGTCTTCTAAAATAATTTAGTGAGTCAAACTGCGTTTGCACTCCAGTCTCCTGAAGCATACAATTCGACGCGGGATTGAAAGATAGTTCCACTCTTCACTACTGTTTCCATCTTTTACCTCAATAATTTATTGTTTGATATATTTTCCTGGCAGAGTTGCAGCAGTTCACACCAACAAAATAAGAAATAGGCAAAGTCCTATTCTATCATTAATTACAATCACTGCTGATCTTCTGTCTCAATTCATTTTTTCACCTGCTCCCCATACCTCTCAATTTTGTATTCATTTAGATACCTCACCCTGGATCCTGTGAGATTTAACCTTATTAAATTATTTCTTGGCTGTTAACGAGCCATCCATCCATCCAAGCTAATATATTACTCTCAAGTGCAGGAGTTCATTTTTCACCTGGACCTCCATAAATTGGGAAGGTGAAGAATCCCGATACTTTACACGTGTAGAGTATCCCAACCCTCCTCTAACCTAATAACCTCCCCCCTCCTCTAACCTAATTAAAAAAAGGAGAGCGACTAGGAGTGTGAGCAGATAAGTTTTTAAGTTTATGTTTGTTTCTGTGTAAAGGAAGTAATAGGGATGGCAGTGCAGGCAGTGCGATGTACCTCCTGTGGGATGTTTGAGATGAGGGACACTGGTAGTGTCCCAGCTGATTACACCTGCCGGAGGTGCATCCAGTTCCATCTCCTTGAGGACCGTGTTAGGGACCTGGAGCTGGAACTGGAGGAACTAAGAATTATTAAGGAAGCAGAGATGGCTATTGATAAAAGCTACAGGGAGATAGTTACTCCTAACTGTTAGAAGGGGTAAGAAGCAGTCACTGCAGAGTTCCCCTGAGGCTGTTCCTCTACGTAATAAGTACTCTGCTTTGGATGCTGTTGGGGATGAAGATACAACCGGGGTAAGCCATGGAGTACAGGTCTCGGGAGTTGAGCCTGTCCTTGATGCTCAGGTGGGAAGGGGGAAGAAAAGATCTGGATTAGTGATTGGGGACTCACTAGTTAAGGGGATAGATAGGAGAGTCTATGGGAAGGAGCGGGACTCACGGTTGGTATGTTGCCTCCCGGACGCTGGGGTCAGTGATATCTCTGACCAAGTGTTCGGGATCCTTAAGGGGGAGGGGAACCAGCCCCAAGTTGTGGTGCATGTAGGTACCCATGACGTAGGTAGGAAAAGGGATGGGGATATAAAGTAGAAATTCAGAGAGTTAGGGTGGAAGCTTAGGGCTAAAACAAACAGAGTGGTTATCTCTGGTTTGTTACCTGTGCCGAGGGATAGCATAGAAAAGAATAGGGAGAGAGAACATTTGAATTCGTGGCTAAAGGGATGGTGCAGGAGGGAAGGGTTCAGGTATTTGGACAACTGGGGCTCATTCTGGGGAAGGTGGGACCTCTACAAGGGGATGGTCTGCACCTGAACTGAAGAGGTACCAATATCTTGGGGGGTAAATTTACCAGTGCTATTCAGGGGGGTTTAAACTGATTCGGGGGGGGGAATGGGAACCTGAATTGTTGTGCCAGTATACAGGAGGATGTGAATAGGGAGGTCACGGATAAGGTTTCTAGGTCTCGGCAGTATAGTGGCAAACGGGAGGGTGGTTTGAAGTGTGTATACTTTAATGCGAGGAGCACACGCAATAAGGTAGATGAACTTGCAGCCTGGATTGGTGCTTGGGACTTCAATGGTGTGGCTATTTCAGAGACGTGGATAGAGCAGGGGCAGGAATGGTTGTTGCAGGTTCCAGGGTTCAGATGTTTCAGTCAGAGCAGAGGTGGTGGTAGAAGAGGGGGAGGAGTGGCATTGTTAGTAAAGGACAGCATTACAGTGGCAGAAAAGACATTTGATGTGGACTTGTCTGCTGAGGTAGTGTGGGCTGAGATTAGAAACAAGAAAGGAGAGGTCACACTGTTGGGAGTTTTTTATAGGCCTCCAAAAAGTTCCAGAGAAGTAAAGGAAGGGATTGCAAAGTTGATCCTGGATAGATGTGAAAGTAGCAGGGTAGTTGTAATGGGGGACTTTAACTTTTCTAATATCGATTAGAAAAGCTACAGTTCAAGTACGTTAGAGGGGTCAGTTTTTGTTCAATGTGTGCAGGAAGGTTTCATGACTCAGTATGTAGATAGGCCAACAAGATGTGAGGCTATATTGGATTTGGTATTGGGTAATGAACCAGACCAGGTGTTAGACTTGGAGGTGAATGAGCACTTTGGTGATAGTGGCCACAATTCGGTTATGTTTACCTTAGTGATGGACACATACCGAATAACAGTAGTTATAGCTGGGGGAAAGGTAATTATGAGGCTTTTAGGAGAGATTTAGGATGCATAGGGTGGAGCCGGAAATTGCAGGGGCTGGGGACATCTGAAATGTGGAGCATATTTAAGGAACAGCTTCTGCATGTCCTTAATGAATATGTACCTGCCAGGCAGGGAGGAAGTGGTCGAGTGAGGGAACCATGGTTTACTAGGGAAGTTGAATCTCTGGTGAAGAGGAAGAAGGAGGCTTATATAATGATGAGATGTGAAGGCTCAGTTAGGGCAATGGAGAGCTATAAATTAGCCAGGAAGGAGCTAAAGAGGGAGTTGAGAAGAGCTAGAAGAGGACACAAGAAGACTTTGGCAGATAGATTAAGGAGAATCCTAAAGCTTTTTACAGGTATATAAATAATAAAAGATTGGTTAGGGCAAGATTAGGGCCAGTCAGAGATAGCAGTGGGAAGTTGTGCGTGGAGCCTGAGGAGATAGGAGAGACACTGAGTATTTTTCGTCAGTATTCACGCAGGAGAAAGACAATGTTGTCGGGGAGAATACTGCGATACCAGGTTGTAGACTGGGCAGGATTGAGGTTCATAAGGAGGAGGTGTTAGCGAATCTTGAGGGTATGAAAATTGATAAGTCCCCTGGGCCAGATGGGATTTACCCTAGGATTCTCTGGGAGGCTAGAGAGGAGATTGCAGAGCCTTTGGCTTTGATCTTCATGTCGTCGTTGGCTACAGGTATAGTGCTGGAAGACTGGAGGATGGCAATGTTGTCCCTTTGTTCAAAAAGGGGAGTAGGGACCATTCTGGAAATTATAGACCGGTGAGCCTGACTTCTGTTGTGGGCAAAATCTTGGAAAGAATTATAAGGGATAGGATTTATAAGCATCTAGAGAGAAATAAATTGATTAGGGATAGTCAGCACGGTTTTGTGAAGGGTAGGTCGTGCCTCACAAACCTTATTGAGTTTTTTGAGGAGGTGACCAAAGAGGTAGATAAGAGTAAGGCAGTTGATGTAGTGTAAATGGATTTTAACAAAGTGTTTGATAAGGTTCCGCATGGTAGGCTACTGCAGAAAATGCAGATGCATAGGATTGAAGGTGATTTAGCAGTTTGGATTAGGAATTGGCTAGCTGATAGAAGACAGATGGGAAATATTCAACCTGGAGTGCAGTTACAAGTGGTGTACCTCAAGGATCTGTTTTGGGGCCATTGCTGTTTGTCATTTTTATAAATGACCTCGATGAGGGTGTAGAGGGTTGGATTAGTAAATTTGCTGACGATACCAAAGTGGGGGGAGTTGTAAACAGCGAGGATGGATGTTACAGTTTGCAGAGGGACATAGATAGGTTGCAGAGCTGGGCCGTGAGGTGGCAAATGGAATTCAATACGGATAAGTGTGAGGTGATTCACTTTGGTAGGAATAACAGGCATATGAAATATAGGGCTAATGGAAGGACCCTTAATAGTGTTGTCAAGCAGAGGGATCTTGGGGTACAAGTACATAGCTCTTTGAAAGTTGGCACCCAGGTTGATAAAGTTGTTAAGAAGGCGTACGGTGTGTTAGCTTTTATTGGTAGAGGGATTGAATTTAGGAGTCGTGAGGTTATGTTACAACTGTACAAAACTCTGGTGCGGCCGCACTTGGAGTATTGCGTACAGTTCTGGTCGCTGCATTATAAGAAAGATGTGGAAGCATTGGAAAGGGTGCAGAGGAGGTTTACCAGGATGTTGCCTGGTATGGTGGGAAGGCCTTATGAGGAAAGGCTGAGGGACCTGAGGTTATTTTCATTAGAGAGAAGAAGGTTACGCGGTGACCTAATTGAGGCGTATAAGATGATCAAGGGATTGGATAGGGTGGATAGTGAGAGCCTTTTTCCTCGGATGGTGATGACCAACACGAGGGGACATAACTTTAAATTAAGAGGTGGTAGTTATAGGACGGATGTCAGAGGCAGGTTCTTTACACAGAGGGTGGTGAGGGAGTGGAATGCCCTGCCTGCAGCAGTTGTGGACTCACCTACTTTGGGGGCATTCAAATGGTTGGTGGATAGGCATATGGATGATACTGGAATAGTTTAGGTTAGAGGGTCCACTAGCCGGCGCAACATCGAGGGCCGAAGGGCCTGTACTGCACTGTAATGTTCTATGTAAGTCTGTAAGGCCTTTTCTCGCATATTAATCTTTGGTGTAACACCTTACTGAATGAAGGTGAGTTTGTGAAGCAGTGGAATTATGAAGCTCTGGTTTCTTTTCTGCGCCCTTTGTTGTCCAAAGCACTCACGTCTAAAACTGGAGCACTGAGGCACCAGCTTTTTAATAAGAATCCAGTTATCATACCTGATTTTGTTAGTAACCTAAACGTTTACTGTGACTGATTATCAGTATGGATGATCCACAATGTCCACTAAATCATCAACTTAGCCTCTTCTCGTCATGCATCAGAGGAGAATATAAGGATAATAATACTTCTCATTTTGACCCAAAACTGATACTCTGAACATTTGGTAGCTGTCGAGATGAAAATGGAAATCTGCCTCAATAATTCTGGCTTTCAGTTGAAAATTAATAGAAAATAAAGCACTAAAGGCAGTTTTACACAGCAGTCTGAATGTTGGAAGTGTGTCGGAATACTGTAATAATATATTTACATGTATGATTTGTGTAGTGGACTTCACTGGGGAGATGAAACAAAATCAGAAAGTTACAGACCATTCACTTTTTAGGGGGAGGCATATAAAAACAAATTCAGCATGGAATTAGAAAATTGTGTCATGTTTGAGCAAATGTAATGAATTCATTGAAGAAGTAAAAAATTGTGTGGCGTATATGAACTTTCACAGAAACATTAAAAATAAATGACACAGAAAGCAGACATTCAACTGATCACATTTATGCCAATTGAAAAAAAAATCCTACCCAGTCCCACTCTCCAACTTGCAGGGTATCACACCTCAAGTGCTTATACAAACAAATATTTTTACAATATGATGAATCTTTCTGCCTCTATCAATCTTTCAGATAGTCAGTTCCACACCCCCACCACCCTCTGGGTGAAGGAATTACTCGACTCCCCACTAATCTTTTTACCAATACTTATTGATTTCTCTGCTATCAGAACCTTCCTCAGATCTTTCCTCTGTTTAGGTTCCTCATTTTATACATCTCAAATAAATCTCCTCTCAGCCTTTTATATTCCCAAGTCAATAACTTCAAACTATCCAATCTTTCCTTGCAGCTAAAATTTCTCCATTTTGGCAACATCCTGTGCCCCCTCTAGTGTGATCACATCCTTTTATATATATCAAGCATAACCTTTCAGTGCTTCCCTTTACTTGTCATGGTGCAGCATGTAATTATCCAGTCTAACCCCTTAATCACCTAATCTACCTATTTTGCTACCTACAATGATCTGTGGATATGCACCCCTGGGTTTCTTTGTTAGGCACATAGAATTAGCAATAGAAATAGACCATTTGGCACTTTGATCCTGCTCCATTATGGCCGATGTGGTGGTGGTCTCAACTCCACTTTTTTGTCTGTCCCTAATATCCATGACTCCCTTGTCTACCAACAATTGGTCTAACTTTGTCTTAAATAAATTGAATTAACCAATCTCCACTTTTTTGTTCCTCTGCACCTTTCCGTATCCTCGTTTATTGCACGTTTGCCCTCCACAAATACGTTACCTTACATTTTTCTGGATTGAATGCCAGTTGTCACTTTCCTATCCATCTGATCAATATGCTGATATCTTATTCTACAGCTTTCTTCTTCACCATCAATTAAATGGCCAATTTTCATATCATTAAGTCAAAATCACTAATAGCACTACAAACAGCAAAGGACCCTTACTGAACCAAGCAGACTACTGATTAAGAGAGTTTTCCAGGCACAATAACATCTATTGATCATTAGTCTTTGATTTTGGCCACAGAACCAATTTTGGATCCAACTTGCCACTTTCCCTTGGATCCTATGAACTTTTAATTTTGAACCAATTAGCCACGTTGATATTCTTGTCTAAACTCTTGCTAAAGTATATAAATTCAAGTGATTTCTAAGATTTCTACCTGAGAGAACTTATGATCATGACTTCTGGAGTAATGAGAGCAAATGCCGACAGTATTGCAGTCATTACAACCACAAAATCCAGGCCATGGCAAATAAAATTCAATTTTGTGAAGTGTGAGGTAGTTCATATTGATAGGGGGTAAAAGGCAGCTACTTATTCCTTAGAAAGATAAAACAAAAGCAACCAGTGAATACAAATACACTAATAAAAATAACAAAAGTTGATAAGGATATGAACAGGGCATTGTTCTGGGTTCACTTTTGGAGGAATAGAGTATAAAAACAGGATATTAAATTTACATAGAACCTTGTTATACCACATTCGTGTACTATGCATAGTTCTGATATCCAAACTGAGCCATAAAATCATCACAGCATAGCAGGAAGTCATTTAGCCCATTGACTCCATGCCAATGTTTAGTAGAATACTCTAGGCAATCCCATTCCACCACTCTAACCCTCATAACCTTGCAACTTACTTTCTCTCAAATGTCCATCCAATTTACTGCAAAAGGGATGTTGAAGTACTGGAGAATGGGTAGAATAGATTGAAAAAGATGCTACGAGAGTTGAAAGAATGCAGCTATCAGGGCAGATTGAACATCTTGAGACCAAAAGGAATTTTTAAAATATGAAGGAGCTTGACAGAGTGAATGCAGAGAAATTGCTTCCACATGAGTCCTGAACAGAGGGACATAAGTATAACTGAACCCACTGACTGAACAAATAAGAATGCAGGAGGCATTCCTTTGCATAGAGTGGTGAAAATATGGAATACATTTCCACACTGAAATTGGGGCAGCATGGTGGCACAGTGGTTAACACTGCTGCCTCAGCATCAAGTTCTTGTATTTGATTCCGGCCTTGGGTGACTGGTTAACTGTGCTGGTTAAATGGATTGCTATGCTACATTGCCTTGCTAAATTGCTCTTGGTGTCCAAAGACATGTAGGTTAATTGGATTAGCCATTATAAATATGTGGGGTTACAGGACAGTGGGCCTGAGTAAGATGCTCTGTCAGAGAGTAGGTGCAGATGAGATAGGCTGAATGGCCTCCTTCAGCACTGTAGTGATTTTATAGTTTTATGGATAAGTGCATATGAATGGTAGCTTGATACATATGAAGGTCAAGGCAATAAGGGATTTGGCCCGATAAATAGCCTGATTCTATGCCACTGTTTTGTACGTTTTTAATGTAGTTCTTCACTGCTAAAAGACTTGCATGCCCCATTGGCTTGGGACTGCAGTCATGTAAAAGGCAGTACAGACATGTGTCACCTTCGCTAGAAAGTGGTCGGGATTTTATAACCATCTGAGAACTTTATGACAATTCCTGTCGGCAGCAGATTTTATTTCAAGAAACCAAAAGAGAAAATGCTGGAAAATCTCAGCAGGTCTGGCAGCATCTGTAAGGAGAAAAAAAAACAGCTGACATTTCAAATCTAGATGACCCTTTGTCAAAGCTCCTGTGGAGCATCTGGACTCGAAACGTCAACACTTTTCTCTCCTTACAGATGCTGCCAGACCTGCTGAGATTTTTGAGCAGTTTCTCTTTTGGTTTCAGCATCCACAGTGATTTGCTTTTATCTGATTTTATTTCTAGATTTATTAAAACTGAATTTAAATTCTCAAGCTGCTATGGCACACATATCAGCACAGACTGTTCACAGATTACTGATTTAGAATGCTTCTAATTCACAGATTACTGATTAGAATGCTTCAACTTATCCGCTTCATCTTGGACCACAATGTCTTCACCTTCAACAATCAGTTTTTCATCCAGACACACAGAACGGCCATGGGGGCCAAATTCACACCTCAATATGGCAACATGTTTGAACAAGGCTTCTTCACCACACAGAATCTTCAACTGAGACTATACACTAGATACACTTTTTTTTCTTTGGACTCATTTTCCTTTGAACAATCATTGAAACAACTATATGATGATATCAACAAGTTCCATCCCACCAGCAGACTCACCATGGACTATTCTCTAGAATATTCTTGCATCTCCATCAAGGACGGTCACCTCAGCACCTCACTGTACCGCAAACTGACAGACAACCTCACAATGCTCCACTTCTCCATCTTCCAACCTAAACACGTTAAAGAGGCCATCCCCTATGGACAAGCCCTCTGTATATACAGAATTTGCTCAAATGAGGAGGATCGTGACAGACACCTCCAGATGCTGAAAGATGCCCTCATGAGAATAGGATATGGCACTCGACTCATTGATCGATAGTTCCGACGTGCCACAGCGATAAACCACACTGACCTCCTCAGAAGACAAACATGGGACACGGTGGACAGAGTACCCTTTGTTGTCCAGTACTTCCCTGGAGCGGAGAAGCTACGACATCTTTTCCGGAGTCTTCAACATATCATTGATGATGATGAACATCTCGTTAGGGCCATCCCCACACCCCTACTTCTTGCCTTCAGACAACCGCCCAACCTCAAACAGACCATTGTTCACAGCAAAGTACCCAACCTTCAGGAGAACAGCGACCACAATACCACACAACCCTGCCACAGCAACCTCTGCAAGACAAGCTGGATCATCGACATGGATGACATCAAATGTGAGAATACCATTCACCAAGAGAGTACGTACTCTTGCAACTCGGCCAACATTGTCTACCTAATGCAAGAAAGGACTGCACCATCCACAGCCCAGAGGACAACATTAATCATGAAATTTTTCTCTCCCCAAATGTCAATCTATCCAATACAATAACAATGCATGCACAAGACAAAGTGAAGGCTGAACAATAGCCATCATTGCCATCATTGATATCAACAGCAGGACTGCATGACCTTGGGTCTGAATTTGGATACTTGATACTATTTGCAGATGTAAAAACAATTGGTCATTGTGCCTTGAAAAAGCTCATCTGTCAAAAGATACAGTAAAAGCATTGGCAATGTTTCCACTCAGTTGCGTGTATTAACCAGCAGCCAAATATCTGATCCATGTACAGCCCAAATAGAAACCAAATGTTTCTCATAAATGCAAGATTCCAACCCAGTTCACCTTCCTACAATCTGAATCACTGCAGTTAGTAGATTTCGCTTTGACATCAATAATGGGCCAAAAGTCATAAAATACAACTGCTACCACACACCCCTAGGTTTAAAAACAGCCCATCTATTTTACTATTTCTCCTCAGAAAGATTACTGATTGGATAAACCTTTACAGGGCTGTGAAGATTTTGTTTTGGTGCATGGTTTGGATGTTGAACTCCTGAATGCCCATCACAGTCTGCTAGATCTATTGATACCTGGCTGCATGTACTTGTAATTCCAAAACATCTGTCTGTCACAGTGGTACAATGTTGCAAAACAAATTAATTAGAAACTAGATTTCTACTTGAGAATGGATAGCCTGCTTAACAATTCATTCCTCTTAAGAGCAGATCCAGAACATAATCAAACTCCTTTTCATCATAATTGGTGAAAAGCCACAGCTACAAGACACTTGAAAGGTAGCTGAATCAGTAGCTTCATTGGAAATAAATTGAAACCACTTACTCATTTCAGCAATCTTTTGCTGCAGTAGCTTGGACTCCCCAGACAAGTGTTTGCTAAAAGGCAGAAAAAATAATTAAGCATAAATCCAAATAAGCAAATATCTTTACAAAATAAATAATGTAGGTGAAGTGCTTCTGCTACATTTTTGAAATTGTTTTCTTTTTGAAACTGAGTGCAAGTTTTTTTATTGCCAAATTGTAGTCAAGTATATGATGGAGAAGAAGATCTTATTGTGCAGTAGGTAGCATTCCCATCTCTGAACCAGAAGCTCCCGGTTCAAGTCCCACTCCAGGATTGTGCACTGTTTAGTGCATGATGGCCAAGGAAGGTGCGTTCATAATGCAATCAAATAATTTGATTGTGTCAACATGATAAATCCTTCCAACACAAACCATTGGGCAGATGGGAAAAATGGAACAAACTCCTGGTCAGCCATGTTTGATGCGGAATGCCGCCCCTCACGTTACAAGCCTCTGCCAACAGACAGGTGACCTGTGCCAGGAGAAACTCACTAAGGAACTGTGGCATAATGGTTAGCATTGCTGCCATACAGCACCAGGGACCTAGGTTCAATTCCGACCTTGGGTGACTGTGTGGCATTTGCAAATTCTCCACGTTCTCCAGTTTTTTTCCACAGTCCAAAGATGTGCCAGTTAGGTGGATTCGCCATGCTAAATTGCTCTTCAGCGTCCAAAAATGTGCAGGTTAGGAGATAAATTTGCGGAATGGCAGGGATAGGGCCTGGGTGGGATGCTCTGTTGGAGAGTCGGTGCAAACTTGATGGGCCAAATTGCCTTTCTTCTGTACATAGGGATTCTATGGAAGTCTGCCTTGCGCATCACTAGGTGCAGCAAGAGAAGTAACAGAACTGTCATCATGGTTACCTGCCGTCTGCCTCATCTTGACCATCCATATCAAAGCGAAGTCTCTTGAGTGGTTTTGGCAGATTCCCTGTATCTCCAGCCCGTTTAGGGCACCGATCACTGGAACTCATCAACTGATTGATCTTCTGGAATTTTTCTGGTGACTGAAACATGACAATCAGTTTGGTGTCAATTACTGGACAGATAGAAGTCCAGCTTGAAGAAAGGGTGCAGATTTTTCTCTTCTAACGCAATAGGTTGCAACTTTCTCAGAATGACAGTCAGCATTGGATTGCCATTCCGTACCAATTTAGCTGCGTCAAATTTCTTCCATGCCTGTCTTGGTCGACCTTCCTGACTCAGGCCAGGCGACTCCAGGCAGTGCAGCTATCACCGGGGTGTGGCATCGAAGTCCAAGAGAGTTAGTGTGAAGTAGGTCACATCCCTTTTTTACTGCACTAGCTGCTATAAAGCAGATAAATTTAAAGATCCAAATGAAAGTGACAAACCATGTCGAAAGTATGTGGATAGGATTGGGGAACTGGAGAGGATCAGACCTTAAAGGGTGGAGGGGAGGTGGGTACTGGTGAGTCCTGTGCGAGTTGAGGAATCCCACGCAGGTGGAAGGCCTGGGGTTGGGGAATACTGTGGGAGTTAATGGAGGGGCTGAGGAAATCCCCTGAGGGAAATCGGGGCTGTGAGCTAAATCATCGTAGGGATTAATTTGGGTGTTTAAAATAGCTACACATAAGATGAAAGTTTTATTTCTTCTATTTCTTTTATTGAACAAGTTAGCTTCCAGGGGAAGTTAATATTTCCTAATGATTGCTGTGAAAATGCTTACCTGGAAAGTTCCAACAGGGATTCCCTGCATATTTTTGGGGTACCCTCAAATCTGATGTTGGGGAGCCAATCTTTCTACATTGTATTTTCCTCAATTTATATACTTTTACTTCTGTCAGGTATTGAACAATACCCTAATCGATTTTTATGCACATCATCATACCTAACTAGATTTAATATTGTAACTGGGATTAGACAGGATACAAGGGTAATTTAATAGTTCATTCTTGATTATACTGAAGAGGATCAGTTTAATTTGTGCATTTCATTTAGTTAACTAATGTCTTCTAGGGAAGGAAATATGCCATCATTACCTGATCTGACCTATATGTGACTCCAGACCCACAGCAATATACTTAACTTTTAAATGCTCTCTGAAATGACCCAACAAGCCACACAATCCAAGGACAATTAGGAATGGGCAATAAGTGCTGGCCCATCAGTGATGCCCACATTCCATGAATGAAAACCCTACTACTACTTTGGGAGCAGTTAGGAATTTTAAAAGTTATATAGTAGCATTTATTGAGACTTGTGCAAAGAATTGAGGCCTGTCATTAGAATTCCAACTATTGGCCTGATTACTGTTGTAGCTAAAATACAAAGTGTCCAATTGTAATTGCATATTGCTGTGTTTTCAAGTTTGTTGACATGAGGTTCAAACAGAAGCCTGAAGAATGTTATTTTAAGTCTACTGCATAAATGCTGGGTCAATAATGCAGTGAATAGCTGATTTGAAAGTCAAATCTTTTTTATTTGAGGGATACAAAAAAGATCATTACATTAGCTGTGTGAATGGAGTAATCAAATAATTCAAAATAAGGGAGTCAAGTTCTATATTAGATTTGCTATTTTATAATACAATATAGTGTAATATATTTATGAAGCTTTAAGCAAGAAGTTCCACACAAAATAAATCTGAAAAAGTATCACTTACCCCAAATGGTTCCCCAATAGACACTAAGATTCTGTGAAATCAAATAATGATTCATCAGTTTATGAAAAAAATGCAGATCATATATAGAGCACATCAAATTATACATAGTGTATAAAGGGAATATATAAAAATAGTGGTACTATGCAGAAGGATAAATATAGATAATACATTAAATTATATTATGTATTAAATTATAAATATACAAAAAACATACAATTGTAGGTGTTATGCAAAGAGCATAAAAATATTGAAATTAAGCATACAAGTATATATACATATATATACTGTGTATGTAATATGTAAAATATAAATAAATGGTACATTAAAAGTAATAAATAGGAAGCATTTATAAACTTCTAGAAGATTTTAAATTGGACCATTTAAAACAGCAATGAAAGAAAATATCAAGAATTAACATCAAAGAACAAAACAGCACGGGAAACAGGCCCTTCAGCCCAACAAGCCTGCGCCGCCACACCTCTACCCGTGATCCCTGTCCATGTTTATAAATCTATGGATTAAAAACCAAATTTGAGACAATTTAGGGAGAATTTGTTTTGCCAAATAGCCAAAGAGCACATCTTTGAGATGTAGGAGGAAACTGGAGCACCCGGAGAAAACCCACGCAAGCACGGGGAGAATGCGCAAACTCCCACGGACACAGGCCCAAATCCATGTATCTGCACAGCACAGCGATAGTCATTGAGCTGTTGTGTTGCCCATCAAATGGTCCAGGTCAAGCGCACACTAATGACGTGAAGCACTAGGATACCCTCAAAAAAAAAAATCCGAGAGCAGCCCTCTCATGACCCATCGCGTGTATGCCCCTCGTTAGACAACAAGGTGGACCAAAGCACCTGTAGGATAAAAACAAGTACATCAATATCATCATCTATTTACACACTTCCCAGGGACTCCCAAGGCTCATGATCCCTATTTTAAATCAGTCTTCTATACCCCTCCATTCCCATTCTGTTCATGTGCCCATCTAAGTATTTCTTAAATAACTCCAGAGTACCTGCCTCCACCACTTTACTTGGCAGCGCATTCCATACCCCCACCACCCTCTGTGTAAAAAAACTCCCTCTAGCATCCAAATTATACCTTACCCCCCTCCCCCTAAGCCCGTGACCCCTCGTGCTATTAGAGTCCATCCTAGGAAAAAGCTTAACCCTGTTTACTTTATCTATACCCAGGAACAATTGAGCTTTTTTACAAAATAATACAGCCTATTTCTGTCAATGGCATATTGTTTTTAACAAATAAAATTACAAAGTGAGGGATACTGTCATTCTAATGTCATATGCTTTTAAAAAAATCAAGCACTAAATCTGTACTTTTCAAAAATATTTACCATTGATTATCCCAGATACTTCATTTGCTAAGGTTCTAAGGTAAACATTAAATAACATCTTTTGATGCTTTCCACCTTAATGAAAAAGTGGGTAGACAAACCATCTTTGCTTGTTTTAAAGCTAAAATGCATTATGAATCTAGTTTGAATAAATCAATGCTTTATTTGTACATTTAATTATTATGATAATGAGAAAGGCAAGACACTATCAACGAAAACCATGTACTTTTAATAAGGTACCGTTGACATTATTGTTTCAGCTACATTTGATATCAATATTAGAAATGTTGATGCAGCACAAGTTGTGAATCCTGTCCTAAGATTTGCAAGTTTGAAATATACTCACCGTGTTCTCGGGGTCAGTTTTGTAGGAGACAACAGTCCATCACTTTTATATGGACTTTTCAGAGGAGACACATAAATGTTATTCCCACCTGGCACACGCAATGGAGAGTTTGGAAAACCAAATGAACTTCGAGGTACTTGAGGAATTGGTGATAGTGTCGGTGGCTGTTTGAAAGAGATATTAACATGGCTCAAAAACACTCTAAATTCTAAAGTGTAGGAGGCCATTAGGCCCATCACGTCTTTGAAAGAGTTACTCAATGGTTCCACTGTCCGTTCTTCCTTCGTGAATTGATGTGAACATTAAAAATAGCATTACAGTAATTATCTATTTAATATTAAGCAATATATTTCAGAAGGATTAAGATAGACATTAATAATTCAAAGGGGACAATACTGTACTATAAAAGCAAACATAATCACTTCATTCTGTAGTGGCTGAACGTAAAACCCTATTGCATTGCATTAAATAGCAAGGATACAAAAATCTGTTGGAGTATAATCAAATCAGTACATAAAATGAAAGTCAGTACATTTTGAAATATTAAAGAAGAATACTCGATTTTTGTTAAAACAGACTGCAATATTTCCTGGTGTCATTTTATTCAGTCATAAGCATTAAGGCACTTAAAAAAAATGTTGAAAGTGATTAGCTACTTAGCTGATACATGCAGGGACATGTAATCCATCTTGCTGTTTTGTGCAGAACTATGTATTATTGTTACTTACGCGTGTTGAAGCATACTGCAAAATGTTGGTTTTCAGCCTCTGCATGAATACCAGGTTGTAGAAGCCAATAATGGAATCATATTGCCCTTCTTTGATGAGCACATGTTTGAAGGTCTCAAGGAGAAAGAAAATGAATGGCTTAATTAAAATGTTTATTAATAAAAATAGCTGCACTAAAAGTACCGTAGCCCTAAGATTTGAGTAGAATTTGTTTGATGAGTTAACATGCTGAAAGTTGACCCACAGCATTAAAGCAGTTTTTTATAAATTGTTCAGTAGAGATTCCATCAATGATATTTGGCAGTAAATCAGATGACATGAAGGGAAGTGGGGGAGAGGAGGAAAAGCGGGGGGGGAATGCGGCGAGTGGGGGAGGAAGGGTCGAGGGAGAAAGGGAGTGGAAGAAACCTGGAAAGGTCAAGGGAGTGAGAGCGGAAGGGGGCCCGGTGCGAGTGGAAGGGAGCACGGAGGTGGGAGATTAGGGATCGAGAGAGCAGAGGTCGAGGGAAGAAGTAATGAGAGGGAGTGAGTGAAGAATTGGTCAAGATGGAAGGTGAGGGCGAGAGAGGAAGGAAGGAGTTGCAGGAAGGGGGCGAGGAAGGAGAGGAGGAGGAGAGAAAGGAAAGGACAGTAGAGAGAGAGAGAGAGAGAGAGAAGGGGAGGGAGGAAGGATCAGAGGGAGGAAAGGATGGGTTGATGAAGAAAGGAGGGGGGAACAAAGGAATATAGGAATGGGGGCCAAACCACAAATTAGTACAAGCAGACATGGGTTTTTCTTTTCTTAAATTTTTTTGAGTGGAGGATTAGAGAATGCAGCATAATCACTAATAAAACAAAATTGAAGCTTTAAGTTACCTCTTGACTTGAATTTTGCAGATCCTTGTAGGCAGTAACGATAGTCTTGAACCTAAGGTCTATGTTCTTTACCTTGCAAATGGCATACATGGAACACATCATTATCTGTTAAAACACAATTAAGCATGTTAATACATGTAGAATATATAGAAGAGATTCTCAAAACCCTTTCATGACTCATACTTCTCATCAAAATCTTGGGAAATACTATAATCCATTAGTGAAGAGGGAGCAGCAGGCTATTTTGAAAATCATAATACAATCAAGCAGAGTTGGCATGGTTTTTATGAAAAGAAAAATCATGCTTGACAAATTTCTTAGAATTATTTTAGGATATATTCAAGCCTCCTTGAAATAAAAGCCAACATTGTATTTGCTTCCTCTACTGCTTTCTATTCCAGGTCATGACCATTTACCGCATAAAAAAGTTTTTCTTCTCATTCCCCATATCTTTTGCCAAATATCTTAAATCTGCAAAAAGGACTCACATTTATATACTACTTTTCATGACCAGCCGACATTTCAAAGTGCTTTGCTGTCAATGAAGTGTCTTTGAAGTGCAATCGCTGCTGTAATGTAGGAAAGGCAGCACAAACTCAACGAACAACAATGTGATAATGACCAGATAATCCGTTTTCTTGTAATGTTGATTGAAGGTTAAAAATCAACCAGTGCAACATGGATAACTCCCTTACTTTTCTATGAACTTATACCATAGGATCGTTTATATCCAAACATGCAGGCAGATGAGACCTTACTTAAAATGTCTTATCTGAAAGATAACATTTCCACCAACACAACACTCCCTCAAATATAAACCTTGATTTTTGTCCTCAAGCCCTAGAGTGGAACTTGAACCCATTTGTAATTCAGAGGTAAGTTTTTAACTGAGTCATAGTTGACAGTGTCCCTCAGTCCTTGCACCATTATCTAATGGGAGCAAAGTCCCTCATGGGAAGTTAGTAGAAAAGGTCAAGGCTCATGGGATACAAGGACAGGTAGCTAGATGGATAAGTAACTGGCTTGGTAATAGGAGACAGAGAGTAATAGTGGAAGGGTGTTTTACTAGCTGGAGGTCGGTCACTAGTGGTGTGCCGCAGAGCTCGATACTGGGACGTCTTCTATTTGTAATATATATAAATGACTTGGAAGAGGGAGCAAGTGGAGTGATCAGCAAGTTTGCAGACAATACAAAGATGGCTGGACTTGCGGATAATGAGGAGCATTGTCAGGTGATGCAGCAGGACACAGGCTGGTAGCTTGGGCAGATAGATGGCAGATGGAATTCAATCCTGATAAATGTGAGGTGATGCATTTCGGGAGAAACAATGTAGGGGGGAGGTATATGATAAAGGGTAGACCTATTAAGAGTACAGAAACACAGAGGGACCTGGGGGTGCAGGTGCACAAGTCTCTGAAGGTGGCAGAGCAAGTGGAGAAGGTTGTGAAGAAAGCATATGGTATGCTAGCCTTTATAGGAAGGGGTATAGAGTACAAGAGCTGGCTTTTAATGTTGCAGTTGTATAAAACGTTGGTTAGACCTCATTTGGAATACTGCATCCAGTTCTGGTCGCCTTACTACCGGAAGGACGTGGAGACTCTGAAGAGAGTGCAGAGGAGGTTTACCAGGATGCTGCCTGGTATGGAAGGTCTGAGTTACGAGGAGAGGTTAGGCAAATTGGGACGGTTTTCCTTAGAAAGACGTATATTAGAGGAGATCTAATAGAGGTGTACAAGATTATGAGGGGTATAGATAGACGGACTCAAATAGCACGAGGATCATGGGCTTAGGGTGAGGGGGTAAGGTATAATTTGGATGCTAGAGGGAGTTTTTTCATACAGCGGGTGGTGGGGGTATGGAATGCGCTGCCAAGTAAAGTGGTGGGGGCAGGCACTCTGGAGTTATTGAAGAAATACCTAGAAGGGCACATGAACAGAATGGGAATGGAGGGTTATAGAAAAGTGATTTAAAATAGGGATCATGAGCCTTGGGAGTCCCTGGGAAGTGTGTAAATAGATGATGATATTGACGTACTTGCTTTTATCCTACAGGTGCTTTGGTCCACCTTGTTGTCTAACAAGGGGCATACACGCGATGGGTCGTGAGAGGGCTGCTCTTGGACTTTTTTCGAGAGTATCCTAGTGCTTCACATTGTTAGTGTACCCTTGACCTGGACCATTTGATGAGCAACACGACAGCTCAGTGACTATTGCTGTGCTGTGCAGATACATGGATTTGGGCCTGTGTCTGTGGGAATTTGCGCATTCTCCCCGTGTGCTTGCGTGGGTTTTCTCTGGGTGCTCCGGTTTCCTCCCACATCCCAAAAATGTGCTCTTAGGCTAACTGGCAAAACAAATTCTTCCTAATTTGTCTCAAATTTGGTTTTTAATCCATAGATCTATAAACATAGACAGGGATCACGGGTAGAGGTGGGAACATCAGGGCGGTGACACGGGCTTGTTGGGCCAAAGGGCCTGTTTCCTGTGCTGTTTTGTTCTTTGTTCTTTGATATTATAGAGTGAATGAAGAATCATCAGCACATGTAATGGATTTCAAAAGGTACCAAGTGAACAGTGAATATATTAGCAAGGATTGATGATTGGCTAAGAGGAAACAGGTTACTTCAGATTGGTAAACTCAACTAGTGATCAATGCTGGGGCCTCAACTATTAACAACCTACGTTAATGACTTGGATGAAGAGGCCAAGTTGACTGTAGTAAAATTTGTTGATTATAGAAAGATATATGGGAAAGTAAGTTATAAGGAGGACACTAAGAACCTTCAAAATGAAATAGAACCGTTAAATTTGGCTGTTGGAGTATGATGTGGGAAAATGTGAGTCGTGCATTTCAGTTGGAAGTATATCAAGGTAGCATGTTATTTAAATGGGGAGAAAAATACTGCAAGATAGCAGGATCTGTGTTAGCTAGCATGCAGGAACAACAAATAATTAGGAAGGCAAATAATGTTGGCTTTTATTGCAAGAGAGAAGAAAGAATCTTGCTGCAACTATATGGAACATTGGTTTTGGTTTCTTTACTTAAGAAAGCATACACTTGCATTGGAAATAACTTAGAGGAGATTCATTAGGCAGATCCCTGGGATGAAGGTGTTGTCTTATGAGGAAAGTTTGAGCAGGTTGGGCTTATACTCACTAGAATTTAGAAGAATGTGATGTGATCTTAATAAACACAAATTTCTGAGAGGATTTGACAAGATGGATGCTGAGAGAATGTTTCTGTGAAGGGGAATTACAACTAGGGACACAATTCAAAGATAACAGATTTCTCATTTAAGACAGAAATAAGGAAGAATTTATTTTCTCAAAGGATCATCAGTATTTGGAATTCTCTTCTAGAGGGCACTGGATATTCATTGAATATCCAGTAAGAAGTCTCACAATACCAGGTTAAAGTCCAACTAGTTTACTTAATAGTAAACTCACAAGCTTTCAGGGTTTGCCCCTTCATCAGGTAAAGTCCAACCAGTTTATTTGGAATCACAAGCTTTCAGAACTCACCTTCATCAGGTGAGTTATAAGAAACAGGCAAGGAAGTACTGTTACAGCCACAACAGATCATGAACAGGCTTGATGGGCTGCATTTTTTATAATAAAGCATGAAATTCTGGGTGAAACTACAGGCTCGTGCCAAACACTGCCTGGCAGATAGCCCTGCCAATCACATATTGCTTATAGTTTCAAAGAACATTTGGAATAAAATTAAATGGAAAGGCTAAATATTTAAAGATACATATATTTTACAGATGGATTCGGGTCAGATGGGAAGTAAAAAAATCTTTGATTTAAATCTAACCCATCCGGAACATGCCCATTTCTAATTTTAATAGAAATGCGACAGGCTTGAAGAACCAACCTGCTCATTTAAACATTTTAATTAGGCTATACATCTTGGATTTTCTGTTTCAGCTGTAATGTTAGTCAAATTAATTTCTCATGCCTTGTACAACCTATCAGCTAAGAGAGGCAAGGGCTGCCCAGTGGACCAAGCAAAGATTATTTTCTGTACAGTTCAAGTATCAAGAAGAGAAAATGTCAGGCCATGAGTCGCCCCTTCTGGGAGTCAATGGTAGTCACACTCCTCTTTTTATCAACATCCCTCTTGATCTCTCTGGATTCCACCCGCCACATCGATGCTCCACAATTTCCTGATGCTCTTTGTCCCCATTCTTGCTGGTCCCAAAGACATGGATTTCTCCATCCCTCCCAAGACCAACCACTGCTGTCTGCAAACTTCCCATCTCTCTGGCCCTCCATTAGCTTGTCTTCACAATCCCCAATTTCTCCAATCCACCACCCATCAGTGCTCTACCCTGGAACAATCTCTCTCACTGGCCTGAAAGTCATGTACCCCTCAACCCAAGATCATTCCAGTTCCCAATTGATCATTCAAACCCCTCCTTCCCTCTCTCTCCAACCATGCCAGCTCCTCCCTCCCTCAATACTCACAGATAGCAGCCTGGTGGAGAAGGCCTCTCTGTCCAATAGATAATAAGCGTCTCAATTTTGCAGGTTGTGGTCAGGAAACAGATTTCAAAAGTATTTATTTAGTGGTAGCTCTCAGCAGAGGAAAACAATCCAGGGTTGTCAATTCTGATCCTCTTCACAAGCTACAATGTTGTATTTAGTTGCGATAACACCACAGTTGATTGACCTGTTAACCCTCAGCATCAAGACTCATACAATTTCTGACTGGAATCTCTGCACAGCATTCTCCCCTTTGGGGAAGCATGTTCTTCTGCTCAGTGTTTCTTAAAAACAAACAAGCTGCAATTGGGAGTTCAGAAGTAAACAACATTACTGGTACAAATGTCTGTTCTCCACATTATGCAGTAAGGTATCAAATAGCCTCATTGGAAGACAGTTCCATCATCTATAAATGAATTAAAGAGCAACAGTACCTGATCTAAGTGTCTGTCTCTCATAAGTTCATACTCATTTCCTAAGGTGTGTTGAAAGAGCGTCCATATTATAGCTTCCAGCTGAGGATGCTCAGATGGCAGACGAAGATGATTGCAGAGGGTGTTCAGTCGAAGATATGCCAGTCGATACACTGCACAAATAATGCATGGAAAAAAATAAAATTAGTTTGTGCTCAATATAATTGTTTTCATTAAATATAACATTTTATTACCAAAGAATTACATAGAAACCACCAAAAATGATTTCATATAATTCTGTGGAATAATTTTGGATTTAAATTAATTTTACGTTTAAAATGGGAAGATGTTTTGCATTCCTATTGGTATTATATTCCTTAGTCTTTCAATATATTTTTTCTGACCTGGATTATCAAATTAACCAGCTGGAAAACCCACTGGCTGGGCATTAGAATAATTCATTAGTTTTTGGAGGATTAGTTTAGGAAAAAAAAATGCAAATCTTTTGATTGAAATTCTCTTGGCAGGAGTTACTGAGTAAAGTGTACAAATGATTACATTAGTGCAAGCCCTTTCAAAAATAGGTCAAATATATTCTTATAAAGCACAGGACAGAAGAAGTTTGAAAGTTACATTTTTGGGTGAAATAATGATTTTACTATTATGGTCTATTTGCTAAGCCAGTTAAAGAAAATTATTTTTCTTCCAGACAAAGAAGACATTCCTGTTTATTCAGGCACCTTAAACAGCTTTATTCCTTTTCTACTCACACCAATGTATCATTTAAAATTATAGAAACAAAACAAATTCAGTCCAAGACAGTATAAGGTTCTTTGTACATATAAAGGGCCATTATTTTTAACGTTCCAGCACCAATTTTTTGAAGTCAGTCTGTGAGAAAGAGATAAAGGTCTTCTACATAGGGATGATTATTGCATTGTCAGAAACCTTTTTAAACCTCTAATCTTTAACAAATGTTATAAATAGCATGTTCTTGGGTAATTTATTGCTTATTTAAAATCTTGATAAAAACCTGGAGAGCCTTTCCAAAATTGCCATCTTTTTCAGTTGTTTTGACAGAGTCAATGGTGGAAAAATATTTAAGGACATCCTCCAGTGTACCACAATTCTTCTTCAGTTAGTATCAGGAGTCCAGTTGTGGAGGGCAGAATCCAGTAACCCAAAACAACCAGGCCCTTAAAATGGCATGTATACCATTACATCTGTTTTTCTGGTGATTCCCTTTTGGTTGTCTTCAATTTTCATTACCCAGACATTAGCAAAATAACATCAGGAAGTTTTTCTTAAACCAGAGTTGGAACATTTGCATACACATATATTAGACCTACCAATGATCATTAAAATAGTGCTTGAACTATTTTTAATGTTAGCCTCCACAATTCAAAACTGCTTAAGCTACCAGAACCAAATAACAAATCTAATAACCTCTCACATCTGTTTTAAAAAAAAATCTCAAACTCACCTAACTTTCATCTATCTCTTACTTCATTATTTCTACTTAACTTCTACTCATCACTTTCCTGTTTGCCATCCCTCAACTGACATTCTAGTTGTCCCTTTCCTGAGCTCTCACTTGTAGCAGTTGATGAGGTGATAAGGATGGTGTTGTGTGGCACAGCTTGTTGAAAGCATCAAAAGGGATTGGGAGAGGGAAGTGAGCAAGAGAGCACAAACAGGTCAGGAGAGGTGTAGAATGGGAGGGAATGAGGGTGTTGGGAGAGTAAAGGAGTGAGCAAGGGAATTGGGAGGGGAAAGCAATGAGAAGGAGAGAATGATGGAATCAGGAGAGGAAAGTGGCAACAGGAAGGAGTCAGGAGAGGAAGGCAGGGAGAGGAGGGAGTTGGGAGATAGTGGTGGTGAGCAGGAAGGAGCAATGTTGTCAGAAAAGGCAGTGAGCAAAGCAGCCAGAGGTGATTAAAGAATAGACTCTGTATGCACAGTTACGGTATGGTGTATATGCAATAAGCATGCTAAAACAAAAACACGCTATCAATACTACTATTCTGCTATGATCTTAATTGTGGCAAAGCAGCCACAGGATTAGACAACATTATGACTACTTCCTATTTCTCCCAGAATCATTACCAAAAACCAAGAAGAATATTTGTGCACTGACGTACGTTTTTTGTAGAAGAGAGAGAGTGAGGTAGATTTCTGAGGTTTTTGCTGAGACTGAGACTGGAACTGAGATTGGCTGGCAGATGGTGTTTCAATCTTTGCTTGCTGCATGGGAACGGCATGTGCTGCACTGAGCCCATTTTTCTGTGGGGATCTGTCCGGATGAAGATAACTGTGAATGAACAGAAGATGCCAAAAGTGACTGAACAACTCCTATAAAAGGGAAATAAATTCATTTAGACAGTTATGTACGTAATTCAATTACTTGCTTCAACAACTTCAAGCATTTAATATCAGCTTTCAGTGAAACACATCCTCTACACATATACTTACAGGTCAGCAGCGGTGTGGTTGTGCTGGAGTGGTTGTCTGAGGGTACTAGTAGGTTCAGGCTGATCTGGCTGATCTTCCTGTTCTTTTTGGTGCCTAAGTATGTCAAATAAAGGCGAGTCCTGAAATTAATAAGCACAGAGAACATATTAAAAAAAAAGTGAGAAAATCCCTCATTTTTGCAAGAAATAATTCTATAATGTCGGGTTGGATGAATAAGCAAAGGGTTAGGAATTTTGCAAAAAAAAATACAGCTTAGATAGGATGAGTTGATGTAACATCACATAACTTTGTAAATGAGAGAAACTCTCTTAGTTTGACACAAGTAGAGGGCCAATCAAAATATTCTAATCATTTTTTCACCTTGCATAATTAAACATGGAGAAAACGGCATTATCTGAAAAAATATTAACTGCACAGGTAAAGCACTAATTTTCCAATAGATTAACAATAGAAACAGAGTAGTCTCAGTAGTTTTTTTTTGCCCCAACCCAGTACTGAAATTCCTTAAAATATATGTTTACAGAAGTAAATAAATGGAAATGGTATGAGGAAATACAAATTTAAATGCAGGGGAAAGGAAAGAGACAAAATTAGTGAGTGAGGGTAAAATGAAAGAGATTTGAAATTAGAGCTATGCTTACAGGAACATTCTAATAAAATGTATCAAATCTCCAAAACATCTTTGTTATTTTGAGCAGGGTCCTGGTACAGTTTGCATTACAATACCAAGACCCTGTACAGTACTGCAACTGTAGTCAAGCATGGCCTGCAGATTGATAGAATGAAGTATGTACTGAGTCCCATCACTACAGTTAGAAAACAATGAGTAAGGGAACATCATAGTATAATACTCCACAGAACACAGCCATTTAGCCAGTATTTGTGCTTGCTCTTTGAAAGAATTATCAAATTAGTCTCATTCTTTCCTTATAGCCTTGCAAATTTTTCATTTTCAAGTACATGTTAACAACAATTTGTAGTTATATGCGCATCTAGTGTAGTGTAATGCCCCAACATGTTTCAAACCAATGATTATTAAACATACCAAACACACAAATTGATTTCATGATATGCTGCCAAAAGCTGGGTCAAAGCAGCAAGTTTTAAAGGGTATTTTAAATTATGAGAAGATAGAGAGATGGAAAGACTTAGTTAAAGTGAAATTTCCATAATACTTTGATTGTTGAAGGCACGGATGCCAATATTGCAGTGATGGCCCGAAAGGCCAGAACTGGAAGAGCTCAGGGTTCTAGAGGAAGTTTAAAGTAGAGGTAATGTAAAGATTTGAAAGCAAGAACGACAACTTGAGGCTTTGCTGGACTGGGAGCTACTTTCTTGGAAGATTAAGGAAATTAATCGTATCAGCTATAACTCTCACCAATTTTTACAGATGCACCACAGAAAGACATTCTTTCTGGTTGTATCACAACTTGGTATGACTCCTGCTCTACCCAAGGGATGGCTTTGTTGCACAATGGTTAGCACCGCAGGTTCAGAGCACCAGGCACCGAGATCCAATTCCCAGCTTGGGTCACTATCTGTGTGGAGTTTGCACGTTCTCCCCATGTTTAAGCGAGTTTCCTCCGGATACTCCGGTTTCCTCCCACAGTTTGAAAGACATGCTAGTTACATCATTGACCCGAACAGATGCTGGAGTATGGCAACTAGGGAATTTCACAGTAACTTCATTGCACTGTTAATGTAAGCCTTACTTGTGACTAATAAAGAAACTTCAAAAGACCATAAGGAACTACAAAAGGTTGTGAATGTAGCCCAATCCATCACACAAACCAGCTTCCATCCACTAACTCTGTATACACTTCTTGCTGCCTTTGCAAAGCAGTCAAACATAATTAAAGAGCCCCACACACCCCAGATATACTCTCTTCCATTGGGAAAAAGATACAAAAGTCTGAGGTCACTTATCAACTGACACAAGGACAACTGCCATTAGATTTTTGAATGGACCTATCTCACATTAAGTTGATTTTTCTCTACACTCTAGTTATGAGTGTAGCACTATCTTTTGCATTCTCTGGTTTCCTTCTCTATGAATGATATGCTTTGTCTGTATAGCATGCAAGAAACAATACTTTTCACTGTATATTAATACGGGTGACAATATTAAATCAAATCAAAGATGGTGATTTATAAACAGGGCTTGGTGCTAATTAGGATATAAGCAGTCAAGTTTTGGAAGACCTGAAGCTTACAAAAGCCAGCCAGCAGAGCACTGAAATACTGCAGAGTATGGGCATACAAAAGCATAGAGAAGGGTGCATATAAACTGAGATAAGTACAGAGATGGGGACACATTCCTATGGAGATTGAAGTAGGTGATCTTACATAGAACACTACAGCACAAACAGGCCCTTCGGCCCACGAGTTGCGCCGATCACATCTATATCTATCAATCCACAGACCTATCTATAACCCCCTATTCCATTCGTTCCCACATACTCATCCAGAAGTCTTTTAAAAGATCCCAGCGAGTTTGCCTCTACCACCTCCGATGGCAGCCAATTCCATTCACTCAGCACCCTCTGAGTGAAAAACTTACCCCTAACATCCCCTCTGTATTTGATTCGCTGACCTTAAATCTGTATCCTCTCGTAGTGACCATTTCAGCTCGGGGAAATAGTCTCTGAGAGTCCACCCTATCTATTCCTCTCAACATTTTATAAACCTCTATCAAGTCGCCTCTCAACCTACGTCTCTCTAGTGAGAACAGTCCCAGCTTCCTCAACCTATCTTCATAAGGCCTGCCTCCCAATCCAGGCAGCATCCTTATAAATCTCCTCTGCACTCTTTCAATAGCCCCTACATCCTTCCTATAGTGAGGCAACCAGAACTGCGCACAATACTCCAACTGGGGTCTGACAAGGGTCTTATACAGCTGCATCATTACCTCCTGACTCCTAAACTCAATTCCTCGATTAATGAAGGCCAGTACACCATACGCCTTCTTGACCACTTCCTCCACCTGCGAGGCTGATTTAAGAGTCCTACAGACCCGGACCCCAAGATCCTTCTGCTCTACAACACAGCTAAGACTCCTACCCCTTATATTGTACTCCTTCATCCCATTATTCCTGCCATTCCTTAGTGATGGAGAGGGGAAGGGATCAGAAGCTCAGCTCAGTCTCAAACAGGATGCTAAGACTTGAACTTTGCGGTTCAGCTGGAGACAATTGCCTGAGGGATGGAGTTGAGTTTGTGATGCAGACAATGAGTGGGACTTTCCAGTTGCATCTGACCTGAGACTGGAAATTCCCACCTGAGGTCAACAGACCTTTAAATGGGCTATCAAAGTTTCCATCCTGCCTGATTCAAATCCCGTGGCAGGTGGGACTGGAAAATTATCCCAATAGCTGTGGTCTTCTCAATATCTAATTGAAGAAATTACTGTATATCTCGAGTGTGACAAATCAGAAGCAGTACAGAGGTCAGGAAAGGTGCTGGTGAAATAAAGCAGAATATGTTCAATCCCCTTTAGAAAAAGTTAGTATTGCTGAGCACACTTTTGGGTAGTACATACTAACATCATAACAACTTGCTGCATAAAAAAATAATTTTCCCAGATTTTTCACCAGTTATTCTAAATTTGTATTGTTTAGTTAATAACAGTCCTACCAATAAAACATTTTTTTCATCTATTCCAAGAGAACCCACCATAATTTTGATCATCTCAATCAAATCCCCTGCCCTTTAACCTTCCATTTTCTGGGAAGGACATTTCCAGCATTTCTAGTCTTTGTAGATAACTCAAATCCCTCATCCCTGTTACCATTCTAGTAAATCACATCTGCAGCAGTGGCAACGTTTTAACATCATTCCAAGTACTGGACACAATAACCCAACTGAGATCTAATGAAGATATCTATAATATTTTTGTTCTGCATATCTTAGAAGTGGTTCCATTGACATAATCCTAATTCAGTAAGTAAACTGAAAACAATGGTTCTAGTCGGTTTCAAATATACAGCCTATATTGCATAAATCATTATTTTTCTCAGTTGTACTAGAATTATCTCACCACAAGATCCCTACTATGCAGAAAGAGGCTATTCGGCCCATCAAGTTTATACCAACTCTCCAAAAGAACATCCTACCCATGTCACCCCATCTGCCCTAACCCCATCACCCTGCATATTTAACATGGTTAATTCATCTCAACTGCACATCTTTGGACTGTGGAAGGAAACCGCAGCACCCAGAGGAAGCTCTTGCAGACATGGAGAGAATATTTAACCTCCAGATGAGCAGTCACCCAAGATCAGAATTGAAACCAGGTTCCTGGTGCTGAGGCAGCAGTACTACCCACTATGCCACCCCCGTTAACAAATTTATAATCCTTCTGCTTCCATGTAGAGTATTGTGTGTAGTTTTGGTCAACTAATTACAGGAAGGATATTAATAAGGTTGAAAGAGTGCAGAGAAGGTTTACAAGGATATTGCCGGAAATTGAGAAGCTGAGTTACAGAAAAAAGTTGATAGGTTGGAACTTTATTCCCTTGAGCGTAGAAGAATGAGGGGTGATTTGATACAGGTGTATAAAATTATGATGGGTGTAGCTTAGTGAACGCAAGCAGGCTTTTTCCACTGAGGCTAGGGGAGGAAGAAACTAGGGGACATGGGTTAAGGTTGAAAGGGAAAAAATTTAAAGGGAACATTAGGGGGGGCTTCTTCATATAGAAAGTGGTGGGAGTGTGGAATGAGCTGCAAGATGAAGTGACGAATGCCAGCTCACTTTTAACATTTAAGAAAAACTTGGACAGGTACATGGATGAGAGAGATGTGGAGGGATATGGTTCAGGGGCAGGTCAGTGGGACTAAACAGAAAAATGGTTTGGCAAGCCAAGAAGAGCCAAAAGGCCTGTTTTTATGCTGCAGTATTCTATGGTTCTATGTATTGTTTTTATCTGTAAAATCTAAATAATTAAGTTAGTGTGAGGTGTATTTTAATTTTGTTAAATCAAACCGAAAAAGAAAAAGCTAGAAAATCTTAGAAGTTCTGGCAGCATCTGTAAGGAGAGAAAAGAGCTAACATCTCTGGACAACCATTAGCAGTCTTTTCCTTGATTTCTGTGGCTATGATTCATCTTTCATTCCTTCACCCTCCAGAATAAACATCTCCCACTTTCTATGCCTTTTAGCTTTGACAAAGGGTCATCTGGACTCAAAACATCAGCTCTTTTCTCTCCTTACAGATGCTGCCAGACCTGCTGAGATTTTCCAGCAATTTCTCTTCTGGTTTCAGATTAGCATCCACAGTAATTTGCTGTTATCCATTACTAATTCAAAGTTATTTTACATTTGAAAAAAATTCTAATCATTGAATAGTCTGTATTAAATTATTTTAATAAAAGAGCATGAGGCAAGTTTTACTCTTCACAAAGAAAATCAAAACCGATAACTTGATTTAAGTAGTGTAAACTGTATTTTTCCATCTTTATAGGAAGAAAAGAACAGGATGTATCTCAGGAGTCTTCTATTAATCACAGGGGGTTGAAGGTTAGGCCTACACTACATATAGTGGCTCTACATGGCAGAAAGTAAAGATGCAAACTATAGCTCAATGTCTTACAGGGATAAAACAACCAACTTGTTCAAAGCAGCATTTTCTTGAAGTAGCACTGGCAAGGTTGTGCAATTCATACAAGTAATAGCAAGAATAGTATACAGTAAGAAGTTTACAAACTAAGATCCTGGGTTACCAGCAAAGTTATCTTTACTTCGAATCCAAATGCACTCAGTCATGTTCAAACTAGCAGATCATAGGCTTCAGTGAATGTTGAAATTGGCAGCAGACAAAAATGTCCTGAGTTCAAGTACAAACAAGGCGCAAAACAATTAAAAATACTGTATCCAGTGTATATATCCTATGCTATTTTTCTTCCCCAAGGTTATCAGGCTCGTAGACACAGAAGACAGAGGGTGGTGGTTGATGGGAAATATTCAACCTGGAGTGCAGTTACAAGTGGTGTACCTCAAGGATCTGTTTTAGGGCCACTGCTGTTTGTCATTTTTATAAATGATCTAGATGAGGGTATAGAGGGTTGGATTAGTAAATTTGCTGACGATACCAAAGTGGGGGGAGTTGTAGATAGCGAGGATGGATTTTACAGTTTGCAGAGGGACATAGATAGGTTGCAGAGCTGGGCCGTGAGGTGGCAAATGGAATTCAATACGGATAAGTGTGAGGTGATTCACTTTGGTAGGAATAACAGGCATATGAAATATAGGGCTAATGGAAGGACCCTTAATAGTGTTGTCGAGCAGAGGGATCTTGGGGTACAAGTACATAGCTCTTTGAAAGTTGGCACCCAGATTGATAAAGTTGTTAAGAAGGCGTACGGTGTGTTAGCTTTTATTGGTAGAGGGATTGAATTTAGGAGCCGTGAGGTTATGTTACAACTGTACAAAACTCTGGTGCGGCCGCACTTGGAGTATTGCGTACAGTTCTGTTCGCCGCATTATAAGAAAGATGTGGAAGCATTGGAAAGGGTGCAGAGGAGGTTTACCAGGATGTTGCCTGGTATGGTGGGAAGGGCTTATGAGGAAAGGCTGAGGGACCTGAGGTTATTTTCATTAGAGAGAAGAAGGTTACGCGGTGACCTAATTGAGGCGTATAAGATGATCAAGGGATTGGATAGGGTGGATAGTGACAGCCTTTTTCCTCGGATGGTGATGACCAACACGAGGGGACATAACTTTAAATTAAGAGGTGGTAGTTATAGGACGGATGTCAGAGGCAGGTTCTTTACACAGAGGGTGGTGAGAGCGTGGAATGCCCTGCCTGCAGCAGTTGTGGACTCGCCGACTTTGGGGGCATTCAAATGTTCGGTGGATAGGCATATGGATGATATTGGAATAGTTTAGGTTAGAGGGTCCACTGGCCAGCGCAACATCGAGGGCCGAAGGGCCTGTACTGCGCCCAGTACAGGAACCAGTGTCCCTGGTTCAACCGCTCCACGTGTGCTGAGTTTCTGTAGGAAGTCCGTAGCGTCAAGACAAACTCACGGATGGCCTTGCTTTGGGCTTGGGTGATGCCCAAGCCATCAGGAGGTGCGTGAACACCAGATTCATCAACCGCACTTACAAGACAGTCCTGAACATCACCCAAGCACAAAGCAAGGCCATCCGTGCTCTTAAGACCAATCGCAACATTGTCATCAAACCAGCAAAGGAGGCACCACCGTCATACTGAACAGAACAGACTACTGTGAAGAAGTGTACCGACAACTAAACAATGTGAAACACTACAGACAGTTACCAGCGGATCCGACCAAAGAACACACTTGTCAACACAACACTCTGATCAAAACCTTTGATCCGGACCTTCAGAACACCCTCCAGACTCTCATTCCACGTACTCCCCGCATTGGAGATCTCTACTGCCTCCCAAAGATACACAAGGCAAACATACCTGGCCATCCTATCGTGTCGGGCAATGGGACCCTGTGTGAGAACCTCTCCGGCTATATCGAAGGCATCCTGAAACCCATTGTACAAAGAACCCCCAGCTTTTGTCTTGGCGCTACGGACTTCCTACAGAAACTCAGCACACGTGGAGCGGTTGAACCAGGGACACTCCTTGTCACAATGGATGTCTCGGCGCTCTACACCAACATCCCCCACGACGATGGTATTGCTGCAACTGCCTCAGTACTCAATGCCAACAACTGTCAGTTTCCAGATGCAATTTTACAACTCATCCGCTTCATCTTGGACCACAATGTCTTCACCTTCAACAATCAGCTTTTCATCCAGACACACGGAACAGCCATGGAGACCAAATTCGCACCTCAGTATGCCAACATCTTCATGCACAGGTTCGAACAAGACTTCTTCACGACACGAGATCTTCAACCAAGGTTGTATACTAGATACATTGATGACATCTTTTTCCTTTGGACTCATGGTGAACAATCATTGAAACAACTGTATGATGATATCAACAAGTTCCATCCCACCATCAGACTCACCATGGACTATTCTCCAGAATCAGTTGCATTCTTGGA
The DNA here is from genome assembly GCA_024679065.1 of Sphyrna mokarran. Lineage (NCBI taxonomy): Eukaryota > Metazoa > Chordata > Chondrichthyes > Carcharhiniformes > Carcharhinidae > Sphyrna > Sphyrna mokarran. The sequence goes on along the minus strand of JAGIQG010000013.1, from coordinate 75,415,343 downwards.
CACACGCATCTCCATCAAGGACGGTCACCTCAGCACCTCACTGTACCGAAAACCGACAGACAACCTCACAATGCTCCACTTCTCCAGCTTCCACCCTAGACACGTTAAAGAAGCCATTCCCTATGGACAAGCCCTCCGTATACACAGAATTTGCTCAGATGAGGAGGATCGTGACAGACACCTCCAGACACTGAAGGATGCCCTCGTGAGAACAGGATATGGCGCTCGACTCATCGATCGACAGTTCCGACGTGCCACAGCGATAAACCGCACTGACCTCCTCAGAAGACGAACACAGGACAAGGTGGACAGAGTACCCTTTGTTGTCCAGTACTTCCCCGGAGCGGAGAAGCAACGACATCTTCTCCGGAGTCTTCAACATATCATTGATGACGATGAACATCTCGCTAGGGCCATCCCCACCCCCCCACTTCTTGCTTTCAGACAATCGCACAACCTTAAACAGATCATTGTTCGCAGCAAACTACCCAACCTTCAGGAGAACGTCAGGAGAACAGTGACCACAATACCACACAACCCTGCCACAGCAACCTCTGCAAGACATGCCAGATCATAGACATGGACGACATCATCAAACGTGAGGATACCATTCACCAGGTACACGGTACATACTCTTGCAACTCGGCCAACGTTGTCTACCTAATACGTTGCAAGAAAGGATGTCCCGAAGCATGGTACATTGGGGAGACCATGCAGACACTACGACAGCGGATGAATGAGCATCGCTCAACAATCACCAGGCAAAACAGTTCCCTTCCTGTGGGCGAACACTTCAGCAGTCATGGGCATTCAGCCTCCAACCTGCAGGTAAATGTTCTTCAAGGGAGCCTTCATGACACACGACAGCGCAGAGTCGCTGAGCAGAGACTGATAGCCAAGTTCCGCACACGAGGACGGTCTTAATAGGGATCTTGGCTTCATGACACACTATCTGTAACCCCCGTAACTTGCCTGGGTTAGCAAAAAACCTCACTTACTGTGCTGTCTGGAGAAAATACACAATTCTCTAACCAATGCTCAGGATTCCCTTCACACACATTGTTAGCCACTTTAACACTTGAATAGCAGGTTAGATGTAAGAATTCGCATTCTAATCAGCAATCTGTAACTGTCTGTGTGAATGAGTGCCTCTGCAGATCAGAACACTGCATTTGCCTGACGAAGGCAAAAGCTCGCGGATTTACTATCAAATAAATTGGTTGGATTTAAAATTGGTGTTGTAAAACTTTACTGAGTTTACCCCAGTCCAACGCCGGCATCTCTACATCATGACTATTGAGAATTCCCAGGGCAGGATGGAGGTTGATCGCATCTTCAGAGGATAGGGTCAGAACTTTATGGTCCCAGAGGGAGAGCACCCGAATCTGAAAAGGCTTTTAGATTGAGGCAATCACCACCTCCTCATCACTTCCTAGTTGAGATGGAAAAAAACTTTATGCTCGTTTTTCACCCTATCCAGACCCACATTGCCAGCCTAAAATTTGAGGCTGAATAAGAAAAGGGTCTTAAGTGACTACTAAGTGGCCACTTACAGGCCTTCATAAGTGAAAGGGCTATTCTCTTGCCTAGGGCCCTGCCCATCCAAGCTTGAAATTGTATCCTGGTTGGGCAGGTAGGTTCCCCAAGGCAATCTTGTCTATTCAATTTTACACTGTCCACCACCTCAAAGCTCACCTTGGTGGAGTGTAAAATTCTTCCCCATTTTCTTCTTTCAACTTTATCTTTACCAGTTGTTCATCCTCAAGAACAAATGGTTATTGGGAAAGTGAAGCTAAGAATAAGTCATTTTATACAGCATAATAGCACCGTTGTGTCCCACCTCAGAAACAACGAAGCTCTGAAAAATACCAGAAATGCACCAGCAGGGTTAACGCTGAATGTCAAAACAAGCATGTAACAGTTTCAGAAAAAAAAGGACTGCTATAGAAAAAACAATTGCATGAAAATTACAGGGTGTTGCAAGTAATGAATAATTATAATGGGGAAGGGTTGAATTAGCTTAAGTAGCCTTGGATTGTAACAGTGAAAAGAGTGCAAGTTTGTAGCGGGTGTTTAGGAAAATTTTCTATATCAATATGTTTCCAGTCCAATGAGGAATGAGCCATTGCTGGATCTGGTTCCAGAGAACGAAGTTGATCAAGAGCCAGTGGGGAACATTTAGTGAACAGTGGTCATTGTGTCATGACATAAAGGTGGGCTAGGAAAAGGATAAGGAGCATTAGAATCAGAGGGCCAGTTTCAATGGAGTAAGAAAGGATCTACTCAGATTAATTGGAATTAAAAATCGGCAAGCAAAGCTACAACAGTGGACTTGCCTTCAAAGAGGAGATTACAGTTACAGTCAAGGTGCAATCCCACCAGGGGAAAAGGTAGAGCAAACAAACCCAGAACTCACTAGATCACTTAAGAGATAGGGAGTAAAATGAAGTAAAAATAGGGTGCATATGACAGATGAGGTGACTAATACAACTGAGATTCAATACAGAAGTTTCAAAAAAAAAAACGTGAAAATCCAAATAAGAGAAACAAAAGAAGTATGACAAGAAACCAGCAGCAATCTCAAAAAGGAATCACCAACATCTTCTGTGAGCAAATAAATAGCAAAAATATCATAGAATCCCTACAGTGCAGAAGGAAGGCATTTGGCCCATTGAGTCCGCACCAACCACAATCCCACCCAGGCCCTACCTCCATATCCCTACATACTTACCTGTTAATCCCTCTAACCAACGCATCTCACTACTCGAAGGGCAATTTTTAGCATGGCCAATCAACCCAACTCACACATCTTCGGACTGTGGGAGGAAACTGGAGTATCTGGAGGAAATTCATGCAGACACAAGGAGAATATGCAAACTCCACACAATGACCAAGCTGGGAATCGAACGCATATCCCTGGAGCTATGAAGCAGCAGTGCTAACCACTGTGCTACCGTGCTGCTTTACAAGAAGATGAGATTGATTATATACCTAAAAGGGATTTACACAAGGAGGCAACTTACTAAAGGAGTATTTTGCACTGTCTTTACCAAGTACTCACCAAGTTTCCTTAGGCAGCACCTTCCAAATACAGAAAGACAAGCATAGCAGATACCTGGTAACACCACCATCTGGAAGTTCCCTTCAAGACACTCATCATCCTGACTTGAAAATATATCACTCCTCTTTCATTGTTGCCGGTCAAAATCCTGGAATTCCCTCTCTAACAACACTGTGGGTGTTTCTATACTTCAGGGATTGCAAGAAGGCAGCTCACCACTTTCTGAAGGGCAATTAGGTTTCGGCAATAAATGCTGGTCTAGCCAGAAATGCCCACATCCCATAAATGATTTTTTTAAAGAAGTTAAGTAATGCTAGCACAACTTGTGAAGTGAAAATCTGGCTTAAGTAGGGGGTTGTTTGATTTTTTTTTAAATGAGAAAACAGAGAGGAATGCTATTTTGGTCAATATGGCTTTCCAAAAGTTATTTGGTAAAATGTCACAAAACACATTCATAATCAAAGTTAGAGATTTTGGAGTAAAATGGTTGGTAGCAGCACAGTTACAATATTGGCTGAGTGACAGGAACCTGAGTAGTCACAATTTTTAAACACAAAGTGTGGGTCTCATACATAACCACCACCAATGATTAAAACATGGTCATTACTAGCGTATCCTTGTAACTTAAATCAGTTCAGATCTGGGAATCCATCCCTCTCAAATTTTTAGGAATATATTAGCAGCACACCACATTGTGACACTGTAGAAGTATCACATTATCAAAAATAATTGTGCTTTTGATGTTAATGTCTTGCAGTATCTCATTTAGACAAATCCCTTGATTCTCCATTATTACTGGGAGGTTTTTAGTAGTTTCCCTGTGAAGACAGATTTGTTTTCTCTGCCATTTCCTTATTACCAATTATAAATTTTCCATTTGTAATGGAGCCACATTTGTTTTTATTAATCTTTTCCTTTTTATTTAAGATAAGCTCTTAGTCATTTTATATTTCTCACTAGTTTACAGTTTGTTAGTTCTTGTTAGTAATGTTGCAAACATTGAATATGGATGATAAAATGATGCAAACTAGATAGCAACCCTTGGCTACAAGCTCAAGGTGTACTTAAGACTTTGTTTTAAAAAGTTCAGTTCAGGATTCTAGCCAAAGGAGTAAAATCATTATTTGACGTAAGCATGCTTGGATGACAGCAGCAACAGGAAGACAAATGTACATGCAAAAGATTCAGAGACCTAAAATGATTGTCCAAAAATCTAATCACACATTTTGTTCAAAGCAGCAGAAATCACAATGCTAACCTGTAAATGCATATTGTGTATTTGAGTTTGTGATCAGAAAAGAGCACAGCTTCCTGCATAAGCTGCATAATATGAAAATGTAGTCATAGGCTATGTACTCAGAGTTTATGGCACGGAAACAGGCCTTTTGCCCCAACTTGTCCATGCTGCCCTTTTTTTTTTAAAATAACCTCTAAGCTAGTCCCAAATTGCCCATTTGACCCATATCCTCCTGTACCCATCTTATCCATGAAACTGTCTAAATGCTTTTTAAAAGACAAATTGTACTCACCTCTACTACTACTTCTGGCAGCTTGTTTCAGACACTCACCACCCTCTGTGTGAAAAAACTGTCCCTCTGAACACTTTTGTATTTCTCCCCTTTCATCTTAAATCTATGCCCTCTAGTTTTAGACTCCCCAAAGTAGCTTTGGGGAAAGAATATTGATTATCTAGCTGATCTATGTCCCTCATTATTTTAAGGGCCTCTATATGATCACCCCTCAGCTTCCTATGCTCCAGACAAAAAAGTCTCAGTCTATTCAGCCTCTCCTTATAACTCGAACCATCAAGTTCTGGTAGAATCCTAGTAAGTCGCTTCTGCACACTTTCTAGTTTAATAATATCCTTTCTATAATAGGGTGACCAGAACTATATACAGTATTCCAAGTGTGGCCATACCAATGTCTTGTACAACTTCAACAAGACGTCCCAACACTCGTATTAGTGTTCTGACTAATGAAACCAAGCAAGCTGAAGACCTTCTTCACCATGCTGTCCACCTATGACTCCACTTTCAAGGAGCTATGAGCATGTGCCCCTAGATCTCTTTGTTTTGTAACTCTCCCCAGTGCCCTACCATTAACTAAATAAGTCCTGCACTGGTTCAATCTACCAAAATGCATCACCACGCATCTACCTAAATTAAACACCATCTGCCATTCATCAGCTCACTGGCCCAATTAATCAAGATCCCGTTGCATTCTGAGATCTCACCGTCCTCTATGCTATCAACCTTGATATCACATGCAAACGTACAAACCATGCTCCTTTATAGCTTCAGGCTACGTTTGTAGTGAGGCATGGCACCCATTGGTGAAATAATTTGACATCTTATAGGGTGTCCAACAGTTGGGATGGTATTGGTTGCAGAATGTGTCTGTTAAAGAAGTCTTCATAGTCTTCTGTCTTTATTAACTACTTGTAACTGTATACAAGCACACTGAAGGATATAGGCATGGAGATATTTCCATTTCAAATCTTAACATATCTTTAGCTGGCACCATACTGATACTGAGTCAAGTGCCTTCTCATATCACTGTGGGCAGTGCTTTACTATTATAGCCAGCATGCCATAGTTGCAACTAGATAGCAGTCCATCACTTTCAACAACAAAAAGCAAAGGTGAGCATTCCACTCAACCTTTTTTTCCACCACTGGAGTGCTCTTCCTCAATCTCAGAAGATTTCTGGACAGCCCACAGGGAAGAAAAGAAAAAGTAACATCAAGAAAATCAACACCATCTTCATCCACCTCACAAGAAACAGCAATCAGATTTTCACACAACAGCCAAAACAACCTTCCACTACACTTCCTCCCAAGTCTTTTATCCTCTGCCTACAGACTTTCTTTAGTCTTACATTGTTATCTTTAAGTTATGCCAACATTAGTCCTAGTGCATTATTAGCATTACTACCATTCTCCCAACTCCCCCGCCTTCTCAAATCCTTGAAACTAAATGCACAAGTGGCTTGGAGGCAATTTAAGCTTGCCACATTTTGTTTGTTGATTTGTCAGAAAGATGATGAGCTCTATTGGTTCTGGTTCTTCTTGTTGGTTGGGAGGTTGGACTGGCATTTGGGTTTAGATTCATTCTTTTTTTCCATTATTTTATGTTGAACAATGACTGGTTCGGTTTGGCTGTTGTGTCAAAATCCAGTTGCTATTTCTTGTGAGGTGGATGAAGATAGTATTGATTTTCTTGTCTCTGCTTTCTCTTCTTTCTTCCCCATGGGCTATCCAGAAACCCTCTGAGGCTGAGGAAGAGAGCTCCAGTGGTTTAAAAAAAAAAGGTCGAGTGGAATGCTCACCTTTGCTTTTTGTTGTTGATGGTGATGGACTGCTACCCAGTTGCAATTGTGGCATGTTGGCAGGAGGTTACAGTGTTTTCACACTGGTTGATGTGTCAACTAGCTGTATCATTATCGTAGTTGCAGTGTCTGTGGGAAATTGTGTGGAGTTTTCTGCTGCAATAAAACTTCAGTCCTGAGCTTCCAGGCCTTTTCTGGTGAACGTTCTCAGCATCTAAAGCTTCTATTGGGAATTTCTTTCAGTTGAGAATCTGTTGAAAACATTCAGGGTCTTTGATCTGGAGCTGCCACATTTTGAGAGAGTGTTGGTTGCAGAACAAATCTATTAAAGAAGTCTGCATAGCCTTCTGCATATTAACAGCAAGTCTTTATTGACTACTTGTAACCACATATAAATATGCAGCAAAGGGTACAGGCAATGGAGCCATCTCCATCCTGGGTCCTAAAACGTTTCTGTGCAACACCATACTGACCTTCATCTACATCATGTGCCTTCTTATACCAGTGTGGGCAGTCCTGTACTCAGTTCCACATTAACCCTGTATGTGCCAGACCCTTCCACAACAATGGTCAAGGGGAAAAAGCAGGAGAGCAGGACAATTTTGGTAGTTATTTAAAAAAAAACTACCACCATCTGCAAGGACCTAGTCACATGTGTAATGGAGTACTCTCTCCTTGCCCTGATGAGTGCAAGCTTCTTGAACAACATTCAAGAAGCTTGACACCATCCAGGACAGAACAAGCTATCTGACAGAAACCTCAAAGCCAACATTCACACCCTCCACCATTCACGCACAGTGGCAGCATTGTGTTACATTTACAAGATGCACTATTGCAACTCATCAAGGCTCTTTTGATAGTACCTTCTTAACCCATGGCCACACTAGCATTAGATAGAACAAGGGTAGCAGATGCACGAGAACACCACCTACTGGAAGGATGTCTCTTCCAAACTACATATTATTCTGATGCTGTTCGTTTACTGTTGCTGGATCAGAATCCAGAACTCTCTTCCCAACTGTGGGTGTGCTTACACCACATGGACTGAACCTCAACACCACCTCTCAACAGCAATAAATGTTGCGTAAAAATGAAGAGGATTTACCTCATCCTTGCAGCCTACGGGCGATACATGCTAGCTAACCAGTAACCTATACAGTATACTCCTTTCATTGACATCATTTGCTTCAATCTATAATTAAATGGGCAGATCAGATATCAAGCAATGAACTGCACATGCAGAAAACTACATTTTAGCCTGAGAAAGTATGACTGATGCTAAATAGTACTGAGAACTCAACACAGTTGCTATGCTATGCAAGTCAGAACATGAAGATTTTATTAGCAAAAACGTATCTATGCATCTTAAGAATTATACTTCACATAATAAAATTCAAAATATTAAGATGATGAAGGAAAATCACTCACATCTATAACATTTTGAATGCTGATAATGTCTTAATTGATAAGTGAACAAAATACTCATACAATTATTAAAAAAGCCTAATTTCAACCAAGAGGAAGTTCAGGGTTTATATAAAACTTGAACTTATCCAGAGCCAAACTAAGAACGTATTCACCATCTCTAAAAACATACTAATTGATAATGGATAAAAGCACTGTGTAATATTTTCAGATGAGGGGTCCCCAGTATAGATTTCTCCAGACTGTGCATGATCAACTGACCCTAGTTAGAATGCGACAAATGACCTGGGGACGGGGACAGGCAATCAGCAAGGGTTCCAGTTTGTAATTGCTACTTGGGATCCTGTTACTGTAACATTGTACATCAATGTTGCCCAAGCATCAGATGTAGCTTGTGTGAGAGCACCTACATTTTCAATCATACAGGCTCACGTGTGAAGTATGAATGGTAAGCCGTCACTTTGTGACAGAGGTCCACCTGTATATGTGAAGACAAAAACTAGCCTGACCATTTTTTAAAAACCCATTTTGCTTACAAAGAATGCCAATGGTCATACAATCAAAGAATTGTACCAGTTTAGCTGAAGGCCTTTTGAGTTCTTACACAGTGACATCACTGCAAACAGGTCATCCCATAATTAATGCTGTGGATTTATGAGCTGGAGTTTGCATAGTATATTTGTGGAGTAATTTATACAATGTGATTACAATGCCAAGTTGGTCACAAAAATTCCATGACGTCAACTTTCTGCAAGTGTTTGGAGAGTTTTCAGTAATTTATGGGTGATGTTCAACATGAACACTTTTACCATGTCCATTTGGAATTATTCAGCAGTGCTTATGTGACCTGAATTATTCCCAATTAAACACAGCTGAGTTCATGAACCATCTTATTTGAGCCATTCCCGATTCCAAGCTTAAAAATGCATTCAAGCGCTCCCATTCCCTTCATAATTGGTTCTTAATTTAATCCTGTGATTAGCCAAAGCGTAAAACCTTAGAGCCGCAGGTTTGATCTGGAATCAATGCTCAGTTTGGTCTAAGATAGAATTATAATACAAAGTTACAGTTTGCAGCAATGCCACTGAATTACACAGTGTCTTTGTTGATCTCAGGATGTTCCAAAACACTTCAAACTAACTCTGTACTTTTGAAGTGTATTCTCATTGAAAATGCAAGAAACACAGCAGCTAATATGCACACAGCAAGATTGCATAACATAAATTGATCACCAGATGGCTTGTTTTTAGTTTCAAAGAGTGGTACAATCCCGAAAAGGCCCTATCAAGTCCCCATCAAGTCTGCACTGACAAAACTATACTAAATCTACTTTCCAGCACTTGGCCCATAGCCTTGAATGTAATGACATTTTAAGTGCTCATCGATGTGCTTATTAAAACTTGTGAGGTTTCCCATCTCTCCTATCCTTCCAGGCAATGCATCCCAGACACCAACTGCATCCAAATCCCCTCCAAACCTCCTGGCCCTCACCACTAACCATTCAACTAAGGGGAACACAGCCCACAAGGCTGTGTTCTCAGCCCCTGACTATAATCTTTATACACCTATGACTGAGTGGCCAAATTGCCCTCCAATTTGATTTTCAAGTTTGCTGACGACACCACTGCAGTGGGTCAGATTTCAAACAATGACGAGACAGAGTACAGGAATGAGATAGAGAATCTGGTGAACTGGTGCGGCAACAAAAAAAAGGAGATTGTCATCGACTTCAGGAAGCGTAAAGGAGAACATATTCCTGTCCACATCAATGGGGATGTAGTAGAAAGGGTTAAGAGTTTCAAGTTTTTAGATATCCATATCACCAACAATCTGTCCTGGTGCCCCCATGCCGAAACTATAGTTAAGAAAACTCACCAATGCTTCTACTTTCTCAGAAAATTAAGGAAATTTGGCATGTCAGTTACGACTCTCACCAACTTACAGGTGCACCATAGAAAGCATTCTTTTTGGTTATATCAGAGCTTGGTATGGCTCCTGCTCTGCTCAAGATCGCAAGGAACCACAAACATAGCCCAATCCACTGGCTCTGTCTACATTTCCTGCTGCCTTGGCAAAGCAGCCAGCATATTAAGGATACCACGCATTCTTTCTTCCATCTTCTCCTGTTGGGAAAAAGGTGCAGAAGTCTGAGGTCACATACCAACTGAATCAAGAACAGCTTCTTCCCTGCTAATGTTTTTTGAAAGGACTTATCTTGCATTAAGCTGATCTTTCTCTACACCCTACCTATGACTGCAACCCTATGTTCTACAATCTCTCGTTTCCTTCTCTATGAATGGTATGCTTTGTCTGAATAGTGCATAAGAAACAATACTTTTCACTGTATGTTTATGCATATGACAATAATAAATCAAATCAAAACTGTTGCCTCCTATCCTCCCTGTCCATGCTCCTCATAGTCTTATACACCACAATAGGTCTCCTTCAGCCTTCTCTGTTCTTAAAAAAAAAGACAACTTGAGTCTATCCAGTTGCTCTTCACAGATCAAATGCTCCATCCCAGGCAACGCCCTGCTGAATCCTGTCTGCATTCTCTCCAGTGCAATCACATCCTTGCCACAGTGAGGTGACCAGACCGCACACACTACTCCAGCTACAGCATAATCAAAATTTTGCTGCAACTGATAAAGAAAGGCAAGGTTGCGATATGCCTTCCTAATCTCCCTATTAACTTATCCTGCTGCCTTCAGGGATTTGCAGACAAGAATCCCAAGATTCCTCTGAGCTTCCTAATGGCCTGCCATTCATTATGTACTCACTTGTCTTGTTATTCCTTCCAAAGTGCATCACTTCACACTTTTCAGGGTTATATTTCATCTGTGATTGATCTGCTCACCTAACCAGCCTATCTATATCTTCCTGCAATCTAAGATTGCCTTTCTCATTATTAACTAACTTGCCAATCTTCATGTCATCTGCAAACCTAATCATCCCCCTCCACATTCTCATCTATATTGTGTTTTTATACATAGCAATGAGTTCCACAGATTCACCATCCTGTGGCTGAAGAAATTCCTGTCTTCTTAGTTTTAAAGGAATGTTCCTTCACTCTGAGGTTGTGCACTCATGTTCTAGTATCTCCCACTAGTGGAAACATCCTCTCCATGTCTACTCAGTAGGCCTCTCAGTATTGTTAAATCTCAATTAGATCCCCCCTTATCCTTCTAAACTCCATCAAGTATAGACCCAGACTCCTCCAAGGTTATCCAGTCAAACCAAGAACGCCTGGATGGAGGTAGCCAAACATGTCAGCAGACAGCCAGAGTGTCAACCAGAGGACCTGGATGCAATGTTGCAAGAGATTTAATTACCTTCTTTATTCTGACAAGGTAGGTGCAATGCCACAATCAAACAGAAGATCTCTAAATCTGTAGCTACCAGCAGACACGTCAGCTGAGCAGCATGAGGACACATGATGCTCCTGTATATGGGAGAAATGTGTGCCCAGAAAAATGAATGACCATCAGCAGGATTCAAAATTGTTATCAAGTACCTGATAACACTCATGGACATAGTTAAAATCTTAAAGACTGAATTTTTATTTTAAAATATGGAAAGCTCCTGCATGATCTGAACATTTGGGTCCTCAACTGGAATTCTTCTTAAAAAGGCACCTTAGAACTGTCAACAAGCAAGGCATCTTCAAAGAAATCACCTGAGGAAGAGCTGTTTGTTTATTTTGAACTGCAATTACTTTAAATGATGGAAGGGGGGAGATACTGAAAGGCAAAGGCTAGTGGCTTACTGGAAATCACATGAAGGAACCAAACTTTAAGTTTTGAATCTGCTGGTTTTGAAGCTGATCATAAGACATAGGAGCAGAATTAGGCCAGTTGGCCCATCGAGTCTGCTCCATCATTCCATCATGACTGATATTTTTCTCATCATGATGTAGAGATGCCGGCGTTGGACTGGGGTAAACACAGTAAGAGGTCTGACAACACCAATTTTAAATCCAACCAATTTATTTGATAGTAAACTTGCAAGCTTTCGGCTTTTGTAGCCTTCCTCAGGCGAATGGTCAGCAGTAGCACACATATCTGCATGTCTGCATGGTCTCCCCAATGTACCATGCTTCGGGACATCCTTTCTTGCAACGTATTAGGTAGACAACGTTGGCCAAGTTGTAAGAGTATGTACTGTGTACCTGGTGAATGGTATTCTCACGTTTGATGATGTCATCCATGTCGATGATCCGGCATGTCTTGCAGAGGTTGCTGTGGCAGTGTTGTGTGGTGTTGTGGTCACTGTTCTCCTGAAGGTTGGGTAGTTTGCTGCAAACAATGGTCTGTTTGAGGTTGCGCAGTTGTCTGAAGGCAAGAAGTGGGGGGGTGGGAATGGCCCTAGCAAGATATTCATCATCAAACAAGACTTCTTCACCACATGAGATCTTCAACCGAGGCTATACACTAGAAACACTGATGACACTTTTTTTCCTTTGGATTCATGGTGAACAATCATTGAAACAACTGTATGATGATATCTACAAGTTCCATCCCACTATCAGACTCACCATAGACTATTCTCCAGAATCCGTTGCATGCTTGGACACATGCATCTCCATCAAGGACAGTCACCTCAGCACCTCACTGTACCGAAAGCCAACAGACAACCTCACAATGCTCCACTTCTTCAGCTTCCACCCTAAACACGTTAATGAGGCCATCCCCTACGGACAAGCCCTCCGTATACACAGAATTTGCTCAGATGAGAAGGATCGTGACAGACACCTCCAGACGCTGAAAGATGCCCTCATGGGTGCTTGACTCATCGATCGACAGTTCCGACGTGCCACAACGATAAACGCACTGACCTCCTCAGAATACGAACATGGGACACGGTGGACAGAGTACCCTTTGTTGTCCAGTACTTCCCCGGAGCGGAGAAGCTACGACATCTTCTTGCCTTCAGACAACCGTGCAACCTCAAACAGACCGTTGTTCGCAGCAAACTACCCAACCTTCAAGAGAACAGTACCACAACACCACACAACACTGCCACAGCAACCTTTGCAAGACATGCTGGATCATCGACATGGATGACATCATCAAACGTGAGAACACCATTCACCAGGTACATGGTACATACTCTTGCAACTCAGCCAACATTGCCTACCTAATACTTTGCAAGAAAGGATGTCCCGAAGCATGGTACATTGGGGAGACCATGCAGACACTAAGACAGCGGATGAATGAACATGGCTCGACAATCACGAGGCAAAACAGTTCCCTTCCTGTGGGCGAACACTTCAGCGGTCATGGGCATTTGGCCTCCGTCCTTTGGGTAAATGTTCTTCAAGGGGGTCTTCACGACACATGACAGCGCAGAGCCGCTGAGCAGAGATTGATAGCCAAGTTCCGCACACATGAGTACGGTCTTAACAAGGATCTTGGCTTCATGTCACACTATCTGTAATCCCCATGACTTGCCTGGGTTAGCAAAAACACCTCACTTACTGTGCTGTCTGGAGACAATACACATCTCTCTAACCTGTGCCCCAATATTTTGGACCTCCATCTAAATGAGAAAAAAATGAGAAAAACTGGCTTAGCTTGTTTGAGAAGCTGCATTCCGCATTTAAATAGAAATTCATTTGCTGTGCCAACTCAGTTCCCATAAAGGAAAGTTTCTGCAATCCAAATCCTGGCTCATAAATTGATTATTGATTTGATTTATTGAAAATCATCATGATGACACTGTCAAATTGCAATGATAATGCAAATAATAATAATTATACTTATAATTCCTAACCTAGTTATAAATGAAAAATAAATTCAGTAGAGAACAAAGAACTACTTGGGTGGGAAGTCTTTTGGGGCCACTTCCATCCATTTGGGTGGGATTCTTTGTTCTCCCCATAAATTTCAAACTGACTAATGGCTTGACAGGCCTCTAAATAGGCTTAATTGGACACTGATCTCAATGCATTGCCATTTCCTCTTCAAAACAAAATCGCAGACCATCAGAATGGCATTGGGAAACTGCTAATGAGGCAAATTATGCACACATCATTGGAAGAATTCCCCCGATCTCTGACAGTGTTGCATTTATTTAGTACTTACTTGACATCATCAGCCTACATTTGTGCATGAGCATCTAGACTTGAACCTTCTGACTCAAGGCAATAGTCAACGCTATCAGTGAACCATAGTCAGACTAAGAAGGAGACATCAGCCACAGCTGATCACAATACATCCAGTTTTGCAATCAATAAATGATTTAATGCTAGAGCAGAATTTTATAGGAAAAGTATTCAATTGGTTCACATACAGTTTTTAAAAAGTCTTTGCAGAAAGTCACTGTTCATTTTATTCCATCCCAAACTTGGCAACCACTATTTAAAATATCTGCTTACGACAAAGAATGACTTTATCATCAATATTTTGTTTTTGAATAATTCCTGCAAAATTCTGAGCTGTATTGTGATATTTTTCAGTGATTTTTATTGGAAGTTATTCACGTTTTACAAGATATAGGGGTTAATGTCTACCACTTCTGGATTTTGAAGCTCTGCACAAAGAGTAACAGACATAAAGGCACGCAACTTTTAACCATATTTTTCTAAATTCAGAAATTTTAAGGAGTGCTTTTGTATCAGCAAGCCACAATTATAGCATTTTTAAGTGAACTGAAAGCAGAAGCACCTACAATTTTTTCATTCACGGGTTTGTCTGCATAGAAGAACATTCAATATAAGATCTGGACAATATCCAGGCTTGGGCTGACAAGTGACATTCACTCCATACAAATGCTAGACAATGATCATCACCAATACGACATTATCTAATCATCACTTTTTGGCATTCAATGGTGTTGCAATCACTGAATGTCGCACTTTCAACATTCTTGGGTTATCACTGACCAAAAACTCAATCCGACTCACCATATAAACAAGAGAAAGGCAAGGCAAGAAGTACTGTGGCATGTAACTCACCTCCTGACTCCTCAAAGCCTGTCTACCATTAACAAAGCACAAACTAGGACTGTGATGGAATACTTCCCACTTGCCTGGATGGGTGCAGCTCCAACAACACTCAAGAAGCTTGACACCATTCGGGACAAAGGTGCCCGCTTGACTGACACCATATCCACTCCCTCCATCAATGACATTCAGTAGCAGTACTATCTAAAGATAGCACCACAGAAATTCACCAAAGTTACTTAGACAGCACCTTCCAAACCCATAGTGCAGAAGGAAGTCATTTAGCCCACCAAGTCTGCACTAAGAGACTTTTAAAAAAATCTTACTCAGGCCCTATCTCTGTAACTCCATGTATTTATCCTGCTAATCTCTCTCACCTACACATCTTGGGATACTAAGGGGCAATAAGGATTACGAGGAAAGAGGTGTTGGGGCTGTTAGGCAGCTTAAAGACATATAAAGCTCCGGGGCCTGATGGCATTTACCCCAGGCTGCTAAGGGAGTTGAGGGAAGACTTGGCTGGGCCTCTGACGCAAATCTTTGTCTCTTCCTTGGACACAGGTGAGGTCCCAGAGGACTGGAGGATAGCAAACGTAGTACCGTTGTTTAAAAAAGGTCAGAGGGATTACCCAGGGAACTATAGGCCGGTGAGCTTGACTTCAGTTATAGGTAAGCTAATGGAGAGGATCCTTAGGGACAGGATGTATGAGCATCTGGAGCGCTGCGATCTGATCAGGGATACGCAGCATGGCTTCGTCAAGGGGAAGTCTTGTCTTACGAATCTGGTGGAATTTTTTGAAGAAGTGACAAAAACAGTTGATGAAGGACAGGCTGTTGATGTCGTCTACATGGATTTCAGTAAGGCGTTTGACAAGGTTCCTCATGGTAGACTGATAGAGAAGGTGAAGGCGCATGGGATACAGGGTCGGGTATGTAGATGGGTCGAAAACTGGCTCGGAAGGAGGAGACAGAGGGTAGTAGTGGAAGGCTCTTTTTCCAGCTGGAAGCCTGTCACTAGTGGAGTGCCACAAGGCTCAGTACTAGGTCCTCTTCTATTTGTGGTCTACATAAACGACTTGGAAGTAGGGGTAGGTGGTGAGATCAGCAAATTTGCTGATGACACCAAGATGCTTGGATTGGCGGGTACAGAAGAGCAGTGTCAGGCAATACAACAGGACATAGACAGGTTGGTAGATTGGGCAGATAGATGGCAAATGGAATTTAATCCGGAAAAATGCGAGGTGATGCATTTTGGCCGGAAAAATGTAGAAGAGAATTATAGGATAAAAGGTAAAACTATAAGGAGCATAGAGACGCAGAGAGACTTGGGGGTGCAGGTTCACAAGTCTCTGAAGGTGTCCTCACAGGTGGAGAAGGTGACAAAGAAGGCGTATAGTATGTTAGCTTTCATAGAAAAGGGTATAGAATATAAGAGTAGGAGTTTGATGTTGCAGTTGTATACAACTTTGGTTAGGCCTCACTTGGAATACTGCGCCCAGTTCTGGTCTCCGTACTATCGGAAGGATGTGGAGTCCTTGGAGAGAGTGCAGAGGAGGTTTACCAGGATGCTGCCTGGTATGGAAGGACTGTCCTATGAGGAACGATTAGATAGACTGGGGTTGTTTTCCCTTGAAAGACGTCGGCTTAGAGGGGATCTCATAGAGGTGTATAAGATTATAAGGGGTATAGATAGAGTAAATGGAGGTAAACTTTTTCCACCTTTAGAAATGGATAGGACGAGAGGTCATGGCCATAGGGTGAGGGGGGCTATGTATAGGACGAATATTAGAGGGCAGTTTTTCACACAAAGGGTAGTGGGGGTGTGGAATGCACTGCCGAGTAAGGTGGTGGGAGCAGGCACGCTGGGGCTGTTTAAGGGTCTCTTGGACAGCCACATGAGCGGTATGCAGATAGAGGGATATATTAGGACTGTTTAACTACGGCTTTTTTCCACAGGTAATTCGGTCCATAATTTGAGCACGCATTCGGCAGGTGGTGCGGGTACAGCTCTTGGATGTTGATTCATGGGTTGCCTGGTACCTCATGTCGTATATGAGTGCTTTATGTGGACCACCTGAAGGGCACCATGACAGCTCAGAGACTATCGATGTGGCTGTGCAGACACTTGGAATTGGGCCGGTGTCTGCGGGAGTTTGCGCGTTCTCCCCGTGGTTGCGTGGGTTTTCTCCGGGCACTCCGGTTTCCTCCCACAACCCAAAAATTCGCTCTTAGGCTGATTGGGTAACAAATTGTCCCTATGGTGAAAATTTTCCAAATTAGGATTAATATATATACTATTATATAGGACTATTAAAATAGGATAATGATTTGGTATTACGGTGGCGCGGGCTCGTTGGGCCGAAGGGCCTGTTTCCCGTGATGTGTTGCTTTAAAAAAAAAAAAAAAAAAAAAAATTTAGTGTGGCTAGTCAACCTAACCTGCACATCTTTGAACTGTGGGAGGAAACCGGAGCACCTGGGGGAAACCCACTCCAACACAGAGAGAATGTGTAAACCCCACAGTGACACAAGGTTCAAATTGAACCTGGGTTTCTGGTGTGTGATGCAGCAGAGCTAACCACCATGCCATCAGGTCGTCTTAATGAATCTAATTTTCTTTGTAGCTTTCTTACATCCTTTTCACAAATTACTTTCCTATCTTTCTTCCATTAACAAATTTAGCAACCACACTTCCAGTTCCTTCATTGAAGTCATTTATGTAATTTGTAAAATGTTGAGGCCCCAGCACTGATCCCTATGGCACTCATTTATATCTTGCCAGCCATAAAATGACCCATATATGGCTACTCTGTTTTTTGTTAGCAAGCTGATCTTCTTTCCATGCCAAGATGGTAACTCCTACACAATGAGATTTTCATTTCTGCAATAACCTTTAACGTTTCACATCATCAAATGCTTCTAGAAATCTAAATATGGTACATCCATTGCTTTCCTTTTATTCACAGTACATGTTACTTTATTAAATAACGCCATGATTTTTCTCTCACAAAGCTATGTTAACTCTTACTGATTACCTTGAAACTATCCAAGTACCCTGGTTCTACATTTTCCTATATGACAGATGTTAAGCTAACCTGATATCAGCTTCTGCTGCTTTCTGTCTCCCTCCCTTTTTGGAGAAGGTAGTTAAATATGCTATTTTCCAATCTAATGGGACCATTTCCAAATCTTCAGAAGTTCGTAAAATTAAAACCAACACATGAACCACTTTTTAGTCAATTTTTTCCAAGATCCTAGGATGAAGCCCTTCAGGATCGAGTGACTTGTCAATCTGCAGCTCCAAACGTTTGCCCAGTACCACTTCCCAAGTGACTGCAATTTTCTTGGTTCTTCCAATTCCAGATTTACAGCTATTTTAGGGACGTTACTTTCATCCTCTGTACTAAAATTTCTGTAAAATTCATCTGCCGTCTGCTTCTTTTCCATCAGTTTCCCCAAAGACTTGCGCTTTATAGGATCAACATTCACTTGGTTAACACTTTTCTAATATATTGACAGAAACACTTACTTTCTTGATGTTTCTAGCTATTTTTCTCTCATACTCCAATTTTCTCTTCTTATTAATCTTTTTGTCACTCTTTGCTGTTTTTTTTATATTGTGTCCAATCTTCTGACTTCCATTCATCTTTGTCTTGGCACAATGGGGCTAGTGAAAGGAAAACTTTTAGCTCATCATCTATTTGCTAATTCTAATCAGTGATTCTTGTTCCTATCTGAAGAATGGTCTTTTAGGTGATGATGGTTGAAGCCTGTCAAGCCTTGCATAATAGCTGTTGAATGTGCAAGGAAGGGACTGGAAAGAAAGATTTACAGGTCTTGCTGGTGATTAAATGAAAATACAAGGATTCTTGACTGTGTACAGACACTGTTCTGAATGCTTGTTTTAGACAGTGCCTTTCCCTTCTTTCTCAATTTGTCAACTCAAAGGATGTGCTTTTAATTGAAGCTAACAAAATGAACAAAAGGCCCTCATTTAACAAAATTGCACTGTTTCCATATTTTTAAGAGCTACAGGTAGTTTTGATAGTACTTGAAGATGCAAGTGGGGTTTCCCAGGGATCTGTACTGGGGCCTCAGCCTGTCACCATAGATATATGATTTTCATATCATGCATTTCCTCATTTTGTCACTTGAGGAATGGTTGCCTAATGCTGCCTAATATACGCAGCATAAGATATGGTGTTAAAATGTTACAAATTTTTCCACCCTCCATCACAGTTCCTGTAATTGAAACATCATAAATTACAATTACACAAAGGTTTGGTAAATAGATAAAGCCTAAACAACAAATAGGAGATGATTTGTACTTTCAAAAGATGGGGTGTATGAAACAAAAATTATATATATATTAATTCAGTCTACATGGATGTGTGTCAGTTATAGCACAGTTTCTAGCACAGTTACCTTAGAGTCACAGGTTCTAGGCTCAAGTCCTACTCCAGAGCTTGAGCACAAAAATCATGACTCACACACTAGTGCAATACCGAGAGGGAATGCATTGCTGAGATGCCATCTTTTGGATTCCTAAAGCGAGACCCCAATGTGACTGCTCGGGCGTATGGAAAAGTTCCCAAAGCATTATTTTGAAGAAGAGCAAGAGACCTACTCTCCAGTGTCCCAGCCATTATTTATCCCTCAATCAACATCACAAAAAAGGTCTATTGGTCATTACATATTGCTCTTCATGTGAATTTGCTCAACATAAATAACGATTCATAAAATACATGATCCACAACAAATGGATCAGATCTAAGCTCTGCAGTCTTGTCACATTCAGTCTTGAAAGGTGATGGACAATTAAATAACGAACTGAGGGGGAGAGTTCACAAATAACCATCCTCAATGACCAAAAAGCACAGCACATCAGTGCAAAAAAGATTGTTGCATTTGCAACCATCTTCAGTCAGACATGCTAAGTGGATGAACCCATCTCAGCCTCCTCCCAGCATTAAAGTTGCCTATCTTCTAACAATTTGATTCACTTCACATGATAGCACGAAACTACTGAAGGCATTGGATACTGCAACTGTTAAGGTCGCGACAATGTCCTAACAATAGTACTGAAGAATAATGCTCCAAAATTAGTTGCACTGCTAGCCAAAGTTGCTCCAGTACAGTTATCACACTGGTATCTAACCAGAAATGTAAAATGTTGCCCAGATTTGTCCTATCTTCAAAAAGCAGGACAAATCCAATCCAGCCAGTTACCACCATCAGCCTTCTTTTGATCATCATGTCACCAACAGTGCTATCAAGCAGTACTTGTGCAACGTTTGCCTGTTCAGTGATGTTCAGTTTGAATTCTGCCAGGGCCACAGCTTCTGGCTTCACTACAGACAAACATGGACAAAAAGGCTGAACTTAAGAGGGATGTGAAAGTGACTGTACTTGTCATCAAGGAAGCATTTGATCAAACTTGGCATTAAGAAGCCCCAGCAAAATTAAGGTAAATGGGAAGAGGAAAACTTTTCAATGGTGGTGGTAAGCTGCCATCTTGAACCACTGCAATCCATGTGGGCTAGGTCCACAGTGCTGCTGGAGAAGGGCGTTCCATGATTTTTGACCTAGCAACGAATGATAAGATGGCTCCAAAACATATGTGGCTTGAAGGGGATCTTGAAGGTAGTCCTTCTCCTGCTATATGATATATTTGGAAGGTGCTGTTGAAGGAGTCTTGTTGAGTTGCTCCAGTGCATTTGGGAAATGGAATGCCTTACAGCAGCTCACCAAACAATGCTGTAGGAAATGAATATTTAAGATAGTGGGTGGTGTGCAATTAAAGTATAAATATATCAGATGACAACATTCTTACAGCTGGGCTGAAGTTGTCATTTCAAACTGAAAGAAAATTAATTTGATGCTGACATTTACATTAGCTTTCCTGCAGGCCTATCATTGTCTACATTAGAGGTTTGAGTTGCAGTCATTACGAAGGAATTAGACTTCAACATTTTTCTGTCCATCAATGTTATCATATTGTACATTCACCGAAGGTATCATCTCGTTCAGCTTTGCTCTCAATGGTGTCAACCAACTTGAGTGTTGTTAGAGGTGCATTCATCCAAGCGATTAGGGAATATTCCATCACACTACTGATTTGTGCCTTACAAATGGTATACAAACTTCGGGGAGTCAGAAGTTGAGTTATCCCTTACAGAATTCCTAGCATTTGACTTGCTCTTGTAACCACAGTATTTACATGGCTGGTCCAGTTTCGTTTCTGGTCAGTGGTAACCTCCAAGATGGTGATGTCATTCCTATTTCTGACTTTATGATGAAGGCAAGGTAGATGATGAAGCTGTCAACGATGGTTTGCCCTTGGTCTCTACCCAGAGGAATTGGTGCAGTGACGTATTGGCGTTGAGATGATTGGATATAAATGCAAAATTTTTTAAACTTTAAATCAAAATTAGATAACAGATGCCTAGGTCAATCAAAATCAATTAGAGAGTCACTATTTCATTCCAGACCTTCCAAACAGTCACAGCAGTAGTGGAGAGATAGGTGAGGGATGAAATGGAATGTCCCTTTTAGTTCAAAAATAATTTGACAAGTGTTGTAGTAGATTTCCTTCGCAGCTTTTCTAAGAGATCAGGAAACAAGTTCCAGCTTCCTGCAGAGACAGGAAGCAGAGGACAATACCCATATGTGGGCAGTGAGAATTTGCAGGCTGACAAGGATAGAATGTGAGAGATTGAGGATAGAAAATTAATTATAAATAAAAAAAACTCATTGTTTAGATTGTTCATTATTTTCATATTATGTAAAGATAATTTGTATCAGTTGCATAGAGTTAAACATTTACTTTTAAAATCTGGTCATGGGATATATTCTTTTCTGGCTTCAGTTTTACCTGGCCACACTCAGTTAAATACCAAGAGCAGTCACTGTCATCTCACCCCTAGAATTCAGTTCTTTCAGCCAGGTTGTTTTTGGGATCCGTTAAGTCCTAACTATGTTAGGGGTTGTGCGTTTCAAACAAGAAAAGCTGTAGCTTGCACATGTAGATTCAAACCAACAACAGATTTATTCTAAGAGATTTCAAATCATACTTCTAGGTTTTATACAAAATAAAAATGGAAATTTAAAGCAATAAGAGCCTGCAAAACAGCATCAAATCATGTGATCAGCTCAAAGTAACCATGAAATCATTTAAATATATAACATCCCTCCCTAATTATGATTGTGGTCATGACAACAAATTACAGTGATATTAAACATGAGAACAATAATACTTCAGACACAATACTATTCTTCATTAATCATTATACACAGTCAAAAAGAAAGTTGATCAGAAGGATGTCTATTCCCTTTTATGGTTGTATTTGACTTTCTAGAATATGGCTGTTCTTGACCCTAATCGTTAGATTTGGAACTTCAGTAGACATTTTTTCTTTTGAGAACTAATTTTGCATCATTCTTGTAGGATATAGTGGCATAGACACAATAATCAGGTTAAAACTATGGCTGGTACATATTTCTCACTTATGGCATAATTACATGCTAACACTCAACCTCCTTGCTGAAATGAGCATTGTTTTGCCATCACTTCAATCTAGCAACTTGAGATTGTTATTGACACTCCACTATCTCAAACATCTGGAGGTAATACAAATCAATTGTAGCTCTCAACTTTCTCTTTAAGAGTAAGATTGCAGGTGAACTTTGGGTAGTCGCATGAATAGTGTTTAAATAAAATGCCAAAAAGCTATTCACGATGTGATAACAAACCTTGTTCTTAAAACATAGAAATTAGAAGCAGGAGTAGGCCATTTGGCCCTTTGAGCCTGCTCCACCACTCATTTTGATCATCACATTCAATATTCTGATCTCACGTTCCTCCCCATATTTCTTCAACCCCTAGAGCTACATCTACTTTCTTCTTGAAATCACAATGTTTTGGTTTCAACTACTTTGTGGCAGTAAATTCCACAGATTCAACAGTCTCTTGTTGAAAAGATTTCTCCCTCACCTTAGTCCTAAAAACTTTATCCCTTGTTCTCAAACTCTGATCACTAGTTCTTGATTCCCCACAATCGGGATCATTCTTTCTGAATCTACCCTGTCTAATCCTGATAGAATTCTATAAGTTATGAGATTCCTTCTCTTCTAAACTCATCACTCTCACTTTTCTAAACTCTGATGAATATAATCCTAACCAACTTAGTCTCTCCTCATGTGAGGAGAGCTTTGCTATTTCCTCTATAGCAAAAACATCCTTCCTCCGATAAGAACACCGAAGTTGCATGCAATACTCCAGGTGAAGCTTTTAAAGAACATTCCAAGAATTGTACATAATTTTTAGCTAATCCATTGGTTGATGGTTGATAAGGTGTAGGTTTTACATGCCAAAACTCTTTGAAAGGAAACTGTGAACCATCATCACTAACAATCTGTTCTGGTTTACCAAATTTTGCAAAAATATTGTCAAAATTTTTAATGGTTTGTTCAGATATAGTAGATCTCATGATAACTTCTGACCACTTTAAGTATGCATTAATTATGACTAAGAACATGTAACGCTCAAACAGACCAACAAAATCTACATGCAACCATTACCACATAACATTTTAGGTCAATCCAAAGGTGTAAAGGAAACAGCGAAAAGGAGACAACAGTGATGTCTTTCTTATATGTGAACAAGATTGATACTGACCCACTTTTTCTTCAATGTGAGCATCCAGACTTGGCCACCAAAATAACTATATGCCAATTCCTTCATCCAGAGAATACCAAGATGTCCTTCGCATAATTGTTCAAGAACTCTTCCATGCAGACTAGGAGGAATTATCACTCGGATTACCCACAATAGATACCCACTTTTGACAGTAAACTCAAGCTATAGTTTTAAATGAGGATGCGAACGATGTGTTTCAGCTATATTTTCTTTCTATACCATACCCATCGTCTCCCCCATCACAGGAGTATTTCTGTTATGTCTGTGACCTTGAGAAGCTGTCAAGGAAAATGACCTACTCGCAAAAAGTAAAGAATGTTAGCAAAACGAATTGGTGACATCTGCTCAATAGATAAAGGTAAGCATGATAATGCATCAGTAATAGCACAGCACTCTGACTGACGATACTTTATATTGTAAGAATGTGCAGATGACATTAATTACAAAGATGGTTACCAACCACAACTAATTATGATATGCCTTTATATGATACCAAAATAGTAAGGGTCAATGATCAGTCAATAATACAAAATGATGACCATATAAATAATGATGTAATCTCAGTATGCATTTTTTCTAGCTGATCACAGTTAGATTCAGCACTACTCAGAATACATGAAGTAAAAGCCATTGACTGTTCTTCTCCCGAAGGCATAATATGTTAAACTACGGCCCCTCTTTCATAAGGAGGAGCATCACAAATGGTACCTTTTGATTAAAACGATTCAATACTTCAGACTTTTGCAAAACATCTTTGAGATCCTTGTAAATTTTCTCACATTCTGCCAATCCTATGACTGTTTCACACATAGAAAATTATGCAAAGGCTTCAATATGTAGATAAATTAGAAACAGATTTGTCATAATGATTTTCTAATCCTAGGAAAGATTTTAATTGCTTTATGTTCATTGGATGTGATATTTGTGCACTGTAAAAAAAAAAATTCTAAAACAACATCCAGCCTTTTAGGTACTTCATGTATACCTTTTCTATCAATAATGTAATCTAAATACTGGACTGACATCTGGAAAAAGTCACATTTTTCTTTCTTAATATGCAGGCTCCCATACGCTTGAAAACATTCCAATGTTGCATTTAAATTATTCAAGTGCTCATTCATTAGATCCTGTAATTAAAACATCATCCAGGTAACATTATACAGCAGAGACACACTTAAAAATATGATCTATCAATCTTTGGAATAGGGCTGGTACGGATGTTATTCCGAAAGGCAATCTTTTATAACGAAAAAGACCTTTTGAGCAATGATGGTTTGAGATTCAGCTGTTACATTCATCTGTAAATAAGCCTGCAAAAGATCAATCTTGCTGGAATTCTGTCCACCTGATAATCCAGTAAACATCTTCAATTAAAGAAAGCAGATACTGATCAGTGCACAACACTGGATTTGTGTTAATTTTAAATCACCACAAGTGCAAATTGAACCATATGGTTTCACGACAGATACAACGGGAATAGCACAGTCATTTTATTGTAACTGGCTCTAAAGCATCAGTGTTAACAAGTTGTACTAATTCTTCTTCAACTTTCGAATGAATTGCACATGGTACCACTCCTACTTTGAAACTTTTTGGTTGACTATTAGGCTTTATCTGAAGTTTCACTTGAACTCCCTTTAACCAAGTGTCTCTTCAATTGTACTCTTGTCTTTATCCAAAAGCTACTGTAGGTCTGTTTGACATTAACCAATCAGTTGAAAGAATTTCAGCTGTTTGTCCACTTGACTCTACGCTAACCACGGTGAAACATTTTAATAGCACAACCTCTTCTATAAGTTCTTACAATCACATCAGCTGGTTTTAAGGGAAGATGCTTCAGCTTTGGATGATATTAAAGGTACAGCAACACTAGTGTCAACCTCCATCCTAACAGGTTGTCCGTTTAACTTTGGAATCATCCAGAATCCATGTGATTCACTCTGGATGGCTAATACATTCAGTTTAAGCTTTTCATTGCATTTTTGGACATTCTCTTCTTCACTGTTCTAATTCTTTTCTTCCATGTCGTAAGTTCTTTCTGTAGAATGCAATTTGTTCTTCTTCTTAAAGGTACCCAGATTCTTCTTCTAAATATTCTTCTCAAGGGAAGCCGATCTAGCCCAACAAGCTTTTGGAATGTGACCCATTTTGTCACAATTCTTATATGACTTTTTTTGCCCCAGCATTCGTTCACTGAGTAGACCACATTGGCATATCAGTGACATACTTATTGCTGTTTTAACTCCTTATTAACAGTTCCCAACTTGTGGATCTTCGTTATTGCACCAAATTGTGAAGCCTCTGTAACAGCCAGTTCCATTGACACTCTGATTTTTACCGCTGCCTTCAAAGTCAAAGCACGTGCAGTAAGCAACCTTCTTTGGATAGCCTCATTTTGGAGACCACTAACTAGATGATTTCGAAGAATATCTTCTAATGATTCATCAAACTCAATGTTACACTAGCCTTTTTAAAGTTGCTACAAACTGAGCAATGTTTTGACCTTTCACTTGATTGCTTTGGTGGAACCTGAACCATTCTGCAATGATCAACAGCTACGGGATGTAATGCTCTTCAAGGGGCCACATCATTTCTATTGCAGGCACCGGCAACTTGAGACTGTTCAGTTTTTTTTTATTATTTACTGTCTTCCTCATTCTCTCCTTTTTACACTAGTGACTGATGACTTGATAGATTTTTCCTAAGCAGCCTCAGTCGTACAGCAAAACATCCCTCTTTTCAAATATACCAGATCCTCGGATCAGAAAAATACACCATCTTTTAAAATCACAGATTTTTCTTATGTGCCTTCCCTTCACTGGCACTTAAGTCCTGCTGTTGCTTCTCCCCAGCCTTCTAATGTCCAAAGTGTAAGGGCTCACAATTTTCTCTTTTACGTGGGATTTTTCTCTATGTTCCCAAGAAAATAAAATCCGAACTCATCGTCAATTTTCTTTTTGTGTAATTTCCTAGCGACATTAGGGGTTGTGGGTTTTAAACAAGATTAAAAGCTGTCATTTGTACATGTAGATTCAAACTAACAACACATTTATTCTCAGAGGTCTTGCCTGTACAATGTACAAACTAAAAGTAAAGGTAGGAGGAGCCTGTGAAACACTCCAATGACATCATCAAATCATGTGATCAGCTCTTAAAGTAACTATGCAACTATGTAAATACACAACAGGATCCATTGCCATTGTTGCATCCAGTGTCAGCCATGAGGTTACACATTATCGTGGAATACATTTCTGCTACATTTTCATGGATGACCAATTAGATCTATCTATCTGTTAGAAAGTCAATTATTTCACACAGTGATAGTGCCATACATAATGGATGGTGTCCTCAAGGTGAAGACAGCATTATAACTCAACAAGAGTAATGTGCTGGTCATGCCTAACAATATTCACTCAAAAATCAGAGTATTTATGTGCAGAAGGAGTCCATTTGACTCTTCAGGTCTGCACCAAGTCTCTGACATTTACCATAGCTAATATATTTAACCTATACATCTTGGGACACCAAGAGGCAACTTACCCTGCCATTCCACCTTACCTGCACATCTTGGGACTATGGGAGGAAACCAGGTCATCTAGAGAAAACCCTTGCAGACATGGGGAAAATGTGTAAACTTCACATTAAATCTGAGTCCCTAGTGCTGTGAGGCCAAGGATAGGTGTGTCTACAACAGGTAGACTGATGAGGGCAAACTCAAGTAGATTTTTTTCCCCTGGTATTGATTCTCTCACCACGTGCTGCAAACCTAATCTAGCAGATGTGTGTGTCAGGACTTGACCAGCTCAATTAACAGTGTTGGTACTAAGCCCCTCTTAGTTACAGGTATTGAAATCCCCCATATACATCCATTCTGTGCTCTTAATACCCATACTGTTTCTTCCAAAATGTTTGTATTGATTCAACAGTTGAAAGGAGGTGGTAATCAACAGACAGTTCCCTTTCTCATAGAATCAAGGAAACCCTACAGTGCAGAAGGATGCCACGTGGCCTATCAAGTCTGCACCAACAACATTGCCACTCAAGCCTTTTTCCTTAACACCTTGTATTTACCCTGCTAGCCCCCTGACGCTAAGAATCAACGTAATCTGCATGTCTTTGGAGTGTGGAAGAAAACTGAAGCACCCGGGAAAACCCATGCATACAGGGGAGAATGTGCAAACTCCACATAGGCAGTGACCCAAGGCAGGAATTGAACCCGGTTTATTGGTGCAATGCCCCATGTTTAAACTCATGTTACGAGATCTCTTTGGGTCAAAGTTAACGTTGAGGATTCAACACTCTGAACAATACCTGGGATCGTTCTTCATAGGAAGCTATTCAGGTAGAAGTATTCAGAACCATAAAGGGTTACATTTGAATAAATAAGGAGAAGCCCTTTCATTTGGCAGGGATGTCAATAACCCAACGACATAAATTTAAGTGAATTGTTGATGGTGGAAGCAAATTTGAATGGAAGATAATATACAGGTATATTTTCACACACACACACACGGGAAAGAGGAGGGGAATGGATCTAAATTGATAGCTCTTCCATAAAGCTGGTAGGAGCACAATGAGCAATAGGATTGCATGACTCACCTACAATGAGCATTATGTTTCAGTGCTTTTACAGATTTCTGACTGACTTTGTTATCGTTCTTAATGTTTTTCCTATTCTACCTTGCTTCAGGAACTCAACTGAGTGCATAAATTACTTGACTATAATGGCTCTTAATTATATCCCAAGAATTCCAATTTTTCATCAGTTTGAACTATTTTCCTTGCATTACAGAAATTCCCTTTAGTGGTACAGTTCAAGAGATCTCAGCACAATGCTAAAATAGGGTACAATAGTACATATTTTCTGATTAAATTATTTTAAATTTTAATATCTGTTTTATCCAATCTTGGGAAGAGGCATCATCTCCTTTCACTGGTTTTCACCGTATGAATTGCAATATTTTTTCTTAAGGTTGCAAATATATTTACAACCTGCTCATGAGTAAAATCTAGATCTCAGGATACAAAAAGCTTTTAAAATTGTCAACTGATTTAATGCTATTAATACACAAGAGGTAACAGAACATTATTATTGTAGAATGGTGTCTCAGAAACTGAAAGAACTGCCTGTCCTTCTTCAAGCAATGCCAAAGATTTAAATATTATAAAATTTTAAAAAACATTGTATTGATATTATTTGAATACAAGACACAAACTAATAGGTTCATTGCCAGATAAAGTTGCTTTTGACTAATATATCTCATGTTTTAAACATATATACTACTCCAACTATAAATTTTAATACAAAATATGTAGCTAGCTCCGTTCTGGAAGATCCAATGCTTTAAAAGAAAACCTTGGAAATTAGAATTTCTTTTAGCTTGACTTATCATTGTCACATGTATTAGTATACACTGAAAAGTACTGTTTCTTGTGCACTATACAGACAAAGCACACCGTACATAGAGAAGGAAAGGAGAGGGTGCAGAAAGTAGTGTTACAGTAATAGCTAGGGTGTAGAGAAAGATCAACTTAACACGAGGTAGGTCCGTTTAAAAGTCTGATGGCAGTAGGGAAGAAGCTGTTCTTGGAGTCGACTGGTATGTGTTCTCAGACTTTAGTATCTTTAACAAATCAGGTTTAATACAAAGACTGAACTTTCTGTGATATTTAGTTCATAAAATGCATGCATTTTTTGCGTTGGGTTGATTTGATCTACAAATTCAACTAGAGCTGGATCCAGATTAAATTTAGGCCAACAGACCTTAATTACCCCAATCTATATCATGTTACGAAGAGACAGAGGACAAAAAAAATTGGCCCAGATTTCATGATCCAAATAGCAGTGGTACCTGAAAGATTGACTGCTATTGACGGTAATTACAGCAGCTGCTTATCCTCCTCCCACATCCCAATTCTGGCCAAACCCCTCTGCCACACCTCTGATACTTCTTAGCTCACTCCATCTGGAATCCCCTGCTCCTTAGTCTGACTAATGTTAGAACAGAGTCAGCACTGTTGGAGGTGAGCAGTGTTGTGGCGTGAACAATATCAGGAGTGGATAGTGTCAGGAAGGGAGAATGGAAAGTGTCAAGGGGATAATCCAGGAATTAAAAGCAGATGTCAGGGATGTTTTCAAACAACGAAATTCAATTAACTGAAGATAGAGCTAGCTCAAGGGCCATGTCTTCAGTTCATGAGAAGTGGAGTCAGGGGTCTGACATTGCTATAACATGCATTTCCACAAAGTCTCCTGAAGATCTTAAGACTCCAGCGTCAAAACATAAAGCCACAGTTTTGAACTGGGTCAGTGGCATGAGCTCCCATTCTACTCACTTACTGGAAGATCTGGGTCACTGACAAATATCATTTAAGCCATGGTCTACTGTTCAGAAAATATGGTGATATCCAGTTCAAGCAGTTCTCTGTAGAAAAACCTTGAGCAGATAAATAGATTTTTCTCTGCCCTTTTACTTGTGCAGTTGAGCTTTTTTTAAGGCAATCTCTAGTTATATCTTAAGTCCAAGTATATTCAGTTGTATTTAGGATGTTGTTTATTTAGTTTATCAGATTCTGCAGGCCTTCATCAGAATCAATGGGTGCTGTTCTGGTTGACAGTTGGTGACTAGTGGAGTGTCGCAGGAATCGGTGTTGGAGCCTCAACTGTTTATCATTTACATAGATGATCTGGAGGAGGGGGCCGAGTGTAGGGCAATGAAATTTGCTGATGACACGAAGATGAGTGGAAAAGCAAATTGCATGGAAAGTGCAGAAAGTCTGTAGAGAGATCTGGATAGGCTGAGTGAGTGGGTGAGGACCTGGCAGATGGAGGACAACGTTAGCAAATGTGATGTTATCCACTTTGATAGAAATAATAGTAGGAAGAATTATTATTTAAAAGGCAAAAAGCTGCAGCATGCTACGGTGCAAAGGGACCTGGAGGTCCTTGTGCACAAATCGCAAAAACCTACTCCTGCTCTTATTTCTTATGTTTCTCTGGGGTTCTAGGTTCACTAATTAGCAACCAGCATGTTGCAAATTTGTGTGATGTCACATGAAGAGACCTGGATGTTTGTGTGGTTGAACACCAGTATTTTTAAATGCATAACTATACACATATCTCCAAAGTACAGCCATATCTAGGTGCTATCTTCTCAGACTCTCAACACACAAGCTACTAGCATGTGATTCTCTACAACACAATGAGGGTGATACTGTTCTCCAGTCCTACATTAATCCTTTGCTATACTGAACATTCTTGTACTAGACTAGTAGTGGAACCTGAAGGTTGACAGATGTGCAATTGATACTGCAGGAATTTGTATGTGCTGGTGATCTCCAAGGACATTTCCAACTGCACCAGTGGTGCAGAATGTGACAAAACTGCAACATTCTTCAGAAAATTCATGATAATATTGTCTGAAAATATGAATTCTATCCAACCTGGGTATGTTTGTGTGGGCTTCTGCTTTAAAACCTTTGTAGTCAGAACCATCTTGCAGAAAATGAAGGCAGTTGCGTTATTGTAGGTGTTGAGTTTAAAATAGATTCACAACTTAAACATGTGTGAAAAGATTGGATACGAATTGATCAATAAGAATGATTTGCAGCACTCCACATGAAAGTTAGAAACAGAAAGCATGGCCTCAGCCTGTGGCCCAGCAATGTTGATTGGTCTGCCTAACTGATATAATTGTGTTGATGAACAGAGGGATCTTGGTGTGTATGTGCATAGATCCCTGAAAGTAGGCAGTCAAGTCGAGAAGGTTGTTAAGAAGGCATATGGAGTCTTAGCTTTTATTGGTAGGGGGATTGAATTTCGAAGCCGCAACGTCATGTTGCAACTGTACAAAACTCTAGTGCGGCCGCACATGGAGCATTGTGTGCAGTTCTGGTCCCCACATTATAAGAAAGACGTGGAGGCACTGGAGAGGGTACAGAGGAGGTTTACCAGGATGTTGCCTGGTATGGAGGGCAGGTCTTATGAAGAGAGGCTGAGGGATTTGAGGTGGTTTTCGTTAGAAAGGAGGCGGCTAAGAGGGGACCTAATCGAAACATATAAGATGATTAGAGGTTTAGATAGGGTGGACAGTGATAGCCTTTTTCCTAGGATGGAGAAAGCTAGCACGAGGGGACACAGCTTTTAATTAAGGGGTGATAGTTATAGGACGGATATCAGAGGTAGGTTCTTTACCCAAAAGGTGGTTCGGGAGTGGAATGCCCTGCCTGCGGCAGTTGTAGATGCGCCAAGTTTGGTGGCGTTTAAGAGGTTAGTTGATCAGTATATGGAAGAGAAGGGATTGGCTTAGTTTGGAGGGGTATTGCTTTTTATATTGGTCGGCGCAACATCGAAGGCCGAAGGGCCTGTTCTGTGCTGTAATGTTCTATGTTCTATGATATAAGCCATATTTAACCCATGGTATGCTAAAACCAAAAACGGCAATTGTGAAAGAGCATCTAAAATTGAGCAACTAGATTTTGACAACATTCAGATTATAAAGAAAATCTTGAAGACAGTTCCATTCTATTTGGGAAAAAGTAGATTTTCAATATTATCTGCAATTCCTGAAGTTCATGGATTAGAAACAGTACCTGATATTATTTTCCAATCTGTAGCCTGAGAATACCAAATTACTTTTAAAAGAACAGGCTAATTCAGTAACTAGACGTGTCAACTTTGTGTAGTAAGAGGCTACATTTGCTGTGAATGATGGGAAAAAATAAACAAAATAAATTGTCCATGAAGGTGGCTCATTGATGCACTGGTTAGCACTGCTGCCTCTCAGTTTGCATGTTCTCCCTCATGGCTGTGTGGGTTTCTTACAGGTGTTCTGGTTTTTTCTTTCAGCCCACAGACGTGCAGGTTAAGTGGATTGGCAATGCTAAATTACTCCTTTGTGTCCCAAGATGTGCAAGTCGGATGGATTAGCAGGGTAAACATGTGAGGTTACAGGATAAGGCCTTGGTGGGAATGCACTTTTGGTGAGTTGGTACAGTCTCAATGGACCGAATGGCCTCTTTTGCACTGCAGAGATTCTATGATTCAGATTAAGTGTTATGGAAAGATTACTTGATACACTGGTTAAAATGTCTCAATGTTCAATGTTCCATTCATTTATCTCTGGGACAAAGATATTAAACAGAGAAATTTCCTTCTTGCATCTGTTGGGTTCAGTGGGCATGAGTAGACCATGTCAATATCCTTGGGTCCGGAAAAAAACCTTGAACTTTGCACAAACCTATCTAACTCTGAATTCACAATCTCAACTAAGAATAAACAAATATTTCACTAGTCGTTCACTCTCTCAACTTGACACATCAGGAGTAATTTTGACTGGGTATAGCAAATTGGGCTCCTATTGTACATCTCTACTGATTTAATTTCAATTAACAGATCGAGGATCCAACACTGCTTGCAGTACTCTTTGATCGCAATTACCGCATTAAACGTTCACTAAATCTTTCTAGAAGAAATAATTTATCAGGTTGGATCAATGAAGTACCTGAAAGGTTCATGGGAAGCTTTCCCAAAAATCTCAGCTGCTAAAACGACCACCTAGCCATAACACGAAAGTAAGTCCAGGAAAACGACAGCACATTTCCAAGCATATGGAGTCATGCACATATTTTAATCATCCAAAAGGAAAGAAAGAATTGATTGGATAGTGCCTGCCAGTAGTCAGATCTTTCTCTCACACTACAATAATGGCCACAATATGAGCTTTGCACAGAAACAGCTTGAACTTCAACCTGCAAGACATACTCTGCCTCTGGGAAACAACTGAATTTAATAATCTCATGTCTCCCCAGTAATCTCCATCATTCATGCTCATTGTAGGAACATACAATATTGAAGTTAAAACATCGAAACACTATTGCATAAAAAGGCCCTTCAGCCCACAAGTTGTGCCGAACATCTCCCTACCTACTAGGTTTACC
The DNA here is from genome assembly GCA_024679065.1 of Sphyrna mokarran. Classification (NCBI taxonomy): domain Eukaryota; kingdom Metazoa; phylum Chordata; class Chondrichthyes; order Carcharhiniformes; family Carcharhinidae; genus Sphyrna; species Sphyrna mokarran. The sequence goes on along the minus strand of JAGIQG010000013.1, from coordinate 75,381,951 downwards.
TATAAACCTCTATCTTACTAAGTTCCATATACTTATCCAAACGTCTCTTAAAAGACCCTATCAAATCCACCTCCACCACCACAGCTAGCAGTCAATTCCATGCACTCACCACTCTGAGTGAAAAATTTACCCCTGCCATCGCCTCTCTACTTACTCCCCAACACCCTAAACTTGTCCTCTTTGGCAACCATATCAACCCTATCTCCAACCTATCAACCCAAAAGTCTCCGAGAATCCACTCAATCAATACCTCGCATCATCTTACACACCTCTATCAGGTCAACCCTCATCCTTCGTCTCTTCAAGAAGAAAAAACCGAGCTCTCTCAACCTATCCTCATAAGGCATGTCACCCAATCCAGGCAACATCCTTGTAAATCTTTCTATGGCTTCCACACCCTTTCTGTAATGAGGTGACCAGAACTGAACACAATACTCCAAGTGGAGTCTGACCAGGGTCTTATACAGCTATAGAACATAGAACATTACAGCGCAGTACAGGCCCTTCGGCCCTCGATGTTGCGCCGGCTAGTGGACCCTCTAACCTAAACTATTCCAATATCATCCATATGCCTATCCACCGACCATTTGAATGCCCCAAAGTAGGCGAGTCCACAACTGCTGCAGGCAGGGCATTCCACGCCCTCACCACCCTCTGTGTAAAGAACCTGCCTCTGACATCCGTCCTATAACTACCACCTCTTAATTTAAAGTTATGTCCCCTCTTGTTGGTCATCACCATCCGAGGAAAAAGGCTCTCACTATCCACCCTATCCAATCCTTTGATCATCTTATATGCCTCAATTAGGTCACCACGTAACCTTCTTCTCTCTAATGAAAATAACCTCAGGTCCCTCAGCCTTTCCTAATAAGGCCTTCCCACCATACCAGGCAACATCCTGGTAAACCTCCTCTGCACCCTTTCCAATGCTTCCACATCTTTCTTATAATGCGGCGACCAAAACTGTACGCAATACTCCAAGTGCGGCCGCACCAGAGTTTTGTACAGTTGTAACATAACCTCATGGCTCCTAAATTCAATCCCTCTACCAATAAAAGCTAACACACCGTACGCCTTCTTAACAACTTATCAACCTGGGTGCCAACTTTCAAAGAGCTATGTACTTGTACCCCAAGATCTCTCTGCTCGGCAACACTATTAAGGGTCCTTCCATTAGCCCTATATTTCATATGCCTGTTATTCCTACCAAAGTGAATCACCTCACACTTATCCGTATTGAATTCCATTTGCCACCTCACGGCCCAGCTCTGCAACTTATCTATGTCCCTCTGCAAACTGTAACATCCATCCTCGCTGTCTACAACTCCCCCCACTTTGGTATCGTCAGCAAATTTACTAATCCAACCCTCTACACCCTCATCTAGGTCATTTAAAAAAATGACAAACAGCAGTGGCCCTAAAACAGATCCTTGAGGTACACCACTTGTAACTGCACTCCAGGTTGAATATTTCCCATCAACCACCACCCTCTGTCTTCTATCAGCTAGCCAATTCCTAATCCAAACTGCTAAATCACCTTCAATCCCATGCATCTACACTTTCTGCAGTAGCCTACCATGGGGAACCTTATCAAACGCTTTGCTAAAATCCATATACACTACATCAACTGCCTTACCCTTATCTACCTCTTTGGTCACCTCCTCAAAAAACTCAAGGTTTGTGAGGCACAACCTACCCTTCACAAAACCGTGCTGACTATCCCTAATCAATTTATTCCTCTCTAGATGCTTATAAATCCTATCCCTTATAATTCTTTCCAAGACCTTGCCCACAACAGATGTCAGGCTCACCGGTCTATAATTTCCAGGATGGTCCCTACTCCCCTTTTTGAACAAAGGGACAACATCTGCCATCCTCCAGTCTTCCGGCACTATACCTGTAGCCAACGACGACATGAAGATCAAAGCCAAAGGCTCTGCAATCTCCTCTCTAGCTCCCAGAGAATCCTAGGGTAAATCCCATCTGGCCCAGGGGACTTATCAATTTTCATACCCTCAAGATTCGCTAACACCTCCTCCTTATGAACGTCAATCCTGCAGCATTGTCTCCCAACTCCTAAATTCAGTTCCTCGATTATTGAATGCTAGTACATCATACACCTTCATAACCACAGCCCCTACCTACGAATCTGCTTTGAGTGTCCTATGAACCTGGATCACAAGATTCTTCTGATCTTCTACACTGCCAAGAGTCTTACCCTTAATATTATATTCTGTCATCTTGTTTGACCTGCCAAAATGAATCACCACACACTTACCTGGGTTGAAGTCCATCTGGCACTTCTCCACCCAGTCTTGCAGCCTATCAATATCTTGTTGCAACTTCTGACATCCCTCCACACTATCTACAACACTTCCAACCTTTGTATCATCAGCAAACTTACTAACCCATCCTCCACTTTCTCATCCAGGTCATTTATAAAAATCACAAAGAGCAAGGGTCCCAGAACAGATCCCTGGGGCACTTCACTGGTGACCGACCTCCATGCAGAAAAAGACCAATCTACAACCACTCTTTGCCTTCTGTGGACAAGCCAGTTCTGAATCCACAAAGTAATGTCCCCTTCGATCCCATGCCCCCTCACCTTCTCAATAAGCCTTGCATGGGGCATCTTATTAAATGCCTTGCTGAAGTCCATATAAACCTCATCTACTGCTCTTCCTTCATCAATGTGTTTAGATACATTCTCAAAAAATTCAATCAGGCTCATAAGGCATGATCTGCCTTTGACAAAGCCGTGCTGACTATTGTTGATCATACTAACCTCTTCAAATGTTCATAAATCCTGCCTCTCAGGATCTCCTCCATCAACTTACCAACCACTGAGGCTAGACTCACTGGTCTATAATTTCCTGGGCTATCTCTTCTCCCTTTCTTCAATAAAAGGAACCACATCCGCAATCCTCCTATCCTCCAAAATCTCTCCCGTCTCCACTGATATCGCAAAGATCATCGCCAGAGACTCAGCAATCTCTTCCCCCGCCTCCCATGGTAACCTGGAGTACATCCCATTTAGTCCCGGCGACTTATCTAATTTGATGCTCTTTCTTAATGTCTACATGCTCAAGCTTTTCAGTCTGTTGCAAGTCTGCACTACAACTACCAACATCCTTTTCCAGTGTGAATACTGTAGTAAAGTATTCATTGAGTACCTCTGATATTTCTATCGGTTCTATACAAACTTTCCCACCATCACATTTGATAGGACCTATTTCTTCATGACTTATCCTCTTGCTCTTCACATGCTTGTGGAATGCCTTGGGGTTTTCCTTAATCTTGGCTGCCAAGGACTACTCACGACTCTTCTTGTTCTCCTAATTTCCTTCTTAAGTTTCTTTCTACTAGCCGTACTCTTCTAGATCTTTAACGTTACCTAACTCCCTGAACCTTTTGTAAGCTTGTCATCTTTTCTTCTTAACTAAATTCATTACAGCTTTCATGCACCATGGTTCCTGTAACTACCATAACTTCCCTGAATGCTGGTATGTAGAACTTCTGATGTAGAGATGCCGGCGTTGGACTGGGTAAACTCAGTAAGAGGTCTGACAACACCAATTTTAAATCCAACCGATTTATTTGATAGTACACTTGCAAGCTTTCGGCTTTTGTAGCCTTCGTCAGGCGAATGAGGTGTTCTGGTCTGCAACAGCACACATATCAGCAGACAGTTTACAGATTGCTGATTAGAATGCGAATCCTTACACCTAACCTGCTATTCAAGTCTTAAAGTGGCTAACAATGTGAGCGGAAGGAGCTAGAGAGATTAGAGAGATGTGTATTGTCTCCAGACAGCACAGCAAGTGAGGTTTTTTGCTAACCCAGGCAAGTCATAGTGGTTACAGATAGTGTGACATGAAGCCAAGATCCCTGTTAAGACTATCCTCACGTGTGCGGAACTTGGCTATCAGTCTCTGCTCAGCAGCTCTGCGCTGTCGTGTGTCGTAAAGGCCCCCTTGAAGAACATTTACCCGAAGGTCAGAGGCCGAATGCCCGTGACCATGTCCCGAAGCATGGTACATTGGGGAGACCATGCAGACGCTATGACAGTGGATGAATGAACATCGCTCGACAATCACCAGGCAAAACAGTTCCCTTCCTGTGGGTGAACACTTCAGCGGTCACGGGCATTTGGCCTCCGACCTTCGGGTAAACATTCTTCAAGGGAGCCTTCACGACACACGACAGCGCAGAGCGGCTGAGCAGAGACTGATAGCCAAGTTCCGCACACGAGGACGGTCTTAACAGGGATCTTGGCTTCATGTCACACTATCTGTAATCCCCATGACTTGCCTGGGTTAGCAAAAACACCTCACTTACTGTGCTGTCTGGAGACAATACACATCTCTCTAACCTGTGCTCAGTGCTCCTTCCACTCACATTGTTAGCCACTTTAAGACTTGAATAGCAGGTTAGGTGTAAGGATTCACGTTCTAATCAGTAATCTGTAAACTGTCTGTGCTGATATGTGTGCTATTGCTGACCAGAACACCTCATTCGCCTGACGAAGGCTACAAAAGCTGAAAGCTTGCAAGTTTACTATCAAATAAATCGGTTAGATTTAAAATTGGTGTTGTCAGACCTCTTACTGAATGTCGAGCTTCAGACAAATATTCTTTGAAATTTGCCACATTTCCTCTGTATATTTCGCTGAGAAAACTTCTTTCTAATTTATGCCTCTAATCTCCTGCCTGATAGCCTCATAATTCCCCTTACTCCAATTAAACACCTTCTTAGCTTGTCTGATCCTATCTCTTTACAAAGCTAATGTAAAAGAGATAGAGTTATGATCACTATTCCCAATATGTTCTCCCACTGAGAGATCTGACATCTGCCCAAGTTCATTTCCCAATATCAAGTACAGCTTCTCCTCTTGTAGGCTTATCCACATACTGTGTTAGGAAATGCTCCTGAACACACCTAACAAACCGCTCCCCATTTAAACCCCTTACCCTATGGAGATTCCAATTGATATTTGGGAAAATCTCCCATCACGACAACTTTTATTATTACATCTTTCCAGGATCTGTTTTCCTATCTGCTCCTCAACATCCCTGTTACTATTGGGCGGCCTATAGAAAACACCCAGTAAAGTTAATGACCGCTTCCTGTTCTGAACCTCCACCACAGAGACTCTGTAGAGAATCCCTCCATGGCGTCCATCTTTTCCACAGCCGTGATATTATCTCTGATCAACAGTGCCACTCCCCGACCTCTTTTTCCTCCTTCCTTTATGTTTCATACGAAACATTTGAAACCCGGCACTTGAAGTATCCAGTCCCGTCCTTAAGTCATCCAAGTCTCTGTAATGGCCACCACATCTCATTTCCAAGTAGTGATCCACGCTCTAAGCTCATCCACTCTGTTCACAACACTCCTTCTGTTAAAATAGACACATCTCAAACTTTCAGTCATTCCCCTTCTCCATCACCTGCCTATCCTCCCTCTCGCACTGTCGACAAGCTCTCTCTATTTATGAGTTAACCTCCTCTTTCCCAGTCACTTTATTTTGATTCCCACCCCCCAAAACCATTCAAGTTTAAACTCTCCTCAGTAGCCTTAGCAAACCTCCCTGGCAGATTGGTGCTAAAACAGCATTTGATAACGAGATACCTTCTTGATACAGACATAATGGGTTAAATTGCCTTCTAGATTCAAATTTCAACCATAATTGGGGATGGGTGGCATGGTTGAAGAATATTAGCACTGCTGCTTCACAGCTCCAGGGACCTGACTTCAATACCAGCTTTACACGACTGTCTGTGTGGAGTTTACACATTCATAGGTGGGGAGAGGGCTTGAGTTTGATACTCTGTCAGACAGGCAGTGCAGACTTGATGGGCCGAATGTCCTGCACTGCACTTTAAAGAGTCTACGTGCTGGGCATATAAACTGTAGAGACAGGTCATTAAGTGTGTTACCAACTTCAAAATGACCCTCCGTGAATTATTTAACTTTCCCAATATTCAGTTTCAAGACAGCATTCAGAAACAACAGCTACTCCATGCGTCCTCAACTTTCACAAGAGAAAGTTGCACCTAAGCAAGTATACACATAACGTATGTTTGCTGCTATTGAATACAAAATTGTGACGTAGCTGCTCCCAAATACAAAGTAAGAAGTCTCACAATATCAGGTTAAAGTCCAACCAGTTTATTTAGAACATAGAACAATACAGCACAAACAGGCCCTTCGGCCCACGAGTTGCGCCGATCACATCTACCAATCCACAGACCTATCTATAACCCCCTATCCTATTCTTTTCCATATACTCATCCAGAAGTCTCTTAAGAGACCCCAGTGAGTTTGCCTCAACAACCTCCGACAGCAGTCAGTTCCATTCACTCACCACCCTCTGGGTGAAAAACCTACCCCTGACATCTCCATTTGATAGTAATCATATAGTTTTCTAGTGGGTTTACTATCAAATAAACTGGTTGGACTTTAACCGGGTGTTGTGAGACTTCTTACTGTGTTTAGCCCATTCTGGCATCTCCACACCCCAAATACAAAGTCATGACATACGAGATCCCCAGTGATACCACAGAATGCTTTATCTAAATCATAAATATCACAGCCTCTGTAAAACAATTTAATTATAAAATAAGCACATCTCAACTATCTAAAGTTCCCCAGAAATACATTCTACAAAACAAATTTACTGAGAATACTTCGAAGTATTTTCAAAAAACACCCCTATTTTCTAATGTGGGCCGACTCAACATTTGGTGAAGATCTCATATTCCTATATTGCTTCTAAATGCCCATAAGATTATCAAATCATTTTTGCTGACCTAGCTGCTACATCAAAAGTTTCTTACAATAGGCCAAAATCAACAAATTAAAAAAAAACTTCAGTAATCTAAAAAACAGGATGATTCATCTTCCATTGTCATTAGTAATGAGTGATATAAGTTCAGATAATAGTACTATCCTCATCATACCATGAGCTTTTCTTATTTTTCATGTCTGCAGGCTCCAAAGTCCTTCTCTTCCCACCATCATTCTCTTTTCACTATCTAGTGAGATGTACGCCATTAATACATAAACACGGTTAATGTATCACCCATGCAAAAAAAAATAGCATTCCGCTGATAGCTGCAGGTGGGTACTCGCTTCCAAGTGCCATAGACAATAGAACGCTGATCTCAACTGAGTTAAGCTATAACTGAAACATACTTATCTTTTCCATTACTTGCAAATCAAAATTTCTTAAAAGCCACAATTAATCAAAGATTTCCAATCATTTAAATATAAATACCAGTATAATTTCTCAGGGGCTTTACATGTATTCAGACAAGGTAAGTAAGTGAACCTGGGAGAGGAATCCAAGTATTATTCAAAAGTGAGCAAGAGTTAGCAGATTGCTGGTAATAAATTTAAAAAGAGCAAATAAAAAAAAAATCAATAGTTGGATTTTATGCACTTCTCCCAACATGCACTCACTCTATACAACAGCAAACCTTAAAGGAAAATGCCTGTATATTCAGGCATTTTCTGATCATACCCGAAGATGAAGCTCCATTGGCAAAAAAAAGTGTATTGAAAAAGTTAACCCAGATTCTCTTAGGCCAAGACTATAAACTCAAACTTCTTGACCTTTCCACAGTTTTCGTGTAACACTGATAAATTAGGGGTTCCTTCCAATTCTAGCCCTACACTGTATTTCGCTGAAGTGGAGGCAAGTGGGTCCTCTTCTTTTGTTCACCCCTCCCCCGCAAAAAATACACTGGGCCTGAATTAGGAGACACATTTAAAATCTGCTTCTTGTTCTTGGAGAACTGTCAGTGGTTGGCTGGCACATTTCTCCATCTCCATATAAATCAGTTAGTTGCTGAGAGACAGAATGGGAGCATAGGAATTAGCAGCAGGAGTAGGCAAATTCAGTTCTTCGTACCTGCTCTGACATTCAATCAGATCATGACTGATCTCTCCCTGGTCTCAAATCAACCTCTCCACCTGTTTCCCGTTTCCCCTTATCCTTTTTTTAAGATTTGAAATACATCTATTTCCTTGAAACCATTCGTCGATTCAGATTCCACTGCGTTATATGGCAGCGAGTTCCACAAATTCACCACCCTCTGCAAGTAGTAGTTCCTCCTCATCTCAGTTTCAAATCTACTGCCTCTCAATCTATACTGTGAAGACTTGTTCGATATTGCCCCACAACAGGAAACATTTGGTCCACATTTAATTGAACAATCCCTTGTAAAATTTCATTTAGTTCAATCAGATCCCCTCTCATCCTTCTTAACTCCACTGAGTATAAGCCTAAACTGTTTAATCTATCCTCATACATCAACCCTTTCCTTCTGGAATCAATCTGGTGAACCTCCTCTGAACCTGTCTCCAATGCCACCATATCCTTCATCAAATAAGGAGACCAAAATTGAACACAATACTCCAGATGTGGTCTCACCAACATCCTATACAATTGCAACAACACCGTTTACTTTTATCCTCCAGTTCCCTTGCAATTAATGCCAAGATCCCATTTGCCTTTTTTATTACATGCTGTACCTGCATACCAACTTTCTACAATTCATGAACATAGACTCCGAGATCCCTCTGCCCAGACACATTGTGAATCTGCTTTCCATTTAGGCAATAATTTGCCTTTCAACTTTTTCTGCCAAAATGGAGAACATCACATTTATCTACATTAAACTCCACCTACTGGATTTTGGCCTATTCGCCAAGCCTATCTATATCCGTCTATAAAATCTTTATATCCTCTTCACTGCTTGCCCTTCCCACCTTTGTACACAAAATTTGCTTTGTTCCACTCTATCCCTGCTTGCTGATCATTTACACGGGGGGGGGGGGGGGGGGGGGGGGGGTGGGGGGAAACATACATTGGCCCCATTTACTTGTGGAAATGTACAAAGCTATACAGAAGCAGTTAAAAAATGTGATTTTTCTGCAATGGCACCAGCAGTAGCCTAAAAATAGCAGTCTCTAGGACACAAGCCTTCTCAAATAAATTGCTCTCAATTACTTTGCCATGCATAACTAACCATGCTTTCTGCACACTATACTAATAATTTGAAAATCTATCTATTCTCCCATTCCGCCTGCCACTGGAATTTTAGCAGGCAGGTTACGGACAATGTGAAACCCCATTGACAATCAATGGGAATTTCCAGCTTTTAGACCAGTATAGCTAGAGAATTCTGCTCAAAATATCTGGGCATAATAATCAATCACAATATTATATACAAAGAATTAAAACAACAAATTCTGCAAGATTAACAAAACAGAATTGATAGGTGGACAAAGATAAATTAAGAACACATTCACACCAAAGCTCCATTTAGAATTGAAATTCGGAATTAGGATCATACATGACACCAAAGAGCTCTGCATGTCAGTGTTTCGTTGAGTCAGCTTACATTCTTACACTCCATAATTTAGCATTTGTGTGAAGCTGAAATAGGTTCTGAATTTTGTGTGTGCATGATATGATCCTCCTCATTGTTATTTCCAAAAACAGAATGGAGAAGATGTGAAGAGAGAGGAGTTTGAGTTGTCTTTTCTATATTTGCTGGATGTTTCATTTGATAAAGATGAAGGAAGTTACACTACTATGCATGTTGTTTCATTTATAAGATTTAAAAACCACCAACAAATGAAGACTTTCCTGAAAATATAAGTACAAAAAAAAACAAAGACATTGACACCATTTCTTTTAGCCAGACAGGAACAAATTAGGCCAGGTGCTTATCAGTATCCTAGTAATACAACAACTCATTCTAAAATGCGTCTTGTGTCCTGATTTGAAAGGAGGCCAGAGCCATCAAAGAAACAACAAAGTCATCAATACCACAAAGGTTTTACATAGCAAGCTACATCTAGACAGGAAGATAACTATTAAATAGGAAAGGAGAGGAAAGTGTGTGTGTGTGTTAGCTGAAATCATATTTAATGAAAATACTATACGTAGATAATTAAACTTTCTAACTCATTTTTTAAACTTTGCCAATCCAAAAAAATTTTACAAAAACTACTGAATCTTGGAGCAAGGAGTGTCAAGACTAAGCTGCTTGAACTGTTCAATCAAACTAGTGCTTTGCATGTGCACTTTGCAAAGCATAACACAAAAGTTCACCTCATTGCTTAAGAAATCTAATGTGCCCTGTGCTTTTTTAATTTGCTTGCCTTCAATCCCTTACTGCACCACTGAACAGTGAAATAGATCAAACCTATATGCAAAAGAACACCCAGCACAGTAATGGCTTCATATAAGATAAACATACAGGGAATGAAATTAGCACAAATGCTCCCAGCATTTTCTTTCTAACAGCAATCAAGATTGTAAGTAGATCTGAGGCAGAACCAGTTTTTGTCTTGAAGATAATGTATAAAAAGAGCAGTTCCCCTTCAATTCTGTGCACTGGATTGGTAAGGGAGAGCATTCGAGGGTAGTTAGCTCGAGCTTTTAAAGTCTTTTTAAACTAAATAACATTTTTAACAGTTACATGTCATTATGCAACATCAGTTCAAAATTTTTTTTTATCTAAACAGGGTTTGTTTAAATTGAATGTAAGAGACAAGCATCAATATTATAATTTCTATGGTTTACATTGAATCCGACACTCCTATCCTAGGCTCATAAAAAAACTTAAAGATTGCATCAAACTAAATTAAAGTTACCCTTTTCCACACAGATAAGGAATATACAGTAAATGGCAGAACCCTTAAGAGTATTGATAGGCAAAGGGATCTGGGTGTATAGGTATAAAGGTCACTGAAAGTGGCAATGCAGATGGAGAACGTAGTCAAGAAGACATATGGTATGCTTGTCTTCACCGGCTGGGCCACTGAGTTTAAAAAATTGATGAGATATGTTGCAGCTTTACAGAATCTTAGTTAGGCCGCAATTGGAATATCGTGTTCAATTCTGGTTGCCATACTATCAGAAAGATGCGTAGGCTTTGGAGAGGATGTAGAAAAGATCAGAATGTTGCCTGATATGAAGGGGGCATTGGCTACGAGAAGTTGGAGAAACTTGATTTATTCTCACTGGAACGACGGAAGTTAAGGGGTGACTTGATAGAAGTCTACAAGAGTATGATAGGCATGAACAGAGCGAATAGTCAGAAACTTTTTTCCAGGGTGGAAGAGTCAATTACTAGGGGACACAGGTTTAAGGTGCGAGAGGCAAGGTTTATAGGAGACATATGAGGCTGATTTAGTTTACAGAGAGGGTGGTGGTGATCTGGAACTCGCTGCCGGGGGAGGTAGTGGAAGTGGATATGGTTGTGACTTTTAAGGGCATCTTGACAAATACATGAATAGGATGGGAATAAAGGGACATGGTCTCCAAAGATAGCATGGTCTGGCTTGGAAAGCCAAAGGGCCTGTTTGTGTGCTGTAATTTTCTTTGTTCTTTTAAATTAAATCAAAACATGTTTATTAAAAGAATGTCAGAGTAAAAATTCAGTATCTCTTTATTGAGTGTTCTTCAGCAGAATGATTCATGGATGATGACAGAAATCATAAAAACTGCTCAACAGTTTCTAATGTTCTCCCTGTCATCATTTCCAACTTTTTAAAATTCATTTAAGTCAAGGGCAATTTGGACTGGGCAACAAATGTTTGCCTAAGCTGTGACACGCACATTCCTTCAAAAATAAATAAAAATTATTTAAGTCAACTCCTTCCCACTGGAAGTTTATAGCTGCTCCCACAATTCTGTGTAAAGACTAAAAGGACGTATGGTTTAAGGATATTTGGAATTTTCTTACTATGTGTTGGGACTACTTACACTTTTTCAGGAGAAATAATGTTTACAAACACACATTCCAGATAAGACAAATGCAATGAACAGTCCAAACCAAGCTAGTTTTAAATGCAGATTGTGATATTATTTAGAGTTGATTTATACCATAAAGAAGCTTAAAGCTTCATTGTTCTAACATAAAAGGGAAAAAAGGCATTTTGTTTAAAAATATTTTCTATGGAATAGCTGTCTACATTCAAGTCCACAACATTCTTTTCAATTATCCATCTGAGCAGATTTGAGGAAACATGTTTTCCACTTTCTTAGTACACCCCAAAGTACTGTCATACCAATTAGAATTTTGAACTGTAGTTTTTGTTTCTATTGATAAACATGGCTACCACATTGTGCACAGCATGTTACCAAATGCAGAAAGAATTTAAATGCTAAATTTAGGTGGAGCTGTTCAGGAGTGAGATTCAGCAAAATAGTAATTACAACAAAACGTATACTACACAAAAAAAAACTGAACATAGGAAGTGCACATTGTACTGAACAAAAGTGACCAACTGGTGCAATTTCACAGAGCTTATTAATGTGGTATGCCACATAATGAATACAAAAAATGTTATTACAGCTTCAAGTCTGAAGCATTTTGTGTTCAAACTGAAATGTATTTTTATTACCGTGATTTGATGTTGAATGCTACTACTTTGTGAAATCACACATATGGAAGTTGGATTGACAGCACAGGTTTCCTGCAAGTGCTCCAATTTCTTCCCACAGTCCAAAGACATGCGGGTTAGGTTGATTGACCATGCTAAAGGGAATTGGCAGGGTAAATGTATGGGGTTACAGGAATAGGACCTGGGTGGGACCGTGGTTAGGAATAGGTTCAACAGGTCAAATAGCCTCCTTCTATACTTTAGGGATTCTATGAATGTTTTGGTTAACCATCTACAGATCAGCTACAAAGAAAATTTGCAATACACTATGGGCTGAGCACCGATTTATCTTAAGGTTTTCTGAATTGCAATTTTTTTTAGCACAAGAAAAAGGTTCCTCTAGAATCTAGGCAAAGAGCAAAATACTGCAAACACTGGAAAGCTGAAATAAAGCAGAAAATGCTGGCAACGTACAGCAGATTTGACAGCATCTGTGTCAATAGAAAGAAAATTAATGTTTCAAGTATATGAGATCAATCTGAAACATTAATTTTGTTTCTAACTCCACAAATGCTGCCTTGACCTGCAGAGCAAAAAGTTAGAATTTTGTAAACTAATTATCACAGTAAATAGAAATTCATAATCATTTATAGGAATGGGTTGGGAGAGTCTTGACAACAAGTTAGCTTTCTGCTCTATTCTCCCACTTCACACGTGGAATAGTGCCTAGCCTGAGAAAAACCTGTTCTGGGAGCAACTCTTCATTCTTTGGGGGAAGGCATATGGCAGAAAATGGTACTGTCTCTGTGATTTTCCCATTGATGCCCTTATTTAAATTTTAGCAATGCTCACTTCCTTCCATGGCTCCTCATCCCCATCACTCATCTTTGTGCCACCATCCATTTTGCCATCCATTGCCCACTCCATTGTCTGTCTCAATACTGGGCGTTCACCCACTGCTGCCTCACTCTCAAATGCACTGGCCCCTGCTTTTGTACTTTTAATGCTTACTTTGGCATTTTTTCCACCCTGTCAATCAGAGGCTAGCTTCTCAATGATTTCATAGAATCACTACAGCACAGAAGAAGTCCATTCAGTCCACGGAATCTGCACTGACTCTCTGACAGAGTATCTTATCCAAGTCCTCTCCCCTGCCCTATCCCCACAACCCCACACACTTACCATGGCTAATCCATCTATCCTACACATTTTGAGACACTAAAGGGAAATTTAGGACAGCCAATCCACCTAACTTGCACATCTTTGGACTGTGAGAGGAAACCAGAGCACCTGGACGAAATCCACATAGACATACGGAGAATGTGCAAACTCCACACAGTTTCCCAAGGCTGGAATTGAACCCGCCTTCCAGCAGCTATGCTAACCACTGTGCTGCTTTGTTTCAAATGACATCAGAAAATATGAACTTTAAATGTCAAAACCATCTATTTCCACCTCTTTAGCTTTGCCAATCTCTGACCTTGCCTCAACTAAATGGCAGCTGAAATATTCATTTATGCTTTTGCTAACTCTAAACAATGTTGTCATGTTCCACTGTCCACAAACCCGAAACACAACCAAAACCTGTAGCCAGCACTGAGCCCCATTCATGCATTATCTCACGATTCACTGAAGTTCAGTTGGTTCATGGTCCAGAACACCACAACTTTTAAAATTCCTATCTTTATTTTCGAATCTCTCCACAGCCTCATCTCTCTCACTCTCAATCCTTCTTTTCCTCCAATCCTACAACACTTCCAAGAACTATATGCTTCACCAATTCTAGTTTCTTTGTATTCTACCACTATCTAAGTTGCCTTTAGTTATCAAGATTTCAAGCTCTCCAAAAATGTCTCCATTGCTGTCTGCATTTCCCACTTGTCTTAATATTTCCTTACACAGTGTAGTGTCAAGAAGCTTCTGTGAAGTGGCTGGGATGTTTTCCTAACTGAAGGTTATTATATAAATGCAATTTGATATTGATCCTGTCGTATTATGTAATATAGGTTATACTTTTATTTTACAAATCATATTTTTAGTAGAATATTATAGTTGAACATAAAATATCTCATCCCCTGAATCATGCCAATATTTATCCCTCAATCAACATTGCAAAAAACAGATTATCTGGACATTAAGACATTGTTGTGTCAGTACTACTGAAAAATGTATTTTGTTAAGCATTTCATGCTGTATATTGCAAACACTCATGAACTGGCCTATAGCCTTCATTTTTGCCCTGAAAGGTCTACCTCAGATAATGCTGGAAGGACAACATACTTCAAAATATGAGCAATAAGTGAAGTCAGCTGTTTCATGCTGCTAATACATAGTAGGAACACATCTGCCACTAGTAAGAATAATGCTGTCAAGCCAAAAAGACATTCTGCCTAGCATAACAATGAGTAATATGGTATATAAAGTTCAATGCCAGTGTGATGTTAGATATGTTGGCTATACACCCCAACGACTGACAGATCATACAAACAGCATGTCCGCGCTGCTATTCGTGAGGTACAGACAATATTTATGCTGACAACAAACCCATCCTTGCAAAACTCAAAAGTATCCAATATTAGATGTAATTCTATAATTGGACAATATTTAAATAATCTACAGTATGCTAAAATTTATGCTGACAACCAATTCAAGATTGTTAGTCAGGCTCACAGTATGAAACACTTGCGTGTGTACAAGAAGCTACATATATTAATACACAGACCCTATTCTTTGCAGACAGAAACAACATGTGCATACATTGTACCTTTTTCAGCTAAGCAAAGTAAGTGATAGCCGTTTGTTGATTTTTTTTTAGAGCAATGCTTTACCAGATTCAAGTTGCCTAGTTTAAGTTTTTCAACCAATGCTTGGCAGTGAGCTGCTGCTCACTGGTGCATTCTCCATGACAATGCCTCTCCACTTACCAACCAATCAACAATCTCTTCACATACTGTATAAAGTTTTTTTTAATCCTGACATGGGTATTGCTGTGATTGTCTTAATGAGTGCAAGATGAAAAGCATTGACAAAATGTCATTTTCCAGCAATACTCAAGTTCTGTACCATCAAATCACTATTCACATTGCTGTTTGAGGGTGTTTTGCGAGCACAAATTAACTGTTGCTCTCTGACCATGTGAGTAAACTTCAAAATATGTTTCATTGGCTAGAAAGCACTTTGAGACATCCACTAGTTGAATCATAGAATCCATGTAGTGCAGAAAGAAGCCATTTGGCTCATCAAGCATGCACCAACAACAATCCACCCAGGCCCTATCCCTGTAATCCACGTATTTATCTTGCTAATTCTCCTGACATTAAGGGGCAATTTAGCATGGCCAACTCACCCAACCTGCATATTTTTGGGCTGTGGGAGGAAACCAGACCACCATGAGGAAACGCAAGCAGATATAGTAGAATGTGCAAACTCCACACAGACATTGACCCAAGCCGGGTCCCTAGCGCTATGAAGCAGCAGTGCTAACGACTGTGCCACTGTGCTGCCCACTAGTTGTAGAAAGCATCATATAAACTTGAGTCTTTTTTTAAAACACACTTCCATGTGTGATATGTTTGTGATTACATATTTTACACTTGATAAAATATTAAATCTTGCAAAACACATTTGTATATTAAAATATGAGGAAAATGACATTCAAATTGTATAGAATAGAATGAATGTATATATTTCTCAACCAGATATGAAAACATGAAACATGGTAAAGCTTTTCATGGTTTCCAACCTAATTCAAAGAACAAAGAACAAAACAGCAAGGGAAACAGGCCCTTCAGCCCAATAAGCCCGCGCCGCCACACCATGTTCCCACCTCTACCCACGATCCCTGTCCATGTTTATAGATCTATGGATTAAAAACCAAATTTGAGACCATTTAGGGAGAATTTGTTTTGCCAATTAGCCTAAGAGCACATCTTTGGGATGTGGGAGGAAACCGGAGCACCTGGAGAAAACCCACGCAAGCACAGGGAGAATGCGCAAACTCCCACAGACACAGGCCAAATTCATGTATCTGCACAGCACAGTGATAGTCACTGAACTGTCGTGTTGCCCATCAAATGGTCCAGGTCAAGCGTACACTAACGACGTGAAGCACTAGGATACTCTCGAAAAAAATCCAAGAGCAGCCCTCTCACGACAAGGTGGACCAAAGCACCTGTAGAATAAAAACAAGTACATCAATATCATCATCTATTTACACACATCCCAGGGACTCCCAAGGCTCATGATCCCCATTTTAAATCAGTTTTCTATACCCCTCCATTCCCATTCTGTTCATGTGCCCATCTGAGTATTTCTTAAATAACTCCAGAGTGCCTGCCTCCACTACTTTACTTGGCAGTGCATTCCATACCCCCACCACCCTCTGTGTGAAAAAACTCCCTCTAGCATCCAAATTATACCTTACCCTAAGCCCGTGACCCCTTGTGCTATTCGAGTCCATCCTAGGAAAAAGCTTAACTCTGTTTACTCTATCTATACCTTTCATAATCTTGTACACCTCTATTAGATCTCCTCTAAGTCTACGTCTTTCTAAGGAAAACAACCCCAATTTGCCTAGCCTCTCCTCATAACTCAGACCTTCCATGCCAGGCAGCATCCTGGTAAACCTCCTCTGCACTCTCTCCAGAGTCTCCACGTCCTTCCGGTAGTAAGGCAACCAGAACTGGATACAGTATTCCAAATGAGGTCTAACCAACGTTTTATACAACTGCAACATTAAAGGCCAGCTCGTACTCTCAATATAAACATTTTTTTTAGAAATATTAGAGCTTCAGGTACAAAACATTATTAAAATGTAATTTAAATATAAAGCAACAGTGTACAAGTGTGCACAAGAGAATGGGAATACCTATGTGTCTATCCTTCAAGAGTAACAATTACAAAAACTTTAAATTAAAAATAGGAACAGGCAGTTGTACATTCGGGATATATTCTTACTTGAAAGCTGATGTACAAATGCAAGCTGCTCACACCCGAATTGAGATGATCACATCAAATCTTACTACTTAGTAGAAAAATTCTTCAGCACTTAAACAATATCGGATTAGGAATCCTGTGTTAGGCAATTACTCGCCCTGAAGGTATTTTTTAACCACACAAAACGGGCTGAGCCCATTCTTCTTTGTCCAATTCCAATCATCTACCTATGACATCATCTTATTTGCATGCTTAATACTTTCCGTTCAACCAATGATCTTTGCCTCTGGGAGGAAACCCAGCGAAGAACGATTGCACAAGGTTGAGACATGCTATCCGAATTCAGTTATTTCGTGTGAGCATTGTGGGGAGTTGAAAAGATTGTTTAACATCCAGCAGAAGGTGTTGTAAGGACCTTTATTCCGTGCTGAGGAACCTGGAATATGATTCTTAGCAGCGTTAGTTTAATATTTTTACAAGATACTGAGCAACGATCTTAACGTATGTATTAAGGATCTTTTAAAGGCAAGATGTATCTTTGTTCTACATGACCAGAATCCTGATTATCAAGAAAGGGATTGTGCAATCGCAAACCTGGGTCAGTTACAGCAATATTCTTGTACCATCAGTTTTAAAATCCGGATTATCTTGTTTTGTAAAATAAGGAAGTCAATGTTGAATGCATAGCCGGGTGTCCACTCTCCATAATAAAGATCGAGCAAGACAAGCCGTTTTACACCACTTATTTGTCAAGATGAAACTCCACCGTGAACCTAACCGCAAAATCTTCACGGTGATCCAAAAGGGATCGTAACAAGTAGCAATAGAGCTCATCATGACATCCTCGAACACTACGTGTATTCCTGACGACTCCTTTAAGTACACATTATACACCAGCGTGTACAGCATGGTTTTTATCGTCGGCCTCGTATCAAACTGTGTAGCCTTGTACGTTTTGAGGTGTTCCTTAAAACTTCGAAACGAAACGATAACTTACATGACTAACCTTGCCGTATCAGATTTGTTGTTTGTGTTCACGCTGCCCTTTCGAATTTTTTATTATGTGACCAGAGACTGGCCCTTTGGGGATTTGCTGTGCAAGATTTCGGGGACACTGTTTCTCACCAACATGTATGGGAGTATCCTCTTCCTGACCTGCATCAGCGTGGATCGATTCCTAGCCATCGTCTACCCTTTTCGAAAAACGCTTAGGACGAGAAAACATGCCATCATTGTGTGTGTGGCCGTGTGGCTGACGGTGCTCACCGGAAGTGTGCCGGCAACCTTCTTACGAACCACCAATGACACAGCTAATCAGACCAAAACCTGCTTTGAAAACTTCTCCAGCCACATCTGGAAAAATTTCCTGTCAAAGATAGTCATATTTATCGAGATTGTGGGCTTCTTTATACCTCTGCTACTGAACATTTTCTGTTTTTCAATGGTGTTAAAAACTTTAAAGCAACCTATTACCCTTTCCCGCAGCAAGTTCAACAAGAAGAAAATCCTCCGCATGATTGTGGTCCACTTTCTCACTTTCATTTGCTGCTTTGTACCCTATAATGTAACACTGGTAATGTATTCACTGGTGAGGACTGGGGCGGTGTGGAACTGTTCTGTGGTGACTACAGTTAAAACAATGTACCCTATCACTTTGTGCTTTGCCGTCTCCAACTGCTGCTTTGACCCAATTGTGTATTATTTCACTTCAGAAACCTTTCAGAATTCCATCAAGAGAAAGTCTAAGTCACTGAGACTTAACTCGGATTTTTCCGAGGCTTTGCACACTGCCAGCTTCCTCACCAATAACATGCGGCCACTGAAATCCAAAATGCTCGATTCAGAGTCGACTGTTTAAAACCTTTGCGGCTATTTTTGTTACTGCATGAACTTTGAGACCAATTGTAAATGTCGAATCTTGTCAGCATATGTTTTATTATGCAAACGCACGATAAAGTTTTTACTGTACTTGAAATCCTGAGCAGTAATTAACGCCAGTCAGTGGAGTAGATAATAGTTTTAAGTATAGTAAAGGTTTGAAAACTAATGTCTTCTGTAGCTATATCAGGGAAATAATGGGAGAGGGTGGAAGCAGGCAAGAGCTAAAGTTCATTTTTCATTCATAAAAAACGAAGTATTCTTTAATTTTCCCATTCCATCCAAATTTCATTTGATGCAGTGAAGAGCTGGTGATTATAAACAATAGTTATCAATGTAATGGAGTTGTCAAAGGTACGGTGCAGATCAAGAGCCACACACGCTTTTGATCCAACACACTGCTTCTACTATGGGGACTTATTTTTTAAAAAAATTTTTAAATAAAAATATACATTAAATGGTTAGAAAGAACATCTATATTTTTTAAACATTTGTATTTACAAAATAAATCAACATTCCGAAATTCTGAATGTGTGTATCTGTAATTATAATGAAATAATTACATTTATAATGAAATAAGGGCAATGTAACAATTAACTTAAATGATGAGACAAAACATGGACAATAGGAATTTAAATGTAGAACAAAAGTCATAGCAATATCATTCTGTAAATACCCTAATAAAGCTAGAAAAGTCACAGCTTGATTGATATATCTTGTGGTGAGTAATGTACATCCTCATTTTCTTTTGAGATCTATTCTGCAGATGCTTCTACATAGGTCAAAACTAAATTACCATTAGAAGAATTATGCAAGTCAAAGTATATCTTCTGTTAACTTACACCTGAAATATGTAAGGATTTTCCCAAATCAACTGACCCCATCAGTTACAATGCAAACAGCTAACAAACTTCCCTACACAGCCTGAGAAAAATAGCAATTGTAGCACTCAGTCTCTTCTACCCCAAGTAAAAAACTTATGCATATTTACCTTCAGACAGGAGATTAAATTTATTTTGGAAAGTGGAGTTATTCATACAGACACCAGTACGATACTAACCATGAAATAAACACTTTAAGAGCACTACAAAAACTGAATGGGGAATTCTGCAGAGGAGACAATATCACTTTCATGATCTACAGATCATTGCCTTGTTACTATTCTGATTTGTTTTCACGCAAATAAGATTAATCTGATAAGTGTTTTGCTCAATCCTAATTTATGGCCTGAAATAATTTAACTGAATTATATATTTAGAAACAACTGCCATGTTACTTTACAAGAAACTATTTAAAAAATCTGAAATTAGAGTTTGCCTGGAAAAAGACTTTAAAGGAGGAGACTTTTAGGGAAGGAATTCAAGAGTTCAAGGCCTAGATGGTTGAAGACATAACTGAAAATGTTGGGGGCAAAAGGAGAAGGGTCAGAATTGAAAGAAGGCAGTGTTCAAAGGGTTATAGGACAGGGGAAGTTGCAAAAAGGAGGAAAAGGGACCTGAATAATTTATAAAACCAATAGCCACCATGGATTAACAAGCACAGGATTGATGAGAGAATAGGTTAGGATTTGGATAAACTGAAGTTTACAGGTGAAGGATTAAATGCCAACTAGAAGACCATTTTGATAGTTGATGAATTGATTCAGGAGCAATGACAATGATGCTCCAGAGCTGTAAGAAGACAGCCTTTGTGATAGAATAAATATTAAGCCAAAAGATCAGCTCAAATTTAAGTGAAAGAACGATCAAGGTAGTTAAAGCATGTGGTAGGCAAAGTTAGATGCACCACTGTACACAATATACTTAGCTTTCATTACAATAGCATACTCCCTAACATACAATGTACATCTTTCAAAAATAATGGTTTTAGGTTGGTGGTGTACTCCCACAAAGATCAGCACACAATCTCAAAAGTGAGAATATCTACACTATTTCCAAAAACCTTTTGAAAATGTATTTTCCTCTTGCCAATCTCAATGACAATGCGGTAGCATCTACACTTTCACTTTCCAAAATCTTTTATTTTCCTATTAGCAATGCGACAGATGTAGTCCATGAGAAAAGTATGATAAGCACATTCAGGACCAGGAATACTGATACTTTAAAGGTTTAGAGACACAAATACACTGAACAGCTTACTTGCACTCTATACTTCTAACATTCAGTTAGATCATGTCTGACCTGTATCTTAACTCCATCTATCTGGAGTACTTGCTCTGGTTCTGTAGTCCTTAATATCTTTGTCCATTAAAAATCTATCAATCTCAATTTTTCAAGTTGACCGAGCCTTAACAATTGGTTTGGATGGGGGACGGGTGGGGGAACGAATTAAATATTTTTGAGAAGAAATACTTACTGACATTATGAATGTCATGAATGGTCAAGGTAGCTTAAGTTTCAAGCTAATTCACTTTTGCATTGCACAGTTCCACCAAAGGAAATGGTTTCTGTTTAAACTCAACTTATTTTATTGTCTTAAATACTTCAATTAGAACAGGGACTTTCAACCAAGAGTTTATGACTCCCCAGGCATCCACAAGAAGGTTTCAAGGCAGCTGCAAAAAATAATTATAAATCCTCATCTGAAAATCACTTGCGATTTTCTTTCTCCTTCTCTACAGGAGGTGCCTTTTAAAAACATGGCCAACAGCTATAATACTGTGAGCTTTCTTTAAAGAAATCAGACATATCACAGAAAATCTATTGGATACTTAATTCTTTCCCCATCCACCCATTCCCCATACATATTTACTCTTCCCTATAAATTTATCAAAATCCATTCACTTATGCTCCTTGCTAAACTTGCTTCAAACACTTGCCTATTTTACCAATCACTTTCTTTGCAAGGGAAACAAATACTTTCCTATTCTCCATTTATTCATTCAACTTCCTGCCATTTCCACACTTTTAATTAATGTTCAGCCATCTTTGATTGCAGGTTTCATCATTTTATTAGGACTAATGAAACAAAAAAAGTCTATGTTCTCAGAATTTACTTTTGCCAGAATAAAAAGTCTACATTGGGGCCAAGCTGAACAAACATTCACTTTATCTGTTAATTGATTTTTGTTCGTATTTCCTCAAAGTCCAGCATTCACAATTTTTTTCAATTAAGATTAGGCAGCCATCCCCTTTTGTTTCCCTGTTCTCTGGGTTTTCTCTTACATTACTGCTTGAGTAATTATCACAAATAAGTTTCATGGGGTTTGTATTTGCATTGAGGTGTGTCCATTAAGTAATGAATTTCACACACAATATATGGATGAGAATAAATCAAGGTGTATCAATTAGTACAAACAATGCCACTTCTGGTGTAAAAGCTCCTCTTTTCTACATTTTCTCATAATCTTAATAACATAAATCAAAGCTAATTTGTTGCAACAGTTTAATGAAATTAATATTTGCCAAACAT
Source organism: Sphyrna mokarran (assembly GCA_024679065.1). NCBI lineage: Eukaryota > Metazoa > Chordata > Chondrichthyes > Carcharhiniformes > Carcharhinidae > Sphyrna > Sphyrna mokarran. The sequence goes on along the minus strand of JAGIQG010000013.1, from coordinate 75,359,322 downwards.
CCTATTATATGAAGTGCCTCCATTGGCAGTGTTGTGCAATATATATAGGTATGTAAACCAAAAACATAAGCCTCCATAGACAAATTGTTGGAAAGATGCACCAACCCATTATCATACTAACACAGAAGACACAAGGCTTACACTGTTGAGTAAAATAAAATTAATCTGGATTCTCATTCCTGATTGCCATTCATTGATGTCTGTTAAAGGGCCTGTGTGCAGGCATACATGAAGCAGGATCATATTTACTCATGCATGGCCATTAAACCATTATTGATTTTTGTAAAAACTGTTGCATACTAAAGTGGTCAGCTCACTTTAACAACAAAGATAAAAGAATGAAACGGTTGCCATTCAGTGGGTTACTTAACCAGTTCATGGAGCTTCATTAGATAGGTGTTGCTTGTAATCCAGGATGAAAAAGTGGGAAAATCCCTTAAAAGCTTCTGATGATGTCACTATGTAATCGTGACACATTACATAGATACATTGGTTTACAACACATAATATCCCTTCCCTTTTTTTCCAGTAATACCACAACAAACATTAACTCTTACTATGAACAATAATTATTTTACCAAATATCATTTTTATATATATATATAAAATCAGCACAAGTTGGACATTGGCTCCACTTGGGCAGAATCTGTCATTCAGGAATCTTTGCTTTCACACTCTTGGTATTTTGTTCATTACCTGGCTCAAGCACATCATCTTCAGCTCCTACAAATGCTGTTGGTTCAACTGGTCTAGAATCCAAATTCAACTTGATCATGATCATTGGTTCAGGAATTTCCAAACCTTAAGTGTCAGATGTTAGCCTTTCAGATATTGACTCTGTAAATTCTCTTCAGGAAACCAGAATATGACCTGCGTGCCTCCTCCAAACTCTCTCATTGTTGGTTTGCACCATGTAAGAAATAGATCTTTGCGAATATTGTGGCGGATACCCATTTCTCAGGTTGACTAGTTTCTTGCTAAAATTCTTTCTCCTTGATCAAAACTTCTTTACCTCAATGTCTGTTCACGGCAAATAATTTGGTTTTGCAGTTGTCACTCTACTATGGTAGAAGTGTCAGGTGTTAAGAGCAAATCAAATTTGGTTTCAACTTGCTCTTTAAAAAAAAATTGCTGGTGAGTGTTGGGTTGTCACATGAGCCGTATTTTTATTGGATGTGAAGAAGTTGTTTACTCTTTTGGCTAACAGCATTTCATCTTTTGATGATTTAGTGGCATTCTTCAATGACTACCAACTTCTCTGCCAATTCATTAGCAGAAGCATGATAGGATGCAGTTTTGGTATGCTGTAAGCTACGGTTTCTAAGTTAGTCCATAAATTCCCTTTTTGTGAACAGACTTCCATTATCACTAATTGCTCTGTATTAGCAAACCATGCAAATATTTTGTCAAATTGTTTGATTATCTTTTCAATAGTCATCAACATCATTGTCATGATTTTGGGTCATTTGGAACGTGCATCCACTAGAACAAGAAACATATATTCCTCAGTTGGTCCTATGGAATCAATATGAACTCTTTTATCTCATGGGTGAAGAGGTATGGAGTATTTTCTATCCTAGCACAAGACTGACACTGTCCTATTCTTTCTTCAGTCTGAATGTCTAGTCCAGATCACCAGAAATAACTCCTTGCAAATTCCTTCAGACATACAACTCCTGGATCTCCTGTGTGAAGTTGATCCAGTATATGACTCAGCAAACATGGAGGAATGATGATTCTAATCCACCATAGCAGTACTCTATTTTGTACCATTAATTCAAGCTCCCTTGACTTGAATTCCAAATTCCTCATCTGTTTATCCAATGGTATTCTTTTCAAGATTATGTCCATGAACTTTCCCCTCACAGGATCTGACCTCATATCTTTGCACTACAGGTACTGTAATAGGTACACTATCCACCTGGCAGAAGTATAAGATGTTCACATAGTTCTCCTGTGATTGGCTTATTCCCGAATTGGTAGACAAGATACAGCATTGCCATTTATATGTTTTATGTATTTAATCTCGTAATAATGCACTGATAAAATGAGTGACCACCTCTGTAAACAACTTACCGCCAGGAGTGGTATTCCATTGTATTGGCCAAAGATTAAATTAAAAGCCTGTGGTCTGTTAACAAGGTAAATTGTCTTCCATACAAATCATGATGTGGAAATACCTGCATTGGACTGGGGTGGGCAAATAACCTATTGGACTTTAATCTGGTATTGTAAGAAGTCTCAGAACACCAGATTAAAATCCAACAGGTTATTTGGTAGCAGAAGCAAAAGAGGTGAGCAAAGACGTGACTCACCTGATGAAAAAGCACTGCTCTAAATGCATGTATTATCAAATAACCTTTTGGACTTTAATCTGGTATAGTGATACAGATCATGGAATCCCAACAGTATAGAAAGAGACCGTTTGGCCCATCAAGTCTGCATCGACTGTCCAAAGAAGCATGTTACCCACGCCCATCCCTGCCCTATCCCTGTAACCTCACACATTTGCCCCCTCTAATTCCCCTAACCTACAGAGTAACTTGGCATGACTAATCCACCTAACGTGTACATCTTTGGACATTGGGAGGAAATCAGAGCACAAGGAGGGAACTCATGCAGACACAGGGAGAATGTGCAAACTCAACAAAGGCTGGAACCCACATGAGGCAACAGTGCTAATCACCGTTTCACAATGCAGCCTTAATCACTGAAACACCATGTTGACCTGGTGAAGCCACAACACAGGACTACTTGCTTACTGAAAAATCATAGTAGTATATGATAGACAGAACTAAGTAATCCCACAAGCAATGGATCAGCTCTCAGCTCTGCAAACCTGCCATAACTGGTTGCAAATGGTGGAGGACAGGTGGGTGAGCCATCCCAAAGTCCCTAGCATCAAAAGTGACAGTCCTCATACAATTTAATTCGTATCACATGATATCAAGAAATGGCTGAAAGCACTGGATGCTGCAAAGTCTGTGCCTTTGACAACATTCCAACAATACACTGAAAACTAGCTGCACCCTTAGCCAAGCTGTTCCAGTACAGGAACAGCACTGGCATCTACCTAGCAACATGGAAAACTGCCCAAGCATGTCTTATCTACAAAAAGCAGCTCAAATTCCATCCGATAAATTACATCTCTGTCAGGCCACTCTCGATCATCAGCAAAATGAGGGAAGGTGTCATTGACAGTGCAATCACCCGGCAATTACTCAGTAATAATCTATTCACTCACATTAAGTTTGGTTTCCACCAAGGCCACACAGCTCCTAACCTCATTACAACATTAACAAACTGAAACACTTTTCAAGTGCAATTCATGTCCACCCAAACAGATAGGGCTGCAGTTTAACATTTCATCTAAAGAAAATAATTATAATGACACCTGTGATAATTAAATCCCATTCTTTCCTTGAGGTCCTGGAATGAGATTTCAATCCACAACCTTGAAACACAAGAGCACAGCACCAATAATTCAGCCAAGCTGATATTTCATATTCAGTGTCGTAATATGTGCATCTAGATCAATAGCTTTTAGCTTTTCAGGTTGTAGTGGACATGTTGTATACATCAAAGAGGTATCAAATCTTTCTATAATTTACCATTGTTTCAATGGTGCTGATCCCAACTTCCAGGATAAATAGGAGCGAGTTGACAACCAAGGATTAGGTTACAAATCTGAGGTTGTTCTGCAATTGAAATAAGCTACTAGATATTCAACTCAGCGAAACGTTATGATATATGGTTCTAATCTTTTGGTAATAGAAGAACAAATATGAATTATCGGCGCAACTTGTGGGCCAAAGGGCCTGTTTGTGCTGTAGTGTACTATGTTCTATGAAACAGCATTAGACCATGCAGGCCCAGGTGTGACAGTCATCAATTCTGCATAAATCTTAGCGTTCTGGGACCAGCGTCAACAAAAATATGCTCACAACGCAATACTGAAATGGCATTCAGAATTTAGGTTATTATACTATATAGCAATTTTATAATCTGGCCAGCAAATAAGGAATTCGTTAATTAGATAACTGCAGTAAGCAGAAGTGGCAGCAATCTTTACTGGCAGCAACAGACGGAGGGCAAATTAAGAAAAAATAAAATGAAAATTCAAGCAGAAACATTAGATTTTCAATTCAGAGAATGGAATCATAGCACAAAAGGAAACCATTCAATTCTGTCTGTGCAGGTCCTTTGAAGGAGTTATCCTAATCAGATTACTACCATTCCTCATAATTCTGCAAACTTTTTCCTTTTAAATTATTTGTGCAAATCCCTTTCGAAAGTTAAGATTGAATGTGTTTCCACCATCTTTTCAGAGAATGCATTCCACATCATAACTCACTGATCAAATGATGTTTAATGTCTCCACTGGCTTCTTTGCCAAATTGCCGAGAATTTGTCAATTCTTATTGGTGAAATTCAGGTACTCAAGCTGAGAAGGAAAACAAGGTCTCTGTATCTAATTAAAGTCACCAAAATTGAAAGCCTAATTCAGAGGATATTAGTGGAGAGTAAGTTACTAGGGTGAGATGGCTTTACTGCAAAGTTCTACAAGAAAGTCCTACCAAATGTTCTTATCTTCATTGTATGAGGAAGCACTCTGGCTTCCTGCATTTATTAAACCAAATTGTTTAGCAAAAAAAAGAGGAAGCTTGCCACTCACTATTGCAGCAATATCCATTTGTTGCTTGATATAGATTTGAATATTTTAGCTAAGAGGGTATATATAATGTTGGCAAACACTACACAAAATGTTTGTAGAATTTCAAGATAATTCCTTGACAAAATTATATTACAAGAAGTAGTCTCCTACTTTGCAGGAAATATCCACTTATATACACTGCAGTCAAGTTGTTTGTTCTTGTCCCCAGCTAAATTTAACATTAATCAAACACTTATAACATCATGGCTCATGTCTTTATTAAGGATTTTAGATAAATAAACAGGCGATTTTACCAGCTCATCAAACCAATTGATGGATGGGGTAAGCTGGTAAAATTGCGTGAGGGTGAAAAATCTGGTTTGCATCTGGTTTCTCATCTCTTGCAATCTTACTTGCCCCACAGCTGATTTTACTATTTAAGTTGACATTTACATAGAATTAGTGAGCACAATGCAATCGTTTGGTTTCATTTGTCTTAATAGCTTCACTGGTGAAGGTCATCACTACGAGAATTACGTATGGTCCCCATCACAGGGGCTTAAAGAGGTGGCCTCACTGATGGGACCAGAGGCCATTGAAGCTCCTGGGATGTTGGAAGCAGGGGACAGTACTCCTTGAGGAATGCCCATTGGGTACCAAACACTGTCAAGTGGGCTGGCCATTATGGGGGTAGGGTGTAAGGGGAGGTCAGCGGGGCAGGGTTGTGCATTCTGCAACTGGTGATTGACTGTGGGGGAGGCTGAGTACTCGGCAACTGGCAATCAGCTGGGAGGAGGGGGGAATTGCATTCTCTGCGACTGACGATAGCTGGGAGTGGGATGGTATTCAGGGTGGTGGGGGCCAGGCAGGGAAAGGTGACTGACAGATCTCTCTGTTCCTTTGCACAAAACAGAATTCTGTGCATGCGCGATTTCATTCTGTAGTGTGAACAGCCAGCTTTCCAGCAAGCTTAGACACCACCTCTCCCCCTACTAGCGGCAATCAGTATGTTATGCACTAAGTGCAAATTTCATTTGTGGCATCGCCAAAAAAATCAGATCTGAAACTCTCCTGTTTTCATCCTTGGTTGGCGTGAAATTTTATTTATAAGATCGCCTCTGAAACTAAAAAAAAGTAAAATTGGGATTTGATTCAAAGCAGACAGCTAAAGAAATGATGCAATGCAAATTAGCTTATTAATGGAAAACAAGTATCTTACAAATGTGATAAGAGAAAACAATAAGACTACAAGGGTGGCACGGTGGCTAACGCTGCTGCCTCACAGTGTCAGGGACCTGGATTCAATTCCAGTCTTGGTTCACTGTGTGCAGAGTCCCCATATCTGTGTGGTTTCCTCCCAAAGTCCAAAAGGCATGCTGGTTAGGTGCATTGGCTATTCTAAATTCTCCCTCAGCATATCCGAACAGGTGCCAGAGTGTGGCGACTAGGGGATTTTCACAGCAACTTCATTGCAGAATTAATCTGAACCTACTTGTGACACTAATAAATAAACTTCAGAAAAACTTTAGAAACTTCAGAAACTAAACTTTAGAAGTGGTAACTTCAAAGTGGAGAGATAAGGAAATTGACACATACCTGCCAAAAGCCGACATCATAGCGTGAATAACACCAAAGGGGACAAAGTAGTATAAACGTAGAACCCTAAGTAAGGAGAATAACTAAAGGGAGAGAGAGACAACTAAATCAGAACTGCAACAAATTACAACAATATCTCCCGAGAGAAGCAGCCATTTTTGCTGAACTAGAAGACCACTTTAGTATGGTTGTGATAAGTATTTGCTAAATTTAACTGAGTTATCTAAGATTGGATGCTGTCTGGGAAAAGGAATGTTTCAGAGTTCAGGTAAAACAAAGGTCGCTTTGGGAACTAAGAGATAGTTTCACTTAAAATATGTCTTCTGGTCATCAATATCTTTATTTGTAAAGTATTATAGTACTTCCCGTTTTGTGTGTTTTTTTTAGATTAATAAATATGTTTTATTGTTCACACAATTATTAGGCTGTTTCCTCACTGGATTGTACATTGTAATGCGCATTGTTCCTCACGCAATACCAAAATAACACAAACACCACTACAAACTATGTTCTGAGTTTTGTATATTATATTTAACATCAGTGTGGTTCATAAAAGTCCTACACAGCAGAAATGTTAAAAACATACCACATAGTGTGATAGATAGTTCAAATGTTTATGCAGCAGTGACATAAAATAAAAGCTGTTTTTGAACACACTTCAAAATGTGAAATGTTTGCTAAAGGTGGAGGGTGAAAGATTTCACATCTCCAAGTTTGTTAAATTAAGGATTGGCAATTCAAACTTCAGGCTCAAATTTTCATCCATCCTCATACCGTAGTTCAAGCAAGTTTATAAATTCAAAATCATATTATAAGCAACAAGTTATTACCTTATTATCTTGAACTAAATAATTATTTTTACATCATATCAAAAGCACATACCTTTTCTCAAAGGCAGTTTGTGATAGGCACTAAATGCTGGCTTTGCCAATGATGCTCACACATCATAAATATATTTTTAAAAGTCTAGCACTTACCGAATCCATATTATATTTTCAGAGTACAGCTGGAGCTATATCATTACTAGAACACATGAAGAGTTTAGAGAGATTGATAGGTCAGCTATCAAAATAATTAACTGCCATCTAGTTTCTCCCTTTATACATCATTGTGTCAAGTGACCAAACCAGGTAGAAGTTGTTTTATTCCACCACTATAATTATCGATTGTTTTCTGGGGTACTGCCACTCAGAAAACTGTGCATTGTTCTTATTTTGGGCTATGTTGCGCAATACATTTGCTGCTCTGAAGGTATTTTAATACACAGAAAACAAATTAGTACTAAATTGGTTTAACTATCCTTGATAGAAAAGCATAAGCATCACAACTTATTGAAACTTATATTTGAATATTAAATCTGCACTGAGTTTTTCCACTGGATCAACTATTAAAATGTATCACTTCGTTCAATAATGCTGATTCTAAGCCAATGTGATGGTAGTATCATAACAGCACTTAGCATCGCTTGACTAGAGAAAGGGGAGAAACATGCAGTATTTCCACTTCTCTTTGCTATCCAATAACTTAGGGTAAAAATATATATGAGGATTTTAGCTAATGATTGAGACTGAAGAATGGTCACTCAAGCCAGTAGCACTTCACTGCACCATCAATGAACACTTTCAGTACAGAAAGTGTCAGAAATGACAACTTGGGAAGACTTTCCTGCCGCCACCATTTATTAGACTAAAAGCTGTGCCATATATTTTTGAATTTTATGTATATATTTTGAATTTACCTTGTTCTTCCATTGTGCTGTACTACTATTTGTACTTCTCCAAAAATACTTTTTGAAAAATACAAATTTCAGCTGGTATTGTCATGAATGGATTAAACATTCAGAAAAGGGGCATGGAAACATTCAACCATAGGCTGGTTATCTTCTTAAAATATACAGTTCACAGTCACCTTGTGCAAAGCAATGCTTTGTACTGCTGTAAAAATGTTAACAGTGAATAAAAATGTCATAGTAAAAATATTCAGGGATCTTGAAGTAATACTACATTTTATCATCATATTTATTACCCCTGAAAGGGCAGATGTGCTCTGAATGAAACTATCATAAATCTAAGATTTATAATTCAGAAGAGATAGCCTTATGTGTTCAGAATCAAACACTGAACAAAGGCACTGCAATGCAGGTAGAGTATCTCAAGCTGATTTATGACTGATTTCATAAATTTCTGAAACAAAAATTGTAGCACCTTAGTTCAATGAGTAGGGAACACAAGGAAATCAACTGATGTTATTGCAAAGCACTTTAGGGTTATAGTCATGTCGCCGCTGGTGTTAATTTAATTCTCATGCATTGGATTCACTAACTCCTTCATGTCTCTCTCCCAGTTCCTTACATAGGTGCACCATGCATAAAATGAGAAAAGATCAAACTGGTTCGATGTTAAAAGTACCCTGTAGTTGTAACTGAAAACTTTTTTTATATTTGTGCATGATTGCACAACTCTTTATAACTCTGTCTGAACTGATCTGGGTCAGCTGTAAGAAAGCAACCAATAACGAAAGAACTTAAAGAAATTTATGAATGAAGAGCAAAGTTTGCATTTAATCCTGTACTCTTCTTTCTAGGTGGCCTTGATGACAACGAAGCTCAATACAGGTATCCTATACTGGAGCAAGAATAGGCATACATCCTGATCCCAAATACATACACTACATAGCTAAATACTTTGAATCATTTGTTCTGCCTGGGTGATTTCAACAGCTTCTGCCACCTATGTACTGGGTTGTATGGTTTTATTGCAGACTATCATTACTATCAGTGGTCAGCAAGTCCCCTGACTTGTCCATGTTGGTTTAGATGGGGTCAAGTTGTACTGAAGTTCAGACGGTGTCTGAAACGTCTTGATTTCAGACACCACCAGTTTTCGGATTTAAGATGCCCTACCTGTATCACAACTTCTTTACTGACATAAGATCACTTTACATTTTTGGAACCTATCCCTTCCTGCCACCAGATACTGATCACATACATGCCTCAAGAACTTAGGGATATAGCAGAAAGGCCATTGACTTAAACTGTTAAACGAACTGAACCAATGTGTTTATTACATTTCTCTACATAATTTCAATCAGTTCCCATGCTCATCATTTGCTCAAGTCAAAACATGAATCTTAAATGAACCATTGTTCACTCCAGCAAATAATATAGACTCTATAAAACTGGTTCGACAGAGATCACTGATATTTTGTTACTATGCCAACATTGAATGTTGGTGCTGATATCTCACATAATTCTGCTTTCAATAGTCCACACCGTTCATATTTGGAATCAATTATTTAGTTCCAACTTGCATTTGCAACTCTTACAACTGAATGTATAGAAAGTTACATAATTGCAGAGAATTTACTTAGAGTGCCGTATGAATGCCCATGACTCCTTTAACAGTGGCGCAAATTGGGACACTGGAGTTTCTACCAGCTTCAATATTTAAATTATGTAAATCCCATTGCAAGTCTTTCTAATATTAACTATTAAAATTGAGCACGAATAAAGTGCTTCTCAATATACTGGTTATATAACAAGTAGCCTGGTTCCAAAGTTTCTTATCTTTAGTCAAAACTTCTATGCACATCTTTTATCAATGCAAAAATTTTCATGCAAATGCTACACCTCAGAAAATATTCATTCATTATGAGCACCGGCACAGAAGCCAGATTACCTTTCCTAGAAATATGGGAACTAACATATGGTATGTCTATTATAGCTTTAGCATCATGTCGATGTGCAAAGTTTTGTGTCACATTTGTCCCAATTTCTTATTCATAAAGCATCAAAGCAAGGAACCAGATCAGCACAGTGTTAATGTCAGCCTGCTTGTGACACTAATAATTAAACTTAAAAATTAATCCTAGTCATTTACATAAATTGTAAAATATTGAACCCATAGCATCAATCTCTATGGCACACCGCTCATTATGTTTTGCCTACCTGAAAATGATCCATTTATGCCTGGACACAGTTTCCTGTTAGCTAGCCAATCTTCTATCCATGCCAGTATGTTACCCTGTAGACCACATGCTTTTATTTTTTGTGGCATTTTATCAAATGCCTTCTGGAAATCTAAGTACAGTAGTACATCACTGGATCTTCTTTATCCACAGCACATTTGGATGAACCTGTATCTGGGGTCACCACTGCAGATATCAGAGCAGCTTTCTTGAAGATCAACCCACAGAAAGCGACTGACCTGTATGGGGTACCAAGACGAGCATTCAGATCCTGTGCGGATCAGCTGGCGGGAGTATTCGCATATATCTTCAACCTCTCTTTACAATAATCTGGAAATCCCTATCTGCTTCAAAATGATGACCATTATCCCAGTTCCTAAGAAAAACCAAGCAGCCTTAATGACTATCAGCAGTGGCTCTGACATCCATCATTATGAAGTGCTTCAAATGCAAATGACACCTATGTCAGACTCGTATTTATTGACTATAGCTCAGCCTTCAACGCCATTATTCCCATAAGATCCATCTTCAAACTCTGTGGCTTGGGCCTCGACATCTCTCTCTGCAACTGGATCCTGAACTTCGTAACTCACAGGTCAGAATCAGTAAGGTCAGGTAACAACATCTCCTCCACAATCATCCTCCAAGATCATCCTCAACACCTGTGCCCCACAAGGCTGTGTTCTCAGCCTCCTATTATACTCCTTATACACCTACGACTGTGTGGCCAAATTCCCTTCCAATTTGATTTTCAGGTCTGTTGACAATACCACCGCAGTGACAATGACAATGACAAGACAGAGCATGGGGACGAGATAGAGAATCTGGTGAACTGTGCAGCAACAATAATCTCTTCCTCAATGTCAACAAAATGAAGGAGATTATCATCGATTTCAGGAAGTGTAAAGGAGAACATGTCCCTATCTACATCAATACGGACAAAGTGGAAGTGGTCGAGAGCTTCAAGATTTTAGGGGTCCAGATCACCAACAACCTAGCCTGGTCACCTCATGCCAACAGTATAGTTAAGAAAGCCCACCAATGCCTCTATTTTCTCAAAACACTAAGGAAATTTGGCATGTCAACTACAACTCTCACCAACTTTTACAGATGCACCATAGAAAGCATTCTTTTTTGTCATATCACAGTTCGGTATGGCTTCTGCTCTTCCAAGACCACAAGAACAACAAAAGATCATGAATGTAGCCCAATCCGTCACACAAACCAGCCTCCCATCCACTGACTCTGTCTACACTTCCCACTGTCTTGGCAAAGCAACCAGCATAATTAAGGACCCTACACACCCTAGTCATTCTTTCTTTCACCTTCTTCTATTGGGAAAAAGATATAAAAGTCTGAGGTCAAGTAACAACCAACTCAAGAACAGCTTCTTCCCTGCTGCTGTCAGACTTTTGAATGGACTTACCCTGCATTATGTTGATCTTTCTCTACATCCTAAATATCACTGTTTCACTATATTCTGCACTCTGTTGTTTCCTTCTCAAAAACTGTATGCTGTCTGCATAGCGCACAAGAGACAATACTTTTCCCTGTATGTTAATATATGCAACAATAATAAATCGAATCAAATCAAATTTTACTTCTTCAAACAACTCCAATGAATTGATTAAACACGATTTCCCTCTCACAAGACCATATTGATCTACTTGATGTTACAATCCCAGCTATTGTTAACTTTGGACAAGTCAGATCCCATACTGAAATATGGCTTGATAGATCCTAACTTTTCATTTTTAAGAAACCGTGGAGATCAGAAACTGAATACAATAATAAAGCATTTATGAAAAAGAAAAATGAACTATATTACATGACGCAAAAATGGAAAGATTTCAATATAAAACCAGAAAATGATTCAAGCTCTCTCTATTCCTTTTATCTCAGCAATATCTTACAGGCATAATATCCCTGTGACGACCATTTCAACACTAAGGCTTTTTGCTTGAGCTGACTAAGTTGCAAACCTAGCTTATTTCTCAGCATACACTCAATGTCTTTTCCACAGTTTCGTATCTCTCAACACCCAAAAACCACAATTCAAACTCTATTATTTCAACTTCAGATCAAACACAAGTTCCCCTAAACTCACTTCCTCAGTAGTCTTGCAAGATTTCTCAGTAGAAAGCTTGAAAATACTGACTTCACTCAGTAGTATACACATTGACTGAAGTGTCCTTCTATCTTCCCTTGTGTCTCAGTCTCTTTCTGGATCCTGTTGTTAGGCAACAGCACAATTCTTTCCTACTTTTTAAAAAAATTCACTGAGCCACTAACCCCCTTGTAATTCATTTCTTCATTTCAAGAGTTATAAAACCTCATTAAGAATGCATGTGTATACAAACAGGACCTCCAGACTTCCGCAACACCCAAAACTCTAAATTAAATAGAACAATGTTTCGCGTTTCTTAATTCACAAATACAAATCTAATTAAATCTAAAGTTATACATTGCTCCCAACAGTAATTACCTTGAATTTATTAAAAGTGCCCTACTCTAATGTCTAATAATAGCATCTAATAATTTCAATATGACAGATATAAATCTAGAATTAAATACCTAATGATGACCATGAAACCACTGTCAACTGTCATAAAATACTCATCTGGTTCATTAATATCCTTTAAGGAAGAAAATCTGCCATCCTTACCTGGTCTGGCCTACATGTGACTCCAGATCTACAGCACTGTAATTGATTTTTAAATACTCCCTGAAATAGCCCAGCAACCATAAAATCGCGCAGTGAAGAGGCCATTCGGCCCATTGATCTTAACCAAGTCACACACACCCCTGGCCTTATCCCCATGGCACCACACTTTTACTATGGATAATCCACTTACCTACACATCTTTGAACACTAAGCAGCAATTTAGCATAGCCAGTCCACCTAACCTGCAAGTCTTTCAATTGTGGGAGAAAACCAGAGCACACAGAGGAAACTCACGCTTTTACAGGGAAAACATGTGATCTCCATACAGATTGTCACCGAGGGCAAGACTTGAACCCCCGGATTGCTGGCGCTGTGAAGCAGCACTCATAATCACTATGCCACCATGTTACCCAGCTCAGCAAACTGCTCAGTTCAAGGGCAATAAAGGTTGGGCAATGAATCCTGGCCCAGCCACTGATGCTCATATCCTATGAATGGTAAAATAAATATTAAGCTAAATGAACTGTTGTTTCCTACTTTGACTCCCTCTCTTTTTGAATGAAGGTGTTATATTCATTATTTTCCAATCTAATGGAACTTTCCTAGAATCTAGGGAATTTTGGAAAATTAAAGCCAATGCTTCAGCCATTCCACTTCTCAAGATCCCATGATGATATCCATCAGGCCCTGGCAAAGTCCCAAACATTTGCTCTGTATGCTTCATTGGTGACTATAATTTTCTTGAATTCCTAGCTCTCAGCTATTTCTTGATTTAAAACTATTTCTGGGATGTAATCTGTGTCCTCTATAGTGAAGACTGAATCAAAATATCTGCTCAATTCATTTACCTTCTCCTTATTTTGCATTACTAATTCCCTCCAGTTTTGCTTTCTATGACCAATGCTCTCTTAATATCTAAAGAAACTATTTATCCATATATTTTTAGCTTTCAATTTTTTCTTCTTTAATACCTTTTAGTTATTCACTTTTCTTCCAATCTTCTGATCTGTCATCCATCTTTGCTAATTACATGTTTTTTTCTTTGAGTTTGATACTATCTTTTAGTTAGCCACAGATGATAGCAAGGCATTCGAAGGGTCCCCCACGCAAGGCTTATTGAGAAAGTGAGGGGGCATGGGATCCAAGGGACATTACTTTGTGCATCCAGCACTGGCTTGCCAACAGAAGGCAAAGTGGTTGTAGATGGGTCTTTTTCTGCATGGAGATCGGTCACCAATGGATCTGCTCTGGGACCCTTGCTCTTTGTGATTTTTATAAATGACCTGGACGAGGAAGTGGAGGGATGGGTTGCTAAGTTTGCCGATGACAAAAGGCTGGAGGTGTTGTGGATAATTTGGAGGGATATCAGAAGTTGCAACAAGATATAGATAGGATGCAAGACTGAGTGGAGAAGTGGCAGATGGACTTCAACCCAGATAAATGTGTGGTGATTCATTTTGGCAGGTCAAATAGGATAATGGAATATAATATTGAGGGTAAGACTCTTCGCAGTGTGGAAGATCAGAAGAATCTTGGGGTCTGGATTCATAGGACACTCAAAACAGCTTCGCAGGTAGAGGATGTGATTAAGAAGGCATATAGTGTACTGGCCTTCATCAATCGAGGAACTGAATTTAGGAGTTCGGAGATAATACTGCAGCTGTATAAGACCCTGGTCAGACCCCACTTGGAGTACTGTGCTGTTTTGGTCGTCTCATTACAGGAAGAATGTGGAAGCCATAGAAAGGGTGCAGAGGAGATTTATAAGAATGTTGCCTGAATTAGGTGGCATGCCTTATGAGGATAGGTTGAGAGAGCTTAGTCTTTTCTCCTTAGAGAAATGAAGGATGAGAGGTGACCTGATAGAGGTGTATAAGATGTTGAGAGGTATTGATCGGGTGGATTCTCAGAGGCTTTTTCCCAGGGCTGCAGTGGGTGCCACAAGAGGACAGAAGTTTAGGGTGCTGGGGAGTAGTACAGAGGAGATGTCAGGGGTACGTTTTTCACTCAGAGGGTGGTGAGTGCGTGGAATTGGCTGCCAGCTGTGGTAGTGAAGGTGGATTTGATAGGGTTTTTTAAGAGACTTTTGGATAAGTACATGGGACTTAATAAGACAGAGGGTTATAGGTAAGGCTAGTAGGTAGGGACATGTTTGGTGCAATTTGTGGGCCGAAGGGCTTGTTTGTGCTGTACTTTTTCTATGTCCTAATGATAGGTTTTCCTCATGAAATCTTACTTTCTTGTTGTAATATATCTATTTGTGCATTCTAAATATACCTCTTTAAATGCCACTACACCTCTATTTACCTATACCTTCCATGGATTGCCATCTTGCCATGGTGGAGAGGTTTGAGCATTCCATTGATCCTGACACTGATTAGAAATCTTAAATTCCTTGAGTGACCCTGCCAAATGGCAGTGTCACCCAAGACAGCAAGATATTAACGCACATACAGAACAAACCTTTAATGGCAGAGCAGGTGGTAGATACTTACTCTAATGATATCAGTGGCTGCACGCTGCAGCAACAGAGAATTCCCCAGTTGTTGAGGTTCCCTTGCCACTAGAATGGACCTCTACCTTGTCAAGGACTGCGTGTCTGCTGTTGTTCAACAGCATATTTACGTTACAAGATGTCCCACACAGGCATCTACCTTGAGGAAACCAATATACACTTCACACAAAAAAGCCCTGGGGAAGTTGTGACATTGATAGCACCCTAAGATCTGGAACCCTAACTTTGGATAACATCCGAGTTTGATTCAGTCATTTTGCTCTTGGAAGAGGAACAGAAAAGCATTTCGGCAGCTTTCTTTATGACTTAGGATCCACTTTGCTCACCCCACACAGGGAAAGAGCTAAAAAAAAAAGTGCCCGAAAAATGTTCTGTTAAGTCTTCAACTTGGCTGGAAAACCACACTCAGCAGGCTCATCTACCTGCGGTCAGAAAATTAAAGTTAAACAAATTTCAGAACCTGGAATGTACAAACCTTCACAGATAACAAGTAAAGCAAATGGACCAAAATGAAGAACTCCCCTCCTTGCCTGTAAACTCATGTACTTTAATATTGACATTCTGCACTGCAAGAAACGTGACGAATAGGTGAAGGGAAGCTGAGGGAAGAGGTTTTGGTTACACCTTCTTCTTGAGAGGAAAACATGAGGATCAGCTCAGAATGCATGGAATTTGATTTGCTATCAAGAACAAACTTGTCAACTGACTGTTAAACTTTTCTGTCGGCATTAGCAAACACTCATGGCTTTCCATTTACAACTCACCAAGAAACAGCAGATAACAGTTGTGAGTGTCTGTGCTCCAACGCTTGATGCCAATGATGAGTCCAAAGAAGAGTCCTACTCCACTCTGGACATGAAACTTTCCAAAGAGGTCAAGACTGAAGTCAAGCAGGGGTGCATCATCATCCCAATCTGTATTCTCAACCTCCATTGCCATCATCCTTCATCGAGAACATGCTTCCCAATGGAGTGGACGTAATCTACAGGATGGATGGAAAACTTTTCAACCATAGCTGGTTGAAAAGCTATGAAAACAACACTGATATTGCTCGTGGAACTTCAGTTTGGAGATGAAGCTATCTCCGCTCTCTCAGAAGAGAATCTTCAAGCCACAATTGGCACCTTTGTGGAAGCATACCTGAGAATCAATCTTAACTCAACCTCTAGAAGACTCTGATACTTTAACACCTCACCCCAAGGCATGATCCAGTCTCTCCCTCCATCAAGATCAATGGAGAAACCCTCTCAAACATGGAACATTTCCCTTACTCAGAGAGCCATCTTTCATCTAAGATGGACATTGATGCGGAAATCCAACATTGTATCTAATCATGAGCACTGCCTTTGGACCTTTGAGGATGAGTGTCTTTGATGACCGCTACAGCTATGCTGATATCAAGATCCTCACATACAAGACAGTCATTCTCTCAACTCTTCTAATGTGACTCATATGGGTGCCACTCAAGGCACAGGAAAGTGCTGTCAATGCTGTCCAAGACAGATTCTCCACATCAGCTGAGAAAACAGGTGTTCTGTCATCAGCACCCTCGAAGGAGCCAAGTGCAACAGAATCAAAATCATAACCATTCAAATCCAACTCTGCTGGGCAATGTTAGAATCTCAACTGCCAAAGCAAATCTTTAGTCAGCTCAAGGAAGATTCCCGAACAAAATAAAAGATAAAGGAAGCATTTCAAAGACATCATGAAATGCACAGACATCAACATCTGGGGGTCCCTTGTTTAGAAGAGACCTATTTGAGAGCAGCTTCTGATTGAAGGGACACAATTCTTCAAGATTACCTGCTAGCAAGAAGAGATCTTGAGTTAAATGACCAGTCTTCCAGAAACACAGATGTGGCTGTAGGATCGAGTACATCAGCTACGCAGAGACCCACAAAATCCTTGACCAGCGACACAGTATTTTTTCTGTGAACAATCATAGTCATTAGTGAGTAATCGCTAAAGAACATTGATGTTAGAAAAGGAAGCTGCAGAAAGGCGAAAAACTCACTAAAAATGTTGCACAATTCAGTGCAAAATAGAAAATAACTTCTTCTCTTGAGTTACATGTCTGGAAGTATATATATTGCAGGGAAAAAATTTCCAAGAAGCGTCAAGAGCCCAGGACTAAATATGGCATACTAAGTTATAATTTGAATTATTGGATAAGTTTTGACATTTGATTTTTTCCTGTTTCTCCTGATCATCTACTGTCTCAGTTGATCACATTAAATACCTCTCCTGTTCACTTTGGCTCTTGAAGGCAGGTACTCTAAGATCTGCTCTTTGTTGGCTTGTAACTTGTCTACTGGAAAAATTAGGAACGAAAATTACATTTTTTCCACTTAGAAATAATATAATCCCTGACATCGTGGACTTTTCCCAACGTAAACTGTACAAAATACCATATGCAGTTTATTAAAGAATCCACATGTTTATCATCTGTTCCTCCCTCAGTCGATATCTTCAAAGTGATGCATGAACACTTCCCTTGTTAATGTAACCCAGGCTACATGGGTTACATTAATAAAGGCTGTTCACAGCATACAGTTTGCAATATATCAAAAAATAGTTACAATACCTACTTTATTAAAATGTGTTGAAATGGTTGTTTTTTTAATGTGTAAATATTGGTTATTAATTTACCAGGAATGAATAAACTACTATTTACTGACTATGCTTGTGTAAAGATCAAGATTTTGAAAAAAAGCTATAGGAGAAAAATAGTGCTGGAATGATTCATACACGAGTAACATTCTTAATGGTCAAAACCTCACTTGAGCGGTTGAAATCATTCAGCGTCGCTTGCTCTAGCATCATGGAGGCCAGTATGCGTTCAGCGTCAGGACTTTCAATTTAATGTCAATTAGCATTAGGGTTGATACAGCACTTGTCGCTCAATCAGTGCCACTGTAAAGTGGCCACCCTCATTTTCGCTGCCCTACTCCACTTTCCGTCTCTCACCGCTTTTGGCCCCACTTTCCGTCTCTTGCCGCTTTCCTGACCCACATTCATTCTCTCGCCGCTTCCTGCCCCATACCCCTTGCTGCTTTTTGCTCAGCTTACCTGCTTGCCACTTCCCTGCCTGACTCTCCTATTCTATCTCTACCAACTCTCTCACTTGCCGCTTTCCAATCCGATTCTCCTATTCATTACTTCCCGAAAAGAAATAAGAAAGTAGCTCTCTACATATTAAAAGCTCTACATAAAATGCATAATTCCAGCAAGAGGTACAATAAATTTTCATCGGAATAATAAATTAGAATGTGGAAATTAGTGATGAAAACACAGAAAGGGTAGAAGTGAGACTTAAAATGGAAACTGATTAGATCGCCGTGTCCTGGTCCAATTAGCCCCATCTTTTAATCCCACTTTAACTAATGGCCATAATGGGTCTCAACTCACGTATAATAAACTAGTGTTAACAAAATAGACAGATATATTAGCTTAATCATGATTGAATCTATCTCTCCAGATTTTGTCTGCGTTTTTTCAGGTGGACTCTGAGGACTACAACTCTTGGCATGCCTGGTGCTCTGCAGTAACACTGAGTGCAAGACATGGCATAAAAACCCAATCATGGGGCATGGAAATATGGTGTGAAAAGTTTGCTTTCGTGACCTGTGCACTGACCGCAAGTGTAGCATGAAGCAAAAGCCCATATGATGAGTCCAGGCTGGACAAGCTGAAGGTTAGCACGGCAGTCTCATAGAACATAGAACATAGAACATTACAGCACAGAACAGGCCCTTCAGCCTTCGATGTTGCGCCGACCAATATAAAAAGCAATGCCCCTCCAAACTAAACCATTCCCTTCTCTTCCATATACTTATCAACTCACCTCTTAAACGCCACCAAACTTGGCGCATCTACAACCGCTGCAGGCAGGGCATTCCACTCCCGAACCACCCTTTGGGTAAAGAACCTGCCTCTGATATCCGTCCTATAACTATCACCCTTAATTTAAAGCTGTGTCCCCTCGTGCTAGCTTTCTCCATCCTAGGAAAAAGGCTATCAATGTCCACCCTATCTAAACCTCTAATCATCTTATATGCTTCAATAAGATCCCCTCTTAGCCGCCTCCTTTCTAACGAAAACAAGCTCAAATCCTTCAACCTCTCTTCATAGGACCTGCCCTCCATACCAGGCAACATCCTGGTAAACCTCCTCTGTACCCTCTCCAATGCCTCCACATCTTTCTTATAATGCGGGGACCAGAACTGCACACAATACTCCAAGTGCGCCGCACTAGAGTTTTGTACAGTTGCAACATGACGTTGCGGCTCCGAAATTCAATCCCTCAACCAATAAAAGCCAAGACTCCATATGCCTTCCTAACAACCTTCTCGACCTGACTGCCTACTTTCAGGGATCTATGCACATACACACAAAGATCCCTCTGTTCATCTAGACTACTAAGAATCCTACCATTTGCCCTATACTCTACACATTTATTATTTCTGCCATAGTGCATTACCTCACACTTTTCCACATTAAACTCCATGTGCCACCTCTCGGCCCAGCTCTGCAACTTGTCCAAGTCCCTCTGCAAACTATAACACCCCTCTTCACTATCTACCACTCCACCGACTTTAGTGTCATCTGCAAATTTACTAATCCAAGTAATCTCAGGCCAGCTGAAGGCTAGACACTGGCTAGGTATGGCTAGATGTTGCGGCTCAAAGAATCCAGGGACTTCTGGAACAGTGGCTGTTTGTGTGGCTAGGAGTTAGAGCTCAGGACATCCAGGGAGCTCTAGAGCAAAGCTGTTCTATGTGGCTGGATGCTGGGGCTCAGGGAAGCTCAGAACCAGTAAATGTTCAATGTAATTGGGGAGCTGAAACTGTGCCTGAGTATAGACTCTGTATTGCAGCACAGCAAACACCATAGAATAGAGTTTTGGATGAAGTAAATGAGCAGTTGCGGGGTCAGCAGTCGCTAGGACAGTTCTAAGACCCCAGTTGCCTGACAGTTTATTGAAGATAGAAGCAGCAAGAGGGCTTCCAGGCAGATTGGAGCTTCTGTTGAGGAAAATCTCTTCACCAGTTCATGTAATCAGTTTTGGAATTTCACACAGTAAACAGTATAACTTTCAAGGCATGTATTACTCCCTTCTGATCCCACATACCTGATGAAAGAGCAGTGCTTCAAAAGCTAGTGGCTTTTGCTAACAAATAAACCTGTTGGACTTTAACCTGGTGTTGTGAGACTTACTATGGTTACTCCCCTTCTGCCCGAGATGCAAATCATAGAATACTGCACAGATAACAATACTGTTCTCATGGCTATTGTCATTGAATCTTAACATTGAGGCTGATTATTTTCAATCAATCCTGTTAAGAGTCAACTGCAAAGAGTTCTAGCAAGGACATTCAGAACTAACAAAGGCCTCAATAATAAGACTTGGTTTTCCATTTTAGAATGTGTTTCGCCACATTCTACTGCCATAAAAAGAACTGCATAAGCTTCAAGTACTGAAAGGATATACTGCAAGATATTGATTAAAAACACGCTAAAAAAAAGACAGAGGATGAATTTCATTTGTTTATCCAGTGTACTTGTTGAACATTCAGTTGAATCATGATAAGAGCAATTCTGAGTTCAGAAAAACAGGATTAACCACATGTTCATTCACCACTCATAGAAACAGATAGAAGGTGCATCTGGCATGTTACGTGCTTATACTTTATCAGCCAATCCTTTCATTTTGACTTCACAGTTTAAAAGTGGGTGGGGCTCATGAGTCAGCTTTGAATAGTATCCTGCACAACAAATATACACTCATTAACCAGCACCTCACCTGCAGTACAATTTTTAACAAACAATGATCTCATTTCAGTTCACAAGAACATTAAAGGAAATAGTAATAGAAAATGAATATAATAAGATATCCAGCAGTTACACAATTCATATGACCAGTAACAGTTCAACCACATTTATTTAAGCTTTATTAGAGCTTCACAGACTTTATCAACTAATTATCCACACGAAAAGGAATCGATGCAGCCAGCAGAGGGGGCGTGGCATGGAGGACGAGGCGGGGAGGTGAATAGCGAAAGAGAGAGGAGGGGGTGGGACGTGGAGGGCAAGTGAGAGAGAGGGAGTCGGGGGTTGTGGAAGGCAAGACACGGGGGGAGGCATGGAGGAGGGCAAGAGAAGGGGGGGCATGGAGGGCGAGAGAGAGAGAGACAGAGAGAGGGGGAGGTCATGAAGTGCGAGAAAGAGGAGTTTGTGGAAGGCGAGGGGGGGCATGGAGGGCGAGAGACAAAGAGAGGGATGGGGAGGGCGAGAGAGAGAGGGGCGTAGAAGGCAAGAGAGCGGGGGGCATGGAGGGCGAGAGAGAGAGAGAGAGAGAAGGGGGACACGGAGGGTGAGGGGGGGCATGGAAGGCAAGGGGTCATGGAGAGCGAGGGGGGGCATGGAGGGCAAGAGAGAGGGGGCGTGGAAGGCAAGAGATAGAGAGAAGGGGGGGAACGTGGAGGATGAGAGGGGGGGGCGTGCAAGGCAAGAGAAGGGTTGGGTGGAGGGCAGGGGGGGATATGGAGAGCGAGGAGGAGGAGGCAGGAAGGGCAAGATGAGGCGGCAGGGAAGGTGAGAGAGCAGCAGGGAGGGAGAGAGAACACCGCTACAGGGCGAGAAGCGGCGGTGGGGAGGGCAAGAGAGAAGGTGGGAGGGTGAGAAAGGGCAGGGACGGCGAGACAGGACGCAGGCAGGTTGAGAGACAGTGCAGGGAGTACGAAAGAGGTACCAGGAGGGTGAGAGAGGATGCGAGGAGGGCCAGAAAGAGGCCAAGGAGAGCATGGAAGAGGGCAGGGAGGGCATAAAATGGGCAGAGATTGCAAATAAGAGGAAGAGGGAGAAAGGGGGAAATTACCACTGTTACATTTATAATTTAGCTGCATGCACTTAATGTTTTCAGTCTGTGGTCTTTCTGAAGCTTTTCTGCACGTACTGAATTCATCACAGAACAAGACCTGGCCATCTAGACTGCTGCAGGCCCCACATCTTTATAGGGACATTGGGATGGGGAGATGAAAAGGAAAAGTGTTAGTTAAGAAAGGTAAGACAATAAAGTGAGGCTCCATGTACTTGTTCAGGTGAATGTAAAAGATCTTTCAGACAGGGTGATTTGTCTTGGTGTCTTTTAAATAGCATTGAAACAGATTATATGTTATTATTAGTAGATTTTTTTGTAATCTCTGCTGGATGAAATTTGGTTGTTGTGCTTACTTATGTTACAACAGTAACTGCACTAGTAGTAGTCATCGTACATCACAGCAATAGATTACTGACTGTAAAGCATTTCAGGTTATCTAGTGACCATGAAAGTTACTTTCTAACTGAAAGTTCTTTTCTTCATTATTCATGTTAACCTGAGAGATGGGAAATGACTGATATGTACTGACATTATTCAAGGGTTAGGCCAAGAATATTTTGGGCAAGGAATACTTATTAATGGTAACATAATAATACAATTGATTAATCAGAATGATATTTGTGCCAAAAGAGTTAAACTGTTAAATTATAAGGATAGGTTGCAGAAATTTGAATTGAATGTAGAAAGAAATAGTTTTTTTTATAGAATCCCTGCAGTGTTGAAGGAGTCTATTTTGGCCACTGAGTCTGCACCAACCATAATCCCACCCAGGCTCTATCTCTGTAACCCCACATATTTACTCTAGCTAGTCCCCATGGTTAGGAAATATATGCAAACACAGGGACAATGTGCAAACGCCACACAGTGACCCGAGGCTGGATCTGAACCCGGGTCTCTGGTGCTATGAGGGAGCATTATGTGGTGCCATTAGATGATCAACCACTGTGATCAACTATTTAGATCAACCACTATGCCACCATGCCCCATTCAATGATCTAATTAAAGTGCTCAAGATGATAAAATGATTTGATAGAATAGCTAGAAACCATTTCCTCTGCTGGGATGACCAAATGTGTCCAAATTAGCATTAGACCATTCTGGAGCAAAATCAGGAGGCACTTTTTTGTCACAATAAGTTGTGATTATCTGAAATAGGCTCTCACCAAAAACTGTTGAGTTTTTGAAAATTTCAAAACAAATTGATTGATTTTCATTGAGTAAATTTATTAAAGGTTTATAGAATAAAGGTAGGTAGATGGAATTATTCTAATGATCAGCTGAATGGCTTACTCCTGTTGCTATGTTCCTACAATATTAATGAATATATTAATATAAAAGCAAAGTACTGCAAATGCTGGAAATCTGAAATAAAAACAGAAAATGCTGGAAAAACTAAGCAAGTCCAATAGCATCAGTGGAAAGAAACAGAGTTATTGTTTCAAGGCCATCTGACTCTTCCTGAGGGCCATCATTGACATGAAACGTCAACTTTGTTTCTCTCCTCATAAATACTGCCAGACATGCTGAGTTTTTCCAGTAATTTGTTTTATTTCTAATAAATATATTCTTGAATTTTGGGACTTTTTTTAATGGTGCTAAGTTCTAAGGTATTGTTTGTGTTCATCAATGCCTTGTTGATGCAACTTCTAAGCAGCTAAACAGGAAGGCACAGTCACAAGATAAACATAGATAAGGAAGGTAATTCAATCTATTTTATTTCACTCAACTAGAATGACCCTAAAGTCCATCTCTCCCACTACAGTCTCCAATTGCTGGATTTTTCCTTTATTCAATATCAGTGACCCCAATCTATATATGGGTCACATTCTGAAATTTACTTTATATTAATCTTAACCCATGACTTTTTATACTACCGATTTATTTTGAAATATTTGTTGGGATGTGCCTCGTTTTTCATTTGAATTATAATCTCTCTGCATTTCTCAAAAATCACTTCTCACTTGCCTCCCTTTCAAACTGAAAGCTCATGTTTTCCTCGTAAATGAAGATTCTGACAACAGGTGATATTCAGGATAGTTGCTTGATATTGCTTCCAATGTCTGAATATCTTCCTTCTGCCTCTTTAGGAATCTTAAAAGTGTAGTCTGACCGCAGCGCTGTGCAATTTGATTTCTCTGATTTTTATGTGAATGTTTTATATTCACTGAAATTTATTTCAAACACAAGGGAGGAATGGTATCTTATTTGTAAAATTCTATCAACCACGCTTTTAGCAACAGATCTATAAAGCTAAAAGACAAATGAAGCAATGCAGTTAAGATATTGGACATTATTGAAAGCAAGGACTGAAAAGACCTTTGGATTGCTATAGAAGATTTGAGATTTTATAATAACTGGGTCCTAACACGGTGCCATTATTCAAACCTCAGCTGGTATTCCATGCCCAACTTCAGTTATTTAAGAGCAGAAAAGATTCCATTGCCCTTAAGGGATGACAGAGGTGGGCCATAAACATAATGTCAGGTAAGATAAACTGAAGCTATGAGGAAAGAAAAGCTTCTAAGGTTACATACATGAAGGGAGTTTTAAAAATTTGATTCAAGCAAATAGTTCACAATGGGAGAAGAATTGAAAAAGTTGGTGATCAATACTACAAAGGCTGTAGGTCCTAACAAATTTCCAGCTGTAATGCTGAAGATCTATGCTCCAGAACAAGCCACGTTCCTAGCCAAGTGTTCCGGTACAACTGCAACACTGACGATTGCCCGGATATGTCCTGTCCACAAAAAAGCAAGGTAGATCCAATCCAACCAATCACATCCTCTTCATTCTACGCTTTTATCAGCAAAGTGATGGAACGTGTAGTTGACAGTGCCATTAAGTGGCACTTACACAACAATAATTTGCTCACTGCTCAAGGACAATTAGAGACAGGCAAAGGTTGACCTCGCCTACATTCCATAAAGCATTTTTTTTAAATATCCAGGCTGGAACAATGCGCTGCTCAAAGTGGCTGCTGCAATTGCCTTCAAAGCAAATATCAATTTGCTTTGTAGGTTTGAAATGAAGTGACTTCATTTCAAAAGCAAAACTATGGCTTGTAAAACACAATTAGTATATCCTAAACACAAGCTGGTGATCAGCACTGAGGCTCACATGTCAATAATTACAATAATGTTAATAATAGTCACCCAAGAGATCAACATAGTAAAACCGCATCTCCATTAAGGGGTCAACACTTTCAACTTATCAGACTAGAAAAGGTGATTAGAAATAATTTTACAAGTTTAAAGTATTTTTTAAAAAGTTAGAGGATACAAATTACAAATTAGAATGTTAAAAGTTAGATAGAACCTTTTTCAATATAAAGAACAAAAGAGTTGTTCGAATGTTTTCAAGTGGTCAGTGTAAGTAGAGGCATAGGAACAAGATTAGTTCCTATTGCCACTCGAGCCTGTTCTGGCATTCAAGAAGGTCACGACTAATCTACAATCTAAGTCCATTTATCCAACTTTTCCTCATAACCCATGATATGTTTGGTTCACAAAAATTTAGTAGTACTGATTGAGCATCAATTGCCATTTGTGAGATCGTTCCAAGCTTCTAACACCTTTTCTAATTTTAGTCCTGAAAAGGCTAGTTCAAATGTTTAGGTTAAGCCTGTTAATTCTGGACTACTAACTAGTAGAAATAATTTTGACCTACCCTATGCCTTCATATCTTGAAAACTTCAATCGTATCATCGTAACCTTTTTGAATCCCAAGAAAATATAACCATAGTTTGTTTAATCTCTCATTGTAATTCAACCTTTGGCATCATTCTGGTAAATCTTGCTGCAAGAGTTTATCCTTCTTATGTATGTTGCCCAGTACTCCTAGTACTCCAGCAGTAGTATAAATCTTTTACGTTAACTCATCACAGAAAATAATGTGTCTTTTTCTTAAAGAGGCATGATTAATTGCCTATTAGAAATAGAAAATAGAAAAAAAACAAGATTTAAAAATTAAAATATTTCTAGGAGTGATTTTAGGTATTGCCAAACCAGATGTAGCTCCGCTAAAACTTTTACCCCTTGTACTCTAGTTCTCTAGGTATAAAGTCCAGTAATCTAACATCTTTTTCCTTTATTTTTTGCAGCAACTCATGACATTTTAATGATCCATGCACCTGGATACCAAAGTCGCTTTGGACCATCACTTTTTCTGACTTTTCACCACTTAAAAAGTACCCTGTTAATCCTCTTTAGCAAATTTTAATACATTTGTCTGCATTAAAATTGATTTGCCACAGTAAGAGGCTTAAAACTTTAAATCTTGTTTTGTGATTCTGTTAAATCAGTCATTGGGAATTCAAATTTTTTCAAGTGTAGATAGAGTAAGACTATAATGATGATTTTAACCACAATAATGGCTATATTAGCTTTAAAAAGCAATGCAACAGAATTAAGCATGCTGGGATTTTTAATCAAGATGTAAGTATACACACAGATACTGTGTGTCATGATCTGGTCTGGCAGTGGTGACTTGAAGCTTCTGTGTTCACCAAGTACGGGAAGTTGTTTAGCTGGGGCTAGACACTATGGTATCGAGGTTTGTGTGTCCTACATGCAGGCTTGGGTCAGTGTTATGGAGTCGTTTACAAGTAATTCCATTGGCTGTTTGAGAATGTGATCAGTTCCAGTTACACTGTTAGCTGGGTGCCAGAAAACTTTGTGGAAAATCAGCTTCTCATCCATTGACATTGTCTACAATTACTGCTGACTCAAAAAAGCAGCCAGCATAATCAAGAACCCCCGCACTTCAGACATAATCTCTTCCACCTTGTTGCATTGGGAAAAGTGTCAAAATTCCAACCAACTCAAGAACAACTTCTTCTCTACTACCATTAGATTTTTAATGGATCTCTCTCATATTAAGTTGATCTTTCTCTGCATCTTAGCTCTGACTGTAATATTACATTCTGGACCCTCTCCTTTCCTTCTCCCACATGTATTCTATAAAAGGTGTGCTTTGTCTGTGAGAAACAACACTTTTCACTGTATATCAACACATGTGACAATAATAAATCAAATCAAAAGATTAAGAGATTACAGAGTTGACTCCTGCTCTTGCTTGTCACATTAAACTGGAATGCTTGAATTAATAGCCGAATAGTAAGTTTTCAATCTCTAAGGATATTTAGTAAAAAGTGACATCTAGCTTGTTTCAGGAAGTAGCTCAGAAACAACATATTTTAAGTTTATCTTTGCAACTATGGCATGTAATGTTATGTACTAGATGTACTTATTGTTCACTATATTATTAGATTTCACATGACTTTGTAATAATGCAAGTATCGAGACATGCAATGCACAATTCTTAACAGAAGGAGCTTTTGGCTGGCCCTTTGAAGCTAGAGAACCAAACTGCCATTAATAAGCTTAATCTGAAATCATACAGATCAGAAGGTGTTCAGAAACAGCAAGTATTCAAAGATTTGATTGCATCTGTAATGTGTGCATTGATATCTTACACAGATATAAACAGTTTTGGTACACCTGTTAAATTTCAGATGTGTATAATGTAAATTCCCATTCAATGTTTTAAAAGAAATTGTGAAGAAAATGAACACCTATTTCCAACACTGATCACCCCTGCTCTACAGGGGGTAATAATGTTCATAGAAGTTAACATACAATAATCAAACTAACCACATTTTAATTTTGTTAGTTTTTTTTATTCATTCATGGAGCAGGGGCATAGCTGGCTAGCCAGCATTTATTGCCCATCCAAAGTTGCCCTTAAGAAAGTTGGTGGTGAGCCGCCTTCCTAAATTGCTGCAATCCATGTTCTGTGAGGTGACCCTTAATGCTGTTAGGGAGGCAATTCCAGAATTTTGACCCAACGACTGTGAAGGAGTGGCAATATATTTTCAAGTCAGGATGGGGAGTGGCTTTGAGGGAACTTGCATGTAGTGGTGTTCCCATTTATCTGCGACCCTTGTGTTTCAAGATGGAAGTGGTCATGGGTTTGGAAGGTGTTATCTAAGAATCTTTGAATTGCTGCAGTGCATCTTGTAGATAGTACACACTACTGCTACTGAATGTCAATAGTGGAGAGAGTGGATGTTTGTAGATGCAGAGCTAATCAAGCAGGCTGCTTTAACAACATAACTCGAGTAGGCCATCTGGCCTCTCGAGCCTGCTCCGCTATTCAATAAGATCATGGCTGATTTTTTTTTTTTGATTCAGCTCCACTTACCGGCCTATTCACCATAATTCTTAATTTCTTTACTGTTCAAAAATTTGTCTATCCTTGCCTTAAAAATATTCAATGAAGAGTCTCAACTGCTTCACTGGGCAGGGAATTCCACAGATTCACAACCTTTTGTGTGAAGAAATTCATCCTCAACTCAGTCCTAAATCTGCTTCCTCTTATTTTGAGGCCATGCCCCCTCGTTCTAGTTTCACCTGCCAGTGGAAACAACTTTCCTGCTTCTATCTTGTCTATTCCCTTCATAATCTTACATGTTTCTATAAGATCTCCCCTCATTCTTCTGAATTCCATTGAGCATAGCCACAGTCTACTCAGTCTCAATCCTCTCAACTCCGGAATCAACCTAGTGAATCTCCTCTGCACCCCTTCCAGTGCTAGTATATCCTTTCTCAAATAAGGAGACCAAAACTGTACACAGTACTCCAGGTGTGCCCTCACCAGCACTTATACAGTTGCAACATGACCTCGCTGTTTTTAATTGCTTCCATCTGTTCTCGCCGTTTCCATCCCTCTTGCAATGAAAGATAAAATTCCATCTGCCTTCTTAACTACCTGCTGAACCTGCAAACCAACTCTTTGTGATTCTTGCATAATGAACCCAGGTCCCTCTGCATAGCAGCATGCTGCAGTTTTTTAACATTTAAATAATAGTCCATTTTGTTGTTATTCCTATCAAAACGAATGGGATCTCTATACCCTTGGGATTGATGACTGAGATTTGATTTGGGGATGACTGACATGTTAGGTGATGCCTGGATGGACAGTTTTTTTTTTTACAGAAAAATCCAAAGTTTTAGTTTCATCTTAGTCAGAAAGCTGTTTAGATTTGAGACAGAAAACAGTGTTTCTTGTTCCTCTCTCTCAAGAGTTGAAAATTCTGCAAAAGTTAATGGAGGAAGGCAGATTGTTTGTCTCTCTCTCTCAGTAAGAAGTTCACAACACCAGGTTAAAATCCAACCAGTTTATTTGATAGTAAACCTACATGTTTCATGCACCTGACAAAGAAACAGTGTTTCCTAAAGTTTGTGGGTTTACTATCAAATAAACTGGTTGGACTTTTAACTTCATGTTGTGAGACTTCTTACTATTTCCCAACCAGCTATGTGCAAGTTACATTTGTATTCATGTTTGTCAGATTTAGATTAGATAGCCTGGCATCAATGAACCTGATGGTAAGTTTCTGTTTTTTAAACATTGTTGTTCATTGTCCATTGGCAGGGTTATCTATTTCTAAAAAATAAAGTTTTGTCAGTAGAAAAATAAGTCTGTGGCATCTAGAATGCAGCAGACATCTATAGGATGATAGAATTTCTGCAGTGTAGAAGGAGGCTATTCAGCCCATCGGGTCTACACCAAACACAATCCCATCCAGGCCCCATCTCCTTGACCCTGTGTATTTACCCTTCTAGTCCCCCTAATCCAAATGTCAAACTTCCAGAATCCAAATGAAATATAAAATTAGATTTAGTTCAGACTGATTTGTAAAGAATTTGCCAGAGAATATGAAATGATATCAAGTGTGTATACAGAAATAATTCAGGCAACTCAGTATAATGCATTTGAAACTTCTATCTATGCAAATCATGACAAAGCACTAAACTTACAAGTTAACAAAACAAAGCTACATCAATTGTAGAGTATGAGGGGATATTTATATTTTTATTAAAAAATTAAGGAGAGGAAGGAACATTTAAATAAATATCCATTTGATAAATTTGAAAGGATTGGAGAAATTTGACATCTGAAGCTATGACAAATATATTCACTGAAAATAAAAGATGCTACTGACATAATTGAGGGATGTGGCCTGGAAATAAAAGTGAATTGAATGGAGAATTTCAAGTCCCTCTCTTCCCCCTTTTTATAATTACTCAAATTGCTTTTGTCCTCTGAAGGATCAGTGCAATCATGTTCATAAATTTACTGTGGTTAGTTTTTTTTTATTTATTTACAAAATGTGGTTGTTGCTAGCTAGGCCAATATTTATCGTCCATCCCCAGTTGCCCCAGAAAATGGTGGTGAGTTCCCTTCTTGAACCATTGCTCTTGTAGCCATATTCATGTTCCAGTTCAGTTTCTGGTCAATAATAAACCTTAGGGAGTTGATGGTGAGAAGTTTAGCAGTGGTAATGCCACTGAATGTCAAGGTGCAATGGTTAGATACTCTATGTCAGAGATGGCCATTGCCTGGCAATTGTGTGACATGAATGTTACTTACCATCTGTCAGCCCAAGCCTAGACTTTGTTTGTCTTGCTGCATTGTACTTGACTACTCGTGATGCAACAATATTGAAGAACAATGTCAGGTAGAAACAAAACCAAGGTTCATTTCCTGCCATCACTTCAATTCGCTGATGTGACTAAAGGTAAAGTCATCATAGTCCCAGATGACCATAGGCTGCCCCCTCCCCCCTCCTCCCCCCCACCCACCCACACCAGTAAAGAAATTAAGAATTATGGTGAGTAGGCAGGTAAGTGGAGCTGAATCTACAAAAAAAAAAATCAGCCATGATCTTATTGAATAGCGGAGCAGGCTCGAGAGGCCAGATGGCCTACTCCCACTTCTAGTTATGTTGTTAAAGCAGCCTGCTTGATTAGCTCTGCATTTACAAACATCCACTCCCTCCAGCCATACTCTTTTTAAGGAAGCGAGCTGATGTGGCGATTTAACCTGAGGATCCCATGTCTCAGGAAAAGGAAAGGTTCAGAAGGTGGACATTCATGAATAATATCAGTCACTATAGGAATAGAATCAACTCTTTTGGTGTTGCCCTACGTCATGAGCCAGTTGTCTTGACAACTGATTACCAATGTAATGACTCATCAGTAAGCTGCATGTGAAATGTTGCTTAGGTCAGCATTCAAACTATACAGCCTTGCTGCAGCTCCTTATCCTGTTTTGATACAAAGCCACTCAAGCACAGTAGCTCTTTTTAAAAAAAAAATTAAGAGTAACTTGCCAGGTTTGTGTAGTAATAAACTTAAATAACATCTGAAACTATAAATGATGTATTTCAATGAAGATCAGTGGAAAACAAAAGGACCTATGCGGATAGGAAAGGTCAAGTAGCAATTTCAAGTTACCACTGTTTGAATGCAAACTCCAACATTGTCAGGAAGTCTGTACAATAAGGGAAAAGACTGATAAGATTTAAAAATAGATGACCGTTACTTGTTTTGCAGATACAGACTATTATGAACAGTGTGTACTGCACAATCAAAATAACAATTGCAAGTATTTCAGTTCCTTCATTACCTCAATGGATAAATGCACAGTGAAAACTCCTGATTTTTGACATGGAATCTTTGCTGGAATACAGCTGTATATAATGACTCTCAATATCCTTCAGCTAGCTAAAGTTTTCTGCTTCTGCATACTGAAAGATGGAAAGATGCTGAATCTGCAGTAGGATGGTTTGACTCTGGGATCCTCCACAGAAAAATAGGTTCACACATAATATTGAGGTTAGGTGGATTAGCCACGGTAAATGCGACATGGGCTAGTTAGGTTTTGTTTCCACGTAATCATCAATTGATTGAGGACTGCTGACACACATGGAAACATGTAAAAGAAAGACAGATTTTCCCCATTTCATAATTGCACTAGAAACCAGAAAAGTGTGAAGTTGGGAATCTTGTGAATCATATTCCCAAATCAGAAAATTTGAGATTTCAGAATGAACTCCTTCCTGACTGAACTCAATCATGTCCAATATTGTGTATAAAGACAAGAAAAGAATTCCAACTTCGTTGGACTTTCTGTTAGCTAATCACAAAGTAGCAGTCACAATTGTGATTAAAAGAGTGATTCTATATAGTTCTTTTTTATTCCTTTACAGGATGTGAGCATCACTGGCAAGGCCAGCATTAATTGCCTATCCATAGTTGGCCCTTGAGAAGATGGTAGTGAGCTGCCTTCTTGAATCACTATAGTTCCTGTTAGGGGGAATTCCAGGAATCTGACCCAACGACAGTTAATGAACAGCAATATATTTCCAAGTAGGATGGTGAGTGACTTGGAGGGGAACCTCTAGGTGGTAGTGTTCATTCATCTTGTCCTTCTATATGGTAATGGTCATGGATTTGGAAGGTGCTGAGAATTCCTGCAAGCACATCTTGTAGATAGTACACATGACTACCGCAGTTAATCAGTGGTGGAAGGATTGAGTGTTTGTGAAAGAAATAGTAATCAAGCAAGCTGCCACCATTTACAGAATTTACAAATTCTTCACTTTGACATTCAAAGCACTAGGCAGAAATCACATTGCTTCAACACCCACCGATGGCCCTTGCGATGCTTTGTTTTAATTAAACAGTCAGATTCCCCTGGTCCGCACCAGTTCTTGAGTGTTGTTGGAGCTACTCGCATTCAGGCAAATGGAGAATATTCCACTACACTTGTGCCTTGCAGGTAGTGGATAGGCTTTTTTTTTGGTTGGAGGTGTTCAATAGTAACCCAGGATGTTGATAATGGGGGATTCCATTATCAAGGAACGATAGCATCCTTTCCATTGGAGATGGTCATTGCCTGGCATTTGTTTGGCACAAATATTACTTGCCACTAGTCTGCCCAAGCCTATATATTGTCCAGATTTTGCTGCATTCAGACACAAACTGCTTTGGTATCTAAACTGTTGTGATCGATGCTTCACAAACATCCCCATTTCTGACTTTATAATGCAAGGAAAGTCATTGATGAAGCAGCTGAACATGGTTGGACCTAGGACACTACACTGAAGAACGCCTTCAGTGATGCCCTGGAACAGAGATGATTGACCTCCAACCATCATACTTTGTGCCAGGTATGACTCCAACCAGAGGAAAGTACCCATCCCCAATTCCCATTGACTCTGGTTTTGTTAGGATTCGTCGATGCCTTAATTAAATGCTGCTGCCTTGATGTCAAGAGTAGACACTCTCACCTCACCTCTGACATTCAGCTCTTTTGTCCATTTTTGAGCCAGGGCTGTACCAAAGTCAGGAGCTGAGTGACCCTGGCAAAACCCAAACTGAGTGTCCTTGAGCAGGTGATGGCTCAGGAGGTGCCATCTGACTGCATTATTGATGACCCATTCCATCACTCCGTGCACGATTGAGAGTAGATTAATGGGGCACTGGCAGTAACTGGCCAGGTTGAATTTGTCCTGCTTCTTGTATACTGGACATAGCAGGGCAATTTTCCATGCTGCCGGAGAGATGCCAATGTTGTAGCTGAACTAGAAAAGTTTTGTTAGGCATACAGTAGGTACTGGAGCACAAGTCTTCAGGACTATTGCTGGAATATCATCGAGGCCAATAGGCTTCATGGTATCCAGTGACTTCTGTCATTTCCTGATATCATGTGGAGTAAATCAAATTGACTGAAGACTGACATCTGTGACGCAGAGGACCTGAACTTCAAAGCAGCTAGGGATGGATCATTCACTTGGCACTTCTGGCTGGAGATTGTTGTGAATGCTTCAACCTTACCTTTTGCAAAGATGTGCTGGGATCTTTCATTATAGAGGATGGGGATAGTTGTGAAAGCTCCTCTTCTAGTCAGTTAGTTGTCCACTACCATTCACAGCTGGATGAGGCAGGATTGCAGGGATTTGATCAGTTGCCTGTGGAATCACTTAGCTCTGTTACTTGCTGCTTATGCTTATTCAAGTTGTTCTGTGTTGTAGCTTCACCTCATTTTTAGATACGTTTGGCATTGCTCCTGGCATACCCTTCTGTGCTCTTCATTGACTAGGTTTGGTGGTAATGGCAAAGTAGGAGATATGCTGGGCCCCCACAGGACAGTTTAAAAACAAAGTTTTGCAAGTATGAGAAAATACCTGAGAATCAGAACAGTTTGCTTTATGAATAGTTAACAGATAGTAATGGTTTGTTTAATAAAGAATTGTAAAAGTAGATTGTTTAAAGAGCTTGGAAATATTGTGTTGCATTACTAAAATGAAATCTGAATAATGACCCAAATTTTGCCATTGTAATCATGGCAAAGTTATTGGCATTTGCCATCATTACAGCAATTCTGGTATCTGTGCTTGCACAGTTCAAAAAAGGAAATGCAGACGCTGTTAAAGTGATTCCCTGTCCTTTCAGCACGTGCGCTAAAGTCCTCCCTGATAAATCAATTGGAAATCACTGAATTGACGTTACTCATCATTTTCTATTTTTGCTGCAAAAATTCTTGAAAAATTGTCCTGTTGAAAGAAGGTAAATGATAAAACCTGCTCATTACTTGGTGGTTTATTGGCTGGAAGAATTCTTCAATGTGATTGTTTGCTTAGTGTTCTTCATGTAAACACTGCTGTAGTAAGTCAAAGACCTCTTACAGCCACCAGAGTGAAATCCACTCTAAGAAAAGCAAAATCCATGTCACAAAGCTTGCTACATCTTTATGGGCAGCTTTTGTGAAGGCTAGCAGCAAGTGCAATTGCTTCACTGCAAAATCCAGGCCATGAAGTTTCAAAATATTAGCACAAATATTGCAATTGCACATACATTTTGAAGTCCCAATACTTTTCTGATGCATTATCACCAATGAAACAGCTGACAACATTCTCTTGACAACAGAAGCATCACTTTCTCACTCTTAAAGACTGACATTCTATCTGTCTCTAACAAGCCAATGAACTTTAAAGTTTTAGAACATTATCTGCTACCTATTCAAAGTGATTTGCTTTACAATGAACAAGAAGTATTTGAGGCAACTTGGTGATATTTGGAAATGGAATTTTTGTCTTTACATTTTACATTCAGGTTCAGACCCCTAGATTCATCAAACACTTTCCGCACCCAACCAGTACTTGGAGAGACAATCCTTTGCAGTTTTGAAGTATATAAAATTAGTTTTTAATTTTATAAGAATGAGACAATTGAATGTTAACAATCCTGTAGCTTTTAAGTGTTTTAATTTGGCATAAGAAAATCATTTTGGTTTTGGTGAGTATGCCTTTACCACAGACATCACATAATCATCCTTAAATATGTCCTGTTTCTCAAATAGGTGTCTCATTCCTTATAAAAATTAAAAACCAAGTTTATGCATTTCAAAACTGGAAAGGATTGTCTCTTCAAGAACTGGTTGGGTATAGAAAGTGTTTGATGAATCTAGAGGTCTGAGTCTAAATGTAAAATTTAAAGATGGTACAGTGGTATACAGTCAGCTGTGAGTTGCCCTAGGAATTCTTAACATTAACTCGAGATGCCTTATGTCGTATGGAACAAGTCAAACTTCCTGCTGATTATCACTTACTGCTGCAATTCATTCACTCTCCCACCCAATCTTCAGCTAGGAGTGCTGAACTTGGCCATCTTCTTGGCCATCCAACTTGACCTTTTTCAGGTCCCAGCATCACATGGGTCTTCAGCAAATATAGTTCACACCGTGATACTAAAATAAAAGCTCAAGACACTTTATACAGCAAAAGCCATGGGCCATGACAACATTTCAGCAATAGTACTGAACAGTTGTGCTCCAGAACTAGCCATGCCTTTCACTAAACTGTTCCAGTGCAGTTACAACAACAGTAAAGCTGAAAATGTTCCAGGTATGTCCTGTCCAGAAAAAGCAGGTCAAAATCAACCATCAAATTACCATCCTAAACATGGACAAAAGAATTGAACTCAGACATGAAATGAGAATATTTATTCTTTACATCAAAACAGTACTTGACCCAATGTGGCCTCTAGGGAGAGCTAGCAAAACTGGAGACAATGGGAATCAGGGGAAAACTCTCCAGTAGCTGAAAGATGTCTCACAATGTTAGTGTTAGAGGTCCGGAATACAAGAGCTGCTGAGGCTGTAAAAGGCTCTAGTCAGACCCCATTTGGAATATTGTGAGCAGTTTTGGACCCCATACTTAAGGATGTGCCTTAGAGGGAGTCCAGAGAAGGTAGTGTTACAGTCATAGTTAGAGTGTAGAGAAAAATCAATTTAACGCGAGGTAGGTCCATTCAAATGTCTGATGGCAGCAGGGAAGAAACGGTTCTTGAGTCAGTTGGTATGTGACCACAGATATTTGGATCCTTTTCCCAACAGAAGGTGATGGAACAGAGAACATCTGAGATGTGTGGGGTCTTTGATTATGCTGGTTACTTTTCCAAAGCAGCGCAAGTGTAGACAGTGTCAACAGATGGGAGGTCAGTTTGCATGATCGACTGGGTTTCATTTATGACCCTTTGTAGTTTCTTGCAGTCTTGGAAGAAAAGGAGCCATAGCAAACTGTGATACAAGCAGAAAAAATGCCTTCAAAAGCACTAATGTATGCTGTACTGCAGTTTATTTAGTTAACTGTCCTAGGAAATGTGAGTTTGTGTACTGTGCAGAACCTCTGGTGAGGGTTATAGCAGACATGCCAAATTTCCTTAGTCACCTGAGAAAGTAGAGGCATTGGTGGGCTTTCTTTACTATAGTGTTCACATGGAGGGACCAGGACAGGTTGTTGGTAATCTGGACACCTAAAAACTTGAAGCTCTCCTCCTTTCCTTTGGTATTCGTTCTGCAAGCTTCTATAACATCGTGAAAAAGAGGGAAACTTTAATGGAAATTATGCCAAACTGGCCTTTTTAACTGTATGTTGGTTTTACAGTACCTGATTCGATCAGGTTTTATGGATGCATTCAGTGATCCTGCACTCTTAGTGTAACGCCCCTCAGTGAATTTGCCCTGTGGATCCAAAAATTATGGTTTCTTTGGATAATATGGAGGTAACAGGATTATGCATTGTCTCTCATAAAATGAATGTAAATGTAATCCTGAAAAAATCTTAAGGAACTGAAGGAATACACATAGGGAAATGTTTTGGTTTACAACTCTTTACCCATCAAGTGAAGACAAGATTTGAAGACTGGGGAGGCAGAGGGAATAAGACAAAGAACCTGATTATCACGCACACATTGAAGTATCAAGATAAAGAAACTTAGGTAAATACATCTATTAAAATGTAAATGAAGACACATTAAGATAGATGTACTTTATCCCTGTTCCATGTATCAGATCTGATATTCTGCACCTCAAAGACACAATCTTCTGGCAATATAATTGCTAATTCTTCACAACGTTCTAAATAAGGCAGGAAAAAAAACGCTGCCTGCTTGGTCACCCCATAATACTGGGTATTGTCTTAGATGATGCATCACATAGCCACCCCAGTTCATGTCATTTTTTGTATGAGTCAACAGTGTATCTGCAGAGTATTAGATTATGGTGATGGAAGATGGAATATTGTAGTAGAGTTTGATTTTGGCTTCATTTAATGTCAAATACATGTACTTTCAAGGCACACAACGTGATCTGGACAGAGTGCTATTGCTGATTTTTGTCTAATCATGGAGAATAAACATCAACTTTAAAGGTCCAACTGCTCTCTTGTTCTAGTCTATCCAGCCAAGTGTCCTTTAAAGCTTTCTCCTGCTTGCCCTTGAACTCATGTCATTCTTCAGTTTCTCAACCATTTCCTCTTGAATCTTTTCTGGGCCCAATTTGGCTCAAAAATCCACTTCAACCATGTTCCTAGTAAAATGCTGACCATTCAACTTCAATTCCTGGTTCTCAAGTTAGTTGCTATTGTTAATGGTTTTCTCTCTTCAGGTACCATCCTCACTGTTCTTTCCCATCCATCCAGAAAAAATACTTAGTCTTACCTCATTCCCATTTTTCACTTATATGCTGCCCTCCAACATCAACATCAGAAGTGTTAGTTTTTCATGCATGCTTTTAGCCCTCCCAAAATTAAACTAAACAAAACTTCTGCTCTATTAGATGTTGGACATCTTATCAGAAATCTGATAATTTATAGATCGTGGTCAAGAAGTGGTCAAGTTGAGCCGATGTGATCAGCATGATGTTAAAATATAAAAGTCTAGTGTCGCCACCATTTCTTTGCAGAACTCTGCGTTCGTGATTCATGGTTAGAGTCCTGGAAAAGTTATGCTTAGGCAGTAATCAGCTGCTTAAAAGAAACTAAATTTCACACCTAGCATCACCATACTAGTTTCGATAGAAGCCAACTGAAGTCAGGTAAAAGAACCAATCCTGCTTAAATTTTATTTGGCAAACAATAACACTTACTATTGTTTCGTAAAGCTTGAAAAGTCCCAATTGCGTACATCAACTAGGAGATTGCCACACCAGCCCCATCAATAACAATATCATGACAATCTAGTCCTGGACTTTAGATAGTGATGGGGTTGTACACTGAGTTTAAGATTATGATTGCTACTTTTTTGATTGGCTGCAGTAGTGGGAACTTGCTGTCCTAGCTGCAGCACTGATCCATCAGTAAGGTGAATAGAGAGGCCTTGTGTAAAGGTGCATTCCCCCTCTGACACAAGTTGACATCTCCCTTCAGCTCAATGAGGAGAATGCTTTTAGTCATTTGAAATCTTGGCCAGAATTTTCCATCCTTGCTTGCAGTGGCAACAGCTTGGCTGAAATTCTCCATCCTCATCTGCAGTGACAACAGTGGCATGAACACTCATGCCACTATTGCCACTGCAAGCTAGGATGGACAATTTGGCACTGGTATAAATGACTGGAAAAGTCCAGCCATTATCATTAGTGTACACTTCTACTCCCCCCACTACCCCCAACACAGCATTCCTGGCTCTTCCTTGACAGCTGTAGGACCAAAAAGCTAGGGTTGACTAAGGCTGGTTGTCTTGCAATAACACAAGTCCAGCCACCCTAAGTTCTTGGGGGAACCATCAGCTTGGACTCCCACCATGAGCCTTTTCAATCGAACTGCAACTTCCAAATCTGAATATAAATCAGCTCTCCAAAAACTGCAATACCATTATGACCTTCAATGGCATTAAACATCTCAGTTTTTACTGTTACTGGGTCTGCGAGATCCATGCCATAGTTTCAATAAATTAACATAGGGCATTACGTAATAGCCAATATTTACCCAACTATTTCATCTGTATTATTAACACGCAATTGCATTGTGCGAGTACATAGACACTTAAAGAAAATCACAACTACAAACAGATGCATCAGTGGAGTTAAAGTGTATTCTCACGCATAATACACATTTTTCCAGAGCTTTATAAGCAGAAATATGGAATGCTTCAGTTCGGTAGGAAGATTGAGGCTAGGCAACATCAAATATGGAATGCAATTTTAAAACAGATGAAGAAGCAGAGTGACCAGGAGGACATATGTGCCCAAATTAAGAACAAAGAACAAAAAACAAAACAGTATGGGAAACAGGCCCTTCGGCCCAACGACCCAACGCCACCACCCCGATGTTCCCACCTCTACCCATGATCCCTGTCTATGTTTATAGATCTATGGATTAAAAACCAAATTTGAGACAATTTAGAACATAGAACATAGAACAATACAGCACAAACAGGCCCTTCGACCCACGAGTTGCGCAGATCACATCTACCAATCCACAGACCTATCTATAACCCCCTATCCTATTCTTTTCCATATACTCATCCAGAAGTCTTTTAAAAGACCCCAGTGAGTTTGCCTCAACAACCTCCGACGGCAGTCGGTTCCATTCACTCAAGACCCTCTGAGTGAAAAACCTACCCGATATCTTCCTTTGTATTTGCTTCCCTGCACCTTAAATGTGTCCTCTCGTTGTGACCATTTCAGCTCGGGGAAATAGTCTCTGAGAGTCCACCCTATCTATTCCTCTCAACATTTTATAAACCTCTATCAGGTCGCCTCTCAACCTACGTCTCTCCAGTGAGAAGAGTCCCAGCTCCCTCAACCTATCTTCATAAGGCCTGCCTCCCAATCCAGGCAGCATCCTTGTAAATCTCCTCTGAACCCTCTCAATAGCCTCTACATCCTTCCTATAATGAGGCAACCAGAACTGCGCACAATACTCCAACTGGGGTCTGACAAGAGTCTTATAGAGCTGCATCATTACCTCCTGACTCCTAAACTCTATTCCTCGATTAATGAAGGCCAGTACACCATACGCCTTCTTGACCACTTCCTCCACCTGCGAGGCCGATTTAAGAGTCCTATGGACCCGGACCCCGAGATCCTTCTGCTCTACAACACAGCTAAGACTCCTACCCCTCATATTGTACTCCTTCATCCCATTATTCTTGCCAAAATGGACCACTATACATTTATCCGCGTTGAAGTCCATCT
Source organism: Sphyrna mokarran (assembly GCA_024679065.1). NCBI lineage: Eukaryota > Metazoa > Chordata > Chondrichthyes > Carcharhiniformes > Carcharhinidae > Sphyrna > Sphyrna mokarran. The sequence continues at coordinate 75,318,722 of JAGIQG010000013.1, read as the reverse complement.
GCCACTTCTCTGCCCAGTCTTGCATTCTGTCTGTGTCCCGCTGCAACTTTTGGCATCCCTCCAGACCATCCACAACACCACCAACCTTTGTATCTTCGGTGAACTTACTAACCCATCCCTCCACTTCCTCATCCAGGTCATTTATGAAAATGACAAACAACAGGGGTCCCAGAACAGATCCCTGGGGCACTCCACTGGTTATCGACCTCCATGCAGAACAAGACCCATCCACAACCACTCTCTCTGCCTTCTGCCGTCAAGCCAGTTCTGGATCCACGAGGCCAAAGCCCCTTGGATCCCATGTCCTCTCACCTTCTCCAGAAGCCTTGCATGGGGGACCTTATCAAACACCTTACTAAAGTCCATGTACACTACGTCCACCGCCCTTCCTTTGAATGTGTTCAGACATATTTTCGAAGAACTCAACTAGGCTCGTAAGGCGTGACCTGCCCTTGACAAAACCACGCTGACTATTTCTAATCAGTCCAAACTTCTCCAAATGTTCATATATCTTAGGGAGAATTTGTTTTGCCAATTAGCCTAACAGCACATCTTTGGGATGTGGGAGGAAACCGGAGCACCCGGAGAAAACCCACGCAAGCACGGGGAGAATGCGCAAACTCGCACATCCATGTATCTGCACAGCACAGTGATAGTCACTGAGCTGTCATGTTGCCCATCAAATGGTCAGGTCAAGCATACACTAACAACGTGAAGCACTAGGATACTCTCAAAAAAAAATCCAAGAGCAGCCCTCTGACGACCCATCGCGTGTATGCCCCTTGTTAGACAACAAAGTGGACCAGAGCATCTGTTGGATAAAAACAAGTACATCAATATCATCATGTATTTACACACTTCCCAGGGACTCCCAAGGCTCATGATCCCCATTTTAAATCAGTTTTTTGTACCCCTCCATTCCCATCTAAGTATTTCTTAAATAACTCCAGAGTGCCTGCCTCCACCACTTTACTTGGCAGCGCATTCCATACCCCCACCACCCTCTGTGTGAAAAAGCTCCCTCTAGCATCCAAATTATACCTTACCCTCCTCACCCTAAGCCTGTGACCCCTCGTGCTATTCGAGTCCATCCTAGGAAAAAGCTTAACCCTGTTTACTCTATTTATATCCCTCATAATCTTGTACACCTTTATTAGATCTCCTCTAAGCCTACATCTTCCTAAGGAAAACAGTCCCAATTTGCCTAACCTCTCCTCGTAACTCAGACCTTCCATACCAGGCAGCATCCTGGTAAACCTCCTCTGCACTCTCTCCAGACTCTCCACATCCTTCTGGTAGTAAGGCGACCTGACCTGGACGCCAATGAGGTCTAACCCTATTCCAAATGAGGTCTAACCAACGTTTTATACAACTGCAACATTAAAGGCCAGCTCTTGTACTCTATACCCCTTCCTATGAAGGCTAGCATACCATCTGCTTTCAAATTATTGAAAATGGGAGGGCAGGTGAAAGAGTAGTTAAAAAAAACTCTAGGCTTTATAAATATGGAAATCAAGTATAAAAAAATTAACGTGACTACTATAGATATATATGACCTACAGTGTGTGGATGACTGCAGTGTCATTGTCCACCCTGCACCGGATTTGCAAGCCACTTTTAATTTCTTCAATTCTGCACACAAGAAATTCAGCTTGTCCTCGAATATTGTCAAAACAAACTCATATCAAACTTTAGTGTTCAGCTAAATACTCCACCTCCTATATATGGCGGAGGAGAAATTCTGGAATATTTTGATAATTTCCCATATCTTGGTAGCCAATTCTCTGAAAAGGCCACCATTAATAAGGAAATCAAACACCAGAGCAGCTGTATTGGGGGGGTGGTCATCTGTGTGTGTGCGTGTGCATGCATGCTGCATCCTCCAGATCCAATCGAAGGGCCACCAAACAAATACTAATATCACAGCATTCAGGCAAAACTCCTGCAATATCAATTTCAATGGACTGGACATTATTTTCTCAACACTAAAATGGCCAGCATTGTATGGAAAGACAAAGAAAAGATTTCACCATTATGCACCTTTATGTCAAGATTTGACATTAACAATGGCAGGAGCCTGTGATCATTGCCCAAAATAACAACAACTTGTCCGTCAAGCTGTATCATATTTTGAGTCACAGATTTGTAATGAGACACAGAAAAATGAAAGAAAACAATGCCAACATTTTAAATCCCAGATCTGGTGTGAGAACCTGTCCAATATGCCCAAGGATTTGTGGGCCGAGAATTGCCCCATCAGCCACATGGAGACTCATGGTAGAAATCTGTGAACTTGGGCAGACTTTATCCTCGAATCCAGGTGTAGCCACTGCCAATGAGAGTACATCCTCAACTGGAGCATCCCATTCAGTTCTGGACATCACACTTTAAGAAAGACATAGAAGCATTACAGTGGGTGCAAAGAAATTCTCAAGAAGTTCTTGATCTCTAGAACTATTTATGTAGATGGACTGCAAAATCTGGGACTCGCCTCCTTGGAGAAAGGAAGATTGAGAGGAGATTTAGTAAAGATATTCAAAATTATGAGGGGTCCAGATGGAATAGATAGGAAAGCATTGTTCCTACTGGCAGAAAGTTTGAGAACAAAACACCATGTTAAAGGTAACTGGCCAAAGAAATAATGACAACATGAGGAAAATCATTTTTGCATGAGAGTGGTCTACCCAAAGATCATGTTAGAGGTAGATTCAATGTGACTTTTAAAAGAGAAATGGATCATTCCCTGAAGAGAAAATTTTTTCTGAGCTAGGGAGAAAAGTTGGGAGATTGGCATAAGGTGAATTGCTGTTGCAAAGAGCCAACATGGACAACACTACCTGAATGGTCTGCAATGTGGTAGCTCTTTATGATTCAAAAAACCAACTTCTTTTAAATACACAAATTATTTTAAAGGTTTTTAAAGTTTATTTATTAGTGTCACAAATTGGTTTACAGTAACACTGCAATGAAGTTACTGTCAAAATCCTCTAGTTGCCACACTCTGGTGCCTGCTTGGGTACAAAGGGAGAATTTAGCATGGCTAATGTACCTAACCAATGCACAGGTGAGTAGCAATTTTATGTACTTGGATACTCGCCATAAATACAAGAGCCCTTAACTTCCATTTCTTTACTTTCAGCTGACAGGATGACAATTGTAGTGCTCCCAAGTTCCATTTGAGATAATGTGGAAATTTTTCCTGAAGGCTCAGTTGGTAAAGGCAGCATGAAGTGGAGTCACAAAAACCTTGGAGGCTCACATTAGGTTCTAAATCCATGTTGAGGTAATGACAGTTGAAGTCATACAAATGAATTTAGTATCCTTGGATTACAGAAAATTAGTTAGTGCTCCCATTCCCAATTGTTATCCAATGTTGATTTACTGCTTATCTTTCAAAATTTAAATAGTCTGCCAACAATCAACGCTGTGACATTGAGAAATAACATATGATAGATGCCTGTGTATATCTGTCAAGAGATTTTCCACCACTGATAGGTTTCACTATATTTCCATCTGTTAAAAGTAAAGTTTAACGTTTATTAGTTGCAAGTAAGGCTTACATTAACACTGCAATGAAGTTACTGCCAAATTCCCCTAGTCACCACACTTCGGCATTGGTTCGGCACCTAACCAGCACTATTTTCAGACTGTGGGAGGAAATGGGAGCACCCAGGGGAAACCCATGCAGACACAGGGAAAACATGCAAACTCCACAAGAGAGAGATAGTGATCAAAGCTGGGAATTGAACCCAGGTCCCTCACTGTGAGGCAACAATGCTAACCACTGCGTCACCATGCTGCCCAATTTCTTTTTGTTTTAGTTCAATTGTTAAGAGATTAATTACTATTAACTAACAACTCTTTTAGCAATTCCTATGTTCCTAGCTATGTTTGGAAACAAAAGATTGCCACATAAGTAACATCAGATAGGTGGTCGGAAATGGGGTAGAATTGAAAAAGAAAGATTGGTAACCTTGTAGGTATGAATCATCGCTATCAGGAGATCTTCTTTTTGCTTTAGTAGTTTCCAACCTAGTTTCCAGTTCTCTTAACTGGATGAATCAACAAGTAATCCTACGCTCTTCAACAGTCTTCTCATTTAGTTCTGTTATCATTGATGTTGTAGACTCACAACTCCAAGACCTGCCCAGAGTTTGGCTACCAACACTTCTCTTATTTTCTAATGCACAAATCAGGCCCTTGTAGGCATAACTGCCTCCTGAACTCATGACACAAAAAGAAATTGGAAAATAAGTTGTCAAAGGAGCATAAAGAACATACAAAAGGAATTTAGATAAATTAGATAAGTTTGGCACATGGAGTATAATGTGGGAAAACAAACTTCTCCAATTTGGCATGAGAATAGAAAAGTAGTATATTATTTGATTGGAGAGGGATTGAAGAACTTCGCAGTACACAGCAATCTGGTTGTCATGGTGCATAAATCATAAAACATTAGCAAGCAGGTACAAGTGATTAGGAAGGCAACTAGAAAGTTGGCATTTATTGCAAGGGAAATACAGTATAAAATAGGGAAGGTATAGTTGTGCATAGCTTTAATCACACCAGGAATACTGCGAAGTTTTTTCTCCTTGCTTAAGGAAGAATATAATTGCATTAGAAATTATTCAGAGCAAGTTCACGTGACTCATCCCTGGTTGAAGGAGTTCACTTATAAGGAATGGTTAAGCAGATTTAGCCAAGACCCATTTGAGAAGCTGAGAGGATGTTTCCCTTGTACAGCAATCTGGGGCCAGGGGACACCATTCAGAAATTTAGACTCCAATGAGAGAAATTTTTTCTCTCAAAGGCTCTATGGAATTCTATTCATCAGAGAGTACCAAAGGCTGGGTTATTGATTATATTCAAGTCTGAGCTAAGTAGATTTAATTTGATTTATTATTGTCACATGGGCAAGGGCCTGGGTGGGGTTGTGGTCAGTGCAGACTCAATGGGCCGAATGGCTTCTTTCTGCTCTGTAGGGTTTCTATAGTTCTATGATGATTCTATGATGTATTAACATCTAGTGAAAAGTATTGTTTCTTGTGCGCTATACAGACAAAACATACCATTCATAGAGAAGGAAAGGAGATTGCAAAATGTAGTGTTATAGTCATAGCTAGAGCGCAGAGAAAGATCAGCTTAATGCGAGGGAAGTCCATTCAAAAGTCTGACAACAGCAGGGGAGGAGCTGTTCGAGTCAACTGTATGTGACCTCAGACTTTTGTATCTTTTTCCCGACAGAAGGTGGTGGAAGAGACAATGTCCAGGTCACATGACATCCTTAATTATGCTGGCTGCTTTGCCAAGGCAGTGGGAAGTGTACATAGAGTCAATAGCTGGAGGTTGGTTTGCATGATGGATTGGACTACAGTTACGACCTTCTGTACTTCCTTGCAGTCGTGGGCAGAGCAGGAGCCATACCAAGCTGTGATACAACTAAAAAGAATGCTTTCTGTGGTGCATCTATAAATGTTGGCGAGAATCATAGCTGATATGCCAATTCTCCTTAGTCTTCTGAGAAAGAGGTGTTGTGGCTTCTTTAATTATAATGTCAGCATGGGGTAACTAGGAAAGGTTGTTGGTGATCTGCTCACCTAAAAATTTGAAGCTCTTGATCCTTGCTACTTCGTCCCCATTGATGCAGACAGGGGCATGTTCTCCCTTATTGATGACAATCTTCGTTTTGTTAACATTGAGGGAGAGATTATTGTTGCCACACCAGTTCACCAGATTCTTTATCTCTTTCCTGTATTCTGTCTCGTCATTGTTGAGATCCGACCCACTACGGTATTATTGTCAGCAAACTTGACAATCGAATTAGAGGGGAATTTGGCCACATACACGTAGACATAAGGAGCATAGCAGGGGATTGAGAACACAGGCTTGTGGGGCACTGGAGGATGATCGTGAAGGAGGTGTTGTTGCCTATCCTTACTGGTTGCGTTATGCGAATTAGGAAGTTCAGAATCCATTCACAGAGGGAGGTACCGGAACCCAAGCCACAGAGTTTGGAAGTGAGTTTCATGGGAATAATGGTGTTGAAGGCTGAGCTGTAATCAATAAATAGGAGTCTGACATAAGTGTCTTTGTTACCTAGATATTTCAGGGTTGAATGTAGGGCTAGGGAGATGGAGTATACTGTTGACCTGTTGCAGCAGTAGGCAACTGTAGTGGATCCAGGTAGTCCAGGAGCTGGAATCTATTTGTGCCGAGACTAGCTTTTGAAGCACTTCATAATGATGGCCATCACAGCCATTGGCTGATAATCTTTCAGGCGCGCTGCTTGGTTTTTCTCAGGTACCAGGATGATGGTCATCTTCTTAAAACAGATAGGGACCTCAGATTGTCGTAAAGAGAAGTTGAAGATGTCTGTGAATATCCTCTACCTGTTGATCTGCGCAGGATCAGAGTGCTCGTCTGGGTACCTCATCCAGGCCAGTTGCTTTCCATGAGTTGACCTTCAAGAAAGCTGCTCTGACATCTGCAATGGTGACCCCAGATACAGGTTCATATCCAACGTTTCCAGGATGGAGGGCTCACTGACTTCTTGCTCAAAGCAGGCATAGAATGCATTAAGCTCATCAGGGAGGTTCTTGTTGGAGCCAGCGATTTTACATGCCTTTATCTTGTGGCCTGTTATATCTTGCAGACCTTGCCATAGACTAGGACTCTAGTTTGGTCCAGTATTTTTTTTTTTGACATTTTTGATGGATCTTCTTTGATCATATCTGATTTTCTTGTATAGGTCAGCATTATCTAACTTGAATGCCTCATTCAAATGCACCCAACTTGAATGCCTTTTGGTTAATAAGGATGCCAACGTTTACAGACAGCAGACAGGAAAGTGGTTTTGATGCAACAACAGAACCTATTGAGTGATGCAGCAGGACTTAAGGGCCAAGTGGCCTATTCCTACTGCTAATTCTTGTGGTCTTGTGTCGAAGGTCTGTACTCACAGACAGGAAGAAGCCTAAATTTTGCCAGCTTTGCCTATGTTTTAATGAATGTCATGAATGTAGAGTAAATAAAAAGCCCACTAGCATTTCCAAAGATACTTCACAGGATGTAAATCTCAATAACGAAATTAGCAGTGTAGACAGACAGAAGAATACATTGTTCTGCTAACTGGAAACACTTCAGTAGATAATTGCATCATCCAGGGAAGACATACACATGCTAATCTTTCAGAATTACAGAAGCTGAGGGGACAGACAGAGAGAAAAAAACAAAGGGAAACAGTAGTATAATTGACAACCATTTTGTTGAAGCAGAGGAGGAAAAGGGCACGTTTCCATCTAGCAGTTCCAAGGGCAGGATTTCATGTAGCAGCCTGTAGGCCACTTCTAGCTAGCAAACCACAAGCAAGAACGAAGAAACCTTCATGGAAACAGTTAAAGCCACAGCTGAACCAAGGAGAGACGTTTCCCAGAATAACTCCTCAATTGTATAATGTGGTGACCATAAGCTAGCCTTTATTTACAGATCTATTGTATTGGAGGTGGTTTGGGGAGTACTGAAAGGGTTCTGATTTCATAAATGTACTTTGGATCAAAAGTGTAATTTCTATTTAAACTGTATGGGTGTGGTATAGACAATAATAAATCAAATCAATATCTCCATTGTAATAATAAGTGTTATAGTATTACTTGGCTGATTTCTGTTCTTATTGGATGTTGCACGTAGATCCTCACACCATTCATGTAAACAAAACTGTACCCCATTATGAACTGCTGTCTCAGGTTGGGACATACTTGTAAATATCAGCCAGGTTTGTGACATAAACTATAGACACATGATGTATCCCCTTCAGGGAACCCACCAGCTCAATGAATCAAAAAACTCTTGGGTGGATTTTTAGTCTATTTTATTTCAGAGACTCAATCATAGTGGTGTAGTTCTATAGGACAAACTCCAGGTTTCCCAAAACCCAAAAACATACTTTGATTATACTAACCGATTCAGAAGTCTGTCCACTTTGAGTATTTTTTCCCCAAAGCAATGGCCTGCTTCCCAGTATCTAATCGCACTTTGTACTATGTTCTAATGTGCAGTATCAAACTAGGCATAGCCCTCATCATTAAGTGTCTTCAAGACCAAAGGTAGAGTTTGCATTCGACAACCATCAATTTCATAGTTGGTATCCTGTCATGTTTATTATCCTTGGCTCCTTACTGTAGTGATAATCTGTGAAACCCAATTTTAATCCATTTTCCCTTAGAGTTCTTAATCTTACAGAGAAAAATATTTAAACATATCACAAATTATATATTTGAAATATAGCGCTTTTAAATCTTTACCTTTAAAACAGCAATAGTTATTTCCAACCTCCAAAGAGCAAAGACACCACTCAATTTAAACTTATGGGCAATCATCTTCAACTGCAAATAGAAAAGAAAATATTACTCACCGTCTGCCAGGCAATACACTCCATGATCCTATGTTCACACCTTTCCATGTGCTTGATCATCTCTCTTGTTAGATTTGGTTCTGCTTTAATAAAACTCTCGATAACCTTATAAAACTCATAAGCCTTTATATCAAACACACGAAGGATCCAGGGGAAGGAGAGGTCAGTCTCTGTTTGAACGTCACTCGTCAACGTTATGTTCCCTAAGGACAGAATTAGAGTGAGACAGAGAAAGTTCTATATCCAATAACACTGTTAAAATACAAACATATATTAAATATTTAAACTGATAGTATTCACATTTGGTACGATCTTCGTTCTTCATTGTAAATTAACTGTAAATTAAACATAAAGCGAACTGATCATCAGCAAACTGAGGGAAACGGAAGATTACTAGGACACTGATACTTTACCAGTCACTTGTGCCTAAATCTTGTCACATAAAAGATCTTGTAGGCATAAAGAGGAGAGACCTTTGTTGAATTGCATTCAAGGAATAGTACTTAAAAATAATTCAACATTATTCCTCAATTATTGAACTTCTGCATGCACACAAAACATTCCAAGATAATTTATGAAATAGTGTACTTTCTAATCTCTATCTAACCTGGATCAGTTCAGCACTAAAGAAATCCCCATCTTGAACATCAAGATATGATCCAAAAACATGTGCAGCACTCTGTACAGATGCCTTAAACATAGAGTGAAGAGCCTACTCAATATATTAGCTTGAAGTAATTGTAACATGAATAGTTGTGATATTTCCCCACTTGGTGGATCTCAACCAGTTAAACAACGACTACTATTTAATTTCTTGTTAGTAAATTTAGAGGATATCTAATAGAGGTGTACAAGATTATGAGGAGTATAGATAGAGTAAACAGGATTAAGCTTTTTCCTAGGATGGACTCAAATAGCACAAGAGGTCACGGGTTTAGGGTGAGAGGGGTAAGGTATAATCTGGATGCTAGAGGGAATTTTTTCACACAGAGGGTGGTGGGGGTATGGAACACACTGTCAAGTAAAGTGGTGGAGGCAGGCACTCTGGAGTTATTTAAGAGATACTCAGATGGACACATGAACAGATTGGGAATAGAGGGATATAGAAAACTGATTTTAAAAAAGGCATCATGAATCGTGGGAATTCCCTGGGAAGTGTGTAAATTGTCGATGATATTGATGTATTTGTTTTATCCTACAGGTACTTCGGTCTGTCTTGTCTAACAAGGGGCATACACGCAATGGGTCATGAGAGGGCTGCTCTTGGATTTTTTTTTCGAGAGTATCCTAGTGCTTTATGTCGTTAGTACGCTTGACTTGGACCATTTGATGGACAACACGACGGCTCAGTGACTATCGTTGTGCTGTGCAGATACATGAATTTGGGCCTGTGTGTGGGAGTTTGTGCATTCTCCCCATGCTTGCATGGATTTTCTCCGGATGCTCCGGTTTCCTCTCGCATCTCAAAGATGTGCTCTTGGGCTGATTGGCAGAACAAATTCTCCCTAAATTGTCTCAAATTTACTTCTAATGCATAGATCTATAAACATAGACAGGGACGACAGGGATCATAGGTAGAAATGGGAACATCGAGGTGGCTGCGTGGGCTCGTTGGGCCAAAGGGCCTGATTCCCATGCTGTTTTTGTTCTAAACATAACAAAGAAACGTCATAGTTCACTGTGTTTAAGAAAGGTTTCCACAATATCGCCAGAAAATGCTCAGTGGAGGTTAGCACGCATGATACAGATTCCCAGAAGAAAATCAAATTCAAATCCAACAAGACTTGTAATATTTCCACCAGGTAGGGAAATATCATAACTATTCTATATATTACTTTGGAATACTTTATATGAATGCAGAAGTTCAATAAATGAGGAATAATGTTGAATTATTTTTAAGTATTATTCCCTGAATGCAATTCAACAAAGGTCTCTCCTCCCTGTGTCTACAAGACCTTCTACTTCTCAAGATGTAAGGAATTTCACATTTCCATATTAGGAGTTCCCTCTTTGATGCCAAATACAGCATGAATCCAAGACCATGAAACTCAGTGGCTCTGCAAATAATAATGCAAGGATGTTCAACAAAATTCTCACTATAACCCTCCTAAAGGCAGTTTTCAAAATATCAGTAAGTTCAGTAGAAGATTCTGAACAAAATTGCTGGGAGTAGCAGCAACAGTGGCAGTTGCAAGTGGTCTCCAGAGAGGAGATTGGAAGGAGGTTGTGGGAGAGTGGGAGAAAGTAACAAAAAGAGACAGAAAGCAAGACTACTGTGTTGCACCTTGCCATGTAATGCACAGCCATATAAGAGAAGGAAACTTGCTCCATGCCTGGGCTGGGTGCGAGAGACTCACGTCGTGCTGGGCTGGGTGCAAGAGACTCACGTCATGCTGGGCTGGGTGCGAGAGACTCACGCCATGCTGGGTTGGAGTGGGGGAGTAGATATTCTCTGCTAGACCAGAAAAGGCTGGATGTGATGGTCTGGGCTGGACGTGGTGCACGACGAAGATGAAAAGGCTTGCTGCCCAGAGTATATGACAGTGTGAATGAGGGTGGGAGAATAAGCGAGTGTGAAAGAAAGTTGTTTCCTATCTTCATATCTCAACTTGATTATGAAATTCAAGTTTCATGTTATACCAAACTTCTTCTTTCTGAAATATGCAAATGTGCCCCCACAAGTGAAAAGACTGGATGAACCTACAATAATGCAATTGTTTTCAGTGTAAACAACTTTAAAAGACAAACTAAAAAATTTAAGTGTCAACATTGGCTCATTGGCTGTACTCTTGCTTCAGAGCCATCATAAGTTGGAGCAGCAATAAACCACACACCTCGTGTGGTTTAATAACCAGCAATAAACCACACAGCGTCCAAAGATGTGCAGGTTAGGTTGATTGGCCATGCTAAGAAATTGCCCCTTAGAGTCCAGGGATGCTTAGGGTCAAGGGATTAGTGGGTATAATATGTAGGTATATGGGGGTAGGGCCTGGATGGGATTGTGTTCGGTGCAGGTTCAATGGGCCGAAGGGCCTCTTTCTGTACTGTAGGGTTCTATGATTTCTGATTTCTTGAGCCTGCTCTGCCATGCAATATGATCATGTATAAGCTTCTGCTTCAATTCTATTTTCTTGCCTATTCTCCATATCCTGAGTCCGAGGCATCAAAGGTTTATCTATCAACCTTAATATGCCCAGTACCCAGAACTAGTTAAATCAGCATTTATTGCCCATCCCTAACTGCCCTCAAGAAACTGGTGGTGAGTTGCCTTCTTGAACCACTGCAATCCATGCAGCCTAGGGAGACCCACAGTGCCATTAGGGAGAGAGTTCCTGGATTTTGACCCAGCAACAATAAAGGAATGACAGTAAGTACCAAGTCAGGATGGTGCATGATTTGGAGAAGAATTTCCGGTGTTATTTCCATGAATTTGCTGCCCTTTTGCTACCAGATGCAGTAACTTTGAGTCTGGAAGGTCCTGTGTAATGAGCTGTGGTGAGTTCCACCAGCACATCTTGTAGATTGTACAATTACTGTCAGTGTGCATCAGTGGAGGAGGAAATGAATACGAAAGGAATGCTAATCAAATGGGCTGCTTTGTCTTGGATGGTGGGAATTCTTTGTTGTTAGAGATGCCTCATCCAAGCAAGAGGAGAGTATTTCATCATACTCCTGACTTGTGCCTTGTAGATAATAAACAGGCTTTGGGGAGTCAAAAGATGAGTTACTCATGACAGGAATTCTAGCCTCTGGCTGCTCTTGTAGCCACATCATTTATAGTCCAGTTGAGTTTCTGGTCAATGGTAATATGGTAAATTGGTCCATGCAGTTTAGGTATAGCCATAGGTTCCTGAGTTTTGACCTAATAACAATGAAGGAAATTTAGATCCAATTTACTCAATTGCACCATAGAGCCTCGTAGCCCAGGAAACAATTTAGTGAACTTTTGTTGCACTATCTTGAAGACAAGAATGTTCTTCCTTAGGTATGGAGATCAAAACTGAGTAAGATGTCTGGCAACACCAATTTTAAATCCAACCGATTTATTTGATAGTAAATCTGCTAGCTTTCGGCGTTTGTGCCTTCATCAGGCAAATGGACACCTCATTTAGTAAATCTGCTAGCTTTTGGCTAAATGAGGTGTCCATTTGCCTGATGAAGGCACAAACGCCGAAAGCTAGCAGATTTACTATCAAATAAATTGGTTGGATTTAAAATTGGTGTTGCCAGACCTCTTACTGAGTTTACCCCAGTCCAACGCTGGCATCTCTACATCATCAAAACTGAGCACAATGCTACAGATGTGGTCTCAGCAAAGCCCATAACAACTGTGGCAAAGTTGTATTTGCAATGGAAGTCAGCACATTATTTGCCTTCCTAATTTCTGCTGTACCTACATGCTAATGCTTCTTTTCCTTGCATGAGTACATCCAACTCCCTCTAAGCATCAGCCCTTAGCAGTTCATTTTAAAATATTCCAATTTTCTTAGAAGACTAAGGAAATTTGGCATGTCATCTCAGACGCCCACCAACTTTTACAGATGCACCATAGAAAATATTCTTTCTGATTGTATCACAGCTTGGTATTGCTCCTGCTCTGTCCAAGACTGCAAGGAACTACAAAAAGTTGTGAACGTAGTCCAATCCATCATGCAAACCAGCCTCCCATCCATTGAATCTGTCTACATTTCCCACTGCCTCGGCAAAGCAGCCAGCATTATTAAGGACCCCACAGACCCCAGACATTCTCTTTTCCACCTTCTTCTGTCGGGAAAAAGATACAAAAGTCTGAGGTCATGTACCAACTGACTCAAGAACAGCTTCTTCCCTGTTGCTATTAGATTTTTAAATGAACTTACTTAATATTAAGTTGATCTTTCTCTACATTCTAGCTATGTAACACTGCATTCTGCGCTCTCTCCTTTCCTTCTCTATGAATGGTATGCTTTGACTGTATAGTGCACAAGAAACAATACCCTTCAGTGTATTTTAATAATAAATCAAATCAAATTTTTTATTCTTTCTACCAAAATGAATGATCTCACATTTCCCTGCTTTATACTTCATATGACACCTTTATGCTCACTCACTTAGCCTCTCTATCCTCCTCGCAATTCAGAAATTTGTAGATTCAAGTCCCATTTAAAGACTTGAACCAAACATAGAATAAGATAGCACAAAAGGAAATCATTATAGGTAGAGCTAATCATTTAGTCCCAAATAATGACCCTTTAAGTTCTGTGCATTGCACAGCAATTCTGAAAGTATCATGTAGGCTGTTCACAACTAATCCCCTTTAAAATAATGCGCAAAAAAAGGTTCTATGTATTGAAATAAATAAGCGACTAACAAAGATAATATAGAGGAATCATTGATCCCACTTTTCCTTTCTTTCCCCACAGCTGTGAAAACATTTCCCTTCAAGTATTTATCCAAATCTCTTTTGAAAATTATTACTGAATCCAATTTTACTATCCTTACATAAAATGCATTCTATATCACAGCAATTAACTGTCTCGACATGGTTCTTTTATCCACTATCTTAACTATGTATCCTATGTGACCAATCTTTCTAGCACTGAAACTTTTTCTCTTCATCATTTCTAACCATTTTATAATTTTAAACAGCTCACTCAAATCCTAACAGATTAACCAGTGCATCACCAGTCTCTCCACATAACTAAAATCCGACATTCTTGGATCCATTTTAGTGATTCATTTTAGTAAATCTTTTCTGGATCAGTTAAGGTTTTAAACACGCTTCCAAAGAGTTGTGGAACCCAGAGTTGGACACAATACTGCCAAAAATTCGCATAGATAATAATATGGCAGATGGTATGCATCTTCATTTTCAGAAGCTATTTTACTATGTGCTTGATTAAAACTTTGAGTTAAAGCAAAAATGGGATTGGCCCGATGATGGTTGAAAATGGATAGGAAACAGGGCATTAATATAGCCAAAAACTGGTATCCTCCCATTTCAAATTGCGATAAAACAATTAATAATTGAAATTTACTTTAATGCTTGAAACACTACTGTTTCCAATTAAGGCATAAATTCCTAAGTTTAGGTTTTCAATCAAAATCAGTTTTGCCTCAAGATGTTTTAATATGCTTTTTTCAGAAAGCAAATTAAATAAATTTATTCAAGTAATATTCTAAAAAGCAAATGTAGATGATTACAAATCATGATAAATGAAAATGAATAGACATTTCAGATTTCAAACTTGAATACAGAGGTTTAATGAGAAATCATCAATGCTATCTGCACTCTGCACCCCAGGAAACCAGTAGATGAAAATGATCCAATTGAGATTATGTCACATCCCTGAAAACATTGTAGAGTTCATCTTTCTCCTATTTTCATGTCAAAGTCATTTGGAATAAAATACAAGGTTAGTTTTAATTTTCAATTTTTATTGATTAGCAGTAGCACATATTTTTTAAAACAATCCATGAATAAATCAAGTTTCTTCATATTCAGAAGAATTGATGGTTTTGAGGCCCCATTACCTTGGCAATCCAGGCTTGTATGTTAACAAGCAAAGCTCTTGGGGGAGAACTTGAAAGTTTGGTTGCCTGTTTTGTAACATTCCCCAGGTAAATCTTTTAGTGATTTTTATGCTACAAAGCTCTGGGGCAGTATAGGTCCATGTCAAGCATTGATGGTTGCACTTGTCCTTTACAAGTAGGCTTGCCTACATTTATCATTCTAGAAATGGCCTTGAGGCTTTGCTGGCTTCTCATTGTTCTTCCCCACCAAATAGGTAAGCAGCAAGACTTTGATTGGTGCCTTTATTCCAACCTTAATGTTAGTTATGAGTTGTGAAAGCTATTAAAACCTTACTGCTAACAAACCCGCTTAGTATCAAGATGGTTTATGGTCATGGAAGAATCATTCAAATTGTAGCCCATCAGACATGCAAGTTCTTAGAAATCATAGAGAAGTTATGGCACAGAAAGACGCTATACAGCCCACTGAGTTTGTGCAGCTGAAGAAACTAGGTACTCATTCTAATGCCATTTCCCAATACCAGGATCAAGGCCTTTCAGGTACAGCCCATTTGATGAAGATCATGGCAGCTTTTAAATGAATTGAGGTCTTCTGCCTCAACCACCAATCTGGGCAACAAATTTTAGAAACATATCATTCTCTGGGTGAAAAAGCTTTTTCTAGTATTCCCTTTCATCCTTCTAATACATAGCTTAAATTTGTATCATCCCTCACCCCTGTAACTGACCATCCACACATTAAATAAAGTGGATCTTCCCTATCTCAGTCTCCTTTATTCTAAGTTTAGCCTCATTATCAACCAAATAACCAATTTTAATGTTATCCACAAATTTCCCAATCATGTCTCCCATAGTTAATCTCAATCATTAATATATACCACAAGAAGCTAGTGGAAATGCCCTCCATTCACTAAAAAACCTTTTGTTTCCTTTCACTGAGCCAAGTTTGGATCCAATGCCCAATATCCCCGTACACCCGATGGGCTTTTACTCATGTGGGACCTTGTCGATAAGAACATAAGAAATAGGAGCATGAGTAGGCTATCTAGCCTCTCAAGCCTGCCCCGCCATTCAATAAGATCATGGCTGAGCTGATAGTGATTCAGTTCCACTTACCCATCTGCTCCCCATAACCCTTAATTCCCTTATTGGTCAAAATCTATCTATCTGTGACTTAAACACATTTAACGAGGTAACCTCTACTGCTTCAATAAGCAGAGAATTCTAAAGATTCACTACCCTCTGAAAGAAGTTGTTGCTCCTCAACTTGGTTCTAAATTGACTCCCCTTATTTTGTGGCTATGCCCTCTAGTACTTGGTCCATTGTAAGTGGAAATAATCTCTCTGTTCTACCCTGTCTTATCTTATCTTATCTTATATGTCTCTATAAGATCTCCCTTCAACCTTCTAAACTCCAAACAGTACACGCCCAGTCTACTCAATCTCTCCTCATAAGCTAACCCTCTCATCTCTGGAATCAATCTGGTGAACCTTCTCTGCACCCCCACCAAAGCTAATATATCCTTTCTTAAACAAGGGGACCAAAATTGCACACAGTACTTTAAGTGCGGCCTTACCAGAAACTTATAATTGCAGCAAGACCTCACTGTTTTTATACTCCATCCCTCTCATGATAAAGGCCAACATTCCATTTGCCTTCTCGATCACCAGCTTCACCTGCAAACTGAGTTTTTGCGATTCATGCACAAGGACCCCCAGATCCCTCTGCACAGTAGCATTTTGTAATTTTTCATCATTTAAATAATAGTCCATTTTACTATTATTCCTTCCAAAGTGGATAACCTCCCACTTGCCAACATTATACTCCATCTGCCAGATCCTTGCTCACTTACTTAGCCTATCCAAATCTCTCTGCACACTGTGTGTCCTCCATGCAATTTGCTTTCCCACTCATCTTTGTGTCATCTGCAAACTTTGTGACCCTACACTCATCTTTGTATATAGTAACCAGTTGAGGTCCCAGCACCGATCCCTGCAGCACACCACTTGTCACCAACTGCCAACCGAGAAAGCATTTATTCCAACACTCTGCTTTTTGTAAGATAGCTAATCCCCAATCCACGCCAACACTTTACCCCCAATTGCTATCTTATGCAGCAACCTTTTGTGACACACTTTATGAAAAGCCTTCTGGAAATCTAAAAACACCACATCCACCAGTTCCCCTCTATCAACCACACTCATTACATCTTCATAAAAATCCAGTAATTTTGTCAAACATGACTTTCCCTTATGAATCTATGTTGCGTCTGTTTGATTGAACCAATCCATGCTGCATCTGTTTGATTGATGTCTTACTAAAGTCCACGTAGACCATCGCGTCAACTGCACTACCCTCGTCAATATTCCTTGATACTTCCTCAAAATCATGTTTTTCCATGTTTTTTTTCAAGCAGCTTTTAGTATTTCATTTTTGATGCTGATTTGACTGTAAAGGATATCCCCTACAATTGTTACTGAAGCAATATAATGGGCATCATGTTTGTTTAATCTGAGCTAATGTGGTGTCTGGGCCAAAGGGCTTGTTTCCATGCTGTATATCGCTATGACTTGGAATCTTTACATCCTTAGGATTGCTGACTGAGGCTTGATTTGGGGATGACTGACATATCAGGTGATGCCTGGATTGACAATTTTTTCCACAGAAAAATCCAAGGTTTTACTTTCATCTTAGTCAGAAAGACTAAGACTTGAGACTGTTTAGACTTGAGACAGAAAGCAGTGTTTCTCTTTCCTCTCTCTCAAGAGTTGAAAATTCTGCAAAAGTTAATGGAGGAAGGCAGATTGTTTCTGTCTCTTTCTCTCTCAGTAGGAAATCTCACAACACCAGATTAAAGTCCAACCAGTTTATTTGACAGTAATCCCACAAGCTTTCGGAAACAGTGTTCCTTTGTCAGCTGTATAAAATAACCTTCCACACATCTGACGAAGGAACACGAATCTTGTCTCGCAGATGCCCCTTGAACAGACTATATGAGACCAGCCATCTCATATTATGCCTTGGACTTCAGAGCACTCAAGTGTCACACTAAAAATAGGTGAGTATTATGCATAAATACAATTTTGAAGGGAACTATTAGTCAAATTTTTAACAGTAGATTTTCTGCTGCATTTTGTGCTTAAAAAATGCACACCCTACATATACACTGAGATAGAGGATTCCCGTGATCATATTGAAAGGTGGAGCAGGCTCAAAGAGTCAAATAGTCTACTCCTACTCCTTGTTTCTATGATTTAGAATCTATAATTGCTGAACTATCAATAGCCATTTGTAGAAGAGAGATCCAATACCTTATGCTCATCTGTCCAAATTCAAAGATGTCTAGCCAATCAGAACATAAGGGGATAGAAGTCATGCTTGCCATGAAACTATGCCCCTTTATTTTTGAAATTATTTTCAAACTTTCAATTGACTGGAAATTTTGACTTTGAAATGATTCCACTTAAAAAGTGCAAGACCACTTTGCAAGGTGAAAATGAAAAAACAACAAATTACCCTTAGGGAAGTGTGAAGAGAGTAACATTTCTTATAACTCTGAGAGCTTTTGCAATTCATCACTACATAAAGAAGTGACAATGGCCCATAACTTCCTGATTCTCCAGCGTCACGCTTGGGAGGTACCCCAGTGATGCTCTGGGGAATGTTTCCAGGAAGATCCCACCTAGAGGTTTGTCCGGCAATTACTAACTTCTTCTGGACAATTGCAGTGGGCTGCAATTGGCCGACAGAAGCAATTTAAATTGTTAACTTCAGTTTGTTCTGCTAGTTTTACCCTGATATTTATTCAGAGTTAGAAGGGAAAAAAAACATAACTGCATAGTAATTACATAAAACACCTAGACCCAGCTCACACATGAATCAGCACACACACACACACACACCACCCCCCTCCCCCCCCAGGGAACCCACCACACCACCTTTCATGTGGAGACGTGTTTGCTAATATCATTTCAGAAAGGTCTAGCTCTAATTTTTAGACAATGCCCCTAGTCCTAGACTCTCCACTCAACAAAAATAGTTTACTTCATCTACCCTACCTGCCCACTTAATATCCTGAAAGCTTTGGCAAATCACCCATAACTTTCTGAATTCCTCTCTTATTTATGCAATCTGCCTCATAATTTAGTCTTTGGTATTATTCTGGTAAATTCATGCTGCATTCCTTCCAAGACCAATATATTCTTCCTACAGTGAGGTTTCAGAATTCCTCTCAGTGCTGTAGATATAATTGATGGGTTTTACATAGAACATAGAACATAGAACAATACAGCACAGAACAGGCCCTTCGGCCCTCGATGTTGTGCCGACCAAAATAAAAAGCAATGCCCCTCCTAACTAAACCATTCCCTTCTCATCCATATACTTATCAACTAACCTCTTAAACGCCACCAAACTTGGCGCATCTACAACAGCTGCAGGCAGGGCATTCCACTCCCTAATCACTCTTTGAGTAAAGAACCTACCTCTGATATCCGTCCTATAACTCATACCCCTTAATTTAAAGCTGTGTCCCCTCGTGCTAGCTTTCTCCATCCTAGGAAAAAGGCTATCACTGTCCACCCTATCTAAACCTCTAATCATCTTATATGCTTCAATAAGATCCCCTCTTAGCCGCCTCCTTTCTAACGAAAACAACCTCAAATCCCTCAGCCTCTCTTCATAAGACCTGCCCTCCATACCAGGCAACATCCTGGTAAACCTCCTCTGTACCCTCTCCAATGCCTCCACATCTTTCTTATAATGTGGGGACCAGAACTGCACACAATACTCCAAGTGCGGCCGCACTAGAGTTTTGTACAGTTGCAACATGATGCTGCGGCTCCTAAATTCAATCCCCCTACCAATAAAAGCTAAGACTCCATATGCCTTCTTAACAACTTTATCCACTTGACTGCCTACTTTCAGGGATCTATTGACACATACACCAAGATCCCTCTGTTCCTCAACACTATTAAGAGCCCTACCATTAGCCCTATACTCTACACATTTATTGTTCCTGCCAAAGTGCATTACCTCACACTTTTCCACATTAAACTCCATTTGCCACCTCTCGGCCCAGCTCTGCAACTTGTCCAAGTCTCTCTGCAAACTATAACACCCCTCTTCACTATCTACCACTCCACCGACTTTAGTGTCATCTGCAAATTTACTGATCCATCCCTCAATACCCTCATCCAGATCATTTATAAAAATTACAAACAGCAGGGGCCCCAAAACAGAACCCTGAGGCACACCACTCGTCACCGAACTCCACGATGAATATCTCCCATCAACCACCACCCTCTGTCTTCTATCTGCCAGCCAATTTCTAATCCAATTAGCTAAATCACCCTCTATTCCACACATCTGCATTTTCTGTAGAAGTCTTCCATGGGCCACCTTATCAAAAGCCTTACTAAAGTCCATATATACTACATCAACCGCCTTACCCCCATCCACCTCTCTGGTCACTTTCTCAAAAAAAAAAGCTTGTTTTGAGCTTCTAAAACATATTACAACTAGGTGAGAGGGGTGAACTGGCTCCGACTATTCAACCTCTTTCTTGCGAGGATATGTCCATTCCCAATCCAAATACATTCAATTATTTAATCTGTGAGCAATAGGAGCCAATCCAACAAGATTTTCTTGTCCGAGAGCAAATTTATTAATTACTAAACCTGAGGAAAAAAGCAATAAAAATGCAATATCTACACGATAATCAGAAATAAGGGAAATTAGAGTTCAATTTAAAAAAAAACTGAAGCATATATTTTTAAATGTTGTGGATAATTTGGATTAGCTGGTTTTGAGTTTTAAAGTATTTTTAAAGTTTATTTATTAGTGTTATAAGTAGGTTTACATTAACTGTGCAATGAAGTTGCTGTGAAAATCTCCTAGTAGCCACACTCCGGCTCACTAGGGAGTACACTAGGGAGAATTCAGCATAGCCAATGCACCTGACCAGCACGTCTTTCAAACCATGGGAGGAAACCGGAGTACCCGGAGGAAGCTCACACAGATTAAGGGAGAACATGCAGAGACCCAAGCTGGAAATCAAACCCAGATTCCTGGTGCTCTGAGGCAGCAGTGGTAACCACTGTGCCACTGTGTTAATCTCATGGTCAGATGTGGAATATATTGCAATTGTTACAAGATCTGTTTGTTGGTGGATTTCTACTAAAGTTAGCTTCCAATCCAAATATACCTGTCCCAAAAGAGAAAAGGGGAGAATTTGAGGCTGTCTCTTCTTTCTTTCTCTCCCTCAGAGAGAGAACCTGCTGCACCCATTGTAAACTGTCAAGGAATTTTGAGTGTGCCTATCTATGGCAGTTATTGTTTCAATATCCAGTACTTCTCATTTTAATGCCCTATAATTTCTGTAGATTGGCAATCTCTGTTGGATTTTCACACTCGATTGCCTTCACTGTAATCACACAGCTCCTGTCTCTCACAACCTTCCTTACTCAGGATTGGATGAGACGGGAGCAAGGCAGCACTGTAGCATGTGTGGATGTTTAAAGGACAAGGAGCAAGTAAGTAATTTACAGGGGTGGGGGTGGTCGGATTGGGGGTGAGAATTGGGGGAGATGTCAGGCAGGAACTGGAATGGCGGGTGGTGTGATGGGTCCCCTGAGGGGGGAGGCGGGGGTGTGTGTGTGTGTGTGTGCACGCACGTGCGCTGGGTCTAGGTGTTTTATGTAATTACTATGCAGTTATGTTTTTTTCCTTCTAACTCTGAATAAATATCAGGGTAAAACTGGCAGAACAAACTGAAGTTAACAATTTAAATTGCTTCTGTCAGATGGTTCCCAGCCCAGTTGTCCAGAAGAAGTTAGAAATTGCCAGACAAACCTCTAGGTGGGATCCTCCTGGAAGCATTCCCCAGAGCATCACTGGGGTACCTCCCAAATGTGATGCTGGGGAATCAGGAAGTTATGGGCCATTGTCTCTTCCTTACGTAGTGATGAATTGCAAAAGCTCTCGGAGTTATAAGAAATGTTACTCTCTTCACACTTCCCTGAGGGTAATTTGTTTTTTCATTTTCACCTTGCAAAGTGGTCTTGCACTTAAGTGGAATCATTTCAAATTCAAAATTTCCAGTCAATTGAAAGTTTGAAAATAATTTCAAAAATAAAGGGGCATAGTTTCATGGCAAGCATGACTTCTATCCCCTTACGTTCTGATTGACTAGACATCTTTGAATTTGGACAGGTGAGCGTAAGGTATTTCACTCCAGGTATGATTCAAGTGACCCCCCCACCCCAGGAAGTTTTTTTTCAAACAAAGTTTGATTAAATAAAAAATAATAAAATTAAATATAATTTTAAAATATAATAAAATTAGCATAACTTTTACCAATTACAGAATGATCATTGGACTTGATGATTTTCATTTGGAAAAAAGCCATCCCACAGAGATACTTGGAACCAAAGTAGGCTTTCACCTTAAATGCACACAATGTCAGAAGTCCCCAAGAATCTTTGTTCTTTGACCTAGCTTTCAGCTCTATGTCATTTTGGTTTGAGTTTCTCCATATTTTGTTTGATCATCTGCTGAAGTTTTGTTGTTAGTTCTCCAACGTCTACTTGAAGAAAAGAATTTAAGACAAACAGAATGATTTATTACTTCTTGTCTAACTCCAGAAATGTCCTGTTGAATTCTTTTTCCAGTTTGTTCAGATGGTCACAGAGTTTGTTTGGATGAAACAAGTTTGACTTGTTATGATGAAGTTGCCAGTGTTGGATTGGGGTAGGCACAGTAAATAGTCTCAACACCAGGTTAAATAAAATTCAACAGGTTTATTTCGTGGCATGAGTTTTCAGAGTGCTGCTCCTTCATCAGGTGAGTTCAGCATGTGTTTCACAAACGGCATATATACACACAAACTGAATAACAAGATAATGGTTGGAATGCAAGTCTTTACAGGTAATTAAGTCTTTACAGGTGCAGACAATGCAAATGGAGAGAGGGTTAAGCACAGGTTAAAGAATTGTCTCAAGCCAAGACAGATAGTGAGATTTCGCAAGCTCAGGCAAGTCATAGGCGTTACAGATAATGTGACATGAACCCAAGATCCCAGTTGAGATCATCCTTATGTGCGGAACATGGCTATCAGTTTCTGTTTGGCAATTCTGCCTTGTGCTGTGAAGACCACCTTGGAGAATGCTTACCTGAAGATCGGAGGCTGAATGCCCATGACTGCTGAAGTTCCCCAACAGGAAGGGAACACTCCTGCCTGGTGATTGTCAAGCGGTGTCCATTCATCCATTGTCGGAGCATCTGCACGATCTCACCAATGTACCATGCCTCGGGATATCTTTTCCTGCAGTGTATCAGGTAGACAATGTTGGCCAAATCATAAGAGTATATATCATGTATCATGATGGGTGGTGTTCTCACATGAGCTGATGGCATCTATGTTAATGATTTGACACGTCTTGCAAAGGTTGCTATGGTAGGATTGTGTGGTATTGTGGTCACTGTTCTCCTGAAGGCTGGGTAGTTTGCTGAGGGCAATGGTCTGTTTGAGGCTGCATGGTTGTTTGAAGGCAAGTATTGGGGGTGTGGAATGGCCTTGGTGAGGTGTCATCTTCATCAATGACACATTGAAGGCTCTGGAGAAGATGTCATAGCTTCTGCTCTGAGGAAGTACTGGACGATGAAGGGTACTCTGTCCCATGTTCATCTTCTGAGGAGGTCATTGTGGTTTCTCGCTGTGGCGTGTCGGAACTGTCGATCGATGGGTCGAGTGCCATTTCCTGTTCTTACGAGGCGTCTTTTAGTGACTGTAGGTGTCTGTTGCGATCCTCCTCATCTGAGCAGATCCTCTGTACGTGGAGGGCTTGTTGGATCATTTCCAGATTTGGAAAAGTGCTTAGTAATTTTATTCTTCAACTGAGAAGACCTGGGCCCATTTTCAACTTGAATACACTCACAGCACCGATCATATGTGACAAGTCTGTCACAATCCTGCAGTTTGTGGCTCAGCAATTTCAATTTTGCACTGGTGAGCGCAAGAAATGTCAAGTCGGGCAATTATGCATTATCTGACAATTCACTGTATACTTCATTTCTTGATTAGACCATAATCAGTAAGGATAACACTTCCTCCATGATCTTCCTCAACACTGGTGCCCCACAAGGCTATGTTCTCATCCCCCTACTATACTCTTATATTTCTAAGACTGTGTGGCCAAATCTCCCTACAGTTCGATTTTAAAGTTTGGGTTAGATCTCAAATAATGATGACTCAGAGTATGGGAATGAGATAGAGATTCCAGTGAACTGGTGTGGCAACATTAATCTCTCCCTCAATGTCAACAAAATGAAGGAAATTGTCATCACTCCAGGAAGTGTAAAAGAGAACATGCCCATATCTAATCAATGGGGACAGGTAGAAAGGGTTGAAAACTTCACGTCTTTAGGTGTCCAGATCACCAACAACCTGTCCTGATTCTACCACCACCATAGAGAGCATTCTTTCTGGTTGTATCATAGCTTGATATGGCTCTCGCTGTGCCCAAGACCATAAGAAACTACAAGAGGTCGTGAATGTAGCTTAATTCATCACGCAAATCAGCCTCCCATTCATTGGCGCTGTCTACACTCCCTGCTGCCTCAGCACTGCAGCCAGCATAATTAAGGGCCCCACGCATCCCAGACATTCTCTCTTCCACCTTCTTCCTTCAGGAAAAAGGTATAAAAGTCTGAGGTCACATATCAACCAACTCAAGAACAGCTTCTTCCCTGCTACTGTCAGACTTTTCACTGGACTTACTTCACACTAAGTTGACCTTTCTCTGCACCCTAGCCATGACTATAACACTACATTCTGCATTCTCTCATTTCCTTCTCTATAAATAGAATGTTTTGTCTGTATAGCGCACAAGAAACAATACATGAGACAATAATAAATCAAATCAAATCAAGAAAGATGACAATTTCAGGAGCAGATCTAAAAGAAATCTCTGGAGAGATTTTGCTCAATTAGCCACCTCACATTTGCCTGAAGGATTAACTCTCATAAGTGACATCAAGCTCATCAAACAATGATTTGAACAAGCAATATTGCAGTGCTCTGGCATAAATTGAGTTGACAATCTTGACAACAACTGTCAGTACACCAGAAAAGTAAATAACCTTGCTCACTAATACTTGCTGGTGGAAAACACAGTGGTAATTGATAAAAGAGGTGAATTCAGGATCATTTCTGCAAAGTGCAACAAAGCCTCCAGTGGCACCCAACATTGACAGTGTATCATCAGTTGTGATTGAAACCAGTTTCTTGATTGGAATGTTTTTCCTCAGTCATATACCTTTTAAATTTGCTGTAGGCATTCTGGCCTCTTTTTCTCTTTGAATGGCAAAAGAGTGAGAAAGTCGTCCTTTGTTGTTGCATTTTCAAATGCCATGTGAATGAAAAGAAATCAGTGGGGCCATACCTGTCACGTCCACTAACTCAAACTGCAGTGAAAAATATTCACAGCCTGATAACAGTGCATTTGGAGTTACATCTTTGAAGAACAATTCCACCCATCCGGCTACTGATAAAACTCTAAGCAGTATGCTCTCATGCCTGTCATAATTTCACATCTGATTTTGAGGAGTTTGAACAAGGGTAACGACAGCAACCATCATAGCCTTCTTGATAAACTATTCACAATGACAGTTATGTTTT
The DNA here is from genome assembly GCA_024679065.1 of Sphyrna mokarran. Taxonomy (NCBI): domain Eukaryota; kingdom Metazoa; phylum Chordata; class Chondrichthyes; order Carcharhiniformes; family Carcharhinidae; genus Sphyrna; species Sphyrna mokarran. Next base: position 75,293,120 of record JAGIQG010000013.1, on the reverse strand, counting down.
GCCAGCAGGTGGTTAATGCAAAAAGATGTCTCTGCTTGCCTTGCCTTTCATCACAGGCTTTGAAAAGAGTTACTGTTGAGCTTGTAACATGCACTTTAACTCTCCAACTTGTAAAAAATTGTCTTTTTTACTCAAGGTTAGTCTGCTAACCAATGGTTTACATTGACATTTGACATTTTAAAATGAAATTTACTGTCCCGTTCCTAATAGAAATGAGAGGTTTTTTGCTCTCCTTGAGGTCCTGGTTTCTCTCTCATCATTTTGTCTTCATCTACTTTAGTACACGTTTCGGCACCTGCAATTCAGCAATGAGCTGATTCAATCATTATCACCAGAAACCCAAGTCCCACACATTTTTGGCTCAGAAGCAAATGAGTTTATTTCCTTGTCATCACAAGAAGCCCAGGTTCCGTGCATCTTCAGAAAAGTTCAGCAGCCAATGACTTGATTCGATTGTCATTACAAAAAGCCCAAGACCTGCATATTTTTTAGCAGTGTTTCTGCAGACAATCAACTAATTTGATTATCTTAAGAAGCCCAAATCATGCACATTTTTGGCAATGGTTCAGCAGTCAATGAGTTGATTCGCTCGTCTTCACAAGAAACCAGTGTCCCAGGGTTTGGCAGCTAATGACAAGTGACTTAGATTCTAGGATCAACCTGTCCATCACTATTAAGTATTTGAAGACCGTGGCTCTATCTCAATGCCTTATTCTTGCTTTGTCTTTATGCCCTTAATGCCACTAAAACCTAAATAATTATCTACCTTTCCAGAAAGCTTGGCTTCCACAGCCTTCTGTGGTAGAGAATTCCACAGGTTCACTACCATTTGAATGAAGACATTTTTCCATAACTGTCCTAAATAGTCTACGCTGCACCCTGAGACCATGTCTCCTAGTTCTAGATGCCCTAACCAGAGGGAACATCCTCATTGTATATAATCTTCCAGCCCCGTTAGAAGTTTCAATCAGATCCCCTCTCATTCTTCTGAACTCCAGTAAATACAGGCCCAGTCAAACCAATCTATCCTCAGAGGAAAGTCTAGCAAACCCAGCAGCCTAGTGAACCTCTGCTGTATTCCCTCAATGGCAAGCATATCCTTTCTTAAATAGGAGGACTAAAACAGTATGGGATACCCCATGGTCTCACCAAGGCTCTGTATAACTGCAATAAGACCTGGTTACTTCTGAACTCAAATTCTTTTCTAATGAATACCAACATAGTATTTGTCTTCCTAATTGTTTGGTGCACCTTGCTCTCCACTTTCATTGATAGGTGTACAAAGATATCTTTGTACAACCATACTCCCCAATATATAATTGTTTGAATCATTGCAGCACAAGATGCAGCTTTAGACTCAGGTTGATAGATTGTTATCCAAAGGCATTAAAAAGGTAAAGTCATCATAGTCTCATATCACCATAGGCACCTTGATGGGGGAAAGCTGACTGGTGGTGATTTAACCTGAGGATCACCACACTTCAGGCGAAAGGCAAGGCTGAGAAGGTGGGCTTTCAATTAACAACCTCAGCTAGTACAGAAATTGAACCCACACTGTTGATGTCACTCTGCACAAGAACCAGCTGCCCAGGCAACTGACACACCAGTAAATGGCAGTAAAACCAGGCAAAGACAGTTATAAAAATTAGGCTGCAGGCCAGATATGAACTCATCAAAAGGTGATGAGGTTCAAGGGCTGAACAGCCTATTTCTATTCCAACGTATCTATGCAATGATTAAGTATAGTTAATACAGAGTTTATTATAACTTCCAAATGTTGGCCTTGAAAAAGCAATTTTGCAGTTGAACTGATTTATTACAAATGGATAAGTTTTGCTCACTCCAGCTACCACATTGTTTCACGGTTTTAAAAGAAACAATCAAAACAAGAAGTAAAAAGTAAGCTCTATCAAATCTAAGGAACATCAAACAACTTCTGAACTGGAAACTGAGTGTTAAGAAATGGAAATTAAAATGTACTGCAGTATAATTGAAGACACAATGACAAAATTCTTAATATTTAAAATACATTCATGTACTTACAAGTAGTACCATATGTGGTCATAACAACCTCCACAGCACAGGCAAGAAGCGATCCGTGAAAGGTAGCATCGTTCAACAACTTGCTACAAATAAAATGGAAAAGATCATTTAAAATGTACATTTATATAAAACTATGAATTGTCTTTCAAATCAATAAAGACCTAGGTCTATAAAGATCTATTAAAAAAATCTAAACAAATATACCTAAAATTATGGACAGAGAGACGCTCTTCTTCCTGCAAATAAAATACACACCAAAGATTAAGAAATTAATACAGAAAACACGGCTTTCTAAAAGCATTAATAAAGCAATTATTTCCAAGAAAAACAGTTGAATCAAACAGTGTAGAATTGAATGCAAAGATTGAAAGTTATTACAGAGCAATACAAATGATCTTGCTTCAACTGGCAATGTCATCCGTCAAGATCATAAGCCTATTTGTTGGATCCGTAAGTTGTAGTTGGTCCCACAACTAGGTGTCACTCTGGAATATTAAGCACAAAGCAAAATGACACTTCAGTGGCATGGTTCAGATGAGATGTTATGATAATGTGACTCCCATATTCTCTCACTCTTCATTTGGCCATAAAAAGTTTATTTTTATATGAAACAATTAAGAGGCGCTGTGCTTTGCCAATTCTGCAAATGCCCTGAATAAGATATCATGTGGCCCCTTAATAAGCCTTCTTCAACATTGACTGGTTTCTCCAGTGCTGCGGCCTCGCCTATGTCCATCATGGGGAGATTCAGTGCCCCAAAGAACTCCTGAAAGTCCATCTCATTGGCGGCAGTCTCCAAGCTATAGAGGGTTGAGTAAGAGTCCCTAACCAGTTCATTTATTCACTGTGGATCAGTAGATGTCTCCCATAAGGTAGCTGCTGAGACTCCCTAAGAAATCACTGATCTGGGTTAACAGAAATTGAACAAATTCATTAGCAGAAAGCAGATAAGTATTAAATCACCAAGGCGCATAGTAACCCATCCTCCTCCACAATACCAAGTCCATTGTCAAGGGAGTGTGGTGCGAGATTACAATGATTTCACATCGTACTCAGAGCCAGGAGCAACTTATTATCTATCAAAAAGTAATTTAAACGTGAATATGTTTCAGTGGACAGATGAAAAAAATGTTCCCTACTAGTAGGGTTAAGAAACTTCCATGGATCCAACACCACATATTCTGTGAGAAATGATTTAATAATTTCTGCTGACTTGGAAGATGCAGCCGTCCTGGGAGAGGAGCCGCCCAAGGCAGGATTCAACCAACAGTTGAAATATCTGCCCAGTATCAACAGATATGAATTCAAATTTGGAAGTCATGCAAAAAATGACCAGAAAAAGTTTTCCCAATCCTTGTTTGGAGCATACACGTTGGCTAACACCAGGCGCGTCCCCCTATATAATTTACCCGTGACAATTACGTTGATTGTTTACTGATGTTGATGGGAAATATTCAGCCTGAAGTTCAGTTACTGTGGTGTACCGCAGTGATCTGTTTTGGGGCCTTTGCTGTTTGTAATTTTTATAAATGACCTAGATGAGGGTGTAGAAGGATGGGTTAGTAAATTTGCGGATGACACTAAAGTTGGAGTAGTTGTAGACAATGCGAATTGATGTTACAGTTTGCAGAGGGACATAGATAAGCTGCAGAGCTGGGCTGAGAGGTGGCAAATGGAGTTTAATGCAGAGAAGTGTGAGGTGATTCACTTTGGAAGGAATAACAGGATTACAGAGTATTGGGCTAATGGAAAGACTCTTGATAGTGTGGATGAGCAGAGATCTCGGTGTAGATGTGCATAGATCCCTGAAAGTTGGCACCCAGGTTGATAGGGTGTTAGGAAGGCATATGGTATGTCAGCTTTTATTGAGGTAGAGGGATTGAGTTTCAGAGCCGTGAGATCATGTCGCAGCTGTACAAAACTCTGGTGCGGCCACACTTGGAGTATTGCGTACAGTTCTGGTTGCGCATTATAAGAAAGGTGTGGAAGCATTGAAAAGAGTGCAGAGGAGATTTACCAGGATATTGCCTGGTGTGGTGGGAAAGTGTTATGTGGAAAGGCTGAGGGACTTGAAGTTATTTTCATTAGAGGGAAGGTGGTTAAGAGGTAACTTAATTGAGCCATACAAGATGATCAGAGGATTAGATAAGGTGGACAGCGAGAGCCTTTTTCCTCGGATGGTGATGGCTAACACCAGGGGACATGGCTTTAAATTGATAAATATAGGACAGATGACAGAGGTAGATTCTTTATTCAGAGGGTAGTAAGGGCATGGAATGCCCTGCCTGCTGCAGTAGTGGACTCGCCAACTTTAAGGGGATTCACATGGTCATTGGATAGACATATGGATAATACTGGAATAGTTTAGGTTATAGGGTCATTAGATTGGCACAACATCGAGGGCTGAAGGGCCTGTATTGCATTGTAATGTTCCATGTTCTATCAGCACTTGAATCAGAAATGACATTGGCTACTACCAAGGGTAAGGACTTGTGAATGAGGATTGCCATCCGTCACATGCCTTGGTGTGAAAAGTTGAGTGAAAGTGACCCCCTCATCTTCTACGGAGCTTAAAATAATCCATGGGCCTGAGGTGGGTCTCTTGGAGGAATGAAATTTGGGTACCCAGTTGTTGAAGATGTTAAAATATCTTACTGGGCTAAACTGGATGGTTTAATCCCCTGACATTCCAGCTAGTGAACTTGATCGTGCCAAGATCAAAGTGTAAGGGCCTCCTAGCCAGCATCCCACATTCCTATCAAAGCCTCGTATCCCCCCTCACTGAGGAGTCTCCTCCCCAATCACTGACATTAACAGACACCATACCCCAGGACCTCACCCCCTATCTTCTCCACCGGCTATAGGGAACCAACCACAAGAGAGAGCTTGGGCTCGAAAGAAGTCAAACCACACCCACAAAGAAAAAAAACATCCACACAGACCAAACCCACAAACCCCTATCCCATACACATGCCCTCCGAAACAGGATGCCTGTGCCTCCAACACCTTAGCATGGCGCCTTCATAGCACTCCACATGGTTCAAGGTCTCCAACTCCATTCCCAACACAGTCATAGGTGCTATAACCTGAAACGGTCTGCAGATATATGAAAAACTTAACCTAAACTTGTTCCGCCCAACAATTCAATCAGCATATAGCATCAGATTATCAGTTTACATTCACCATGCAGTCACCCGATTCAAATATCTGCTCCACAAATTTCATCATCACTGCTGCCAGGTGCATGAACTTGTGCTTGGTTCCATTGCTGACAGTAATCCTCACGCAGGTTGGAAAGCAAAACCCAAACTTGACCCCAGGCAGTCGCGCAGAAGTCATTTGACATCAGCAAAGGTACACCCTTTTCCTTGCCACCACTGGGGTAAATCTGGAAATATTGACAGCTTATTTTCCTGGTACCTCAGAGTGGTCACCTGTGCTGCTTGCCACAGGATTCTGTCTCATGCTGAGGTGCAATAACGGCCAAGGACCTTCTCCCAGTCTAGGCTTTGCCTGTAACATAGTGTGTGCATGATCCAGAGGCGGCTCGTCCTCAAGTCCCAGCACATTCTTCAATAGCTAGGCCCTCAATTCCCTTAGGAAGGTCCATCAGACCAAAGTTATTTCATCTTTGATGTCCTTCCATCTCATTATATTTCTCCCTTAGGGACTTAACCTCCAATATAAAATGAGTAACTTGGCTCTTCAGCTCAAAGATAGTGTTTCCACTAAATGCCTCTGAGTTCTCAAGCTCCTTCAAGCAGTTCTTATGGGTGACAGTGACAACTTGGAGAGATTTAACAAATGACCTGAGCTCCTCCCTCAGCTCATCTATCTTGGTCTGCAAGTTAGTGCCCAACTGGTCCAACCTACTGTCCAATCTTTGCATGGCCTCCACAATAGCTTGCCCTGTCCTCTCACTCAGCATGCTCTATTCAGGGATACCTCGAGGAGTGCATGGTGGGACCACTACCCCCCACCTCTTCTCCCCCTCCCTCTCTTTCCCCCCCTCTCTCTCTCTTTTCATAGAACATAGAACATTACAACGCAGAACAGGCCCTTCGGCCTTTGATGTTGCGCCGACCAATTAGGAACAAGCAGTGACCCTCTAACCTAAACCATTCCCCTTTCATCCATAAACTTATCTACTAACCTCTTAAACGCCACCAAACTTGGCGCATCTACAACTGACGCAGGCAAGGCATTCCATACCCTTACCACCCTCTGGGTAAAGAACCTATCTCTGACATCTGTCCTAAAATCACCACCCCTTAATTTAATGCTATGTCCCCTCGTGCTAGCTTTCTCCATCTAGGAAAAAGGCTATCACTGTCCACCCTATCTAAACCTCTAATCATCTTATATGTTTCAATAAGGTTTCCTCCCCCTCTCTCTTTTCTCCCCCCTGTCTCCCTCCCCCCCCCGCTCTCTCTTTCCCCCCCTCTACCACCACCACCACCAAACCCCTCCCCATAGGTCCCATTCTTCCATTCTGGTTTGCCTCCTGCCATGCCAGTGCCAGTGCCTGTGGACTTATCCATTTACTCCAGCCTGAAGCATTATTTCTTGGTCCACGTATCAAGCTGTCTCGCTGTTCAATCTACCAAAGTTCTTACGTGGATTGCTTTTCACCTTACTTCTCCCTTAACTGAGTCCACAGAATCAGCAAAGAGTTCCCAGCAAGTTGCAACTCTTCTCCCTCACTTTAATTCACCCTTGGTTGAGAACAGCACAGTGCTCCCAGGTTGATCTGTCAGTTGCAGTTTTTATGAGACAGGAGTTTTTCCCTGGGCTGCTCCCACCCTAAACTAATTTACACTTGACTGAGTGCAAAAAACCACAAGATGGTTCCAGGCTGAACTGCAAGTCCCGACATGCCCCTCATAGAACTCTAGCTACGAAAAGAAATCCAGAAGTAGAAATAGCAGCTTGCAATTTGCAGCAGGATCTCAGTGGCTCCTGCTTCCCGCTTTAATTCATCCTTTCTTAGGCGGAAAAAAACAATTTGCAGACAGAACTGCAATCCACATCCCATCCTCTGCTGAGCACACAGTAAATTCCAACCAGCAGGAAGGACTCTAAAAATGATGCTTTCCAGCTAGACTTTCAAAGTTCTTTCTTTGCAACTGCCTTCCTGGTATGTTTAGAGCTTGCTAAACATACATTAACCTCCCTCCATTCCTCAACAAATAGCCAGATTTCAAGAAGGATCTTGCCACCTGTGGATCATGCTTCCTCTCACACCAATGCCACCTTTGATTGTGTTTAAGTATTTTAACTGGTAAAAGTTACGCTAATTATTTTTGTTCATCATCTAATTAATAGCCATTCACCTTTGATAAAAATGCATTCTGGAGTAAAAATACAATTCTCAATTTTTCTGTGCAGTTTTTCTTTCTTTTCCATGTTACATTTTAACAAATGCAATGTCTCATTTTGCATGTTATTAAATAAAGTTTGTTTTGATAAAAGCTTCATAGTGGATTATTTGAATCATATCTCACCTCATGCTCACCCTAATTCCAAAATCAAAGGTCAAAGTTAAGGTCTAAGCTAACTGCATTATATATCTTGGAGTTTCTGGTCTGGTCACTAACATCATTAACGCAATGATTCAATATTGCAACCATTTAGTTTAGTTATTTTCTTGGATGTGGTCATATGGAGAAAATTGCCATATTCTAAAAAGGTGTCAATTCACATTTATTTTTGTCTCGTAATAGTGTCTTTAGAAGCCAGATACAGTATTTCAACAGAAAGCGCAAGAGAGATTGCAATAGTGAAAAAAAAGTGACAGTGTGTTCAAGGCAGCAAAAAGATTGAGACACTTGAAATAATTGCCTGCTGTATATTGCAGAAAGTCTTGATTAGGATGTAGGAACAGGAGTAGGTCATTCAGCCCCTTGAACATGTTCAGCCATTCAATGGTATCATGGCTGATTTGTGGCCTAACTCCATATCCCTACTTCTAGCCCATATCCCTTAATCTTTACTTAACAAAAAAATCCAGCTCAGATGTAAACATAGCAATTGATCTAGCATCAGCTGTCATTTGTGGAACAGTGTTCCAAACCTCTACCATTCCACGTGTTTTATATCTCTCCTGTACAGTCTGGCCCTAATTTCTGGACTATGCCCATTAGTTGTAGCATCTCTAACTAGTGGAAAGTTTACTTTATCTACCTTGTCTTTCTCTGTTAGTATTTTGATTACTTCAATCAGGTCACTCCTTAAATTCACAAATTCTTGAGAAAACAGGTCTAATCCCTCTTCATAATTAAACCCCTGAAGGCCATGAAGACCTATGCTACACTCCCTTCATGGCCAATATATACTTTGAGGTATGATGCAAAGATCTGTTCACAATATATTTAAGTGGGTATATAACCAAGGTTTTGTATAGCTGCAGCATATTTTCTACATCTTTACACTGCAGCCCTCTTGATATAAAGGCCAGCATCTTGTTAAGACTTTGATAATTTTCTGCACTTGTTCATGACATTTTAAAGATCTACACATCTGAAGCCACAAGTCTTGAATAATTGCAATATTTAACTTCATTAAGTACTCTAATCTATCTTTTCTTGGTCCAAAACAAATAATCTCACACTTATATCGATTGAAATCCATTTGCCACAGTCTTGCACATTCACCTTGCCTATCAATAGGCTAGAACATTAGTTCATGCCTGCTGCAGTTACTGTTTCACAATAGGTAACTGAACTTTAAGATCTCATCTCAGGAATATTTGCAAAGTTTCAGTAAGATAATTCTATCATTGGAGAATGCAGAGTAAGGAGCTCAGAAGCGACAAGGGACATTAGACAGCAGTGTCCTCTAATTGGAGGAGAAGCCTCATACAAAATCCATCCCTTAACTGAGAACAATGGTATTGGTAAAATATCACAAAATCCCTTGCAGCAGTGGAGCCTCAATCATAGAATCATGGAAATCCTACATGAAAAGAGTTCATGTAGCCATCAAGTCTGCACTGACCACAATCCCACCCAGGCCCTACCCTAATATCCCTACATATTTACCTGCTAATCGCTCTAACCTATGCATCTCAGGATTCTAAGGGACAATTTTTTTTTAGCATGGCCAATCAACCTGACCTGCACCTTTGGACTGTGGAAGAAAACTGGAGCAACCAGAGGAAACCTACGCAGACATGAGGAGAATGTGCAAACTCCATACAGTGACCCAAGCCAGGAATTGAAACCAGGTCCCTGGAACTGTGAAGCAGCACTGCTAACCACTGTGGTATCGGGCCATCCTAATCGCATCACTAGGCAGTCAAGGAAGGGCCGGGATAGCCTTCAACTCCTTGGCAGCATATTCCAGAAGATTGTAGATGCCAGACAACAGATATTGCAAGTTCTGCAGAAGACCACAACCGAGGCAAAGATATAGTGACAGTCAAAATATATACTATTTCAGGAAAAGGCCAAAGCCAGTATGTCGCAAGTAGGCCCATAACGAAGAACAGGACAATGCATTTAAATCACATCTGCACAACAAAGGTTGCCCACAAAACGGTGGAGTTCTTAGTAAATGGCCACCATTGATAATGAAAATGGATGCAGGGACTATGGTCTGTGTTATCAGGGAGCAGGCTTATGGTTGCCTCCAAGTTGGTAAACACAAAGGCTAAACTGGTCATCTACACTGAGAAATTATTATAAATATAGAGCACCATAGCAGTTCTAGTGACCTACAGGCAACAGTCAACTCAACTTCCACTCACTGTTGTACAGGAAGAAGGACCTAGCCTTAAGGAGAGAGTTCGGCTCCAACATAATAGAATGAACTGGCTGGAGATCTTCAGGTGACGTGTGAAGGTTTGTACGAAGTTATTGATAAGTCCTCTGAAATTTTCCAGGAAGGATTTGGAAAATTCAGGAAATGCAAAGCTAAGATCTGTGTCAACCCCAATGATACAGATAAGTACATTAAAGCAAGACCAGTTCCATATTCCCTATTGGAAAACGTAGAGTTGAGACTAGAATGCCTAGAAAAGCTGGGCATAATAAGATCTGTACAATTCGCAAAGTGGTTCTTTTCTGTTGTTCCTGTCCTTAAGCTGGATAAGTTGGTCTGACTTTGTGAAGACTACAAGCTCACAGTTTCGAAACTCGGCAAATACTCCATATCCCAGATTGAAAACCTGTATGCCAGGTTAACTGAGGTCATGCATTTTCAAAGTTAAACATAAGCCATGTGTATCTCCAACTTGAATTAGACAACCTTTCCCAGAAAATAAGTGACAATTAATATGCACAAAGGCTTTTATGAATATACTCACTGCCCTTTTGGGTTTTGTCTTCATGTGCTGATTTTCAATGGGTCATGGAGAAAATACTCCAAGAGTTAACTCAGATAGCTGCGTACCTAACAACGTCTTTCTCAAAGGAACTTCGAAACGCGAACATCTCCAAATCTGAAAGATGTCTTACAACGATTTTTGGAAATCGGAGTACCTAAAAGGGAAAAAAGTGTTTCCCAAGCAAGTGCTGTGACCTGTTTGTCTATCAGGTGGATAGCAAAGGCCTTCATCTGGTAGAGGACAAGATGAGGACCACTGAGGAGGTGCCAATTCCAAGAAAACTCTCAGAATTAAATGCTTCCTGGGATTAGTGGATTATTATGGCAGGTTTATTCCTAATTTAGCTTCTTTGCATACTCTACTACAGAAACATCAAAAGTAGTTTTGGAATCACCACAGCAGAAGGCTTCCTACAGTATTAAACAGTAACTTTTGTCCTCTAATTTGTTGGTTCATTTTGACTCAAAAAAGGCCTTATCCTTGATATGCAATGCCCTCCTTACAGGATTGGGGTGGCACTGGCACATCACTGGAAAGCAAAAAGAGAGGCCTATTCTGTATGCATCTAGAACCTTCTTTGACACTGAACAGAAGTATTCCCAGATTTAGAAAGTTGCCTTTGGCCTTAATAAATTCCATTAAATATGTCTATGGTAAATGCTTCACCATAGCAACTGATCATAAACCACTGCTGGGGCTTTTTAAAGACGACAAGGCAATACCCCTCCCCCCTATTGGCCGTGTTACTGGCAGCTCATCAATACCTCCTACAGCACCACCCTGGAACCCAGATAGGTAACGATGATGCCACTGAGTCACTTGTCATTGCCCATAAGCCTGGCTTCACTGTCAGTTGTGAAAGAGGTTGTGATGACCCTCATTTTTTGAACATCTGGCCAGTACCTGTAAGGCAAATCAAAGCCTGGATTCAAAAGGACACAGTCCTATCTAAACTAAAACATAACTTTAAATGGGGAGTTCAGAGGACAGATCTCAGATGAAATGAAATACTACTTGGCGAAGAAATGCAAAATGTTAAAGAAGACAACATTCTCTGGGATTTCCATGTAATCGTCCCTTGCCCAAGACAACGTCCAATTGTTATGGAATTACATGATGGCCACCCTGAGATTTTGAAGATGAAAGGTGGCCCTATCTTAGTGCAGACATTACCAACTTGATCAGACAATGCAAACTGCGCAAAGAGAATCAAAAACTCCCCCACTCAATCTCCCTAGAGTAGCCTGAAAGGCCCTAGGTGCAAGTGCATATGGACTGCGTGGGGCCTCTTCTGGGTTCTACGTTCTTTGTTATAGTTGTCGCATACTCCAATGTTTGGGATACATTGCATGAGCTTCACCACTTCTCATACTACCGTTGAGAAATTATGACAAAGTTTCTGCACACATGGAATACCTGAAGTGTTCATGTCTGAAAATGGCACTGTACTTACAAGCATCAAATTTCAAATCTTCATGCTTTCCAATGGAATCAAACACGTTAGAACAGTATCTTATTACCAGTCAGCAAAAAAGGTTGGCTGAACGAACAGTGCAGGTTTTTAAGCTCTGCACACAGAAACAACCTGCAGCATTCTTAAAAACGAAGCAGGGACAATTTTAATTTGACTACAAGATTACCCCTCACACGACAGAATTTGCTCCAGCGGAATTGTTATTGGGATGGAGGTTTCACATAAAATTAAACCCAAACCTGGTGGGGAAGGCAGACCCCAACAAGAATATTAGAAGCACCGTGATTCTGCAACAACAGAAAGAATGTTCGTTGAACGTTCAACGAACAATCAACATATGAAGAATTTCGGGGACAGCTTCAGTTGGATCTCCAGAATCATAAATGCATAAAACAGTCCACGTTTTATAAGATCCAAGTGCATGGAAAAATTGTCAGAAGATATCTGGACCATCTCAGGAGTAGGTAGCCCATGCGAGTGCAGGCCTCATAACCAGCCATGGGAATGACCACTGCCAGCATTGAGCCACAATCAGAAGTTAACCCTACGGCTGCCCCTACGGATAACAAGGATACGGATTTTAGGAGAGGGAAGTGGAAGAGATTGGCGTCCCAAATGAAGCAGGATTTCAGGAAACCAATGGATGTGACTGCACAGCGCTCCCTTTGGAAGCGAAAGTCTTCTGACTGCTTCAATCTTCCAATCCACTCCTGCATCCAATTGACCCCAAGCCGCTTGTTATGCAGCGGAACAGATGGGAGTGTTGGAGAGGAAATGGATTGAGGAGGGGAGGGATGTTATGATGGCCACAGGGGATTGCCAATAGATCCCCTCCTAGAATACGAGCTTCCCTATTAGATGAGTGGAGGTGCACTCAATAGGGAAGGAGCAGTGGGGAGTTTAAAACCAGCTGGCTCCACTCAGACAGGCAATCGAAAGACTTCGGAACTAATCCGTATTCTGTAGCCACTGAGCAACAGTTTGAGTATGTTGTAAATAAAAGGGTGATACTGATGGAAGACTGACCTTGGTAGGGATCTATAATGATAAAAAAATGATTTTCTATTCATTAGAAAATTCAATTAGTATATGTTATTTTAGAACATCTTCCTGTTTATCTAGTGATGCCCCTGGAACTCTATGTACAGATGTGCTCTGCCACAATTAAACGGCCTAGCATTTAAGGTCAAAATTCATACAAAAACAATGGAAACTTAAATGATGTAGTGGGCAAATAGGGTCATGGAGCTGTACCCTAGCTGCAGCAAAAATTCAAAGTCTTGAAGGATGCAAAAATAGTCAAGAAGGTAAGGAAATTAATACCAATGAAGGAAAAGTATTGGAGAAACTTGTGGTGCTAATTTTGTGAACGGTCCCATTAGATTGGAAGTTAGCAAATATTACATTGTTTTTCCAAGAAAGGAGAAAGAAAACAGGTGAACTACAAGCCAGCAAAGCTAGCATCAATTGTTAGGAAAAATGCTGGTCTCTAGCTACGCACTTAGACATACATAGTACAATCACAACAAATCAACATGGTTTTATTAAAGGGAAATCCTGCTACTTTTAAAGTTTTCTAATCTGCTTGGACCTTTTCAGGATATAGGATACTTTGGAAGATTGCAAACAATGTATCCACTATCCTTTCAGTTCTTTTTAACACCCTAGGAAGCAAGCTATCAGGTTGAGGGACTTGTCTTTATTCACACTATCTGTCCCAGTATTAATGATTGTTTTACATGCCTCCCTCCGTTTTTCCCATTTGATCACCTACTATTCTTAGGAAGCTTCTAGTGTCCTCTGCTTGAAGAAGATACAAAATACTTGTTCAAAGACTGTCATTTCACTGGTGGGGATTCAACAATGATAAAGAGGAATTAGTTAGATTCTCTGTATTCGGGCATGGTCATTGCCTGGCATCACTTGCCTTTTATCAGCCCAAACCTGAACATTGCATAGGTCCTGCTGCATGCAGCACAGAAGTGTTCCATTATCTGAGAATTCACAAATGGAATTGAGCACTGTGCAATTATAGCAAATGTTCCTACTCTGATCTCAAGATGGTAGAGAGGTCATTGATCAAGCAACTGAAGATGGTTGGCCTCCGACAACTGTAACAATCTTCTTTTGTTCTAGGCATGACTCCAGTCAGTGGAAAATTTCTACTCCCCCTGCCACCCCCTGATTCTTTCAATTCCCTTTAACTTCTATTTTCTAGGGCTCTTTGATGTTACATGCAGTCAAATACTGCCTTGCTGTCAACAGAAATCGCTCTCGGCTGAGTTGTGGAATTCAGCACTTTCATCTATTTTTGGCCCTGAAAAATAATGAGGTCTGAAGCCGAGTAGTCCTGGCAGGACCCAAATAGAACATAGTGAGCTGGTTATTTTTGAGTGAGTGCCACTTGATAGTATTGTCAACAACCCATATATCACTTTGCTGATGGTTAGAGTAGATTGATGGGTAATTGGCAGATTAGATTTGTCCTGTCATTTGTGGGCAGGATAAAATTGGACAACCTGCAATTGTTAGGCAAAATGTCAGTATAATAACCGCACTGAAACAGACTTGCTAGATTCATGGCTAGATCTGGAGCACAAACCTTCAGTACTATAGCCAGAATGTTGTCTAGATGCACAGTCCTAATTATATTCAATGCCTTCAGCCATATCTGTCTATCATGAGGCATGAGTTAAATTGCCTGATGATTCTGGGAACCTCAGGAGGAGACAGATATATCAGACATTTCATACTGCTGGCTGAAATGGTGCTTCTTAATTCTACGTTATTGTACCAAATACCAGCATCATTGCTAAATTTCCCAAAATTTCTACGGTGTTATTGTTTTTCTGAGGAGTATAACACTGAATAAAATGTTCTTTTAGGCTTAAGTTGAACAACCTGGTCTGTAAAGCATTTTTCCATCATATATGATCATCCCTGAGAGTTCGCTGACAATCTGGTTAAACCTCCAGTTCCTCCTCAAGGAAGACATAGCCAAAGTACAACAAATGATTTTTATCTTCCTCAGAGGTCCACGTGCAAGTATGACTCTGAAATTCATATGTGTTGCTCTTGAAAAGTGGAACAGTGTTCCATCTCGCACAAACCATGTCACATCCAAGTGATGTGGTCAATAAATTAATTTCAAACATTTCATACCCAATTTAAAAAAATAAATTCAAGTAAAATAATATTGAAAAGTGCACGCACTTAGAACTCCACAAAATTTTTCCAGATCTGAAGCATATAGAAATTATTTAATCTCATTTCTTTGAGATCCTTCCTTTTAAGAAAATCCTGCCTGTGCAGCAATTGAAACTTACCGATTTCAACATGGATTCCATAACCCTGTAGTATAAACGCACGCCAAGTTTATATCTCTAAAGAAAACAGAACATGATCAGGACAAAAAATTATTCCATCTCAAGTACATCAGTTAAATAATGATGGAATTTGAAAGCAAGAAAAAAGCCTCATATCATTACCTGAGAGCCAATCTCTGCCCATCCTTCTCCCACTGCCTGAGCAAAATTTTCCCGAAACTTCTGCCCTAAATTTTCCACTCTGTTAGTAATGCCATTAGTAGGATTTACTGTACAATTCTGTAAAAGTATAAAGATATTCAAACAAATATTCCTACAGCAGGAAAATAAACAGCATATGCAAAAGTCTTGAAACATGAGCATTTTATATTTATGCTGGTTTAAAGCAGTGAGAAGAGAACAACCAAGCAGAAACAACTGCAGCCTCTCAAGATATGCAAATCAAATTTAATTGTTTTCCCTATTACAGGATACGGAAAACTGAATATAAGTGCCAAAGAAAGAATATCAACAATTCTTCTAAACTACCAGAAAGTCTTAAATGCACAATTTCTCTGCAGCACTTGCTGCTGACTTCAAAAGATTGAGTTACGTGGTGCACACTTTGTCTTTTCTGGCATTAATTTCATTTCGGTGCCAACTACAGGGGATCTGGTGTGCAGCAGTGATGTCATCAATTTTACACATCAAGCCAGGACATAACAAGCAAGTTTCATCATTCATATTTTATAGTTTCTAGAGAAAACAGTGTGAAAATTGAAACATGTACCTGGGATTAAGGTAGAAGATGAAATAGTAAACAAACTTCAAACTTATGAATGAGTTTAGGGAATGTTATCATGGAATGGAGAAAATTGAAATTTCACAAATGGAAAATACATTTTTCAGAGCTAGAAAAGTTCTCCAGCAATAATAAAATCCAATTTTATTTTCTTCAATAAGGTGTAACATCCTCTCCAACTCCTCACAAGGAGTGTGCAAGATTAATAACACAAAAAGTGGAAGTGCATGCTTTTCAGTGATTTCCAATTGATTTAATTTTTGTAGAAAAATGGGGAATCACTCTCAGCAACTTCTGAATTTCTGCATTTAACTGCACATGTGCAGGTGCCAGAAATTTCTGTCAATTTTACAGTAATAATGGCAAATGCTGACAGTTGGATATGATTACAACCACAAAATCTGGACCAATATCCAGCATGGCTGTTGTGAAGTTAGTGATTGTAAAATTATTTAAAAACTTGTAAAATGCCAAGAGTTGTAAAATTTCATGGTCTGTTAAAAAAGTAGTTTTACTGCTATGCTTAGAGAGTTAAAAGAGATGCAGGTTCAACTGCAGTACATAGAGAAAATAGAGTGCAACATTGTATCGCGAAGCTAGGCAGTGGTACTGCCAAAGCAACAGGTTGTTTTTGAATTTTAACAATCAATTTAACATAAGCATTTGAATGGCAGCACCCCATCAGATTTGAATTTGATGTTTTGATAACCTATAGACCAATCTTATTGTGGGGATTTTGCTATGCCATCAGAGATATTTAAGATGGGAATAGGGGCACAAAAGTAGAGGAACATCTGTCCCCTGCCGAGTTACAGCTTAGTTCAGCTCAGAGAGAGATATTTTTTAAATCTCTCTTTGCTACATTTATGACTTAAAAGGAAGCTTATCTCAATCGCAAAATTACCAACAGTTAGTTAAGACATAAGTCAGCAAAGAAGTCAGAAGATTCTGTGAGATAAAACCCAATTAAATTTTGACAAGAAATTTTTTTTTTATTATTAAATGGGAATTGTATTTATCTAAATAGCATTCCATTAGAACAACGTTTTATTCGGTTTGTTAATAGTTTAGTTAACCTGTTAGTTCGATAAGTGAAGTGTTACTGGTCGCTCTTTCAGAGTCTCATTTTGATTTAACCACAAAAGTTGCTGAAGCGTAAGTATCACTACTTCTCAGACACATTTTAAGGGAGATACTTCTCTTTAAATGGGTTGAGTGTTAGTTCTGAGAGATCAACTTCCCTTTTGTAACAATGACAAAGCAAGTAGCTATTAAGTAATTCACCACAATTTCACAAGCTTCTTGAAAGCTGCAATATATCATAAAATAAATATGTAGCAAGATGAAGTAATGATAATATTTTTAAAGTGTTAATGAGAAAATATGTATTATGTTGTGCAACATCTATATTTGTAGCAGTCACAGTTTAATCCATAATCACCACAGGAGTGACTTAAATAAGTAGAATGTGAAAGAAGCTAAAATGCCACATCAAATTTTAAACTTAATTTATCATAATACAATTTAGCCATAAAAATTTCACCTTGCAGAACAATTCGTTTAAAGGTGGTGCAGATATATTATAGCCCATTTTTAATGGCACAATAGCAAAAATCAGCAAATGATGTTTTTCTTCTCAAATGCAAGATGAGCACAAGAAGATAATTATCCCCAGTAACGAAGTAATTGAACATATTTGATATCCAATGCACTGAGAGTTCTCCAGTTATCACCAATTTACACTGACATATGCAGCCTACAGAATGATTGCATAACACATCAACATTGCTGCTGATAATAAAGCTTAGAATAGTAGATTATATTACAGTTTTGAAACAACCTTTTTCGCACTAAAAAGGAAAATTTCTGATTTTTCAGAGCTTTTTCATCCTCATCCCACCACCACTTACACGAAAGTATGCTTCAAGGATATTTGAAGGTTTGTCATCGGCTGTATTTAAAATCATCTGTAACTGTTGGATGGTGTTCATTGCTGTCCTGCATGAGAAAACAGATTGATACATTAAGCAACTCTTGTGCACATGTATGTGTATGCACACGTGCGTGCATATAGACACAAGTGCACAAATTGCTCCTTGGTGTCAGGGGGGTTAGGAGGATAAAGATGTGGGATTATGGGGATTAGGCCCGGTTGGGACTGTTGTCAGTGCAGGCTCAATGGGCCAAATGGCCTCCTTATGCACTGTAGGGATTCTATGATTATAGCAGCTAAGCTAGATCAAGAAGGTTATGAGCCCATGAAACATGACAAGATGTTTTAATTTAATGGGATTACAGGTGACTAATAAGAAAAAGCAAGAGGAAATCTGATCATTTATTTATGTGACAAAATCATGGAAAGGATTGTAGAGGCACTCTTAAGATAACCATCCCATTTAGGTGGCATAGACACCTAATAGACACCTAATAAAATGCCACAAATAGACAAAGACACAATGGAAAAAACAATGAGTCTAGAACACAGGAACTGGCAGACCTCAATCTCTTCCCTTAAGCAAGGAGGCATGTATGGAAAACTGGGGGAGGCAGGGAGGCAGTGGTGGTGAGAGAAGAGACAAGAACGGAAACCATTGCAACAAGAGCCATTTGATGGGCAAATCATACAGCAGCAACCTATGAAAGCTTCTCTCAAAAAAATTCGAAGTGTCGAATTCGCATACAAACAGGAATAAATTCCACCAGTATTTTCAATGGGATTTTCAAAACAAATCTTCCACACTTGATGTCCTGTAAAATGCTCTAGCGTGAATATCATTAAAAACTAGGGGACAAAACCAATTCCTGCTGGAGAGACTATCAGCACAGCATTGAGGGGGCCACTGTGCATGCACTGATCTGTCAGCACCAAGACTGGCACATGTTCATTAGCAAGCACTGCCGGCTTCCTGATCGTTGGTCAGCTCTATCACTATCCAGCCCCACAACCTCGTATCCCTGCCCCTCCGATCCCCAGACATGGCCAGGTCAGCCCCCCCAACACCCCACCCCAACAGATTGACACTGACCCCACCCTGATAGCCAGCCCTGATTGTTGGCTTCCCTCCCTCTGTCATCGCCGAGTGCAGAATGGCATCAGGAACCCCCCAACCGCATCCCAATTTGTTCCAGCTCCCCTTTGCATCAATGTGCCCTGGGCATTGGCACTTTTCCCCTTGGGCAATGCCAGAGGACAGGCTAGCACTACCAAGCTGGCAAAGCCCAGAGGTTGCTCATCCTTACTCCTAATCTCCTCAAGGGCCTCAGGGGCCCCCCTTCAGTCCAGTAGGGTTGGGCCACTAACCTCCCCGCTTATAAATCCAGCTAGCAGGAAACATTCCTGTCAGGGGAAGGGGGGGGGCACAAACTAGATCCGCAGACTTCAGTCCCAGGCCTGCTAATGAAATGCAAATTGTGATCTTAATAATTTATATGGCTCTGTGCTGATTTCTGGTGCTGGAAATTTGGTAGCCGGAGACTCTGCTAAAGCAGCACAGCAGGCTGGAAGGATTAAACCCATGTCTTTTTATTTCTAATTAAGCTCCACTTCAGCGCACACTAATAATTTCAGATGTTTTAAAAATAGCTGGTATATCTTAGTCAACATGTCATCAAAATGTAAAGGAGAAAAACAAAGATAAAGAGTTTGTACCTGACAGGTGTCTGTGGAGGAATAAGTGTGTGACTGTCTTCAGAGTGAGGTTTCTTTGGAGTACTCTCAAGTTCATATCTTTAAAGGAAATACTTTAATTAATCAAAAGTTTATGCATTGTGCGTTTTCTTAAATGTAAATAGATTGAAAAACATTATTTCACAAAATAGAATAGTGTGGAAGGTTATCCTATCCCACCCCTAACAATTAATCAAATTCAAATTATTCTGAATAACTATTTTAAATGTACCTCATATTATGGAACCTGTATTAAAGGCACATATTCCTACTAGAGATTTTGACTGTTTTGTTCTATTCGTTCATGGGACTTGAGCACCACTGGTTGGCCAGCATTTATTGCCCATCCTTGGTTGTCCTTGAGAAGGGAGTGGTGAGCTGCCTTCTTGAATTACTGCAGTCCATGTGCTGTGGGTTGACCCTCAATGCCATTAGGGAGGGATTGCCAGGATTTTTACCCAGCAACTGTGAAGGAATGACGATCTATTTCCAAATCGGGATGGTGAGTGGCTTGGAGGGGAACGTAGGTGGTGGTGTTCCCATGCAGTACTGCCTTTGTCTCTCTAGACGGAGATAGTCATGGGTTTGGAAGATGCTGTCTAAAGATCTTTGCTGATTAAATATTTTTCATAGAAACCAATTCCAATTTAGTTTAATTCTAATATTAACTTATCTCTAGCAATGTATTAGAAGCCAGACAGAAAATCTATTTCTAAAATCAGTGCTACATTTTTTTTTACAATTAATTATGCCTGCTCTGAAACTTTTTCCCCTTCTTGATCAAACGAACAAAACTTTACTCTCAGTGGATAAACTGGACAGAAGTTTTCTTAGTATTCTAGGAAATTTGTAATTCCCCATCAAATAAAATGCTGTGAGCCAACAATTACAAATCTATAAATTTGTCAGCAATGGAAAAGGTTAAAAACAGGGTCTCACATACAAATTAATAAATGGACCATGCTGACACCATATATTGGATAATGCATGGATGCATAAACACTAATCCCTCAAATGCAGACAGTTCATTGAATGATTGCAGATATTCAACTTTCTTGAAGAGGCTTGCTAACTAAAAACTTAACCCACAACTAACTATCCTGATGCTTCATCATATTTTTCTACTGCCCACTCAATAAAACAAGAGGATGGGGAGAGGTATTACCTTTCTTCTGCATCGATTTGCAGAGTTTTGTCATTATCAAGAAACAATCTTCCATCAAAATCTCTGTTCTTGTGGTAAAGCTCTTCATATTGTCTTGAAAGCGACTCAATCTGTACAAATGTCACAGCAATGCAGAAGAATGGCATCAAAATTATACTTAACATTGAACATTAATTCAACTCATCACAGAAACATTCCGGGTCTAATTTTGGATCTCCCAAGTTCAACACAATTAAAACAGATTGATCTGAATACATAACATCGCTTTTTGTTTGTTCTTGAAATGTTAACAAGTCTTCATTGATTGCCCATCTCAAGTTTCCCATAGGAGGCAATGGTAGGACTTTTGTTCATACCTCTCCCACAATGTTATGCAGGGAAATCTAATCAAGTTGACCAAGTGACGATGAAAGAACAATTATGTTGGATAGTGCATGACTTATAATATGAACTTTCAGGGAATTGGCATTCCCACAACATTACTGCTCTTCCCTGTGCTAAAGGTTGCAGTAAAAAGTGTTATTGGTGTACAATTAACAAATTGTTGCAAAAACATCCTTTAAATTTTACACATGAAGCAGCTGGATATTGAAATTGATGGTAGATACATCAATGAATCAAGAAAATTGCTCTGTCCGAAATCTTCAACTTTTTAGTATTGCTGTAGCTACATCCATTCAGGCAAGTAAAGGGATATAACACCTGCTCTCCTCCACCACAAAAATGCCTACAGTGATGTCACTGAAGGGTAGAAAGAGATATTCAGGTTAATCTTATTTCAAATGATCACAGACAGGCATTTAAATGGCACATGCATTCCCTGCTAGTCATCAACGAAAGGCTGAGTGTTGCTGCAGTCTCCCTGTGGTCTGGCAAAGGTTTCATCCCTTACAAAGAGTTTATGATTGCAATAGAGACCAGTAATTTTTGATGAGATATGAATTTCCAATGTTTAACTTTAAAAAGTTGTATAGTAAGATTTCAAGTTTATAAACTTTAACTGTAACATAAACAAAGACCAACGTCAACTAAACAGTACTGAGAGAAAAGATATCTCTTCTTAGTTTCGTAACACAACTAATAACCCCATGTCACAATGTTATAATCCCAGTTGATGCTAATCTTGCAGAAATCAGATCCCAGATCCTAACACTGAATTTTTTATAGAAACCTTAGAGGTTAGTTGCTGGACACATTGACAAAAGTCTGCCAGTGTATTTTCAACATAAAGAATGAAACACCTATTAAATGATAAAAATAAATTACATCACACTCAGCAAAAAGGTTCGGAAGATATCAATACAAACATCAGAAAATTGATTCAAGCTTTGCAACCCACCTCTTCACTTCAAGGATTATAAAACCTCATTAGAAAGGCAGTTATACAAAAAGAACCTTCAGACTTCCCAATACAGAAAAAAATGAAATGAGAATTACGTTTCACTTTACTTAACACAGTAATACAAATATAAATTAAACTTATCCCTAACATATAAATAATGCTGCACTGCTACACGTTCTGCACTTATAATCCTTACAGTAGCTAGAACAAATTTAATTTCCAGCTTCCAATTGACTCACGTCACCCCATATCATTAAGTCAAAATTGGAAGTCCTTTCCCTCAGTATTCTAGGAATCTCCAAACAGACCTCCAAGAGCAAGGATCCTCCAGTGATTCCTTCTCCTGGCCTCGCTAAGCATAATCTTCAATATCCTTAAATTTATACAACCATCTTTATGTTTAGCAGACATAAGTTGCAAATGCAGATAAACATTGTAGGTATGCAGCACTAACACAAACTCCCATCTGTGCGCTAACGAACTGGTAGCTACTACAGAATTGCCTTATTTCTGTTGTCAACAACAACAACAACATTTCTCTTTCTCCCTTTATCTCGGGTGTTTTTAAATCAAACTTTCTGAGAATCTAAGGCTACCAATAGCAAAGCCAGCTGCTCCATCCTTTGTTTTCACATTTCAATGGCACTTGATCTGGGCACCAGTCCGCATGGTAACTAAACCATACAGTTTGTCTATGGGACGTGTCCCTTTTCATTATTCCACTGAATCAAAAAAAACAGTTCAAAACACAACCCATCTTATTTTTGGCAGTCATAAGTGCCAAAAGTAGGTAAACATATCCTAAAAAGTAGGATATGCAGTAAACAACTTTATCTCTGGCCTTTTTGACGAAGAGAAGGTTTTGCTGACACAGCTGAAGATGGTTGCGTTCAGAAATCAATGAGCTATGAGGAATCTCTCTATTGCTCTAATAAATACTGGTGGACATATGTTCTATTTTCTTGGATGTCAATCTCATATCAGTTCTGATAGAACTTAACCAGGAAAGCCTTGTAATGGCAGACCAAACATTTCCACACACACACTCTCATATCCCAAATACCAAAATCCAACAACAATTTCACCACAGATCTTCAAAATCTAGAAATCCCTGATTCTAATTCTGCCAAAACCCAGGATTATGCTACCAAAAGCTAGGAACCCCTTCATTCAGCTACAAACGACTCAGGCTGCTAACTACAAGGTAATTGTTTCCAACTGTGTAATAGAACATAGAACACTACAGCACAAACAGGCCCTTCGGCCCACAAGTTGTGCCGAACACATCAAAACCTACCCAGCCATAGACCTATCTATAACCCCCAATCCCATATACTCATCCAGAAGTCTTTTAAAAGACCCCAGCGAGTTCGCCTGGACCACCACCGACGGCAGCCGATTCCATTCACTCACCACCCTCTGAGTGAAAAGCTTTCCCCTAGCATCCCCTCTGTACTTGCCTCCCTGCACCTTAAATCTGTGCCCTCTCGTCACGACCATTTCAGCCCTGGGAAATAGTCTCTGAGAGTCCACCCTATCTATTCCTCTCAACATCTTGTAAACCTCTATCAGGTCGCCTCTCAACCTTCGTCTCTCCAGGGAGAACAGTCCCAGCTCCCTCAACCTGTCTTCATAAGGCATGCCTCCCAATCCAGGCAACATCCTTGTAAATCTCCTCTGCACCCTTTCAATAGCTTCCACGTCCTTCCTATAGTGAGGCGACCAGAACTGCGCACAGTACTCCAAGTGTGGTCTGACAAGGGTCCTATAAAGCTGCAGCATTACCTCCTGACTCCTGAACTCAATCCCTTGATGAACGAAGGCCAGTACACCGTAAGCTTTCTTAACCACATCCTCCACCTGGGAGGCCGATTTGAGAGTCTTATGGACCCGGACCCCAAGATCCCTCTGCTCTTCCACACAGCTAAGAGTCCTACCTTTGATAGTGTACTCATTCATCCCGTTGGATCTGCCAAAATGGACCACAACACATTTATCCACGTTGAAGTCCATCTGCCACTTCTCCGCCCAGCCTTGCATCCTGTCGATGTCATGCTGCAACTTTTGACATCCCTCCAGACCATCCACAACACCACCGACCTTCGTGTCATCGGCGAACTTACTCACCCATCCCTCCACTTCCTCATCCAGGTCATTTATGAAAATGACAAACAGCAAGGGTCCTAGAACAGATCCCTGGGGCACTCCACTGGTGACTGACCTCCATGCAGAAAAAGAGCCATCCACAACCACCCTCTGCCTTCTGCAGGCAAGCCATTTCTGGATCCACAAGGCCAAAGCCCCTTGGATCCCATGGCCTCTCACCTTCTCAAGAAGTCTTGCACGTGGGACCTTGTCAAATGCCTTGCTGAAATCCATGTACACCACGTCCACTGCTCTTCTTTCGTCAATGTGTTCAGTCACATTTTCGAAGAACTCAATTAAGCTCGTAAGGCACGACCTTCCTTTTACAAAACTATGCTGACTATTTCTAATCAACCTAAACTTCTTCAAATGTTCGTAAATCTTGTCCCTCAGAAGCCTCTCCATCAGCTTACCAACCACTGAGGTCAGACTCACCGGTCAGTAATTTCCAGGACTATCCCTGTTCCCTTTCTTGAAAATAGGGACCACATCCGCAATCCTCCAATCCTCCGGAACCTCTCCCGTCTCCATCGACGACGCAAAGATCATCGCCAGGGGCTCTGCAATGACATCCCTCACCTCCCACAATAACCTGGGGTACATCCCATCTGGTCCCGGAGACTTGTCTATCTTGATAGCATTTAAAAGTTCTAACACATCCGCTTCCTTAATATCTACATACTCAATCTTTTCAGTCTGCCGCAAACTTGTAGTGCATCCTCCCAGATCACTTTCCACCGTGAATACTGAGGCAAAGTACTCATTAAGCACCTCTGCCATTTCTTCCGGTTCCATACAGACTTTTCCCCCTTCACCTTTTATAGGTCCTATCCCTTCTCTTCTCATCCTTTTACTTTTCACATATTTGTAGAAGGCCTTGGGATTCTCCTTAATCCTACCAGCCAAGGCCTTCTCATGACCCCTTCTGGCTCTCCTAATTTCCTTTTTAAGCTCTCTTCTATAAGCCTTATACTTCTCTAGATCCCCAACATCTCCTAGCTCTTTGAACCTTTTATACACCTTTCTTTTCTTCCTGACTATGTTCACCACAACCTTCGTGCACCACGGTTCCCGCGTCCTACCAAAACCTCCTTGTCTCACCAGAACGTTGTCGTGCAAAGCTCCAGACAAGCATTCCTTGAATATCTGCCACCTTTCTTCTGTGCTTTTCCCCAAGAACACCTCCTTCCAGTTTATTCGCCCCAACATCTGCCTGATGTCTTCATATTTCCTCTTATTCCAGACAAACACCTTCCTAGCCTGCCTATATTGAATCAATTCTTAAATCAATAAGACAAAAAATCTTGGATAAAAGATTGACTGAAAAAAAAAAGCATTCATTTATGTCTTTCAAAGGTCAGTGAGTAGTTATATAATTAGAGCCCTAAATTACTCTTCCATTCTTTTATTTTTTAGAAGCCGTTTGAAATTAACAAAGGTCATCAATTGAAACATTAATTCTATTTGTTTCACAGACAATATGTGAGCTGCCAAGTATTTCCAGCATTTGCTGTTTTTAATTTTAATTACATGTCTCTTAATATGTGTGCACAATGGGGATTTTGGATTTGGGAGAAGCTTGCCACCTTTTCCTGCCTATCGATTTGTTTTTTTGGAATACATACCAAAATATATTAAATGTTCCTAATTACCTTTTTCAATAGTACAACAACTTGCCTTCGTATTGTGCTTTTAACATTATGAAACCAGAATAAATGTTTAAATTTAGAAGTTTATATTAAACATCCTTTCATATCTGAACAATGGAAATCCTTCCACAAATTATTACTGTTTAGATAAACAGCCAACAAATGTCTGCTTTCAGCTGATGACGCAAGTTATTTTGTACAAAAATTGGTCATTTCATTCAGCAAATTTCAGAAATTCTTCTAGAGTCACCTATTGGTCAAAGCCTGCAGCTACTTCGTGATGGCTGACACAACGAGTTGACACAAAAGCATGTCTAGAAATCTTGAACACAAGTTAAATTTGTGGACAAAATTGCCAATATATAGATTTTGTTCTTAAATTATATTTTCCTGCCTATCAGAATATACGTAAACACATCAATTTACATTTCAAAATGTGAAGACCAGTTCATTTACTCCAGACAAGTTTTTAACTATTTACAAGTACACTTCACCTTGAATTAGACATTTTTTCAACTTACCTCAGGAAATCCACAAGAAGAAGGTATTTTAAGGTTATCCAAGAAAGGAAGAAAGCTCTTCAAGTAAATGTTTTTCACCTAGATAAATGAAAGACAGGATCCGTTAGTAGGCATTTGAAGATGTGGGCACGAATGCTAATTCAGTTATTTTAACATTTTAAACCACATTCCTTATAGGGGAAGAAAAAATATTTCACTTACGTTATCTAAGAAACGCATTCATTTCTCACCAGAATTGTGATCTGTCAACAGGATGTTCTTTCACTTCTGCAACAGCCCCGAGCAATGATATCTAAGATAAACCCTGACATTGCATGATAGACTGCCATCATATGAAAGTGATTTAAGGATACTTAGGCTAAATTAATTGAAATAACCAAAAATAATTTGATGTTATTGTAGTTTTCTTTATATTTTTCAAATTGTCACCAAGTAATAGATTTTATTGAGTACTTTATCCTACTGGCTCAAGTACTACTATAATAATTTTATTGTAACATTCAAAGAAAAAAGTTCTCCTCTAAATGTACTTCCATAAGACATAGAAGCAGAATTAGGCCACTCGGCCCATTGAGTCTGCTCCATCATTCAATCATGGCTGATATTTTTCTCGTCCCCATTCTCCTGCATTTTCCCCATAACCCCCGATTCCCTTATTAATCAACTGCAGTAGAAAAATGACAGATACATTGAGGCCAGGTATCATTATGGTATAACTTTCCAGCAAGTTAAATAAGATTGCTACAGAGTGCGTCAGATCCATTAGTCAGAACCTGACAGAAGATGCACCCCACTTAAAGTTGATGTAAGCGTGTAAGAACAGAGCATTTAAAAATACATATCATCAAGCAGGGTCAGCATGGCTTTTATTTTTATTCATCCATTCATGGGACATGGGCATTGCTGGCTGGCCAGCATCTATTATCCATTCCTAGTTGCTTTTGAGAAGGTGGTGATGAGCTGCCTTTTTGAATCGCTGCAACCCATGTTCTGTGGGTTGTCTCACAATGTCATTGGGAAGGGAATTCCAGGATTTTGACCCAGCAACTGTGAAGGAACAGAGATATATTTACAAGTCAGGATGGTAAGTGACTTGGAGGGGAACTTGCAGGTGGTGGTGTTCCTATGTTTCTGCTGTCCTTGTCCTTCTAGATGGAAGTGGTCATGGGCTTGGAAGGTGCTATCTAAGGATCTTTGGTGAATTGCTACAGTACATCTTGTAAATAGTACACAATGCTGCTATTCAGCATCGGTGGTGGAAGGAATGGATTTTTGTGCATGTTGTGCTAATCAAGGGGGCTGCTTTGTCCTAGATAGTGTCAAACTTCTTGAGTGTTGTTGATGCTGCAAAGCAAGTGAGGAGTATTCCCTCACACTCCTGACTTGTGCCTTGTAGATGGTCGATTGGCTTTGGAGAATAGAAGGTGGAGTTACTCACTGCAGTAGTCTCTATTCTGCTCTTGTAGCCACTGTGTTTATGAGTCCAGTTGAGTTTTTGGTCAAAGGATGTTGACAATGGAGGATTCTGTGATGGTAACACCATTGAATTTTAAGGAACGGTGGTTAGAGTGTCTCTTATTGATGATGGTCATCGCCTGGCATTTGTGTAGCGTGTGTGTATGTTACTTGCCACTGGTCAGCCCAAGCCTGGATATTGCCCAAATCTTGTTGTATTTGAATGTGAACTGCTTCAGACTGGCTTCATGAAGGGGAAATCGTGCTTGACAAACTTAATAGAAGTCTTTAACATGACAATGAGCAGGATAGATAAAGGGGTACCAGATTTCCAAAAAATGCTCCATAAGGGAGCACACAACAGACTACTTAATAACAGCCTATGGTGTCAGCATGGACAGAGGGTTGGCAAACTGATAAAGTAATGGACTGGAGTAAGCACAATAAAAAGACTCACAACACCAGGTTAAAGTCCAACAGATTTATTTGGCAGCACTAGCTTTTGGAGTCTCAGGTTCCTTCATGAGGTGAGTGAGGACTTGCGTTCTCAAACAGGTCATATACAGTCACAAACTCAATTTACAAAATAATGGTTGGAATACTCAACCAGGATTTTGGGTTCATGTCACACTATCCGTAAACCCCACGACATGCCTGAGCTTACAAAACCTCACTAACTGGCTGGAGGCAATACACACCTCTTTAATCTGTGCTTGACCCTCTCTCCACTCACATTGCTTGTAACTTTAAGACTTAATTACCTGTAAAGACTCACATCTCAACCATTATCTTGTAAATTGAGTTTGTGTCTGTATTTGACCTGTTTGAGAACACAAGTCCTCACTCACCTAATGAAGGAGCCTGAGACTCCAAAAGCTGGTGTTGCCAAATAAACCTCTTGGACTTTAATTTGGTGTTGTGAGACTTCTTACTATAACTGATAAAAGACAGAACTGGGATAAGACGGGCATTTTCAGTGCACCAATCTTTAATAGGTGTGTCACAGGGATCAGCAGTGAGGCCATAATTATTTACAATACATCTTAATGACTTGGATGAGGGAAGTGAATGTACTATTGCTGAGTTTGCAGATGACACAAAAATAGGGGGGAAGGCAAGAGGTGAGGATGACACAAAAAGTCCACAGAGGGATACAGACAGTTTAAGCAATAGGACAAAAGCAGGTGGAATACAATGTAGCAAAATGTGAGGTTATGTGCTTTGGTAAGAATAAAGGAGCTGAATAGTACTTAAATGGAGAAAGACTACAAAAAACTGAAACGCAAAGGGATTTGAGGGCTCTCGTACATAAATCACAAAAAAACTAGCATTCAAGTTCAACAGGTAATAGGGAAGGCAAATGGAATATTGACCTTTATTTCAAAGGGAATGGAGTATAAAAATAGAATTTTTTTTGTATAAAAAAAATTATATAAGGCACTAATTAGACTACATCTGGAATACTTTGGTCCCCTTAGCCAAGGAAAATATACTGGCATGAGAGGCAGTCCAGATAAGGTTCACTAGCTTGATCCCAAGTACAGAAGGATTTTCTTAAGAGGAGAGGTTGAGTAGTTTGAGAATGCATTTATTGGAATTTTGATGAGAGGCGAACTTAGAGATATACAGAATTTTCAGGGCTTGACAAGATAGCTGCTGAAAATTTCCCCTTGTGGGAGAGTCAAAGATCAGAGGGCTAAATCTCAGAGTAAGGGGTCATGCACTTAAGACTGAGATGAGAAAGAATTTCTTTTCAGAAGATAATTAATTTACGGAATTCTTTACCACAAAAGGCTAAAGAGGCTGGACCGTTAAGTATGTTCAAGGTTGATGGGAATCAAGGGTTATGGGGATAAGGCAGGTAAATGGATTTGATTATCACACTGCATCAGTCAAGACCTCATTGAGCTCCGCCATTCAATACACCGAAAGACCTACTTCTGTTTCTACATCTTACAGTCAATGAACAGGATAATGAAAACTATAAAAAGCAAACAGCAAGAAATTAGAGATCAATCAACATGCTCACCGGAACTTCTACCACCCGTCCGTTACGGAAATCAAAGCAGGCAAAAGGCAGACAATGGGAAGGTTGACTTCGAGTAGGATTTTTCGGTCTTGAGTCAAGCAAGGTCATAAGATCCCACCCTCTGTCTCTGGATATTGAATAGATTTTGATAACAAAAAAAAACTAACATAACAAATAGATCAGGGAATACTAAGGTCAGTTCAAACTGGTTTTGGCCTTCATCCCACTACTAAATTGCCTATCTTTGATGTGCTCCTCACAAAGAAAATGCACTGTTATCAGGACAAAACAATAGGAAAAAAAAGAAAAAGGCGGTTCCTCCACTTCTTTCACAGAAGCTCGTGAATTGTTTACAAAATATGACGGAGTTACCAACGTGTGAGAATTTTCTACACAAAGAATGAACATGATCCATTCTTGGTATGGAATGTTCTTTTATTTATTCTTTATGTACAAAATCATGTTGAGATAATTAATGAGCACAGCTGAAACTTAAGATTGAATATTCGTCAAAAGTATCAAATACTTAACACTGAGCAAGCAAGTTAAGACAGGAATGCTTAGCAAAGGACTAAATATAAATTTCAAAATTTAAAATATTAATTGCATTGCACTGAATTAGTTTCTAAACTTTAGATTTTCATTATTTTAGCTCAAATAAATGAATGCATTTTAGTACTTCTACCTCATCACTTAAAAAAATACACATATGGAATGTTACAAATATGAAGTTTATCATTGTATGATAAAGGGTCATCTGGACTCAAAACATCAGCTCTTTTCTCTCCTTACAGATGCTGCCAGATCTGCTGAGATTTTCCAGCATTTTCTCTTTTGGTTTATCAACCTATGATTTGGGAGGTTTTATTTAATTTAAGAGAAAATGGAGTAATGAAGGGGTCACATGATCTGGCAGCATCTGTAAGGAGAGAAAAGAGCTGATGTTTTGAGTCCAGATGACCCTTCAGAGCTATTTAATTTCTTTTTATCTTATTAATCCATTTTTATTACTTCATATTCTTATTTGTTTTAAATTTTAATTTCTTCCATCATTTCATCTGTCCACTTCTAAATCTTGTTTTTCTACCCCATCCCCACCCCACAAGAGCCATCTGCCCCTTTTCTCAGGTTGTCCTCAGACATTCCGCACCTTATTCTGCCATTCACACATTCTGATCTCTTAATGGACAAAAACCAAGCTCTGACAAAGGGTCATCTGGACGCAAAACGTTTGTTCTATTCCTTTCCCATAGATGCTATCAGACCTGCAGAAATTCTCCAGCGTGTTCCGTTTTTGTTTAAGAGACCAGGTTATTTTACTAGTAAAAGGGTGAAAAATGTTCACATTAGTAGACAATGGGAAGAGCATTTGTATTAACTTTGGTTAGACTGTTAGTCTCCAAGTGTCATAAGGAATGTTAAGGAGGTCAGGATTTTGATTTTTGATTTGATTTGATTTATTATTGTCACATGTATTAACATACAGTGAAAAGAACTATTTCTTGCACACTATACAGGCAAAACATACCGTTCATAGAGAAAGAAACAAGAAGGTATAGAATGTAGTGATATAGCCATAGCTAGGACATAAAGAAAGATCAACTTAGAGCAAGGTAAATCCATTCAAAAGTCTAACAGCTGCAAGGAAGAAGCTGTCCTTGAGTCGACTGGTACGTGACCTCAGATTTTTGTATCTTTTCTCTAACGGAAGAGGGTGTAAGAGAGAATGTCTAGGGTGCATGGGATCCTTAATTATGCTGGCTACTTTGCCAAGGCAGCAGGAAATGTAGGCAGAGTCAATGGATGGAAGGTTGGTTTATGTGGTGGATTGGACTACATTCACAAGCTTTTGTAGTTCCTTTCAGTCTTGAGCAAAGCAGGAGCCATTGATTTATAAACAGTTATATTTTAAAACCATTAAATTTCAAGATGGAGTGGAGTTGGGGGAATGGTCTAAAGAATAATTAGTTAGCATGTATACGTGAATACAACAGCTATATGATTGATGCTGCCATGGAGATGGGTTTGAGGCAGGGGGAACAAGGATTGCAAGGTTTTAAAATATCCCCAAATGTCACAGACAGATCAATCTGTAAGAATCAGAGAGAAAAGTGATGGAGACAGCCAGTCTCTGGTGTTCAACATGTAGAATCAAATGGAAGATCATGCTGGGATTAGAGAGATCAAGTTCATGATGATTTAAACAGAGCTGGAAGATTCACGTTGCTTTAGCTACAGAAAGGAATTGTCAGGGTAATCCTCATCGTAAAAATTAGTTCAGGGGATTAGATGTTATCTGGCTGGAAAAGAACGTGAGTTGTTTGTAGCAGAGAATAACTTTGGCCTGATTCCTGGAGAATGAAGCGTCCACTGAAGGAACAGAATAAAGCATAACTGTGGTGAAGGATTTTTCAATTGTTTTAAAAGTTAAATGGGAGATTCTTCCAGTAGTTTAGAAAACAAGTTGTCTGCTGAACAATATTTAGACAATGCTACTTTTCATTTGTTTATTACAATCAAAAGCTTAAAACTTGAAATCTTGTGTGGTACTTCCAGTCACTGAAAAGACAAGCATCTTTCTAAAAATTATTGGTCTCCACAAGATTTGTAATAGGAAGAAAATTGTTCTACAGACTTGAAATAAAGGTTTCTCCTGATTGCATTCTTGTTCCTACCCATTCCACTCAAATGACATGACTTGATTTTGACCTTGAAAATTAATGAGAAGACATGCATTCCTCAAAATGATACTTGGTCATATAATTTCAGATACATAAATCATGTGAGATAAATCTTTGCTTCAGCAACTTTGGTCAACACTCATAGCTCCTGCAATGAAAGTGACAAATGAACTAGCTGCACAGGTACTCCATTGCCATTGTCAATTTACTTTCTGTCAACATTTCTGCCCAGTACTTAAAATTAACTTTAATAGTTAGATCAAGCTATTTATGTGGATAAATAAAGTGAATGCTGGTTAGCGAAACTGCCTAGTTAACAGGACAATTAAAGGAAGATATTTGAAAGACAGTACTATTCTAATCCATTGACTCGACACTGCATGACATTGCTTTTCTCTCAGCAAGACTGTAACTTGAACTTATCTATTTCAACATCTTTTCAAAATACAGTAAAATATACGGCTTTTGAGCCTCAAATAGTTCAACTTTGATCCTAATTCTTTCCCATGTCATAGCAATTCTGTCAGCCACTTGATTACAAATCTCAGGAGCCATAGTCAACCAATAATTAATCAGCGCTTCCCCACAGCCATTTGATCCATTCAAACTGCACGGACTCCCTGACAGAACACCTTATCCAAGGCCCTTCCCCCACCCTATACCATTAACCCCACTCATGGCTAATCCATCTAACAGACACATTTTGGGACACTAAGGGGCAATTTAGCATGGCCAATCCACCTAACCTACACATCTTTAGACTATGGAAAGAAAGTAGAACACCTAGAGGAAAACTACGTAGACATAGGAGAATATACAACTCCACTCAGACAGCCAGAATTGATCCTGCATCCCTGGAGCTGTGGGGTAATGCTAACTCCTGTACCACAGTACTGCCCCTAAAATTCCAACTGCCACAACAGGATTTGAACCTATGTTCAAAATTTAGAACATTTGGCACGTCTTTGAATTTTTCATTCCAGTTTCAATTATAATAATTATTGCATTATATTAACTTGCCTCTTCCACATTGCACTCATTTTCCTGACAAAGGATTTCCATGATTCTGGGATCTACTTCAGCTGAATTGCTTGTCTGTACAATTCTGTTCTGACTTCGCCTAGAAATTCGTGATGGGCCACTGGAATTTATATTATTTGCAGTAGTTCCTGAAAGAAAAACAGCAGTTTCTAAAAAAACTTGCCTCTTTTGCACAAGAAGAACTTTGCTCATTCATTTCACCAATTAAACTATATACTTAAAAGTGCAAAAAAAAATAATGCAATCAAGACAACAAGAAATGCAACTATTATATTTGGCTAAGAATGGCATATTACAACACAGAAGTAGCATTTGCACTGTAGGACCCACACTCCTTAAAATGCTATATTTTATGAGTATTGCTGAAAAAAAGATGTGTTGCCGAAGCTTTTAGTCTTCCTCTTATCAGTAATCAGTGAAACAAATGAGCAAAGTTGCACAGGAAAGCAATGCTCATGGTCTGGAAACTACTAGCATCTTTGCTTTATTACACTCTGTCATTATAATTTAATTTCCATTAACTAACTGCTTGCACAATACTCAGATTTTTAAAATGTCAATTTAAGACAGAATCCATAGCAATGGTTCATAATGAATATGCAATGGTCATATTTCACTTACAAATTTAAGATTTCCATGATCTAGCTAATTAAAGACTACACTTTAAAAATAGCAATTGAATTTTGAATTCTGTTAGCTTCAAAACCTACTGTAAGGTTCCTTTATCAATGCAGATGGTGAGATCTTGATAAAGTACTCCAAGACACAAAGCAACAACTGGAAAGAGAGCACAAGGTCATCCTCCATCTGAAGTAGCTTTCCTGAAAGCAGAACACAAATAACAATGGCAAAATATTAGTTCCTTTTATTCCTTTTGTTCTATTTCATTATATTTGAACGATAAATGAACATGCATAACGCAAATAGAACAATATATTCTTGTTTGGAGGACATGTAAGAGGTCTTTTGGTTTCTAGATTCCCAGAGAACCAAAATTATATTTTGTACATCTTTCATAAAAACCACATACCATGTTGTTTAACATATCAAACAGATGACTATTAACTTGATGTAGAAAATAAATCTGAACAGTTTCTAGAAAGATTAAAGTAGCATCTAAACTTGAAAAATTGTCTAGATATTTAAAATTTTTATCAAAAAGAAAATCCAGGGATTGTAAAACATGCCAAAATATACTGTTTCTACACATTTTGATGGTGGCTATTCTTCACACTGATTGCTTGATGAGTCTTAAGTTTTCATCAATTTACATTTATCCTAAAAACTAATATTTTGGTGAAAGATATTACCACTATCTTATAATCATAGTAAAACTCCCTACTGAACTTAGTAGTTTTTCAGCAAACATACACAAACTACCCACAATAACTTCATATTTACCAAATGATGTGAACAAAAGAAATGCAACAATACCATCTGGTGGCAGATAATAGCTTTTCACACAGAATTTATTTACATTAAAATGCATTTGCTTCAAATGCTTCACAAATTAGCATTTTCGCAAGATGTATTAGAGATAAGATATCCAAACTTCTTATTTTGGAAAGCCACTTAGCTGCAGTTGACAATCAAAACAAAATGTTAAATTCAGGAAATATTTTAGAACACAATTTTAAATTTGGAAAACAATCTGTTCAAAAACTGAAATGCTGCCTAATTAATTTAATCTTTTCCTCGTCATTTAAATAGAAGATTTGCCAATAATTTACATTCATTTACATATCTGCTATACTGAGTTGACGACATTTTAGTCTTGGAAGTCCATTGGTTATGGGCTGAGTTCTACACCAGGAACAGGTGACAGTCCAGTGTGCAACATTGAGCAAGTGCCACATGTAAGAAGTCTCACAACACCAGGTTAAAGTCCAACAGGTTTATTTGGTAGCACAAGCCACTAGTTTTCGGAGTGCTGTCCTTTCATCAGATGAGTGGGAGTTGTATTCACATACAGGGCATATAAATTTACAAAATAATGGTTGGAACGCAAGTCTTTATAGGTAAAGAAGTCTTAAAAGTACAGACAATGTGAGTGAAGATAGGGTTAAGCACAGGCTGAAGAGATGTGCATCGTCTCCAATCAGGACGGTTAGTGAGATTTTGCAAGCCCAAGCAAGTCATGGGAGTTACAGATAGTGTGACATGAACTCAAGACCCAATTGAGGATGTCTTCACGTGTGCGGAACTTGGCTATCAGTCTCTGCTCAGCAACTCTGCGTTGTCATGAATCGTGAAGACCGTTTTGGAGAACGCTTACCCGAAGATCAGAGGCTGAATGCCCATAACCGTTACAGTGTTCCCCAACAGGAAGAGAACAATCTTGCCTGGTGATTGTCGAGTGGTGTTCATTCATCCTTTGTCGTGGTGTCTGCATGGTTCCCCAATGTACCATGCCTTGGGACATACTTTTCTGCAGCGTATCAGTAGACAATGTTGGCAGCATTGCAAATGTATGTACCACGTACCTGGTGGATTGTGTTCTCATGTGAGATGATGGCATCCGTGTCAAAGATCTGGCATGTTCTGCAGAAGTTGCTGTGGCAGGATTGTGGGGTGTCGTGGTCACTATTCTCCTGAAGGCTGGGTAGTTTGCTGCTGACAGTGGTCTGTTTGAGATTGTTTGAAGGCAAGAAATGAGGGTATGGGGATGGCCTTGGCAAGATGTTCGTCTTTATCAATGACATGTTGAAGACTCCAACAAGATGTTGTAGCTTCTCCACTCCAGAGAAGTACTGAAAGACAAAAGATACCCTCTGTACCGTATCCCGTGTTTGTCTTCCGAGGAGGTCGGTGCAGTTTTTCGCTGTAGCACATCGGAACTGTCAACCGATGAGTCAAGCACCACACCCTGTTCTTTTGAGGGCATCTTTCAGTGTCTAGAGGTATCTGTTGCAATCCTCCTCATCTGAGCAGGGCTTGTCTGTACAGGATGGAAGCTGCAGAAGTGAAGCATCATGAGGTTATCCGTGGGGTTGCATAGAGTGAAGTGCTGAGGTGACTGTCCTTGATGAAGACGCGTTTGTCCAGGAATGCAAACAATTCCGGAGAGTAGTCCATATTAACTCTGATAATGTGATAGAATTTGTTGATGTTATCATATAGTTGTTTCAGTGATTGTTTACCATGAGTCCAAAGGAAGAAAATGTCATCGGTTGAAGGTCCTGTGCGGTGAAGAGGTCTTATTTGAACCTGTGCATGAAGATAGTGGCATATTGAGTGCGAATTTAATCCCCATGGCTGTTCCATGTGTCTGGATGAAGAACTGGTTGATGAAGGTGAAGACATTGTGATCCAGGATGAAGCGGATGAGTTGTAAAATTGTATCTGGAGACTGGCAGTTGTCAGCATTGAGTACTGAGGCAGTTGCAGCAATGCCATCGTTGTGGGGATGCTGGCGTAAAATACCAAGACATCCAATGTGATGAGGAGGGCTCCTGATTCAAATGAATTCTGTAGTAAGTCCGTAGTGTCGCGACAAAAGCTGGGGGTTCTTTGTACAATGGGTTTCAACATAGCGGGAGAGATTCTCGCACAAGGTCCCATTGCCTGATACAATGGGACGCCGGGTGTGTTTGCCTTCTGTATCTTCGGAAAGCATAGAGATCTTCAATTCAGGGAGTACATGGCATGAGAGCACGGAGGGTGTTCCAAAGGTTCAGACCAAAGGTCATGATTAGTCTGTTGAGTTGACACGTCTGTTCTTTGGTCAGATCTGCGGGCAACTATCTGTAGCGTTCCTCGATGTCCAGTTGTCAGTACATTTCTTTGCAGTAATCCATTCTGTTCAGTATAACGATGGCCCCCTACTTTGTCTGCTGGGTGATGACAATGTTGCAGTTGTAATAAGCCCTCTGTATACACAGGATCTGCTCAGATGAAGAGAATCGCAACAGGCACCTCCAGACACTGAAAGATGCCCTCACAAAAACAGGATATGGTGCATCAGTCGACAGTTCCAACGTGCCACAGCAAAAAACTGCATCGACGTCCTCCGAAGACAATTGCGGGACATGGTGGACAGAGTACTTCCACCATGTACTTGATCATCCAGTACATCCCTGGAGCAGAGAAAGTACAACATTTTCTCTGGAGTCTTCCACGTTATTGATGAAGATGAATATCTTGCCAAGGCCATCTCCAGATTCCCACTTCTTGCATTCAAACAACTGCACTACCTCAAACAGAGAATTGTCCACAGCAAACAATCCAGTCTTCAGGACAACAGTGACCATGAATCATACAATCCTGCCACAGCAGCCTCTGCAAGTTGTGCAGATCATCGACCTGGATGCCACATTCTCACATGAAAACACCATTCACCAGATGCACAGTACATACACTTGCAACACAGCCAACATTGTCTACCTGATGCACTGCAGGAAAGGCAGTCTTGAGGTATGATACATTGGGGTTCCTTGCAGATGCTACAACAACAGATGAATGAACACCGCTTGATAATCACCAGACAAGACTGTTCTCTTCCTGTTGGGGAACATTTCAGCAGTCACAGGCATTCGGCCTCTGATCTTCGGGTAAGCGTTCTCCAAGGCGGTCTTCACAACACATGACAATGCAGAGTTGCTAAGCAGATACTATAACCAAGTTCTGCACACAAGGACGGCTTCAACTTGGACCTATATGTAACTCCCACGAATTGCCTCAGCTTACAAAATCTCACTAACTGTCCTGGCTGGAGACAAGACTAATCTCTTTAACCTGTGCTTATCCCTGTCTCCACTCACATTGTCTATCTCTTTAAGACTAGATTACTTGTAAAGACTCGCATTCCAACCGTTATTTTGTAAATTGAGTTTATGTCTTTATATGCTCTGTTTGTGAACATAACTCCTACTCACCTGGTGAAGGAGCAGCACTCCAAAAGCTAGTGGCTTGTGCTACCAAATAAACCTGTTGGACTTCAGCCTGGTGTTGTGAGACTTCTTTGTGTGTTTATCCCAATCCAACATTGGTATCTCCACATTAAGTTCCACATTGTTAGACATGTCAATGTTAAACCAACATCTTATCTACTCCTTCATGTGGAAGCTAATAATTCATTGCATAGCAATTTTCAAATAGTTGGGAGTTGTTCAACTCAACATTCTTCGCTCAATTGCATCCAACAAAAACAACAACTTGACTGATTATTTACTTAAAGATGTTTGTGGGACATAGAATGGCTATCACTGTTTGCATATAAAAGCAATTAATTCTGACAGGAGCTTTAAGACTCCAACACAAAGCAGCAGAAATGTCACGTTTCTATCAACATGAGTAACATACTTTTTTTAAATTATTTCAGCTTATGCTACTAATTGGAAAAATGCTAGGAACGGTTGTGCACGCACACACGATGGCTGTCGGCATATGTGCATCTGATCTTGATATCTTTCCAGTTGGTGCAACAGAATCTGTGTAGGTTTTTCTTACGTTTATTAGCAAACTATTTTAATGCTATTTACTCAAAGGTACCATTTTCCATTCAATTGCACAGAAACATATGTAACTTTCTTCAGCAACCTAATACTAAGACTATTTTTGATGGACCGAAACACCAAAGAGCCTATCTCACTCTTCATGTTGACATTAATGTCTAGATTTTGCAGTCAGCCACTAACCCATAACATTCATTGCTAACCTCAAAGAAAGCTACCTACAATGATCCAACAATTTCTATGGTGTGGATTTCATCTTTTCCCATATTAATTTTGCATTTGCAGTTCAGTCAAAGGGATTTCCAGATTTGCAGCAGTAATTAAATCATTAATCAGGGCAAGCAGCCAATCACATTGAAGAATTCTCATTCACAGTAAAGTAAGAAATAAAATGTAATTATTATCCTTCATTTTTTTACTCCACTTGTAACACAATAGAAGCTAAAACAGCATCATTTTTAAAAACTATGCAATTATCATAATTCAAGAATCATGACATTACACAAATATAAAATTTGTTTTCTTTCAGACTCCCCCAGTCTGAAAAAGATTGTTCAGCAGTAGTTATGACATGGTGCGCTGTTAAGTACCCAATTATCCCTAATTAACAAAAAAACAACTTTTTTGGGAGACCGGTTAACAGGACATTGTAGTATAAAAGGCAGTAGGTTCAGCAATTTCTAAAGACTGCCACTAGCAGGAACATTAACAACATACAGTGCAGAGGAGCAGGAATTCATTGACAACAATCTCTGGATTTCTTAGTTTAACTGCACATGGGCAGCTTCACAAGATAATGACGGCAAGTGCAAAACATGGGCCTTATTATTTCATACCTAGCCTTCAGAAGAACTTGAGTCATTTTCTTGAGAACTTGAGAATTTTCCCTAAAATGCTATTTTTACTTTTCATTTTTATTTTCAGAAATTACAACAAAAGTGTATGCTTAAAAAGTACTTTCACGTACCATTTACAAGGTCAAAAAGTATTGTTGAGAAAATGGACGGGATCTTGAATGAGATAAAGACAAGAATCATCTCTTTAAATTTCCTATTTTTGTTCTAAAGCTTGTGAACCACTGACTAGTATCTTAGCCCCATCTCTGTTTAAGTTTACACTGGTCAGAAGTTATATGATATTCTCCATGAAAGTACAAGGACCATTTTCTTCCTCATTTTTTGGCCATAACACAAAAAGCTTCAGTTGTAACCAGCACAATTGAATACAAATATTTTCATACAACACTTTTATCATCTTTGAAGTTAAGAGCACTATAAATGAGCAAGAAATCTTCTCAAAATTTTATGCAGAACAGAAGGGAATCTTATAAAAATGTACGGTAATGTTGAGCCATTCTAATCACTTGTATCTTTCCAGTAATATTTCAATCAAACATCACATTCCCTTTATTCAAAGATCTTCATATGTAATAACAGATTCACATTCACGCTCTATTCTACATTTGGTCTGGTCTGCTGCCTTGGTCTGTTCAGTGACCTCACTTCTGATATCAAATGCACATATTTCATAAGTAATTGGGTTTGTCTTCTTAAATTTCATCAATCCAGTGGATTTCATGAAATGCCTGTTCTGTAAATTTGGCAATTGTGTACCCTTTGTTTTTCCTCGCCTTCAGGAAATTAGCATTGGAGAGAATGGTACTTGCAAGGCTGAGGGATCTGACAATCTCTTTGCGTATTTGCTTATGAGGAAGCGGCACCGAAACTATGCAAAATTCCTATATAAATCCAGGTCAATGCCAAATAGAAGTTTACTTGTGAGTAATGAATACACTTTAAAGAGGAGTAATCACTCAGGTTTCTTGGGAAATGTTTGGACACTCCCTGAATTAAAATAGTCAGTTCTCAATGTATACATCTTTTAAAATAACAAGTTTGTTTAACAGACCTGTTGCCAATAGAAATGTGATCCAGCAGACTTTCACCACTGATTTATTAGTTTCTGATGATGCCCTGTTAGCAAATGAAACAAAGTCAAACATTATGACATTATTCAAAGAGTTTATAAGAAAAACATGAATTTATTAATTGAAAACTTACTGAATACTTGGTGCCTCCACAAATATCTTTTCACATATCCTGCAAATTAAAAAAAAGCCAGCCTTTATTACAATTTCAAAGGATATCTTTTACAGGTCCTGAAACATTTTTGCAAAATGTTCTCACCTTTGTAAAACTCTATCACGTTCTATAGGGGCTATGAAAGTACAAATTCTGATTTAAATGCAGAATTGCAACAGGACCTTCTCATAGGTCTGATACAGAATAGATGGAACAATCAGAAATAAGCTGAAAACAATTACTGTATATTTTCTTTTTGTTGCAGCTGCAGTCCTCATAGGTATAAAAGCTCCACATAAAGGGTTTTTAGATAAAATTATTTGCTTATTTCTATTATATGTTTTGGCCAAAACCTTTCAAATGCTGACATGATGGTATTGTCACTGGACTAGTAATTCAGAGGCCTAAGTAATTACTCTGGCAACATGAGTTCAAATCCCACCATGGCAACTGGTGGAATTTGAATTTAATTAATATAGCTGGAATATAAAGTTAGTTTCAAGGTCACCATTACTGAGACTATCATTGATTGCCATAAAGACTGATCTGTCTCACTAAAGCCCTTTAGGGTCAGAAATCTACAGTCCTTAGCTGGCCTGACCTACATGTTAGCCACAGCAATGTGGCTGATAAACTGAGTGGCCTAATCAGAGGACAGTTAAAAGGGCAATTAGGAATGGACAACAAATGTCGGCTTTACAAGCAATGCCCAAATCCCACAAAAGAATAAGAGACTCATAACTGAAGTCAAAAAGTTCAAGTCAGAAAACAATGGACACTTGAGCATGTTAGCAACAAAATGCATTAACGCATTTTAAAATGGATTAAGATAATGAAATAAAATTTGATATTAAAGATTATGGAAAAATTATATTGTCATTATCCCATTAGCGTTTGTGGGGGCTTGCTGTGTGAAAACTGGTTATCGTATTTCCTACATCTTAATGGTGACTACCAAAAACTATTTTATAGACTGTAAAAACTTTAATATCTTCTATGCTTATGAAAGATGCTATAGAAACATAAGACTTTGTATTCTTTCAAAAAAGTTTAATTTACCAAGTCAAAATACGCAAATGACAATTAACCTGGATAATTGCAGTGTCACGACAGTAAAGTGTGGAATAGTCATACAGATCTATAACACCGAGAAAGGTTCTTCAATCATTCAGTCTGCACCAGTCAAAGACAAATCACCCAACTACTCTAATTCCATTTTTCAGTACTTGGTCCACAATCAATGCCTTGACATTGCAAGTACACATCTAAATACTTTTTAAATGTTATGAGGGTTTCTGCCTCCAGTACCATTTCAGGCAGAGTTCTAGACTCCCATCATCTTTTAGCTGAAAATGTTTTTCCTCATATCTCCCCCCAACCTCCTGCTTCTTACATTAAATCAGTGTCCCCTGGTTACTGATCTATCCCATGGAAAAAACTATATTCCTGTCCATTCTATCAACACCCCTCAATTTTATACATCTCAATCATGTCCTCTACTCCAAGAAAAACAATCCCAATCAATCCAATTGGATTTGATTTGTCACAGGTATTAATATACAGTGAAAAATATTGTTTCTTGTGTGTTTTCAGACAAAGCTGCTGACAAATGGTCATCTAGACTCGAAATGTTGGCTCTATTCTCTCCCCACAGATGCTGTCAGACCTGCTGAGATTTTTCAGCATTTTCCATCTTTGTGACACAGATTTGCTTCCTTGACAGAGTCTTCTACACTCCCACTAATGAAATCAGTTACAGTAGTGGCATACACGTTGAGGTTGATCGCTGAATTCTTAAACATTCCCTAGAAGATCATCTGATTTCTCAAAGCAACATTGCACTACTTTCTTTATCGGATTTTCCTGGTTCAGCTTTTTCTTGCAAGCTGGAAATAGAAGCACAGCTTTGTAGTCTGATTTGCCAAAGTGTGGGTGGACGATACAGGGAGTAGGTACATTTGATGTTTGTGTAGCAGT
This sequence comes from Sphyrna mokarran, assembly GCA_024679065.1. Classification (NCBI taxonomy): domain Eukaryota; kingdom Metazoa; phylum Chordata; class Chondrichthyes; order Carcharhiniformes; family Carcharhinidae; genus Sphyrna; species Sphyrna mokarran. The sequence goes on along the minus strand of JAGIQG010000013.1, from coordinate 75,249,964 downwards.
GGTCTAGAATGTTTGGGCCTCTGGTGAAACAGAGGACATATTGGCGGTATCTTGGTAGGACACTCGAGCTTGGTCTGGTTGAACTCCTCGGCCACGATGAGCAAGGTCTTGGAATGTTTCATCTCAAGGCTGCTTGTGGTGATACATATTTTGAATAGCATAGACTCTTCCTAAATAAAATTAATCATTCTTCCTACCACATTGAAGTCTAAATATAAACCACCAAAAGCAAGGGTCCCAACACTGATCCTTTCAGTTCCTCACTGAACATGGTCTTCCAATCCAAAAAACACTTCTCGACCATAATCCTCAGTTCCTGGCCATTCAGCCAATCTTGGATCCAACTTTTCCCATGGGCTCTTACCTTCACTATCAGTTTCCTATGAGGTGCCTTGTCAAAATCCAAGAAGATTATGTCAAATACATTATCCTCACCTACACACCTGGTCACCACTTCAAAAAATTCAAGTTGATCAGATGTGACATCCCTTTAACAAAAGAACACTGACTTCTTGATTAATTCCTGGCTCTCTGAGTACATACAGATCAATTCTGTTTCTCAGAATTGCTTCTTTTAGTTTTCCCACCACTGACATTAGACTGACTGTAGTTTCCTGGTTTATGCTTTCCTCCCTGCCTGGATAATGGCATCAAATTGGCTGTCCTCCAGCACCTTTCCCTGTTGCCAAAGAGCAATTGAAAATTATTGCCAGCGCCCCTGCTATTTCCTCCCTTGCCTCAGTTAGCAACCTGGGATACATTTCATCCAATCCCGGAGATTTATCTATTTTTAAATCTGTCAGGCCACTGAGAACTTTCACTGACTATGCTAATTTCTTTAATTACATCACAGTCCTTCTCCCTGATTTCTATATTCACACTGTTGACTAATGACACAAAGTATTCATTCATAACTCCATCTATGTCCTCTGGCTCCACATACAAATTACCACTGTGGTCCTCAATTATTCTTTTATTCTTTTGCCCTTAATGTATTTCTAAAATAACTTGAGATTTTCCTTTATTCTACTTGCCAGTTTCCTTTCATGCCCATTGTTTGCTCTCGTTATTTCAAGTTCCCTCTTGCATATTGTTTACTCCTTTGGGCACACGTGGTGGTGTCATAGGACTAGTAATTCAGAGGCCCGGAAGCAAGCTTTCAAATCTCAACATGGCAGGTCATGAAAATTAAATTCAATTGATAAAAATCTAAAATTGAAAGCATCATCAATTATTGTAAACATCCTCTGGTTCACTAATGAAATCAGCCACCCTGACCTGGTTTAGCTGATAGGTGACTCCACACTTTCAATTGCCCTCAAAAAATGGCCTGGCAAGCCACTCAATTAAAGAAACCATTACAGTTCAAAGAGAATAAAACCAGCAGACGATCTGTCATCAAAGTAGGCATCAGAATCTTACTAACATTTGGTAACAATTCCACAGACGAGTCAAGCAACTGCCTGACTGGCTGTAAGGTATGACTTGACGCATATGACTGTGTCCCAGATACAACTGTCCCCATCCCTGGATATGTCGTGACTGATTGACAGGTTCGCCCCCACAAGCTGGGAGCCATTGGCAAATGGGAGGACGTTGCTCGGGAGTCCTCAACATTGCCTCAGACCACATGAAATCACAGATCAAAACTGAGTAAAGTATCATCCAGCTGATTACCTTCTACAGCTTCTGCTGTGAATCAATACCCCTCCATTTGAACACCAAAGGAAAGAAATGCAGGTGGCAAGGGCACCTAATGTACTGAGTGAGGATCTTACTTGTCCATCATCAACAGTTTGATAGCTCCAATAATAAATGAGCTACTTGAGTCCTGAAGGACATGTTTGCCAGACTGGACTTGTGGCATGTGGTAGGGGAACCAACAAGAGGGATACACCTACTTGATGTTGTCACCTACCTATCACATATGCATTTGCCCATGACAGTAATGGTAAGAATCATCACTGCACAGTCCTCATGAAGACAAAATCCTGTTTTTATAACTCTACTATGTTGTGGAGCACAACCACTGCACTAAACAGCATAGATTCAGCCCAAATCTAGCAACTTACATTGGTCATCCATGTGACACTGTAGGCCATTAGTAGCAGAACTGTATTCAATCATATCTGAAACCTCATGGGATGGCATATCTCCGTAAAGCCAGGGTATTAACTCTGGTTGAATGAAGAATGCAGAAAGGCAAGCCAGGACCAGCACCAGGCAAATGCAGAAATGAGTCATTAGCTACAACAAGGACTATATGCATGCCAAACAGAAGAGCAGCATGCAATAGACAGCACTACGACAACAGGATTATATCTAAGCTCTGAAGCCTTGCTATGTCCAGTTGTGAATGGTGGTGAACAATGAAAACAGTTAAGTGGAAATGAAATCTCCATGAAAATCCAACCTTCAACGATGAGGGAGTCAGCATATCAGTGTAAAAAAACGACGCTAAAGCATTTACAAGGATCTTCAGCCAAAAATGCTAAATGGATGATTCACTTTGGCACTTTTGTGCAATCCCTAGCATCACAGATATCAAACTCTGGCTAATTTGATTTATCATGTGATACTCAAGACACTGGATGCTGCAAGCACTATGGACCCTGATAACATTCGAGCAATAGTACTGAAGCCTTATATGCGAGCCATGCCCATAGCCATGTTGTTCCAACACAATTTGGCATCAATCAACCCGACAAAATGAAAAACTGTCCAGGTATGCACTGTCCACAAAAATCAGAAGTCCAATCTGGCCAATTATCACCCATTAGTCTCCTTTCGCTCATCAGAATACTGATAGAAAGAGTCATCAACAATGCTATCAAGGAACAATAATCTGCCTGATAATGCTCAGTTTGGCTTCTTAGCTCTTGAACCATTAAAGCCTTGGTTCAAACATGAACAAGAACTGAACACAAAAGATGAAGAGAGAAAGATGGCCCTTGACATTTGACCAAGTATGTCATCAAGTAACCCTAGCAAAACTGGAGTCAGTGGGAAGCAGGGGAAAACTCATCATTGATTGGAGTCCTACCGAGCACAAACGAAGATGGTTGTGACTGTTGAAGATTAATTATCTCAGTTTCAGGATATCAATGCACATGTTCTTCAGACCCAAAGATCTTTGTCTGCTTCATCAATCATCTTCCCTCCATCATAAATGTTTATTGACGATTGCATAATTTTCATGACCGTTCGCAAACCCATAGATACTGAAGCAATCCATGCCCATATGCAGCAAGACCTGGACTGATAAGCAGCATACAACATTTGCGCCACACAAGTATCAGATAATGTTAATCTCCAACAAGAGGGAATCTAACCATTATCCCATGAAAATCAACAGCATTGCCAACATTGAATTCCCCCACTATCAAAATCCTGGGGTTTATCAATGATCAGAAATGAACTGAACCATCCATACAAATATTAAGGCCAGAACAGCAGGTCAGAGGCTGGAAATTATTTGGCAAGTAACTCACCTCCTAACTCCGTAGAGCCTGTACACCAACAAGAAGGCACAAGTCAAAGGAGTGTGATGGAATACTCCCTACTTGCCTGGAAGAGTGCAGCTCCAACAATACTTAAGAAGTTCACAACATCCAGGTCAAAGCAGTCCACTTCATTGGCATCACATCCATCAATCTAAACACTCCCTCCACCATCAACACATAATGGCAATCATGTACACATCTACAACATTCCCAGCAGAAATTTACCAAGACTCATTTGATTCCTCCTGGAATGACAAGGACAGCATTTGCATTGGAACACCATCACCTGCATGGTCACCCACTCCCTCACACCTGCCTCACTTGGAACTTTATCACCATTCCTTCACTGTCACAGAATCAAATTCCCAGAACTCTCTTCTAAAGAACAATGTTGTTGCAACTGCAATAGTTGGCCTGCAGCAATTCAAGTAGGCAGCTCACCACCACCTTTTCCATAGCAATTAGGACTGACAACAAATGCTGACCTTGCCAACTACATCCACATCCCATGAGACAAATGAACTAAAATTGACTTGAGAAAAGGATTGATTTATTATTGTGCACTGATCACTAAATAGTAATACAACCAATACCAATCAAAAATGACCATTCTATCATTAAACAGGTCATTGGATAAACTGTACGTAAGTACTACAAGTAAGAACTATAAAAATGATTTCTAGTTTAAAGAACCTTAGTTACTCAGTTATGCTTAAAGTCTACAGCTATCCATAGGATATCAGCATAAACCTATGAATAACCTGATAGAGATAAGTGTAATGAAAGGGCAGGATTGTGATATCTATGGATAAGGCATTTCAGTTTGAGAGATTGGTGAAGACCAGGAATCATGCATTTAAATTATGCAAGTGTAGGAATATACTTGATGTTAGGTGAGTCTTCTTTTCCCCAGTGAGTAGTTAGCTCTGGAATATTTCCCCTGCTTGTACTTTGAGTGCTAACCTTCATGAGGGAACTGCACCAGTACGTGGCTAAGGCAGAGGTCACAAACATATGAATTAGGAGCAGGAAAAGGCCATTAGGCCACTTGAGCCTGCTCCATCATTCCATAAGATCATGGTTAATCTAATTTTATTTAGCCTCATCTTCACATTTCTGCCTGCTCTGGATAACCTTTCACCCCTTTGCTTATCAAGAATACATCTACTTCTGCCTTAAAAATATTCAGAAACTGCGCCTCAACCATCTTTTGAGGAAGAGAGTTCAGAAGTGTATCACCTTCTGAGCAAATGTTTTTCCTCACCTCAGTCTTGCATCTTCATATGACATAGAAGGCAAATTGGATTTGTTGTTAATATTCATATAGTCCATGTGATCACTGTGTGACTGGTTTTGGTCACCTGAAGAGGTGAGATAAGAATTGTCCAAAATTCACCCCCCTCCCAGTCATTTATTGATTTTGGGTTACTTTTGTTCTTTTGCAGGCTGAAGGAGGGTTGGAAGTATTTGACCATATGTTTCAGGCATCATGAATATGATGGATTTTGAAGCAGCTACCTCTATTAAACCAACATTGCTTGTTGCACAAAAAAAATAGAATTATCCAGCAACTCAAATTAACTAACATAGAATTAATAGGGGCAGGCTAACGTATTTAATATATGTATCATTCATGCTTATGACTCTCCAGCAATAAAACAAAACCCCTAAGTGCACAATAGCAAACTTAAAACCAAATTTTGCGATGGATAAGCTGGTCTTTACATATCTGTCACATTTGATGAATAACTAAGTCATACTGGATTAACTTCTTCATTATGCATTCAGCTGTTCTATTCATTCCAGTTATGTAAAATTCTCATTAGGCATATATTATTCTGAATTCTTTAGCCACATTATATATTAATGATTGCCTCATTTGACACCTAATCCAATGAACACCAGTTGCCCAACTCTACCAAATGTTAACCCATATAATTTAATTTACTTTTACATTAATATCAATGTGTTAACTGGAAATAATAAAGCCACCTTTGCAGCTTTTAAATGTATCGACTTTTTATTCTTTTACAAGATGTGGAATTGCTGGCTAGGCCTGCATTTATTACCCATCTCTAATTGCCCTAGAGATGTGAGCAGTCTTACATGTGGTGTAAGTACATCCACAGCTGATAGGAAGTGTGTTCTAGGATTTTGGCCCAGCAACAGTGAAGAAATAGCAATACAGTTCCAAGTCAAGATGATGTGTAGCTTGAGGGGGAAGCTTACAGATGACAGTGTTTCTATGCATCTGCTGGCCTTGCCTTTTTAGATAGTAGGGAACAAGGGTTTTGAGTGTTGTTGGAAGAACTTTGATGAGTTCCTGCAGTACATCTTGTAAATGATACATACTGCTTCAATGCACATTGGTGGAGGAGGGAGTGAATGTTTAAAGTGATAGATGGAGTATCAATCAAGTCGCCTGTTTGTCCTAGATTGTGTTGAGCTTTTACAATGCTGTTGGAGCTACACTCATCCAGCCAGGTGATAGGGATTCTACTGCACTCCTGAATTGTACTTTCTAAATAGTGGCAAAGCTTGGGGAGTCAATAGATGAGCTACGCTTCACAGAATCCTCATTCTCATATCTGTTTTTGTAATCACAGTATTAAATGGCTGGTCAAGTTCAATTTCTTGTGAATGGTAACCCCCAGTGAGGGATTATGTGACCAGAATGTCACTGAGTGTCAAGATGAGATGGTTCAATGTTCTCTTGCTAAAGCTTGCCATTGCCTAGCACTTCAGTGACACAAATGTTACTTGCTATTTATCAATACAAGCCTCAATGCTGTCCAGGTCTTATTGCAATGAACATGGGCAGTCTCAATATCTGAGGAGTCTCTAAAGGCACTGATAAATTATGGAATAATCAATCACAAAAATTCCCATTTATGACTTTATTGCCAGAATTTTACCGCCCTGCCTGATCAAGGCTAAGATCCTATCCGAGGCTAACAGAGAATGCCATTCTGTGAGCCTCACCTACCCCAGAGTCAGGGCCAGTGAGGCATATAAACATTCCAGCTTATGTTTATATAATCCCAACGATTGTAGAATTTTCACTGATTTTCTTTTGACTTCAGTTTAAATCATAAATCCCTACAGTGCTGATTTGGCCCATCGAGTCTGCACCAACAACAATTCCATCCAGGCACTAGTCCTGCAACTCTAAGTATTTACCCTGCTAATCTCCCTAACCCACATGTCTTGGGATACTAAGGGGCAATTTAGTAAGGCCAGTCTGCCTAACCTGCACATCGTTGGAGTGTGGGAGGAAACTGGAGCACCTGAACGAAACCCACGGAGACACACGGCGAACACACATACTCCATACAGTCACCTAAGGCCGGAATTGAATTCAAATCCGGGTGCTATGTGGCAGCAGTCTTGACCACTGTGCCACCGTGCTGCCCACCTGCTAGAGGTGGGCGACGCCTTGTCAAATGATGCCTGATGTCAAGGGCAGTCACACCCTATCTTACTTCAAGTTTGACTATTTAGTCCAGATTTCGACCACAGTTATAATACTGCCAGGAACTAATTGGCCCTGGTGAAAGTGAGCGTCAGTGAATAGATTATTACTGTATACCTGCTGTTTGTTATCAATGTCAATGACATATTCCATTTTCTGATGGAAGTAGCTGTACTGGACAGTTTGGCTAGGGGTGTGGATAATTCCAGATGCACAAGTCTTCAGTACCGTTGTTATCAGGGCCATAATCTTTGCAATATCCAGTCTTCACCCATTTGATATCATGCAGAGTGAATCAAATTGTCTGGGAACCAGCAACTGTGATACTAGAAACTTCAGAAGGAGGTAAGGATGGATCATCCAGTCAGTACTTTTGGCTGAAGATGGCTGCACATTCTTCAGCCTCATCTTTTGCATCCAATTATTTTGATGTGGATACTGGTTAGTTGCTTCATTGTCCACCACCATTCACAACTGGATATAGAAGGACTACAAGGTTTGATCTAATCCAATGATTGTAGGATCACTTTGCTCTATCACATGCTGTTTACACTGCTTGGAATACAAATAATCCTATGTTGTAGCTTCACCAAGTTGACATTTTTAGATACGCGTGGTGTTGTTCCTGGCATGTTATCCTGCACTCTCCATTATTGTAGGCTTAAAAGTTAAACGGAAACAACAAATTCTTTTAAAAAGTTACCTCTTAAATTTTTCAAAGAGTGCAGTGAAAACAAGGCACTTCTTTTCCAGTTTCAGCACCACTGAATTTACTTTAGTGCTAACAGTGTCCAAGTTCACGTCCATTTTCTTCAGCAACTGCAAGAATTTAGTCACACTTCAGGAAGGAGAGAAAAAAAATAATTTGTCAAACACAATGTTTGCCACAATGCTGTTATCACTCATTTTTAAATCACCCTTTTCCATTCAAAGTTGCTTTTTACACTAAAATATTTCAGAAGTATCTAGAAACTAAAATTAAGCAACTCCAAATCAACAGGAATAAACAATTTGATATCATTCACATTTATGAATCTCCAGCAATAACATATTCATAAATGTACAACAGTGCATAAGAAAGAAAATTACGCGAATACTTTTCTGATTTTTTTGAGTAGGTTCTGCTTTTAAAATTATTAAAACAATGACTGAAATAAAGTATGCATTAAATGCTATTGAGCCTCATCTGGGTCAAGCTCACTCACTTAAAATGATGAAATTAATACATACCCTTCAGGATATCAGAGCATTTTTTTTTTATTACTTCACTTCTCAAGATATGTTTTTTATCTACAGAAGACAAGTTTCAGATGCAAATGAGCAGGATTGAAGGTGTCTCAGGGCAGACTAAAAAGGTTCATATTCCAAATCAGTTGGTTACCCTTCTTGTTGTTGGCAGAAGCAAGAATATTGTCCTAATGTTTATATTTACCATCAACAAATTTCCTAGTATCATGTTGATTAGTCCTCTTGTCTGAATTAACACACCAATATCTTGTCCTGTGCCTTTACATTCTCTCCTTTCCGAAGCATTATTTTCTTCTTCTTTCAGAGCCCTTTCCTGGCCATTACATTTCCCAAACAAGACCTGGACTCTTGCGCAAACCACTAGAAAGACAAATACACTGAAGCTTTCCCCTTTTAGGGAAGTAGCTAGCCTTTAATATAGTGAATCCAAGACTGACATGCGAATGCACATGCGAACGCAACGCACTCTTTTTTACGATGTGAGGGGCTTTGTGGAACACTGATTCATTTTAATCATGAATTAAAACCTCTGGACCAATTTTACACTTCTGCTCTTGAAAACTTAGCTTATCAATCAGCTGCATCTTCATTTGCCTATTGGACCTGTGTTCTGTTGTCTTTCCTATTTTTAATTTCATTCAATTGTCATGACTTGTTACAAGGCCTTTTACTGCAATCTCAGCCTGCATTTTGAAGCTCAAAATTTCATCTTATTAAACTGCAGCCTCTACACCTAAACTTAATATTCTAAAACAGTGTCCAGTGTTGCTGCTCTGCATTGACATTGCAGAATGAATTCAATGCAACAAAATCATATATCAACACTTGACCAATAAAGTAAGCAAATATTACAAACAAAATGTTCAACTTAAAGATTTGTTTAACCTGGTTGGTAAACCCCTGAGTCTCAAAGAAAGAAAAACTCTCTCAACGGTTGAATGACAGTTTTAATGGCAAATAATAAAATGACAACAATACATAAACCTACTTCAGATCTAACGTTTTCAGCAGTTCTGTCAGAGTGAAGGAAACTGCATTCAAGTCTACAGCTGCAATGAAGATGCAGATACCCCAATGCTTTCGTGTGGCATCCTAGGAGAGAACATTCAATTTTAATGAAAATATTAACTGAACAGAAATGAATATGAACATAAAGGGGAAAAATAGAAACAGACTGCTTCAATAAATAAATGAAAGCAAACGGTAAGTGCCAACTAGGTTTGAAATTGATTTTAACATAATACAATCAGAAACTGCTGGAAACAACAGGTCAGGCAATAACTGCGGAAAAAAAAATCCCAGTTAACATTTCAAGTCGATGACCTTTCTGAACTGCAAAGTTAGAAATGTCAAAAACTTCAAGATTTTAGGTGTCCAGATACCAACAACCTGTATCTGTATGTCAACACTATAGTTAAGCAAGTCCACCAATGCCTCTGCTTTCTCAGAACACTAAGGAAATTTGGCATGTCAGCTATGACTCTCACTAACTTTTAGAGATGCACCACAGAAAGCATTCTACAAAAGATCATGAATCCATCACGCAAAGCAGCGTCCCGTCCATTGGCTCTGTCTACACATCACACTGCCTCAGCAAAGTAATTAGCATAATTAAGGACCCCATGCACCTGGACATTCTCTCTCCCACTTTGTGTCAGGAAAATGATACAAAAATTTGAGTTCATGTACCAACTCAACAACAGTTTCTTACCTGCTGCTGTCAGACTTTTGAATGGACCTACCTTGCATTAACTTGATCTCTCTCTGCATTCTAGCTATGACTGTCACACAACATTTTGCATTCTCTCATTTCCTTTTCTATGAATGGTATGCTCTGTCCATATACTGCAAATGGAACAGTTTTCACTGTATGCTAATACATGTGACAATAATAAAATCAAATTAAATGTTATAGATTTTAAGCAGGAGTAATAGGTGAGACTGGAAATAGAATAAAGGGCAAGATCTGTGACAGGGTGAAAGATGGGAGACATTAAATGACCAAAGATCCAAACGGAGTGATAATGAAACAAACAAACAAAATCTGTGTCTACAGGAACGTATGAACAGCAAAAAAATGAACAGCTGCCATCCGATAGCGAAAGGGGAAAAACAAGATTAAGACCAACATATGCACAGAATGCAAGTCAAAGTAAGGACAGGGATTACAGTGTAAAGTTCTTGGAATCTGAAAGGCTGCAAGTGCCTAATCAAAAGATAAGATGCTATTCCTTGAGCTTGTGTTAGGCTTTGTTTGAATACTGCACTAGGTTGAGGTCAGAAATAATTGCATGAAAAAGGCTAAAAATATAAAATTGCAGGCTATCTGAAGCTCTGAATCACGTTTGCTGACTAAAGTTTACTCATTAATGCCACAAGTAGGCTTACGTTAACACTGCAATGAGATTATTGTGAAAATCCCCAAATTGCTACACTCAGACGTCCGTTCAGGTGCAACAATGGAGAATTTAGCACGATCAGTGCACCTAACCAGCACGTCTTCTGGACTGTAGGAGGAAACCGGAGCATCCAGGGAGAACATGTAGACTCCATGCAGATAGTGACCCAAGCCAGGAATTGAATGCGAGTCCTTGGTGCTGTGTGGCAGCAGTGCTAACCATTGTGCCATCATACCACCCTTTGGAGGTATTCCATAAAGTAGTCATCCAATGTACTTTTGGTCTCCCAATATACTGCAGACCATAATGTGAACAATAAATATTGGTGTACTGAATTTAAAGAAACACATGTAAATTGCTTTTTCATCCAGGAATACTATAAGTGATTTTGGAGGCGATCAAGATGTAAAAGGACAGGAGTTATATCACCTGCACCTACATTGGACGGCACCATGAGAATGGGACGGAATGTTGAGGATGACTGAAGAGAAGACAAGGATGTCCTGGTGGGCATGGTCTCTTCACAAAGTTGAATGAGGATTGCATGATTGGTAGTGGCATCACTAAAGCAAACTAAGATAGACTATGAGAGTAAACTAGCTCAAATATAAAAACAGATAGCAAACATTTCTACAAATATATAAAAAAAAAATTTCCGAAGGTAAACATTGGTCCTCCAGAGGATGAGAAGGAGAATTTAATACCAGAAAAGAGGAAATGGCTGAGGCATTAAACAGGTATTTTGTGTTGGTCTTCACAATAGAAGACACAAATAATATGTCAAAAATTGATGACAAGAAGGTGAGGATCTAGAAACAATCATTATCACTAAAGAAAGTAAGCTAGTGAGGCTAAAAGTTGACAAATCTCTTGGCCCTGATGAAATGCATCCCAGGTTACTAAAAGAGATGGTGGCAGAAATAGCAAATACATTCATGGTAATTTACCAAAATTTGTTGGACTCTGGGGCAGTTCCAGCAGATTGGAAAACACCAAATGTGATTTTTAAAAGAGGAAGTAGACGAAACATGGGTAACTATAGGCCAGTTAGCTTAACTTCTGGAGTGGGGGAAAATGCTTGAATCTATTAACAAAGAAGAAATAGTGATAGCTAGAAATTGGGAAGACGCAGCATGGGTTCATGAAAGCAGGTCATGTTTATTCTTTGAAGACATTATGTGCATGGTGGACAACGGGGAACCAGTGGATGTGGTATATCTGCATTTCCAAAAGGCATTTGATAAGGTGCCGCACCAAAGGCTGCTGCACAAGATAAATGTGCACAGTATTATGGGTAATATTTAGCATGGATAGAGGACTGGTTAACTAACAAAGCAAAGAGTATTTCTGGTTGACAATCAGTGGCTAATGATATGCCTCAGGGATCAGCATTTGGACCATAACTGTTTACAATTTACATAGATGATTTGGAATTGGGGACCAAGTGTAGTGTGTCAAAGTTCGAAGGTGATTGGTCGAGCAAAGTATGCAGAGGACATTAAACGTCTGCAAAGGGATATAGATTGTTTAAATGAGTGAGCAAGTATCTGGCACATGGAGCACAACATTAGTAAATGGGACTTAATTCATTTTGGCAGGAACAGCAGCAATATGGACTATTATTGTAAAAAATTGCAACATGCTGCTGTGCAGAGGGACCTGGAAGTCCATGCGCATAAATCACAAGGAGTTCGCTTGTAGGTGCAACAGGCAGTTAAGACGACAAATGGAATTTTGTCCTTCATTTCCAGAGAGATGGAGTTTAAAAACAGAGAAGTTATGTTGCAGCTGTACAAGGTGCTGGTGATGAGGCCACATCTGGTGTATTGTATACAGTCTTGGTCTCCTTACTTGAGAAAAGATATACTTTCTACAGTAAGTGCAGAGGAGCTTCATTAGATATTTCTGGAGTTGAGAGGGTTGGCTTATGAGGAGAGACTGAATAGACTGGGAGTATACTCATTGGAATTTAGAAGGGAGATCTTATAGAGACATATAAAATTATGAAGAGAATAGATAAGATAGAAGCAGGAAGGTTGTTTCCACTGACAGATGAAACCAGAACTAGGAGGCATAGCCTCGAAATAACGGGTAGCAGATTTAGGACTGCGTTGAAAAGGAACTTCTTCATCCAAAGGGTTGTGAATCTGTGAAATTCCCTGCCCAGTGAAGCAGTTCAGGTTACCTCTTTAAATATTTTTAAGGCCAAGATAAATAGATTTTTGAAAAGTAAAAGAATTAAGTATTGTGGTGAGTGGACAGATAAGTGGAGCTGAGTCCATGAAAAGATCAGACATGATCATATTGAATAGCTGTGCAGGCTCGAGGGGCCAAAGGACTTACTCATGCTCCTAGTTCTTATGTTCACACAAACGGTGCTAGAAATGATAGAGGATGTTCCACTAAATACGGAAAGTGGTGAGGTGGAAGATAATATGGCTCTGAAAAGGTGAGAAAGTGGAGGCGGTAGATTTGCAGAAAATGGGCCAGACACTGTCAAAGGCACAGTTAATCATCAAAGGTTGGTGGAGGATGCAGGGATAGTGTGGAAGGGTGGGTTGATGAAAAACAAGGACATATCAGAAGCACTAGTGTGGAAGCTTACCATCACATTATGACAAAAAAATGGAGGATAGAATTAGAACATAGAACATAGAACATTACAGCGCAGTACGGGCCCTTCGGCCCTCGATGTTGCGCCGGCCAGTGGAACCTCTAACCTGAACTATTCCAATATCATCCATATGCCTATCCACCGACCATTTGAATGCCCCCAAAGTAGGCGAGTCCACAACTGCTGCAGGCAGGGCATTCCACGCCCTCACCACCCTCTGTGTAAAGAACCTGCCTCTGACATCCGTCCTATAACTACCACCTCTTAATTTAAAGTTATGTCCCCTCGTGTTGGTCATCACCATCCGAGGAAAAAGGCTCTCACTATCCACCCTATCCAGTCCTGTACTTAGAATTAGTAATCTAAAAACAGATAGCATAATTAAGGTAACTGTAGGAAGGAGTGTGCTTAAAAATAAATAAATATTGATAGCCTGTCCCCAGAAATGGAGACAGAAAAGTTGAGGAAGGAAATAAATGGACCATTTGAAGGTCAATGAAGGTGGAAATTGGAAAGGTCTTTCCAACCAAGTCATCATTTTTCTGAACACAATACAGGCACAGGGAATTACCTAGTTAAATAAACCTTTTCAGCTCCAGTTACCACTCTCTCTGCCTTAGTGTCTCTGTGACTACCTTTATTGTTTTTACATTGTCAACTGTACAGTGGTTAATATTCTTCTGAATTACTTTTTTGTTTCTTGTTATGGGCTTCATACAGAGTGGAAAATTATTAAGGGAATTGTGTACAAAAAAGCAACCCAAGCATCTTGAAAGTAACTTCAGCAGCAAAAGATATTTGGAAGTTCTTTTGCTCTGAAAGAAAGTGAACTAAAAACATAGATAAATTAAGTATTTGTGTAACTACCTTCAGAAAAAAAGCTAAAAGATCATTATTTATTGAAATTGATCATTTCTTCAAACCCACTGCAAATTTAGTTACAGAATGGTTACAGTTCAAGGAGCAGGCAATAGGCAATTCAGCCCCTCGAGCCTGCTCCACTATTCATAGAATCATAGAAGTTTACAGCATGGATCAGGTTCTTTGGCCCAACTTGTCCATACTGCTCTTTTTTTTAAAACTCCTAAGGTAATCCCAATTGTCCGCATTTGGTCCATATCCCAAACCCATCGTACCATGTAACTATCTAAATGCTTCTTAAAAGATAAAATTGTACCCTCCTCTACAACTACCTCTGGCAGCTTGTTCCAGAGGCTCACCACGCTGTGTGAAAGAATTGTCCCTCTGGACATTTTTGTATCTCTCCCTTCTCACTTTAAACCTATGCCCTCTACCTTTGGGAAAAGATACTGACTCTCTACCTCATCTATGCCCCTCATTATTTTATAGACCTCTATAAAGTCATCCGTCTGCCTCCTACATCCCAGTCTATTCAGCCTCCCGTTATAACTCAATCCATAAGTCCTGGTAGTATCTTAGTAAATCATCTCTGCATTTTTTCTAGTTTAATAATATCCTTTGACTAACAGGGTGTCCAGTACTGCACATAGTATTCCAAGTGTGGTCTTACCAATGTCTTGTACAACATCCCAACTCCTGTATTTAATGTTCTGACTGATGAAATCAAGCATGCCAAATGTCTTCTTCACCCCTCTGTCCATCTGTGACTCCATTTTCAAGGAGCTATTAACATGTACCCTTAGATCTCTTTGCTCTGTAACCCTCCCTAACGCCCTACCGTTAACTGAGTAAGTCCTGCCCTGGTTCAATCTACCAAAATGCATCATCTTGCATTTGTCTAATTAAACTCCATCTGCCATTCGTTAGCCACTGGCTCAATTGATCAAAATGCAATTGCAAATAACTTTCTTCACTGTCCGCTATGCCATCAATTTTGGTGTCATCTGCAAACTTTCTAACCATGCCCCCTGTATTCTCATCCAAATCATTAATGTAAATGATAAATAACAGCGGGCCCAGCACTGATCCCTGAGGCACACCGCTGGTCACAGGCCTCCAGTTTGAAAAACAACTCTCTGCAACCACCCTTCAGCTTCTGTCAAGAAGCCAGTTTTGTATCCATTTAGATACCTCACCCTGGATCCCATGAGATTTAACTTTATGCAACAACCTACCATATGGTACCTTGTCAAAGGCTTTGCTAAAGTCCACATAGACAACATTAACTGCACTGCCCTCATCTACCTTCTTGATTACCCCTTCAAAAACTCAAGTTTGTGAATATGATTTTCCACTCACAAAGCCATGCTGACTGTCCCTAATCAGCCCTTGCATCTCTAAATGCCTGCAGATCCAGTCTCTCAAAATACCTTCCAACAATTTACCCACCACAGATATGAGGCTCACTGCCCTGTAGTTCCCAGGCTTTTCCCTGCAGCCCTTTTTAAACAAAGGCACAATGTTTGCCACTCTGCAATCTTCAGGCACTTCACCCGTGCCTATCGATGATACAAACATCTCAGCTAGGGGACTCACAATTTCCTCCCTGACCTCCCACAATATCCTGGGATATGCTTCATCAAGTCCTGGGGATTTATCTACCTTGATGCGCTTTAAGATTTCCAGCATCTCCTCCTCTGTAATACATACACTTCTCAAGACATCACTATTTATTTCCCGAAGTTCCCTAACATCCATGCTTTTCTCAACAGTAAACATGATTCAGTATGATTACAGCTGATCTCAGTGTCAAATCCACTTTCCTGCCTGATCTCCATTACCCTTCAACCCATTATAAATTAAAAATCTGTCCATGTCCTCCTTAAATGTACTCAATGTTCTAACATCCTGGAGTAGTGAATTCTGCAGATTCACAACCTTTTGCGAGAATTAATTGCTCTGCGTCTGTTTTAAATCTGCCAGCCTTATCTTAAAATATGACATCTTCTAGATTGCCCCTCAAGAGGAAATATCCTCTCTGTGTCAACTTTGTCGATCTTTTTTATCATCTTACATACCTCAATTAGTTCTCCTCTTCTAAACGCTAGAGGGTATAAGCCTAAACTGCTTCATAAGATAAACTTGTCATCTCTGCAATTAATCCAATGCATCTCTGCTGAATTGCCTCCAATGCAATGACAGGTCTTCTCAAGTAAGGAAATCAGAATTGTACACGATACTCCAGATGCAGGTTCATTAATGGCTTGTACAGTTGCAAAAACATTTTCTTTTGTACTTTATTCTTTTAGCAATAAATGCCAAAATTCAATTTGCCTTCCTTATTACCTGCTGTATCTACACACTAGTTTTCTGCACTTCATGCACAAGGCCATCTAGATCCCTGTCGGCACAACAGTGGCATAGTGGTTAGCACTGCAGCCTCACAGCACCAGGGACCCAGGTTCGATTCCAGCCTCGTGTCACTGTGTGGAGTTTGCACATTCTCCCTGTGTCCCTGTGTTTGCACATCCCTGTGTCGGCATGGGTTTCCTCTAGGTGCTCCAGTTTTCTCCCACAATGGAAAGATGTGTGGCTCAGGTTGATTGACCATGCTAAATTGACCGAAGTGCAAGGGGATTAGTAGTGTAAATACGTAGCATTATGGGAATAGGGTCTAGGTGGGATTGTGGTCGGTGCAAAATAGATGGTCTGAACGGCCTCCTTCTGTGCTGCAGGGATTCTATGATTTCTTTGGCAAGGAAGTATTTAGAAATTTCTTTCATTTAGATAATCTGTTGCCTTTTGATTTTTCCAACCAAAATGGATAGCCTCGCATGACTGGGCAATTCTTTGCAAACTTTTCATGGATAGATTTCTCATCAACATACCTCTCATTGGCTAACAGCTGGCAGTATCAGCTAGTACCTGTGGAGTTATTAATCTGCAGGATGAATTTACCATTCATTTCTAATTGCTCTTAAACCACCTGTTCAATATCAACTGACAGTTTGTCAATAGGCCATTAAATTGCTTTATCAGGAAAAGGAATTTTGTCAATTTCTTTGGAAGCACCGGTTCACATTACATTTGATCAGAACTTCCCACTCACCTAACAAAGGAGCAGTGCTCCGAAAGCTAGTGGCGTTTGTTACCAAATAAACCTGTTGGACTTTAATCTGATGTTGAGAGACTTCTTACCTTATTTTTTTTTTAGTTCATTTTAAAATTTTATTTCTTTCCCCTATTGGTCATGTTCCTTTAATTCACAAAACATGATCTCCACACAAACTCCTAAAATACTTGCAGCAAGTCCCAACAACAGGAAGTGGATAGAGAAGGGGGTGTGTATTACCGATCTCACTGTGGATTGACCGAAGAGTCACCAAGCTCTGGCACTATCTTGATGCTGGAGCTTGATAAGTCTTTGCGAGCTACATATAGTTTGATTTGTATGGGTAGCCACAAAACAAACTATTCACTACATCTCAATATTTGTGACAATAATAAATCAAAATCAAATCAAAAAATTACTTTTGCACGTGAATTATGGTTTCAGCCATGGTGTGCCACTTCTTCAATTTCACTACTACAAGCTCAGCCAGCAGGTAACTCATCTCTGTGCATTAATGATGTATGTCATCATATGTTCATTTTACTTTATGCTTTGTCCTCTCAGACACTTGACATACTGTACCTCACAAATGTGTGGGATGATAAAAGCACCATGCAAGAGTGAGTGAGTGAGTAAGTGCGGTCTGCAAAGGCGGCCAGCACTGCGGGCTGCAAAAGCTAAATCGGCAAGAGCGAGAGTGTTCAGGGCTATAAAAACTGCAAGAGAGCTTGCTAATTCCAAAGAAGTTGCAAAGGTGAGTGTGTTCAGGACTATGAAAGTGGCAAGAGAGAGCGAGGGTACAGGACTATGAAAGCGGTGAGGGTGAGCAGGGTCAGGGCTATAAAAACAGTGAAAGGATGAGAGAGCTCAGAATTATGAAAGCAGTTATGAGTGACAGAGTTCATGACTATAAAAGTGATGAACATGAGGATAAGTTCAGGGCTATTAAAGTGGCTACAAAAGCAGGACAATAAAAGTGACGAAAATGAGTGAGAGCTCAGAACCATAAAAGGAAGAGTGAGTGTTTGGGACTATAAAAGCGGTGTGACTGAGAGCTCAGTGCTACAGTGCACTGAGTGAGAGTGCAGTGCAGTGAGAGAGTGAGAATTTGGAACTATAAACACAGAGAGAGAGAGAAAGTCTGGGGCTATAAAAGCAGTGAGAGTGGGAGTTTGGAAAATAAAAGTGGCAAGAATGAACCTTCTTAGTCGTAAAAGTTGTGAAAGGATGCAAAAGTTTAGAGCTATAAAAGCAACAAGAGAGTGGGAGTTCTGGGATATAAAAGTGTGAGCAAGAGTTCAAGGTTATTAAAGTGGTAGGATTGACAAACATTTCAGGGCTATAGAAGCAGTGATGGTGAGTGAGAGTTCAGGATTATAGAAGTATTGAAAGAGAGTGAGACTTATAAATATAAAAGTGGTGAGATTGAGCTATAGTTCAAACTATAAAAGTGGTGCGAAGTGAGTGAGAGATCATGATTGTAAAGGCAGTGAAACTGAGTGACAATTTGGGGCTATAAAAGTAGCACCGGAGAGCAAAGGTTCAGGATCATAAAAGATTCAACTTAAAAGATTCTTCATGGTTGAGAAAATTGTTTACAATGGGTTTGCACACAACTCTATATAATATTAGAGATAGTATAATATGTTTCCCATGCTGCTACACCAGATCCTATATCAGACACATCAATAAATCATGCTGAGAAACTCAGTCAGAGCTTAAGACTTTCCATAAATACACAAAAGAAAATTAATAGTTATGACCAAAAATCAATTCAGCTAAACATTTCATCAATACATCTATCAGAAAACAGTGATTAATAGTTCAGCAACTGAATTGATTCCCTAGAGTGTTTTACAAAACACCATTATTTTGTCTGTCTGCCTGGTTTATGTAATTGGGAGGAAAGAGAAGAGCATGCTGATGGATTGCTCTTCATCAATCCAGACAGCCACCATGTGGCTGTTAAGGAGCTGAAGCTTTCATCCAACGTGCACAGGGAAAAAAAAGACACATAGGGCAATATTTTACAAGCTCGCTTGAGTGTGAGGTTGTAAAATCTCATCTGTGGTCCTTTCTTATTCATCACAGTCAAATTGGAAACTTGTTGAAGAACCGTAACAGTGCGTGACTTTTCTTTTAGCAATCATTCTTGGATTAAAAAAAATTCTGCATCATTCTGTCTTTGCTCACTTTCCCTACTTTTTTATTGTTGTGTTCGAGATTATTTGGTTCAGATTTTCACACAACTTACGTTTACTATCTCTCTCAAATCTCTAAACAGCCCAGAAGTTATTCCTAGAGACGATGACATACTTAACACTGTGATGTGGCAACAAAGCAGCAATTGGTAAAATAAAGAGGATGCAAAGCCAGGTCCACCACATATGAAAAAGATCTATTCCAAACAAGCTTAAAAAGGGACTCATTTTCACCCCACTATAACAATACATTGGGCACTGCCTTTGTAAATCAGAACATCATCTGACTAACTGCAAGTAGATAACAATCTTCAGCATGTACCCAACATACTTCACTATTTACATTTGCATTTGAGTGGTTGTAGTGTCATTTTCAAAAATCATTGAACTATCTAAATTCTAATCTAACTTCTATCTAAATGTACAAAACTCTGGTGCAGCCACACTTGGAGTATTGCGTACAGTTCTGGTCGCCACATTATAAGAAAGATATGGAGGCATTGGAAAGGTGTACAGGAGGTTTACCAGGATGTTGCCTGGTATGGTGGAAAGATCTTATGAGGAATGGCTGAGGGACTTGAGGTTATTTTTATTAGAGAGAAAAGGTTAAGAGGTGACCTAACTGAGGCATACAAGATGATCAGAGGGTTAGGTAGGGTGTACACTGAGAGCCTTTTTCCTCGGATGGTGATGGCTAACACAAGGGGACATAGCTTTAAATTAAGGAATGGTAGTTATAGGACGGATATCAGAGAATAGGTTCTTTACTCAGAGGGTAGTAAGGGTGTGGAATGCCCTGCCTGCAGCAGTTATGGACTCGCCAACTTTAAGAACATTCAAATGGTCAGTGGATACGCATATGGATAACATTGGAATAGTTTAGGTTAGAGGGTCATTAGATTGGTTCCACTGGTCGGCGCAACATCAAGGGCTGAAGGGCCAGTACTGCGCTGCAATGTTCTAAATCCAAAGTTGTGCGATTGGCTATAATAAATTGCCACTTAGTGTCAGGAAAATTAGTTAGGGTAAATGCATGGGGATAGAGTTCTGGGTAGGTCTATATTGGTGCAGACTCAATGGGCTGAATGGCATCCTTCCGCATCGTAGGATTCTATGAACATACCAAACTACTTCTGTCCAGATATGGAAACATTAATTATTGTAGAATAACTACAAGCTTCAAAAGCAGCATTGAAAATATATTACTAGAGTGAGGGTTGTGTGTGGAAATGTTGATTATGAGTCTTTATGCCAAATACGTGGAAGGTATAAAATATTGGATAGTCTGGCTAGATAAATATCTATTCATATCTGTTACAGATCAACTAGTATTTATGTGCCTTAACATAGAAAGTGTGGTAAGGAATTGCACAAAAGATAAAAATCAAAAGATTGATTAATTATACAGGTTTAAATGGTGGGAAGAATAAGTGAGTTTGATGGATTTAAAGAATTTGCATTTACATAGTAACTTGCATGATTTCAGAAAGTCAAAAAGTACTTTATAGAGTCTGTTTCCATGTTGTAAAACTCTATGACTCTATAGTCAATCAAATATTTTGAAGCATTATGTGAATGTTGGATAATGCAACCAAGTCAACTGCCATTATGGTACATAGAACATTACATTATGGTAGGTCAATAAAAACATAGAAAAGAGGAACAAAAGGACATTTGGCCCATTGAGCCTGCTCTGCCATACAAAGAGATCATGCTTGATCATCGACTTCCTATATCATTTGTCCTATCTTTCATAGAGCCCTTGATGTCACTGATATCCAGAAAGCTATCTATTTGTCTTGAACACGATCAATGACTGAGTTTCCACAGTACTCAGGAGTAGAAGATTCCAAAACTTCACCACTTTCCGAGTGAAGAATTATCTCTTTAGAACAAAGAACAAAGAACAAAACAGCACGGGAAACAGGCTCTTTGGCCCAACGAGCCCGCGCCGCCACCTCGATGTTCCCACTTCTACACGCGATCCCTGTCCATGTTTATAGATCTATGGATTAAAAACCAAATTTGAGACAATTTAGGGAGAATTTGTTTTGCCAATTAGCCTAAGAGCACATCTTTGGGATGTGGAAGGAAACCGGAGCACCCAGAGAAAACCCACGCAAGCACGGGGAGAATGCGCAAACTCCCACAGACACAGGCCCAAATCCATTATCTGCACAGCACAGCGATAGTCACTGAGCTGTCGTGTTGCCCATCAAATGGTCCAGGTCAAGCGTACACTAACGATGTGAAGCAGTAGGATACTCTTGAAAAAGGTCCAAGAGCAGTCCTCTCACGACCCATCGCGTGTATGCCCCTCGTTAGACAACAAGGTGGACCAAAGCACCTGTAGGATAAAAACAAGTACATCAATATCATCATCTATTTACACACTTCCCCGGGACTCCCAAGGCTCATGATCCCTATTTTAAATCAGTTTTCTATACCCCTCCATTCCCATTCTGTTCATGTGCCCATCTAAGTATTTCTTAAATATCTCCAGAGTACCTGCCTCCACTACCTTACTTGGTAGCGCATTCCATACCCCCACCACCCTCTGTGTGAAAAAACTCCCTCTAGCATCCAAATTATACCTTACCCCCACTTCACCCTAAGCCCGTGACCACTCGTGCTATTTGAGTCCATCCTAGGAAAACGTTTAGCCCTGTTTACTCTATCTATCCCCTTCAAAATCTTGTACACCTCTATCAGATCTCCTCTAAGTCTACGTCTTTCTAAGGAAAACAGTCCCAATTTGCCTAATCTCTCCTCGTAATTCAGACCTTCCATACCAGGCAGCATCCTGGTAAACCTCCTCTGCACTCTTTCCAGAGTCTCCCTGTCCTTCCAGTAGTAAGGCAACCAGAACTGGACACAGTATTCCAAATGAGGTCTAACCAGCGTTTTATACAACTGCAACATTAAAGGCCAGCTCTTGTACTCTATATCCCTTCCTATAAAGGCTAGTATACTATATGCTTTCTTCACAACCTTCTCCACTTGCTCTGCCACCTTCAGAGACTTGTTTACCTGCACCCCCAGGTCCCTCTGTGTTTCTATACTCTTAATAGGTCTACCCTTTATCATATACCTCCCCCCCTACATTCTTTCTCCCGAAATGCATCACCTCACATTTATCAGGATTGAATTCCATCTGCTATCTGTCTGCCCAAGCTACCAGCCTATCTATGTCCTGCTGCATCGCCTGACAATGCTCCTCACTATCCGCAAGTCCAGCCATCTTTGTATCGTCTGCAAACTTGCTGATCACTCCACTTACTCCCTCTTCCAAGTCATTTATATATATTACAAATAGAAGAGGTCCCAGTACCGTATCTTAGACTTAAATGGTCTCTCTCTTATTCTGAGAGTCTGTCCCCGGTTTTAGATTCACAAGCCTGTCGCACCCTATAAAAATTCTGTAAACTTCAATGAGATCACCTGTCTTCAAAAGTCGAGAGAATACATGCCCAGTTTCATTAATCTTGCCTCAAAAGACAATCATAAGACATTCCAGGGATGTAAACATACAGATATATCTTTACATTGTTTAATGTCAGTCAAAGACAGAACATTTTACATCGCTTTCATAAATTAAACCACATTAATAAGTTGGCTATAGTTTGGAATGATCAAAAGGTCACTGAAGGATAATATAGCAAGATACTAACCACAATGTAATCAAGAGAATGAGGCCTCTAACACAGTATGTTTTATAATGCAAGTCTAATAAAACACCCAAAAATACCCAGAGTAAAAATCATACAAATATAGTATAAAGTGAATTATAAAACAAACTTCAGTTGGGACTTTTTAACCTTTAAATGAGGTATGGAAAATAAGTCTGGATTGGCATCACTCACTATTCCTGAGAAGTTAATTGCACACAATATTCTAGAAGTATGCACGAATGTACTGCTTTAAATGTAGCTTCAAAACACCAAAATGTAATTAATTGTTGGGTATATTACTGTCTCAAGCTTTTGGAATCTGTTATTAAAAAGGTTAAGGATTATCTTAACAGAGTGCACAGGAGAATTCGAGGATAGAAGGAAATACAGGGCTGGAGATAAGGTGAGAAGGGGCCACACATTTCAAAAACAAACAATTAATCAGAAATATAACTTCATCTTCAATGAAAGACAAGTTTCCACAATTACCAAAATTAACACATACATAGATCACAAATTGCAACCAATTAAACTGATGCAGATTTCCATAAATCTGTAAAGCTAGAGTCCAAAATGTCAATCAAATTGAAATACTTACCAATACAGTGCCATCATTGAAAACCTCTGATATTGACTCCCAAATTTTCCAAGCCCTCTCGTTCACGTTCTCTTCTACTTTAAGGCTTTGACATAGTAAGACAAAGTCTGCATCTTTGTAGTCATGTCTAAAAATATGAGAATGCATGAATACAAAAACAAAGATCAATTCATATTTTTCAAAAATTACTTCTTCAATTATCTGTGGCACTTAGCCATCAGTAACAAGTTATTTTCATAATTATAGTTAGAATTCTTTCCTTCAGCATAACAAATGGTGTAATGCTGTAATAAATCCAGAACAATGGATTTTTTTATTGTGAAGTTCTTCACATATTAAATTCACATAATACATAAAAAAAGTACAGATCATGCTGTACATAATTCAGAACATGTGATATTTTGTTGTCTTTAGATTTCATTAAAGACAACTAATTCCACAATGACAGCACTGATAGTTATGTATTGCTGTTTGTCCACTACGTCAGTGGTAGCTGTATTTATTTTGTGTAGGCACGGATTTGGAATTACCCCATTGCAGTACAGGTACATAGAGAGAAATGTTTTGGAGATATTCCACAGATACTTGGTGTAGAGAAGTCACAGCAGGACTAAAGATCAGAACACTGAGTAACTGCTGGCAGTGGACAAAGAAAGGGGAACAAATTTTGTAAAACAATCCTAGTTTAGTCTTAGGGTGCACATTATTTTCTTGCACTGGATTCTTTCCATGCAGTTCTGTGGGGGACTGAGGGAGTCAATGTCTGATAGATTGCAGTGAGGAATGCCCTACCTCACATTTTTGTTTATAGACGGGCACAGTAGCACAGTGATTAGTACTGCTGTTTCCCAGCGCCAGGGACCTGGGTTCAATTCCCAGCTTGGGTCGCTGTCTGTGTGGAATTTACATGTTCTCTCTGCCTCTGCGTGGATTTCCTCCAGATGCTCCGGTTTCTTCCCATATTCTGGTTAGGTAAATTGACCCTGTTCTCTGGGACAGAGTGTTTGGAAGCGCTGGTGGCTGAGTGTGAATTTTTCAATTTGCTTTTTTTTCTCTCTCTGTTTTTGAGTGCTTTTTGCTGCTGTAGGTAGGTGTGAGGCTAGCTGGGAAGGGAACCGGGGAGTATAAAAAGAAAGTGGCAGTAGACAGTGGGCAGTGTCAGGAGCGGGCAGGGGAGTGAGTAGGGAAGCAGAGTGAGACATAAGGGCTTTGGCTCGTGGGTCTTAGGCTACAGCAGGCTTAGGCACAGTGTGCTACTGATTTTCCAGTTGCATTCACACCTCCAAAAGGTGTTCATGACAATGGCAGGAATTAAGGGAAGACGCCTCACCCTGTATATGGTGTCATATGTGGGAGTTCCTGGAGGCAACACCTCTCCCAAAAGTCCACATATGCATCAAGTGTTTGGAGCTGCAGCGTCTGACGGCACGGGTCAAGCAACTAGAGCAGCAATTGGAAGATGCATTTTTAGTCAGGGAGAACGAGGCAATCATGGAAGGGAGGCGGAGTAAGGTGGCAAACCCGGAGCCTAAGGGGGGGGAACCTGACCCTTACAGGTGGATTACTGTTAGGAAGGGGAAAAAGGAGAGGGGAGACAGTCCAAGGATTTCCCCAGTGGCAGTCCCCCAAAATATCGAGGGCAGAGGGGTAAAAAGGTAATGCAGGAAGACCAGAGTACCTCAAAGGGGAGGAAAGGGGCTAGAAGGGAAATAATGGTGGGGGATGGGAGGGTTAAAGGAATACATAGGCGCTTCTGTGATCCAAGGCGGGACTCTAAGATGGTAGTTTGCCTCCTTGGAGCAGGGGTGCAAGATGTGTCTGACAGGGTAGAGGGCATTTTCAAGGGTGAGGGGACCCAGGTGGATGTGATTATTCACGGAGAGAAGGATATAGAAAGGAAGAGCAGAGAGGATATACGAAGGCAGTTCAGGGAGTTGGGGAATAGGCTGAAGAGCAGGACCTCCAGGGTGGCGATCTCAGAGCTGCTGCCAGGGCCAGGTAATAGCGGAGCCAGGAGAAATGAGATCCTACAGCTGAATGCGTGGCTGAAGGACTGGTGTATGGCAGAGGGTTTCACATTTGTGGATAACTGGGAAGTATTTGTGAAAGAAGGGCACCTGTATAGAAGGAACGGGGAACACTTAAATGGGAAGGGCGTGAATATCTTAGCTGGGAGGTTAGCTGGATTGTTTCGGCAGGATTTAAACTAATATGAAGGAGGAGAGAGGCTGAGACCAATAGCTCAGTAGATGGGAGATAGAGTAAGCTTGGATGAGAAGAAATACACCAGGGAGGAGGTGGTTCTGAGTGGGCTTGGAGGTCTGGAGTGTGTCTGTTTCAATGCGAGGAGCGTAACAGGAAAAACGGATGAACTTAGGGCCTTAATGTTTGCGAGGAACTTGGATGTGGTTGCGGTGACAGAGACGTGATTTAAGGAAGGGGAGCAGTGGCAGCTGAATATTCCTGGGTATAAGTGTTTCAGGCGTGACAGGGGAGAGTCCAGAAGAGGTGGGGGAGTGGCGTTGTTAGTTAGGGAGAGCATCACGGCGGTGCAGAGGGAGGACAATACAGAGGAGTTAGGAGTGGAGCCGCTGTGGGTGGAGTTGAGGAATAGAAAGGGGCCATTACTATTTTTGTATTATAGGCCATCCAACAGCCCGCGGGTAGTTGAAGAAGGCATATGTAAAGACATTTTGGATAGGTGCACAAAGAACAGAGTCGTAATAGTGGAAGATTTTAATCTCCCTAGGGTGGACTGGAAGGTACCTAGAGCTGGGGGTTTGGACAGGCAGGAATTTGTAAAATGTGTACAGGAAGGATCGTTGGAGCAGTATGTGGCGAGCCCGACTAGAGAAGGGGCTCTATTGGATTTAGTTGTGAGTAATGAGCCAGAGCAGGTGGTTGATGTTGTAGTAGGGGAACATGTGGCTAACAGTGATCACAATTCTGTCTACTTTAGGATACAGATGAAAAAAGATGCTTGTTGCCCTAGGGGCACGGTGCTGAATTGGTGGAAGGCTAACTACAGTCGGATTAGGCAGGAACTTATGGAAACTGATTGGGAACGGTTGTTCGAGAGTAAGTCCATGCTAGGCATGTGGGGCTCTTTCAAAGGAATACTGAAAATGTTTCAAGAAAGATATGTGCCGGCTAAGAGGAAAAATGGGAAAAGTAGGATGAGAGAGCCATGGATTACTAGGGATATTGAGGACTTGGTTAGGAAGGAAAAAAGAGGCATATGATAGGTCAAAGCAGCTGGGAACGGAGAGAGCATTGGAGGAATATAGAGAGAGTAGGAGGGAGCTCAAACAGGGAGTTAGAAGGGCAAAAAGGGGGCATGAAATGTTTTTGGCAGATAGGATTAAGGAAAATCCAAAGGCTTTTTACTCCTATGTTAGGAATAAAAGGGTGGTTGGAGGAAAAATCGGACCTCTTAGGGACGGACGAGAGGAACTGTGCTTAAAGCCTGAGGGAATGGCGGAGATCCTGAATGAATACTTTGCGTCGGTATTCACGAAGGAGAGCAGCTTGTTGACAGTTCCTGTCTCTGAAGGAGATGTGGACCAGTTGAGGGAAATATCCATACCGAGGGAGGAAGTGTAAGAGCTTCTAGGTAGCATTAAAAATGATAAATCTCCGGGGCCTGATAGCATTTATCCCAGGCTGTTTAGAGAGGTGCAAGGTGAAATTGCTGGGCCTCTATCGCAAATCTTTGTCTCTTCTTTGGACACAGGTGAGGTCCCAGAGGACTGGAGAATAGCTAATGTTGTACCGTTGCTTAAAAAGGGTAGCAGGGATAACCCGGGGAATCACAGGCTGGTGAGTTTGACATCAGTGGTACACAGAACATAGAACAATACAGCACAAACAGGCCCTTCGGCCCATGAGTTGCGCCAATCACATCTACCAATCCACAGACCTATCTATAACCCCCTATCCTATTCTTTTCCATATACTCATCCAGAGGTCTTTTAAAAGACCCCAGTGAGTTTGCCTCAACAACCTCCGACGGCAGTCGGTTCCATTCACTCACCACCCTCTGAGTGAAAAACCTACCCCTGACATCTCCTTTGTATTTGCTTCCCTGCACCTTAAATCTGTGTCCTCTCGTAATGACCATTTCAGCTCAGGGAAATAGTCTCTGAGAGTCCACCCTATCTATCCCTCCCAACATTTTATAAACCTCTATCAGGTCACCTCTCAACCTACATCTCTCCAGTGAGAAGAGTCCCAGCTCCCTCAACCAATCCAGGCAGCAGCCTTGTAAATCTCCTCTGAACTCTCTCAATAGCCTCTACATCCTTCCTATAATGAGGCAACCAGAACTGCGCACAATACTCCAACTGGGGTCTGACAAGAGTCTTATAGAGCTGCATCATTACCTCCTGACGCCTAAACTCTATTCCTCGATTAATGAAGGCCAGTACACCGTACGCCTTCTTGACCACTTCCTCCACCTGCGAGGCCGATTTAAGAATCCTATGGACCTGGACCCCGAGTTCTTTCTGCTCTACAACACAGCTAAGACTCCTACCCCTTATATTGTACTCCTTCATCCCATTATTCCTGCCAAAATGGACCACTACACATTTATCTGCGTTGAAGTTCATCTGCCACTTCTCCGCCCAGTCTTGCATCCTGTCTATGTCCCACTGCAACTTTTGGCATCCCTCCAGACCATCCACAACACCACCGATCTTTGTATCGTCGGCGAACTTGCTAACCCATCCCTTCACTTCCTCATCCAGGTCATTTATGAAAATGACAAACAGCAGGAGTCCCAGAACAGATCCCTGGGGCACTCCACTGGTTACTGACCTCCATGCAGAACAAGACCTATCCACAACCACTCTCTGCCTTCTGCCGGCAAGCCAGTTCTGGATCCACGAGGCCAAAGCCCCTTGGATTCCATGCCCTCTCACCTTCTCCAGAAGCCTTGCATGGGGGACCTTATCAAACGCCTTACTAAAGCCCATGTACACTACGTCCACCGCCTTCCTTCGTCAATGTGTTCAGTCACATTTTCGAAGAACTCAACTAGGCTCGTAAGGCATGACCTGCCCTTGACAAAACCATGCTGACTATTTCTAATCAGTCCAAACTTCTCCAAACGTTCATATATCTTATCCCTCACAAGCCTCTCCATCAGCTTCCCAACCACTGAAGGGAAGATGTTCCAACCACTGGTAGGGAAGATGTTGGAGGGGATTCATAGAGATAGCATGTATAGGCACTTAGATCGTTGCGATCTGATTAGGGATACGCAGCATGGATTTGTTAAGGGGAGGTCATGCCTTACAAATCTGGTAGAATTTTTTGTGGAGGTGACAAAAACGGTGGACAAAGGGCGAGCCGTTGATGTCGTCTATATGGATTTTAGTAAGGCGTTTGACAAAGTCCCTCATGGGAGATTAGTGGAGAAGGTCAAGGCTCATGGGATACAAGGACAGGGAGCTAGATGGATAAGTAACTGGCTTGGTAATAGGAGACAGAGAGTAAAAGTGGAAGGGTGTTTTTCTAGCTGGAGGTCGGTCACTAGTGGTGTGCCGCAGGGCTTGGTACTGGGACCTCTTCTATTTGTAATATATATAAATGACTTGGAAGAGGGAGTAAGTGGAGTGATCAGCAAGTTTGCAGATGATACAAAGATGGCTGGACTTGCGGATAGTGAGGAGCAGTGTCAGGCAATGCAGCAGGACATAGATAGGCTAAGAGCTGGGCAGATAGATGGCAGATGGAATTTAATCCTGATAAATGCAAGGTGATGCATTTTGGGAGAAAGAATGTAAGGGGGAGGTATATGATAAAGGATAGACCTTTTAGGAGTATAGAAATGCAGAGGGACCTGGGGGTGCAGGTGAACAAGTCTCTGAAGGTGGCAGAGCAAGTGGAGAAGTTGTGAAGAAAGCATATAGTATGCTAGCCTTTACAGGAAGGGGTATAGAGTACAAGAGCTGGCCTTTAATGTTGCAGTTGCATAAAACGTTGGTTAGACCTCATTTGGAATACTGTGTCCAGTTCTGGTTGTCTTACTACCGGAAGGATGTGGAGACTCTGGAGAGAGTGCAGAGGAGGTTTACCAGGATGCTGCCTGGTATGGAAGGTCTGAGTTACCAGGAAAGGATAGGCAAATTGGGACTGTTTTCCTTAGAAAGACGTAGACTTAGAGGAGATCTGATAGAGGTGTACAAGATTATGAGGGGTATAGATAGAGTAAACAGGGTTAAGCATTTTCCTAGGATGGACTCGAATAGCACAAGTGGTCACGGGCTTAGGGTGAAGTGGGGGTAAGGTATAATTTGGATGCTAGAGGGAGTTTTTTCACTCAGAGGGTGGTGGGGATATGGAATGCGCTGCCAAGTAAAGTGGTGGAGGCAGGTACTCTGGAGTTATTTAAGAAATACTTAGATGGGCACATGAACAGAATGGGAATGGAGGGTATAGAAAACTGATTTAAAATAGGGATCATGAGCCTTGGGAGTCCCTGGGAAGTATGTAAATAGATGATGATATTGATGTACTTGTTTTTATCCTACAAGTGCTTTGGTCCACCTTGTTGTCTAACAAGGGGCACACACACAATGGGTCATGACAGGGTTGCTCTTGGATTTTTTTTCGAGAGTATCCTAGTGCTTCACGTCGTTAGTGTATGCTTGACCTGGACCACTTGATGGGCAACACGACAGCTCAGTGACTATCGCTGTGCTGTGCAGATACATGGATTTGGGCCTGTGTCTGTGGAAGTTTGCACATTCTCCCCGTGCTTGCGCGGGTTTTCTCCGGATGCTCCAGTTTCCTCCCACATCCGAAAGATGTGCTCTTAGGCTAAATGGCAAAACAAATTTTCCCTAAATTGTCTCAAATTTGGTTTTTAATCCACAGATCTATAAACATAGACAGGGATCATGGGTAGAGGTGGGAACATTGGGGTGGTGGCACGGGCTTGTTGGGCTGAAGGGCCTGTTTCCCATGCTGTTTTGTTCTTTGTTCTTTATCACCTGGTGGGGCAGGCTTGAGGTTGACTTCTAGTCGGTGATTTGACACTGACAACAGTCGTCCCATGGCTGATAAAGAGGCTTGCACTGGCATGGGCTCCCAACAAAGATGATCTAGATGTTTCCTGACAATTTTGGCTTGCACTTGGATGTTATATGACATGGGCCCCGTTCTCCCTGTTATGAGCCTGGAGTCCCAACAGAGGCCATCCCCAAAGTTTTCCACTTGGACTGGGTCACAGGTTTTGAATGTATTTTTTGCCCCTAAAGATAGTGCAGAGACTCTTCATTGAAGATGGCAGGGCAGATTGAGAACACAGTTAATAAAGAATTGTGATAGGTCTGTATGAAACACTGGTTTGACCTCAACTGATGTATTGCATTGAGTTCATTTTCAGGAAGAATATGAAAATATTAGCGAGAGTACAGAAAAGATTCTTGAAAATGGTTCTGAGGTGAGCAACTTGAGTTGCATGGATCATTATGGCGTACAAGTATGGGGGGTACAGTGGTAAGCATTGTTGCATCACAGCACCAGAGACCAGGGTTCAATTCCAGACTTAGCTAACTGTCTGTGTGGAGTTTCCATATTCCCTCCGTATTTGTGTAGATTTCCTCTGAATACTGTTGTTTCCTCCCACAGTCCAAAGATATGGACGCGGGGACTTCAGGCAGTGAGGATGCCATGCAATCTCTCAAGAGGGTATACAATCATGAAGATAATTACAGAGGTCATGAAGGACATAAAATTAGGGGGGATTCTTCACAGAGAGTGGTGTGAGTATGGAATAAGCTGCCAGATGAAGTGGTAAATGCGGGCTCACTTTTAACATTTAAGAAAAACTTGGACAGGTATACAGATGAGAGGAGTGTGGAGGGATATGGTCCAGGTGCAGGTCAGTGGGATTAGGCAGAAAAATGGTTTGGCACAGCCAAGAAGGGCCAAAAGGCCTGTTTCTGAGCTGTAATGTTCTATGTAATTAGTTAAAACAAGATTTGTCCTTAACAAATTTTGTTGGCTTCCCTTAATTAACCACATTTGCTAAACTAACTGTTAATTTTGACCCAAATTACCGTCTCTTAAAGTTTCCCACCATCAAGATTAAACTGACAGTCATGCAGTTGGTGGACTTATGCATATGTAACATTTCCATTCCTCCAATGCAACTCCTTACCCAAGAAGGATTGGAAAATGCTGGTCTCCACAATTTCCACTATTACCACTCTTCGTATTCTTGGATATATCTCATCAAGCCTGGGTGCTTTATCAACTCGAGATCCAGGGGTTGGATTTCAAACAATGACAAAACAAAATACAGAATCTGATGAACTAGTGAGGTAACAATAATCTTTCCCTCAATGGTTTTGTCAACAAAACAAAGGAGATTGTCATTGATTTCAGGAAACATAAAGGACAACATGCCCCTGTCTACATCAATGGGGACGAAGTAGAAAGGGTCGAGAGCTTCGAGTTTTTAGGTGTCCAGATCACCAACAACCTGTCCTCGTCCCCTCATGCTGACACTATAGTTAAGAAAGCCCCCAACATCTCCACTTTTTCAGAAAACTAAGGAAATTTGGTACGTCAGCTACGACTCTCACCAACAGATGTATCATAGAAAGCATACTTTCTGTGTCACAGCTTGGCATGGCTCCTGTCCTGCCCAAGACCACAAGGAACTATAAAAGGTATGAACGTAGCCCAATCCATCATGAAAACAAGCGTCTCATCCATTGACTGCATCTACACTTCCTGCTGCCTCAGCAAAAGAGCCAGCATTATTAAGGACCCCACACACCCCAAGCATTCTCTCTTCCATCTTCTTCCTTCGGGAAAAACATATAAAAGTCTGAAATCACATACTAAGCGACTCAGGAACAGCTTCTTCACTGCTGCTGTCAGGCTTTTGAACAGACTTAGCTTGCATTAAGTTGATCTTTCTCTACACTCTAGCTATGACTGTAACACTACATTCTGCACTCTCCCATGTCCTTCTCTATGAACAGTATGTTTTGTCTGTATACTGCTTGAGAAACAATACTTTTCACTATATGTTAATACACGTGACAATAATAAATCAAATCGAACTTTAATTACAGGCAGTCTAACTAATGCTTCGTCTTACAAATGTTTAGTCTATTAAGGGTTTCAACTAGCTCTTCTTTTACAAAGACTTGGGCAGCTTCTGCTTCCTTGGAAAAGACATATGCAAAGTACTCATTTAGTACCTTACCCATGTCCCCACTTCCACGTGTGTCCCTCTACCGCGACTACGTTCACAGCCAAGTGTCCCTGGAGAGGGTGCATGTGGTGTCCAGGGGCACAGTTGACGTCTAACGCACCCCACTGGGCATTGCAGGCGTTGGGGTGCATTATTGACCCTAATAATCACATTTTAATTTGACATTTTAAGTTTCCTTTGTACTTTGTTTTTTGTTCGGGCTGTTCCCCTTCCTTTTGGTGAGCTGCCCCTTTTACTTTGTCCTAATTTAGTTTGAGTTTGTTTATTTGGTTTGACCTTAAAAAGAGGCCACCTCCATGTATAAACCTTCTTTTAGGTTCATAATTGGTCCCATTCCTTTGTCCCCTTTTATATTAGCTGGCCATCACTTTTCAACTTTGCCTCTATTTGATTTTTCATTTCCACTTTGAACCTTCTATATTCAATTGTATTATCCATCTGACATGCCACAGGCATCCTTCTTTAGCTTCCTTTTTCTCTATATTTCTTCATTATCCAGAGGGATACATAAGAAAACTCTAGTCTCTTAGGTTGTTGAGCTACTGTAGGTTATAGAGATAAGCATAGACATAGATAGTCATAAAGGGATTTAAACATGAAGATGGAAGCTTAAATTTGAGACACTGCTGGACTTGAAGCCAACATAGGTCAGTGAGCACAGGATTGTTAGATGAAGAGGATCAAGTACAAGCAGCAGTCACGGATAACAGAGTTTTGGATGAACTTAAGTTTAGGGAGGGTAAAATATGAGCAGTCAGGAGAACATTAGAATAGCTGAGTGTCAAGATAGGAAAAAGCAACAGCTGAGTGAGGGGGGGGGGGTCGTCGGTCGGTCATGGTGGCAAAGTTGAAAGTTGGCAGTTTTAACAACGGCAAGGGACCATAAGTTCAGTTGAGAGTCAAATAAACCACTTAAGTAGTGAACAGTTTAGTTCAGCCTGAAACAATAACTAGTTAAGGGAATGGAATTGGTGCTGAGAGAACAGAGCTTGTGGTCTGAGTTGCAGATAATAGCTATGTTCTTCCCAATTAAATCAGTAGTCTTGGACAATGTTTTTCCCAAAAGATTGACAAAACAACCTAAATTAATATTCCCTGGTGATAAAGAATACTGGGGTTGCACACTAAATGATAAGCACATTAACTCTGTTTCTTTCTCCACAGATGCTTCCCAACTTGCTGAGTATTTCCAACATTTATTTCAGATCCCATAGTATTTTGCTCTTGTATAAGTAGTGAATAATTTTCTTTGGGCTGTAGGAAGGTGTACAATAGAGTTCTGCAGAGGTTAATAATAGGACAATATTAAGACCTCTGAAGAAGAGTCACTCCAACTTGAAACATTAACTCTTTCTCTCTCTGCAGATGCTGCCAAACTTGCTGGGGTTTTCAAGCATTTTCTGCTTTTATTTCAAATCTTTGCTTTTATTAATACCAGAACCACTGTCTTTCTTTGTCTATATTAATAATTTAGACTTGGATCTGCAGGAAACAATTTTAAAATACGCAATTAGAAGTTTTGTGAATTGTGAGGAGGGTAATTTCCGGCTTCAAGAGAATATAGGCTGGTAAAATGAGTG
Organism: Sphyrna mokarran; assembly: GCA_024679065.1. Lineage (NCBI taxonomy): Eukaryota > Metazoa > Chordata > Chondrichthyes > Carcharhiniformes > Carcharhinidae > Sphyrna > Sphyrna mokarran. The sequence continues at coordinate 75,215,467 of JAGIQG010000013.1, read as the reverse complement.
AACACGTAGCACAAGAAATTTAAATAGAGGCATAGAGCATAAAAGCCAAAAAGCTATGAGGAGCCTTTATAAAACACTGGTGCTGTCTCAAATGAAGAATTGTGGCCAATTCTGGATACTACATTTTAGAATGTGAAGGCTTTAGAAAGTGCGCAGAATAGATTGGTTTCAGTGATGAGGGACTGAAGGGAAGTTGGGATTATTCTCCGTGGAGAAAGACAAGAGGAGATTTCAAACTCACAAGACATCAGAACAGAGTTGATACAAATGTCCTCACTGGTGGAAGGGCTGAAAACCAAAGGACACAGATTCAAGCTAATTTGCAAAAGAAGCAAAGGAGTCACGAGGATAAACTTTATTCAGCGAATGGCTCTAGTTATGAAATGCAATGCCTAAGAGGGGAGGTCCAGACAGATTTAGTCATCGTCTACAAAAAGGAATTGGATAAGCAACCAAAGTGAAAATATTTTCAGGCTTAAGGGGAAAAGGGATGTGGAAATGGACTAGCCAGCTTGTTCTTGCAGACAGCTGACATGGATTCAGCATGCCAAATGGCATTCGTCTGTGCTTTAATGGTTGTGATTCTATACTTGTCTCCCAATACCCTCACAGTTCAAAACTCCTTCCACCTCCAAAATTTCCGCATAAAAATCTAGACTGATATGCTTTGTGCAGTATTGAGCATGCTGCACTAAGTACCATATTTTGGACCAGACATTAATACCAGGCCCCATCTACCTTCTGAGGTGGACGTGAAATTATCCCATGCAACTATTTTGAAGAGCTATAGGTATGTTATCCCAGGCGTCCTGAGCCCATGTTTATTTCTCAACCAACATCACAAAAATCGATGATCTTGAGACTGTCAGATTGCTGTTTGTGCGAGCTTCCTGTCTGCTGTCAAAATTCCTACGTTGCGATAGTGACTACTTTCCCTTCAAATGAATTTCCTTAGGGTGTCCAGAGGTCGTAAAGGTACTGTAAAAATGCAAATCTTTTTCAAGGGAAATTGTAAGAGAAAATGCTGGTACTCATCAACGGCGTATTATGCTGCGTTGCTGGTACTATTGGTTACTCTTCAGTTAAAAATCGCTGTCCTACCAGTCTCATTGATTGTATAAGACAGCAGCCTGTTACAATTTGTAGAGGACGATGCGCTTTCTTAACCAGCAAATGGGCACGAAATACAGATTCACTCCTACAGAATCAATGCTGACTATAAGTAGCGGGGCTCCGTGTCAAGTTAGCACTGTAATAGCATGAGAAAACAGAAACGAATCAATTCTGAGCGCCGCAATCGTGCTGAAAGGTTTCCCGGAGTGATGATCGATTCACAATGCCGTGCAGCAGCTGTTAACCCACACCAAGAGGCGCAAAAAGGGAGGGAGAGAGAGAAAGAAAGAAGCCGGATGTTGCTAGGGGGGGTGGGTGGATGGAATGCAGCCCCTTGATCAGTAAACACCGAGTAATAATCCCCCGTTATATTCCTGATCATGTGCGCTGAACTTGGAGTCAGGCCGCCGACAGCAACGAACAAGCTGCCGATGCCTTACTCGCTCTTACCTGCCCGGAGAAACGCTCTCTTCAGGGGCGCCGGCGGCCGCTCTCCTGGGCGGCTTGGGGGGCATTGCACGCGGACACAGCGCGAGCCCACCGCTTCCAACGTTTAAAAGGATGCAAGGTTCCAAACCGCCAGACAACAGTCTCGAGACCGCGCCAAACACCCGCCGCTTCCGGCTTCTACGTCACTTCCTTAGCAGCACCGCCGGCCGAGGAAGCAGTCAGGAGGTAATGTGCACACCTCTTCCCCGGAATTCGGGGAGAAAGTGCCCGCTCCATCCTCTTTCTTGGAGGTGAGGGGAAAAAGTACCTGTTTTTCCCTCCCCTGGAGATCGGGGAGAAAGTGCCCTCTGCACACTCCCCCCTCTTTCCCCCCCCCCCTCGTTCCCCCACCTTTCCCCCCCTCGTCCCCTCCCCCCCCTTTTTCCTCCCCCCCCTTTTCCTCCCCCCTCGTCCCCCTCCGTCCCCCCCCCCCCTCGTCCTTCCCCCCCCCCCTCGTCCCTCCCCCCCCCCCCCTTTCCCCCCCCTCGTCCCCTCCCCCCCTCCCCCCCTCCCCCCCTCCCCCTCCCCCCCTCGTCCTTCCCCCCCTCGTCCCCCTCGTCCCCTTCCCTTCCCCCCCCGTCCCTCCCCCCACTTCCCCCCCGTCCCCTCCCCCCCTTCCGTCCCCTCCGTCCCCTTCCGTCCCCTCGTCCCCTTCCGTCCCCTCGTCCCCTTCCCCCCCCTCGCCCCTTTCCCCCCCCTCGTCCCCCTTCCCCCCCCCTCGTCCCCTTCCCCCCCCTCGTCCCCTTCCCCCCCTCGTCCCTTCCCCCCCTCGTCCCCTCCCCCCCCTCGTCCCTCCCCCCCCTTTTCCCCCTCCTTTCCCCCCCTCGTCCCTTCCCCCCCCTCGTCCCCTTCCCCCCCTCGTCCCCTCCCCCCCCTCTCGTCCCCTCCCCCCCCCTTCCCCCCCCTTTCCCCCCCCCTCGTCCCGTCCCCCCCCCTTCCCCCCCCCCCCTTTTCCCCCCCCCCCCCTTTTCCCCCCCCCCCTTTTCCCCCCCCCCCTCGTCCTCCCGTCCCTTCCCTCCCCCTTCCCCCCCCTCCTTTCCCCCCCCCCTCGCCCGTCCCGTCCCTTCCCTCCCCTTCCCCCCGGAGGTTGGGAAGCAAGTGCCCACTCCCCCTTCTCCCATGAAGATCAGGGCAAAAAAAATGCCTACTGCCCCCTCATTCCCTGGACATTTTAGTGTTTGTCCACTTCTACACCAGCCTCAGTCCAACTTTCAACCCATCTGGCTCCATGCCAAACAAAGGCCGATTTGTTTGAAAAATCTTCATAGGCTGCAAGAATCGCTGGCTTGGCTATCATTTATTGCTCTACCTAGCTGCCTTTCAGAAGATGACGATGAGCCACCTTCGGTACCTACTGTCCCTGTGCTGTAGAGGTACAGTAAGAAGTCTCAACAATAGGTTTATTTGGTAGCATAAGCCATAAGCTTTCCGAGCGCTGTTCCTTCATCAGGTAAGTGGGAGTTCTATTCACAGACAGGGCATATAAAGAGACAAACTCAATTTACAAAATAATGTCGGAATGCTGTAGATTGAGTTTGTCTTTATATGCCCTGTTTGTGAACACAGATCTCATTCAGCTGATGAAGGGGCAGTGTTCTGAAAGCTTATGGCTTGTGCTACCAAATAAACCTGTTGGACTTTAACCTGTGTCCTGAGACTTATTACTGTGCTTATTGCCGGTTAACACCCACATCTCATATGTGGGTATGCCTACTGTGCTATGAAGGAGGAAGTTCTAGGACTTCAGGTCCAAAGATGTGTGGGTTAGGTTGATTGGTTATGTGAAGAAATTGCCCCTTAGTATCCAGGGATATGTAGGTTAGCGGAATACTTAGATATGATATAGAACACTACAGCACAAACAGGCCCTTCGGCCCACAAGTTTGCCAATCGTATCAGTACCTACAAGGCCATAGAACTATCTAAAACTCCCAATCCCATTAAATTCCATGTACTCATCCAGAAGTCTCTTAAGACACCTCAGCGAGTTCACTTCTACCACCACTGACGGCAACTGATTCCATTCACTCACCATCCTCTGAGTGAAAAACTTACCTCTAACATCTCCTCTGTACTTGCCCCCCAAAACCTTAAACCTGTGTCCTCTCATAACAACCTTTTCAGCCCTGAGAAATAGCCTCTGAGAATCCACCCTATCTATTCCTCTCAACATCTTATAAACCTCTATCAGGTCACCTCTCAACCTTGTCTCTCCAGGGAGAAGAGACCTAGCTCTCTCAACTGACCTTCATAAGGCGTGCCCCCCAATCCAGGCAACGTCCTTGTAAATCAAGGACGGGAGAGAGAGGGGGGGGGGGGGGGGGGGGGGGCAACGAGAGGGGGGGGGGGGGGGGAGGGGAGGGGGGGGAGGGGGGACAGAGGGGGGGGAGGGAGGGGAGGGGGGGGACAAGGAGGGGGAGGGGGGGGACAGGGGGGGGAAAGGAGGGGAGGGGGGGAGGGGGGGGGACGAGGGGGGGGAGGGGGGGGGGACGAGGGGGGGGAGGGGGGGGGACGAGGAGGGGAGGGGGAGAGGGGGGGGACGAGAGGGGAGGGGGGGGGACGAGGGGAGGAGGGGAGGGGGGGGGACGAGGGGAGGGGGGGGGACGAGGGGGGACGAGGGGGGGAGGGGAGGGGGGGAAGAGGGGGGGAGGGACGAGGGGAAGGGGGGGGACGGGGGGGAGGGAGGGGGGGAACGGAGGGAGGGGGGAGGGAAGAAGGAGAGGAAGGGGGGGAAGGGGGGGAGGGAAGAAGGAGAGGGGGGGGCGAAGAAGGAGTGGGGGGGGAAGAAGAGGAGGGGGGGGGAGGGCAAGAACTGCACACAGTATTCCAAGTGGGGTCTGACAAGGGTCTTACAAAGACATAGATATGATATGTGGGTAGGATTGTGTTTGGTGCAGATTCGATGACCCAAAGGGCTTTTTTCTGCATTGTAGGGTTCTATGACTTTGATGCTACAGAGGAACTGTAGGTCTGCTTGTGGTATACAAAACCATTGTGCAAGAATGGAGAACCTCAGCATACAGGATTTAAAGTTATTGGCAAAAAAAAAGCAATGGAGACATGAGAATTTTTTTTGCATGGCAAGAATGTGTTGGCGGCAAGTTCAATGAAGGCAACCAAGAGGGAAATGGATTACTACCTAAAAAAACGAAGATTGTGAAGGGTAATGTTGAGGAGATGCAGATTGGCCTTCTGAATGAGAGCTAATTTTTGCCAATGTAGATAAGTCAAGCTGAATGACCTCCTCCTGCACTGTAACCATTCTATGTAACCATAGAATTTAAATTCTATTTAAAAGTTCAAAATGTTACACCCACAAGGAATATTATGATGTTAATCATCGATACTAGACATGGGTTGCCAACCAATAGACATGATATTTAAATGAAACTGGAAGTTCCCACCATATCAGCCACATTGCAATGTCATGCAATCATTGAGGTTGCAAGCACCTGAGAAGATCAATTCTTTAAGATCTTGTCCATGTATCCTTATGATGTAGTTCTTGTGTTACAATATGAACTTTGAACCATTTTCCTAACAGCTTCATCAGAAATATCGATGTCATTTATTTAAGATAATTTCCAGAGTCAGCAATTTCCCAACTGTGGGGGAGAATCCTATCATCGTCTTCATCATCATGCACCAATTCAAAATACTTAGAATGACATTCTTTTAATGATTCCAGATTGAATAATGTATTTTAAAAGACATTAAAAGAATGCAAAGAAATGAGAGATCGAGTGGCATGCAGTCTGCACTTTGTACTATTGTGGTAATGATGTCAGCCACTGAGATGACGTGAATCAGTATATTTTGATGGAAAAGCACAAATTTAACAGTGCACGTACATCATCATGGAGCTTTTTTAAATTGCATGCTTTGCATTGATTCAATAAAGTGATTGCTGTTGAATTTTATGAAGTCTACAATGGAACCATCAGACTTCGATGAGCATCAGTAGCAGCATACAGCTTGATTTAAAAAAAAACTACACTAGTTAGACCATGCCTGGAATACTGTGAACAATTTTGATTCCCTTACTGGGGAAAAAAATATCCTGGCATTGGCTGCAGTGCAGTAAGGGTTCACTAGGTTGATCAAGCATGAAGGGATTTTATGACAGGTTGAGCCTATACTCATTAGCGTTCAGATAAGAAGCGATTTTATTGAGACACATAGGATTTTCAGGTCTTAAGAGGGTAGACAGAGGATTTTTGTTTTCCCATGAGAGAGTCTAGGTTCAGAAGGTGTAATCTCTGAGAAAGGACAGAGATACAGAAGAATTTCTTCTGACAAGTTCTTTACCGTAGAAGGCTGTAGAGGCTGAGTTATGTTCAAATCTGAAATAGAAAGGAATCAAGGGTTATAGGCAAAAGGTTGGAAAGCAGAGTTGAGGATTATCATTTCAGATTAGTCATGATCTCATTGAATGATGAAGCAAATTTAATGGGCTGAATGGCCTACTTTTTTTTCTACATCTTATGGTCTAAAGACACCTCCAAAAGACTTGACTTTGGGAAAACAAAAGGTGAAAAGACTGAACAAGAATGTTCTTGGTACATTGTGTTCAGAAGCTCTTGGATTACTATAACAAACTCTGATACTTGAGTTTAGATTGGGAGATCAGGGCCCTAAAACTTCTACATATGCACCAGCCTGTGCAGTTCATCCATTTTCACGTCTTCAGGCTGGGAACCAGCTGACACAGAAGGTTAAACTATAGGTTAGATAACCTGAAAAGGTGCACCATTAGAACAATGTCCTAAAGGACAGGACATGGGAAGGATGATAGGAAGAGTCCTAAACAAAGATGATCTCAACCAGGAAGTGAGGCAGAAACAGCTCCCAGAAGATCCCAGAGAAGGGGCAAGGACAGAGATCAGAAACAGAGCCTGTTAAGTAAAGGGTACAGAGCAATAGGCTTCAACTTACAGCAAGAATGCTACTTGCAAACCTAAAGCAATGTGGGCTTGAGAGTGGGCCTGAAGATCCTAGAAGGCAACCAATAATCGTAGGTATTTGCAATGCAGGACACCACTGCTCCAAGGCCAGAAATCTGAAATTCCTTCTTGGAAGGTGAAGCTTGAATGCACAGAGATCCAGAAGAAAGGAATTTCAAAGGATGAGATTGAAACCATGGATCTGGATCTTAGTTTATGCTCCCACGTTAGCTATGATGGAAGATAATTCCAATGGCAAGTTCTTCAAATGTGGAGATTGTTTCCCTGAAATTCTGTGTCAAGGGTATTCAATGTAACAAGCATGGGTAGGCTGTCGAGAAACCCAGATAATCTGCTTTAGTTGTATATTGTTTACTTTGGAGTGTGACACGTCTGACTACAGTTCACTAGTTGGTTTGTACGTGTACTTCATGTTTACCTTGAATGATAGGACATGGTAAATTGTTTCATCTTTCCAAGTGTATATTTGGAAAGGAGATATTTGGGGTGAAGATAGTGGAATATTTGAATATTTTCCTTAAGATCTTTCCAACTCTGTCTGCTGTAATAGTTTTTAATTTTATATAATTTCAAGTTTATCAGCAGATTCCTGTGAATTTTTTCAGTAACTTACCCAGATTTTCTAAAATAAGTTAGGATCTATCAAGCCAAGCTTTGCTCTGGAGTTTGACTTGTCCATTGAGAGAGTGCTTGACCAGTAACAAAGATCCTTGGATTTCAGTAGGATCTATAAATCCTTAGACTTGTACATGGAGGTACAGGAACAGGATTATTTGTTGATTGTTTTATTCAGGTTAGAACTCAAAAATGGCTTTGACTGTTAAGAGTTTTCTGGGAGTAGATGTAACAGTAGATTATTTGAAATCTTTGACTAAATTTATACTAAGTTAGAAAATAACAATGTAGAAATGAAAGCACAAGCTCATGAGGATATTTTAAATAACCCAGAGAGAAACCTGAAATTATCTCAAAGCTAGCGTTACCTAAAATTTAGTTAATGAAGGACAAAAAACAAGCTTAAACTTAAAAATGAAAAAAATTGACAACTAAACAAGAAAGAAATGCAAAAGCTTGAGTTACAAACAGAATACAAAACTTATTGTGTGATTGGGCCAAATAAAGCTTGAAAGAACATAGTAGTTCACAGAATGATTCTAGTGAGTTTGATTTAACTGAGTGTTCGTTTAGTGCCTTAATTTGAGGAAGGAGGCAAAGATATCTCACTTATTTGAAGATGTGATGTTGAAGTGGTCACAAAATTCTTGGGGCCTTAAATGATACAAAGTTTCCTTGTAGGTACAGCCCAGAATGTTTGCACTAGTCAGTCAGAGAAGTATTCTGCAGACAAAGTGTTTAAGAAGACTGCTTATGGGCTCATTCCAGAAGCTTAACATTTAGAACTATAACAAAATGTTTTTAATTGCCATAAGATAGGACATCTCAAAACCCCTTATTGGAAGCTGGATGATAAACCAGTAGCAGTAATAAGAACAGGTACAAGATGTGTCTGACAGGGTAGAGAGCATTTTGAAGAATGAGGGGACCCAGGCGGATGTGATTATTCACGTAGGAGAGAAGGATATAGAAAGGAAGAGCAGGGAGGATATACAAAGGCATTTCACAGAGTTGGGGGTAGGCTGAAGAGCAGGGCCTCCAGGGTGGTTATCTCAGAGCTGCTGCCAAGGCCAGGTAACAGCAGGGCCAGGAGAAATGAGATCCTACAGCTGAATGCATAGCTGAAGGACTGGTGTAGGGCAGAGGGTTTCATATTTGTGGATAACTGGGAAGTATTTGTGAAAGAAGGGCACCTGTATAGAAAGGACAGATTACACTTAAATGGGAAGGGCGTGAATATCTTAGCTGGGAGGTTAGCTGGAGTGCTTCGCAGGATTTAAACTAATATAGAGGGGGGAAGGGGCTGAGACCGATAGCTCAGTAGAGAGCAAGATGGGAGATAGAGTAAACTTGGATGAGAAGAAATTCTTACTCAGATTCTTACTGAGAAGAAATATACCAGGGAGAAGGAGGTTCCGAGTGGGCTTTGAGATCTAGAGTGTATCTGTTTCAATGCGAGGAGCGTAACAGGAAAAACGGATGAACTTAGGGCCTTAATGTTTGCGAGGAACTTGGATGCGGTTGCGATGACGGAGACGTGGTTAAAGGAGGGGGAGCAGTGGCAGCTGAATATTCCTGGGTATAAGTGTTTCAGGCGTGACAGAGGAGGGTCCAGAAGAGGTGGAGGAGTGGCGTTGTTAGTTAGGGAGAGCATCACAGCGGTGCAGAGGGAGGAACAATATAGAGGAGTTAGGAGTGGAGTCGCCGTGGGTGGAGTTGAGGAATAGAATGGGGACAATTACTATGCTAGGGGTGTGTTATAGGCCACCCAACAGCCTGCGGTAGTTGAAGAAGGCATAGGTGCAGAAAGAAGACTTGTTACAGTGGCAGATTTTAACCTCCCTACGGTGGATTGGAAGGTACCTAGAGCTGGGGGGCTTGGACGGGGAGGAATTTGTAAAATGTGTACTGGAAGGATCGTTGGAGCAATATGTGGCTAGCCTAACTAGAAAGGGGGCTATATTGGATTTAGTTCTGAGTAATGAGCCAGGACAGGTGGTTTATGTTGTAGTAGGGGAACATGTGGCTAACAGCGACCACAATTCTGTCTACTTTAGGATACAAATGGAAAAGGATATTAGTTGCCGTAGGGGCAGGGTGCTGAATTGGGGGAAGACTAACTACGGTCAGATTAGGCAGGAACTTATGGAAACTGATTGGGAACGGTTGTTTGAGAAAGTCCACGCGAGGCATGTGGGAGTCTTTCAAGGGAATACTGAAAATGTTGCAAGAAAGATATGTGCCGACTAAGAGGAAAGATGGGAAAGTTAGGATTAGAGAGCCGTGGATTATTAGGGATATTGAGGACTTGGTTAGGAAGAAGAGATGTACGATAAGTCAAAGCAGCTGGGAACGGAGAGAGCATTGGAGGAATATAGAGAGAGTAGGAGGGAACTCAAACAGGGAGTTGGAAGGGCAAAAAGGGGGCATGAAATGACTTTGGCGGATAGGATTAAGGAAAATCCAAAGGCTTTTTACTCCTGTGTCAGGAATAAAAGGGTGGTTAGAGGAAACATCAGACCTCTCAGGGACGGAGGAGGGGAACTGTGCTTAGAGCCCGAGGTAATGGCGGAGATACTGAATGAATACTTTGCATCGGTATTCACAAAGGAGAGGGGTTGTTGACTGGTCCCGTCTCTGAGGGAGCTGTGGACCAGTTGAGGGAAATATCCATACCGAGGGAGGAAGCGTTAGAGCTTCTAAGTAGCATTAAAACTGATAAATCTCCGGAACCTGATGGCATTTATCCCAGGCTGCTTAGGGAGGGGCGAGGTGAAATTGCTGGGCTTCTGACACAAATCTTTGTCTCTTCTTTGGACACAGGTGAGGTCCCAGAGGACTGGAGAATAGCTAATGTTATACCGTTGTTTAAAAAGGGTAGTAGGGATAACCCTGGAAATTATAGGCTGGTGAGTTTGACGTCAGTGGTAGGGAAGCTGTTGGAGAGGTTTCTTAGAGATAGGACGTATAGGCACTTAGAGCATTGCAATCTGAGTAGGGATGCGTAGCATGGCTTTGTTAAGGAGAGGTCGTGCCTTACAAATCTGGTAGAATTTTTTGAGGAGGTGACGAAAACGGTGGACAAAGCGCGAGCCGTTGATGTCATCTATATGAATTTCAGTAAGGTGTTTGACAAAGTCCCTCATGGGAGGTTAGTTGAAAAGGTCAAGACTCTTGGCATACAACGACAGGTAGCTAGATGGATAAGTAACTGGCTTGGTAATACGAGACAGAGTAATAGTGGAAGGGTGTTTTTCTACCTGGAGGTCTGTCGATAGTGGTGTGCCGCAGGGCTCAGTACTGGGACCTCTATTTGTAATATATATAAATGACTTGGAAGAGGGAGTAAGTGGAGTGATCAGCAAGTTTGCAGACAATACAAAGATGGCTGGACTTGCAGAGTGTGGGGAGCATTGTCAGGCAATGCAGCAGGACATAGATAGGTTGGTAACTTGGGCAGATAGATGGTAGATGGAATTCAATCCTGATGAATGCTAAGTGATGCATTTTGGGAGAAAGAATGTAAGGGGGAGGTATATGATAAAGGGAAGACCTATTAAGAGCATAGAAACGCAGAGGGACTTGGGAGTGCAGGTGCACAAGTCTCTGAAGGTGGCAGAGCAGGTGAAGAAGGTTGTGAAGAAAGCATACAGTATGCTAGCCTTTATAGGAAGGGGTATAGAGTACATGAGCTGGCTTTTAATGTTGCAGTTGTATAAAACGTTAGTTAGACCTCATTTGGAATACTGTGTCCAGTTCTGGTCGCCTTACTACCAGAAGGACATGGACACTCTGGAGAGAGTGCAGAGGAGGTTTACCAGGATGCTGCCTGGTATGGAAGGTCTGAGTTACCAGGAGAGGTTAGGCAAATTGCGGCAGTTTTCCTTAGAAAGACGTAGACTTAGAGATCTAATAGAGGTGTACAAGATTATGAGGGGTATAGATAGAGTAAACAGGGTTAAGTCTTTTCCTAGGATGGACTCAAATAGAATGATTGGTCACAGCTTAGGGTGAGGGGGGTAAGGTATAATTTGAATGCTAGAGGGAGTTTTTTTTTTTTTACAGAGGGTGGTGGGATATGGAATGCGCTGCCAAGTAAAGTGGTGGTGGCAGGCACAAAATACCTAGATGGGCACATGAACAGAATGGGAATGAAGGGGTATAGAAAACTGATAGGGATCATGAGCCTTGGGAGTCCCTGGGAAGTGTATAAATAGATGATGATATTGACATACTTGTTTTTATCCTACAGGTGCTTTGGTCCATCTTGTTGTCTAACAAGGGGCATACATGCGATGGGTCGGGTGAGGGCTGCTGTTGGATATTTCGACAGTATCCTAGTGCTTCACGTCGTTAGTGTATGCTTGACCTGGACCATTTGATGGGCAACACTACAGCTCAGTGACTATCGCTGTGCTGTGCAGATACATGGATTTGGGCCTGAGTTTGTGCATTTTCCCCATGCTGGTGTGGGTTTTCTCTGGGTGCTCCGTTTCCTCCCACATCCCAAAAATGTGCTCTTAGGCTATTGGCAAAATAAATTCTCCCTAAATTGTCTCAAATTTGGTTTTTAATCCATAGATCTATAAACAGACAGGGATCACGGGTAGAGGTGGGAACATTGGGGTGGCAGCACGGGCTCATTGGGCTGAAGGGCCTGTTTCCTGTGCTGTTTTGTTCTTTGATCATTGAGCAATTGTCAGAAAATGCATCAGGAAAACTGTAGCAATGTACAAATGGAGATATGTTCCCTCAGAATCTACTAGGAAGGGGAATTTGACTCAGTATACTCCAGAAACTTCTTTGACTAGAGTAGAGAGTCAGGCTACTAGAGGTTCTAAATATTTTACCTCAAGGGAAAACTGTTCTCTTGTTCCTCTAATAAAACAAATTAATATTTCAAGAGACTGAGAGATCAATTATAGATGCAACTTGTGTTCCAATTTCATTAAAAGATATTCATGGAGTTTATAAATCTTTGGTGGAAAAAAGTCAATTTATGGCACTAGTTCATCATTTGACTACTGAAGTGATAAATTTAAAACTGGATAATGATTGGCTAGTAGAAAGCAGTAACATGGCAACAATTGGATCATGCTGATCTCCCATACATTAGATCAATGTATGGGAGATCAGCATGATCTTTCTGCTGCCTCAGAAAAGCAGCCAGCATAAGGATGCCACATACCCTGGACGTACTCTCTTTCACTTTCTTCCGTCGGTGTATAGATTCACAAGTCTGAGAACACATATCAACTGACTCAAGAACCACTTCTTCCCTGCTCCATCAGACATTAAATTGATCTTTCTCCATCTGTAACTGCAACACTATTGTGCATCCTCTCCTTTCCATCTCCTGTATGTACTATGTTTTGTGTCTGTATAGCACAAATACTGTATCCCAATACATGTGACAATAAATCAAATTTTACAAAACTAAGCAATTGAAAGGAAATCTGATCAATGTAGAGAAGCAATTTCATGCAAGATGTTTGCAAACAACTGAATTATAGGATGAACACTTGACATATCTAAAATGATAAATTTATAGAAGCAAAAAAACTTCAATAAAAAATGCATGATAAACATCAAGCATCAGAAGTCTCTATGAAATTTTGTGAAAAACACCTTTTAACAGGAAAATCAATTGCTGGTAAATCAGAACAGTAGTTGGTTGAATGCAGAGTTAAAAACCAAGTCTGGTGAACTGTTAGAACCAAGTCATGGAAAAAGCAATGAGGTTCTTGAATGCCAAGTAGATCCAGCATTTAAAAGCAATTGGAGAAAATTTTATAACAGATTGAGAATCTACAGTGAATTAAGAAGTCTAAAGAACAGTCAATAATCATGGAAGATAGATTTTGAAATGATTTTGAAGGCACTGTAATATATAGCTATGTGATCCCACAACCAGATTAGATCCAAGCTCTGCAGTCCTTTCTGATCCAGTAATGAACGGTAGGGGACAACTAAACAACTGGAAGAGATGATAGATGCACAAGTATTCCCAATCTCAAATGATGATTTGAGAGTATATCACATGAAAGAGACCAGGTTGAAACATTTGCAAACTTCAGTCAAAATCAAGTGGATGATCCACCTCAGCAACACAGATGCCAGTCTTGATCCAATTCATTTCATATACCAAAAACAGTTGAAGGCATTGCAAAAACAGAGGTCCAAAGACTTGTGAAAAATTGCCCAGGGTGTGTCCTGCTCAAAGCAATACAAATCCAACCAGCCCAATTATCACCATCAATTTACATTCAAATCAGCAACATGATAGCATTGAGTTCTATCAAGTGGCACTTGTTTAGCAATAACCTGCTCAGACTATTGATCTGCAGGTTAGTGTCAGGGCTTCTCAGTGCCTGACCTCATTAAAACTTTGGTCTAAACCTGTATAAGGAGGAGCTGAATCCCAATAGAGAGTTGCCAAACTCCTTTTACATTCTCGACAGTTCTTGACAGTGTAGCAGTCGGGAACACTAGCAAAACTGGGAATCAGGGAAAATCCTCATTGGTTGGAGTTATTCCGAGCACAAAAGGAAGATGGTTATTGTTATTGGAGGTCAATCATCTCCATCCCAGATCTCTGCATAAATTTCTCAGCAGTGTCCCAGGCCCAACCATCTTCAGCTACTTAATTCATGATCCTCCACCGACTATAACGTCAGAAATGAGGATGTTCATCAATAATTGTGCCATGTTCAACACTACAATTACTGAAGCCGTTCATGCCCATGTACAGAAAGACCTTGACAGCATTGTACCATGAATTTGTGGATGGTATCAAATATGATCCACAAATGCCAGGCAATGACCATCTTCAACAAGACAGAATCTAACCATCTCCCTTAACATTTAATGGCATCATCACTGAATCTCCCACTTTAAGGAATTTCTATTAACAAGAAACTGAATTGGACCTAGGAATTCCACGGTTGCAAGTGACAGAGGCTAGGAATTCTGCAGGAAGTAAATCATCAGAAGTCTGACCATCACAAGGCACAAATCAGGCATGAGCAGGAATACTCACATTGCTTAGTTGAATGGGCTTTAACAATACTTGTAAGCTTACCACCATCCAGGACTATGTATCATGCTTTATTGGCATTCCATCCATCCCCTTCAACATTCAATTCCCCCATCACAATGTACAGTGGCAACGGTGTGTACCATCTAAATGCATGCAGCAACTCACCAAGAATCCTTTGACATCACTTTCCAAACCCTCAAACTCTGCCACCTAGAAAAACAAGGGCAGCAGATACATGGAAGCACCACCTGCAAGTTCTCCTCAAGTCATATAGCATTCCAACTTGGAACTGTATTGCATTCCTTCACTACTGGGGAGAGAGTTCAGGAAGCATGATGTGGTGTACTACACATGATGGCCAGGGTCCCATCACCTTTTGAATGCACTTCAATTTTCTTCTGATGATTTCTAACTAGCTCTAATAAAGATCAGAAATAAAAAAAACACATGATCAAATGATGTTCCTATTTTAAACAGAAGGAGTTTGATGAGCAAGAGTGATAGGCACACGAAGGCATGTTGAGCAATATGCTTGATTTAGTTACAATTAGTTTCTGTAAAGAGCATTAAAACTTGGAAAGGATTCTTTACAGAAAATTTTCCAAAGGGTAAAACTTGTCATTGTCATGACCAGTTGAGGGAAATATCCAAAGCGAGGGAGGAAGTGTTAGAGCTTCTAGGTAGCATTAAAACTGATAAATCTCCAGGGCCTGATGGCATTTATCCCAGGCTGCTTAGGCAGGTGCAAGCTGAAATTGCTGGGCCTCTGACGCAAATCTTTGTCTCTTTTTTGGACACAGGTGAGGTCCCAGAAGACTGGAGAATAGCTAATGTTGTACCATTGTTTAAAAAGGGTAGTAGGGTTAACCCTGGAAATAATAGGCTGGTGAGTTTGACGTCAGTGGTAGGGAAACTGTTGGAGAGATAGGATGTATAGGCACTTAGATCGTTGCGATCTGATTAGGGATACGCAGCATGGATTTGTTAAGGGGAGGTTATGCCTTACAAATCTGGTAGAATTTTTTGAGGACATTATGAAAACGGTCAAAGGGCAAGCTATTGATGTCGTCTATATGGATTTTAGTAAGGCGTTTGACAAAGTCCCTCATGGGAGGTTAGTTGAGAAGGTCAAGGCTTATGGGATAAAGAACAGGTAACTAGATGGATAAGTAACCAGCTTGGTAATAGGAGACAGACTAATAGTGGAAGGGTGTTTTTCTAGCTGGAGGTTGGTCACTAGTGGTGTGCCGCAGGGTTTGTACTGGGACCTCTTATTTCTAATAGATATAAATGACTTGGAAGAGGGAGTAAGTGGAGTGATCAACAAGTTTGCAGACGATACAAAGATGGCTGGACTTGCGGATAGTGAGGAGCATTGTCAAATGATGCAGCAGAACAGATAGGCTGGTAGCTTGGACAAATAGATGGCAGACGGAATTCAATCCTGATAAATGTGACGTGATGCATTTTGGGAGAAGGAACGTAGGGGAGAGGTATATGATAAAGGGTAGACCTATTAAGAGTATAGAAACACAGAGGGACCTGGGGGTGCAGGTGAACAAGTCTCTGAAGGTGGCAGAGCAAGTGGAGGAGGTTGTGAAGAAAGCAGATGGTATGCTAGCCTTTATAGGAAGGGTATAGAGTACAAGAG
This sequence comes from Sphyrna mokarran, assembly GCA_024679065.1. Classification (NCBI taxonomy): domain Eukaryota; kingdom Metazoa; phylum Chordata; class Chondrichthyes; order Carcharhiniformes; family Carcharhinidae; genus Sphyrna; species Sphyrna mokarran. Next base: position 75,199,596 of record JAGIQG010000013.1, on the reverse strand, counting down.
CTGGCCTTTAATGTTGCAGTTGTATAAAATGTTGGTTAGACCTCATTTGGAATACTGCGCCCAGTTCTGGTCGCCTTACTACTGGAAGGATGTGGGGAGTCTGGAGTGCAGAGGAGGTTTACCAGGATACTCCTGGTATGGAAGGTCTGAGTTACGAGATGTTAGACAAATTGGGACTATTTTCCTTAAGACATAGACTTAGAGGAGATCTAATAGAGGTGTACAAGACTATGAGGGATATAGATATAGGATTAAGCTTTATCCTAGGATGGACTCAAATAGCACGAGGGGTCACAGGCTGAGGGATGTAAGACAATTTTGATGCTAGAGGGAGTTTTTTCAGAGGGTGTTGGGGGTATGGAATGTGCTGCCAAGTAAAGTGGTGGAGGCAGGCACTCGAGTTATTTAAGAAATACTTAGATGGGCACATGAACAGAATGGGAATGGAGGGGTATAGAAAACTGATTTAAAATAGGGATCATGAGCCTTGGGAGTCCCTGGGAAGTGTGTAAATAGATGATATTGATGTACTTGTTTTTATCTTACAGGTGCTTTGGTCCACCTTGTCGTCTAACAAGGGGCATACACGCGATGGGTCGAGAGAGGGCTGCTCTTGGATTTTTTGAGTATCCTAGTGCTTCATGTCATTAGTGTATGCTTGACCTGGACCATTTGATGGGCAAACGACAGCTCAGTGACTATCACTGTGCTGTGCAGATACATGGATTTGGGCCTGTATCTGTGGGAGTTTGCGCGTTCTCCCTGTGCTTGCGTGGGTTTTCTCCGGGTGCACAGGTTTCCTCGCGCATCTCAAAGATGTGCTCTTAGGCTAGTGGCAAAACAAATTCTCCCTAAATTGTCTCAAATTTGGTTTTTAATCCACAGATCTATAAACAGACAGGATCATGGATAGCGGTGGAAACATCAGGGTGGCGGCACGGGCTCGTTGGGCCGAAGGGCCTGTTTCCCACGCTGTTTTGTTCTTTGTATTTAATTGTTTTTCTCTACATTTCAAAATGGGCAAGATGCATTAAAAAAGGTATATTGATATACTGCTCTCCCAGTGCTCTCTGCTCTCCCAGTGTGGCGTGGACCACATTATGCTCAGTAAATACAGTATACCAAGTACAAAGAAAAAAAAAATCACTTTCACCTAGAAGAGGCATTCAGGACATTTGATCTTGAGGCAGTTAAAGTTGTACCATGTTACAGGAATGGATGATTGAATAGACTGGTGCTGAGGGGATGTTCCCTTTGGATTGCTGAAAAGGGATGAAGATGTGAAGGGCAACTTCACACTGGAGGTAGGTGTAAATGAACTATTTAAAAGTGAAGATGGCTGGGGAGCATACAAAACTCCAACATACACTGGTCACCCAGAACACCAATCCCACCTGGTCACCAAGAACACATCACCTCGACACCCAAATTTCTCCAACATAACTGCCTCTATCCCAATTTGCCCAAAATGCAGATCTACATGTACTGCATCTCACCCTCTTCCTGCTAATCACAGTCCTTGACAACCTCTATTTATTACATCACGACTAGTGATCATAAAATCTTAGATTGTTAAGTCTTAAACTCCTTCATTGCACCTCATCTGATCATCTCCCATTCATCTTCACATTTCCATTCTGTCCCTGGTGCTGGTACCAATTGTCCTGGTTGCTTTCTGAAACTGATATTGTACTAAAATTCTCAAAACCTATTTTTTGAAAAAATGACATCCTAATCTGTCAGTATCTTTCCATTTGGGAAATGACCAAGACCTCAGCCAATAATTGCTGTGTAGGTGTACTCAACTAAATCACCGAGGTCTTGTGTTCTATAATCTCAACCTCTTTTGCAATTGACCACTGAACGAGCCTCGAATTATCTTTTGGCTCAAATTTTATTTTTGACTGGTTACACTGCAAAGTTCCCTGGGATGCTTCCCTATGTATAGGAGCTATGCAAAGACAAGTTTTATACATTCGACAGAACAATTTTAAAAGATTTTATTTTGTTACTTTTTACCTTACACAGGTTATATACACAAAATCAGCACGGGTTTAACCATATCATATCTCTCCCATCCCATCCCCAGGTGTAGATAGATTAATACAGCAGGTATCTGAAATGGAAAAGGGTGGGAAAAACAGATTTTCTCCACCTATTTAAAGAAAATGTTAATTGAGTGAATTAAATTCCAGTCTAATATGTAGCCCACTACTGAAATTAAGAAACTTCACTGTTAGCCTTTTCTCAATCTACTATTGCACCTTTAAAAGTCTGCTTGCACTTTACATTTCCAATAGTAGTTAAGCCGAGATGAAAATTGCAGATGTACAAAATAAACCCTGTTTACATCACTATGTTAAAAAGATAAATGCATTGCACACCAGAAAAAAAACTGATTTTCTGGGCTCAGCATTGAGCCTGCACTGATTGTTTTCTGCAATTACTGTTCACAGATCAGTGTTTCAACTGCAATACGGCTTTCAAAATGGCGAATTGTGAAACATTGCTTTACATCTCGCTTTTGGATACCTGCAAGAGAGAAAAAAAAAATTAGAATTCCAAAAGAGGAATGCTGGAAAATCTTTGCTTTGTCAAAGCTTTGACAAGGGTCATCTTAACTCTTTATAGATGTTGCCAGACCTGAGATTTTCTGGTGTTTTCTTTCGGTTTCAAATTCCAATGTCCGTAGTAATTTGCTTTTATCATCTTTAGAATGTTGTTTATGGCAATATAAGCAATATTGTCAAGTTATTCTGAATTTATAAATTGAAATTTAAGCTCAATATGCTTTGCATTGTAGGGTACAGGTTAAACAGTTATTTTCTCTGCTCAATGAGAAATTAAGGGAATTCTCCTAAAAACAGAAACCACCAAGTTCACCTGGTTACTTGTGAAATACAACACAAAAGGTTAAGTTTAACATATTTAGAAATTAAATACTAATCATGGTGATAGAAACAAATTCAAATCCCACATACCTTTATACACTAGATATCATATTAAAGCAAGTCTTGACACTGTCAGATATTGCAGCAGTAATTTAGAGCTCTGCTTTAGCTTTTGCACTTTGGGAAACTGACAATGTAGATTAATTTTTTTTTAAAGGGAAAATAGGCAAAGCTGAACCTTGTTCCCACCAAACCTTACTAGTGGAGCCCATTTCCACAGCTGATTGCTCAAGCTAAAGAAAACTGCATTGCAATCCTGACATCCCATTTAGCTTGAACAATGTTTGAAAAACCTGTCCATGAATTATCACCCCATCTCAATGCTCAACTTCTCAAAAGTTATCCCTGTGTTCCTAAAAATATAACATTGTTGGCCAAGGCCTACTTATTTCCCATCTCTAATTATCTTCAAGATGGTAGCAGTGGGCAGTCTTCTTGAACTACTGATCCATGTGGTACAGGTATGTCCAGTGCTCTAAGGAGGGGGGTTCCAGGATTTTTGATCCAGAAACAAAGAAATAGAGATGTAGTTCCAAGTCAGAATGGTGCAGAACTTGGATGGGAACTTGAAGGTGATTGTGTTCCCAAGAGTCCGATATCATTATCTTTCCAGTTGGTAAAGATCACAAGTGTAAGGCTTTGTGGAAGGAGCCTGGAGTTGTTTCAGCATATCTTATCTTGTGGATAGTACAAGCTGCTGCTGCTGCTTCAGTGATGGAGGGAGAAAACATTGAAGATGTTGACTGGGGTGCTTATTTAACAAGGTACTTTGTCCTTGATGGTGTCAAGCTTGTGTTTTTGGCACTGCATTCATCTATCAGGCTTCCAACATGCCTTGCAAACAGTGGCCAAGCGTTAGGGTGTTCTATGGTGAATTCCCAGCCTCTGCCTTGCTCTCATAGCCGTGACATTTGTGGCTCATGCAGTTCAACTTCTAGTCGATGATAATCTCCAGGATGTTAGTGAGGAAATTCAGCAATAGGAGTGCTATTGAATGTCTTGGAGATGATTAGATGCTCTTATATGAGACAGTCATTTTCTTGCACTTGTTTTTTAAAATTACCTTCAGTTCATCTTTAGTGGCAATACACAAGAGGCCAAATTACATTAAGCAATGGTTTCAGTTATACCAATACAAAACCATTATAAATCAAACCAATCCAACTTAAATTCTCAGTTAGTGCTCAACAGGAGTTATATTGCACAAAAACTGTACCCATGCTAATACTTTTACAGCACTGAGTCCTAAAACGCTTGTTCACTTTCTCTTCACTCACCTCACTAGTCATTTGTTCGCTCTATGTTAGTACCTCACTCAAATGGCCAATACACAAGCTCAGATAAAGAGGGTCAACGTAGCCTATTCAATCTAGAAAGGCATCACAATCTTGCTGATGTACACACCTCAGGACATCTTTTTGCTCTCTCTGGTCAATCTGCAGACTTCAGCACAACTTCTGAATAACTTTCACCTTCTCCCTAATCAGGAGCACTGGTGCTTATAGCATTTGCAACTACAATCTGTTTAGGCTTAGTAAGTGGTCTGACACACTAGGTTAAAGTCCAGTGGTTTATTTGGAATTATGAGCTTTTAGAACAATCAGGTGAGTGAAAGTTAGTTCACAAAAATGGCATATATAGGCAAAGACACAATCCAGCAGTTCAAGAAGATTGCCCACTGAACCTTCACAATACCACCAGGTACAAGGTACATACTCATGCAACTTGCCAATGTTGTCTACTTCATACTGCAGGAAAAGATGTCTTGAGGTGTGGTACATCAGCAAGATCATACAGACATTATGCAACAATTGCCAGGCAGGAGTGTTTCTTTCCAGTCAGGAAGCACCTCAGTAGTCAAGGACAGTCAGCCTCCAAATCTTAGGCTAAGTGCTTTCCAAGATGGCCTTCAAGACACTCAACAACACAATCAAGCAGCAACTGATGGCCAGGTTCTGCACATGCGAGGACAGGCTCAAAGTCTTGAGTGCTTGTAATCCCCACCATACTGCCTAGATTTGTAAAATCCTACTAACTGTCCTGACTTGAGACAATTCACATCTCAAACCTATTATACCTATAAAGATGTGATTACCTGTAAAGAACTCAAATTCCAACCATTCATATTCTAATTTTTAGATATCTTGCAATCATGTCTTTGCCTATATATGCCACGCTTGTGAACAACTTCCACTCACCTGATGAAGAAAGTGCTCCAAAAGCTCATGATTCCAAATAAACTTAGACTTTAACCTGGTGTTGAGACTTTTCTTACTGTGCCCACCTAGTCCAACACCAGCACCTCCACCTCAGTTTAGGCATAACACCAGGAATCAAACCCAAAACTTCATGATTTGACATTAACCAATGTGGTACACTTTTTCAAGCGGCAGAGAGAGAGCAGGCAATGCCCTTTATATTCAGCCAGCAAGAAGCAGACCTATCAAAACACAGAACACTAAAATGTAAAGTGAATTCCACTTTTGACACTAGTATGAAGCAAACATGTGGAATAGTTGGCACTATTCTGGAATACCAGGCATCATTGAGATTTCACTAAAAAATATTCAATTACTTGAAGGTAAAATTGGATCACAGTTTAAGAAGTTTCTTTTGCACATTGGTGATCTAAACAGGACACATTAAATAATTACCTTTTCCAAGCTCTCTACGTTGAAGCTTGAAGGTCTCTTTCCCACGGCAAAGGCGAGAGATAAAGTATCCAAGCTCATCCACATTTTCAATGAAATCAGTGACCACCATCTCTTCATGGATCAAATAAGACTGAGGCAAGTAGGTACCAGCCTGTTGAACAATTAAGTATTTGTTTAAATTGTAAAAAAAAAACTATATCGCAGCAGTCTCAAAATATTCTACACCTCCATATCTGCCAATGGTATAAATTGAAATTCAAAGCTCAACTACCCTCAAGAAGAAATTCCTCCATATCTGCATCTAAAAACAGGAGACCTTTTACTTTTAAATGGTCTTTTCAACTGTGTTCCAGCATTCTTTTGTCAATTTCTCTCAGGACTTGCGTTTCAGTAAGATCACTTCTTATTCTTCAAAATTTCATTGAGTACAGGCAAACTTCTTACAAGAGAACCCCTTCATCCCAGGAATTAATCTACTTAATCTCTTCAGAATTGCTTCCAATGCAATGAGATTAAGGGAAAAAAAGTTGTACATAGCATTTCAGATGCAGTCGCACTGATGTCCAACATTTCTCTACTTTTAAACTCCATTCGCCAATGCAAATAATGGCCAAATTTACCTTCCCAATCATCCTCTATCTGCAGGCTAACTTCTTACTATTCCTACACAGGTATTAGAACAAGATCCCTCTGTAATTAGAGTTGTGCCTGCAGTCTCACTCCATTCAAATATTTTTCTATTCTTTCTGCCAAAATAAACAGCCACACATTTTCCAAAATTAAACTCCAGCTACCTTTTTTTGCCACTCATTTAACTTATCTATATCCCACTGCAGACTCTTTTCCTCTTCATAAGATGCTTTCCTACCTACCCTTGTGTCTTTAGCAAAATTAGTATTTTCATTCAATTTGTTGTATACATTAAATAGTTGAAGTCCCAGCACTGTTACAATTTGGCAATCCAAAATGACACTTACTCTATAATCTCTGCTTCCTGTTAGATAACAATCTATGCTAATGTGTTACCCCCAATTATCTTTTATAATAACTTTTGATGCGGCAGCTTATTAAATGCATCTGGGAATCCAAATGCATCACATCTACAGGATCCCCTTCATCTGCCTTGCTTATTATTTCTTCAAAGAAATTAACCTGTCAAACACAAACTGGCTAACTGGCCAGTTTCCTGCTTTCTATTTCCCCACTTCCTTGAATTAAAAAAAGAGTTACATTTGTGTTTTCTACTTCACTGGGACATTCCCAGAATTTGGGATCACAACCCAAATTGAATTTGATCACAACCACTTCTTTAATATTAAGCCCTGGGTATTTCAGCCTTCAGTCCCCATGTTCCTAGCACCTTGGATTTCTCCTGAACATCCAGGTAACTTTCCCCTCCCTAATGCATCACAGTGCCTGAAGTGTGGACTCTAGCTCAGCATCTCTTGGTATTATTAATCCAGAAACTCAGTGAATGTTCTGGGAACCCAGGTTCAAATTCCAGCACAGCAGATAATGGAATTTGAATTCCATTAAAAAAAAATGACCATGAAACTATCGTCAATTATCAGGAAAACCTTTGTTCACTCATGTCCTTTAAGGAAGAAATCTGCCATCCTTACCTTGTCTAGCATATATGTGACTCCACAGCCATAGCAATGTGGTTGACTCTTAACTGTTCTTGGGTAACTAGGATGAGCAATAAATGCCACTAGCTGGCGACATGTCCCACAAATGAATTTTAAAAAAAATCAAAAAAGGTCCAGTGTTGCAGACGTGGCCTCCATGGATCAATGCCATTGTTCACCAAAACCCAACTAGAATATACCTATCTTACCATGCTTAGCTTTATTTAACTAAGGAGTTCCAAATATTTTTGACTTCCCAGCTGCTAATTTGATGAATACCATTGCTTAGGGAGCAGAGGAGAAAAATGCTCACTTTTTCCTGATACATCACGCTTCAATTTTCTTGAATGCAGAAGGCCCACTCTGAACTCAAGACTCACCTCTCACTTTAAACATTTGCCACTGTCTCTCACTCCCTCTTGGGCTCATTTTAACTCTTGCTGCTGTCTTACTAACTCTTGCTGGTGTCTCATTGTTTTCTCTCAGCTTGCTATTTAAACTCTTGCTGTATCTTGACCTACAGAACACATCAAAACAAGATCTGATAGTGTTTAGCTCACTCAATCTTTGTCAGCAATGAGTTTTAGGGCAACCAAAACTTAGTGGGATATAAAAATATCAGCCCCCTTTCTGTATGTGCCATATTATCTTCCAACATTCAAAGTTCTAGAACTTTCAAGGCAATCAATATCTTGCAAAGGCAATTTTTAATTTTTATTTCATGGGTACATTGAAATGAGAAATTAACTGGATTACAATTGTGTTTTAAAGAAAGGAAATATGATACCTGGAAGAAATCTAATATTTAGAGCCTATTAAAAGGACCTTCGTGAAGTCTCCAAATGCAATTATTGCCTATTATTCAATTCCTCAACGTTTTTCTAGTTTTTGTTCTTGCTTTTCAAATATCTTTAAAAACAGGAAAATCTTTATCTGGAATGCTGGGAGAATGGGTAGTTTGGTTAAAATGGAGTTACATTAATATTGCATGGATACAATACAGGGTACTTCTGAGTAGGTGAAGGTGAGAGGTAGCTGGGCAAAGGCCCCAGCACAGTAAAACCACACAAGCTTCAAAATCAACTTCAAAAAAGTCTGTTGCTCTAAGCAGTAGAATTGTTTTAGCATAATATCTGAAATTCACCCAATTAATAAATTAAATGCAAAACTCAAGGTTTAAATTAAAAACATTTTTTTAAAAACCCCATTAACTGAACACTGAAAATAACTGGCTTTTAAAAAGATAGTCAGATGTTCCGATTACTGGAGAATTCAGATTGGTAGAGCAGCGGATAAGTTTACTACATGTGTCGTATTTTCCAAATAATCCTGTGCTCAAGCATTCCATGTTCTAATAACCGGACGTAGAAAAGTTCCGATTCTTCTACTTCCTTGTGATAATTGTCATTGCCTGCACACTATCACCAATGTAAAAATTTGCCATGCACAGTGGTTAGCAACGCTGCTTCACAGCTCCAGGGACCTGGGTTCAATTCCTCACTTGGGTCACTATGTGCAGACTTCACATTCTCATGTTTGCGTGGGTTTCCTCCAGGTGCAGACTCAATGGGTCAAATGGCCCAAAAATGTACAGTTCCTAAGAATATCTGATAAGGTTGGTCAAGTGGTGGACACTTTGCATCCCCACAGAACAGTTGGTTTCTGAAGCAATATTTTAAATACAACTGCTACTAAACCAGCAGGATACAAAACCATCAAGGCGAGCCAACTTCAACCAACTGAAATAAATTTGAATGGCTTTTGACCTATGGACAATAAAACCAAACAGCTCATGTGAATGCACCCACAGAAATTTTCATAGTAGTATTCCTGTTGAAACAATTCTGTAAACAACTCTGGCTCTTCCCCACCAAAATTAAAAATTGTGCTTCACATCCGTTTTCATCTCAAGCAAATGGAATTTTCCCAAAACTAAGTACCTAATGTGCAGCAAAATGGAAGATTTTCCCACCCATATTTTGGGCCAGCCAACATGGTTTCCCCTTCACCATCCCCTGATCTGGCTCTACCTGGTTAAAGGGCACTGCTTAAAGGGCACCATCCCCTCAGGAGTTACCTTATTCCTTGTTGCTGGGGAACATGTGATCCCCACTGGTGGACCTTCGCTAGCGGAGCCAGAAACATTAGCGAGCTTGGAAGCTTGCATCCTGGGCTTGCTAAATTGATACAAAAATCGCTTCAGCCTCATTTTGTTTCCAGGATGAGTACAATTCCCATTTTTGGCCACCCATTGACATTTCCTGGCCTGCCATGTTACTTGAGCAGCACAGCCAGCTGTGAAAAATCAGCCCCATGTCTTAACCAACATCATCTTTAGAATCTAAAGACATTCTATACAAAATACAAACGAGGAGATAACTACATTGGCCTTAGAGTCTGTTCCGCCATTCAATATTATGGGTGATTTGATTTCAACTTCAATTCCACAGCTAAAAACAGGTCTTAACCAAATTTGAATAGTTTGTTAATAACAAAAAGCATTTTGGAAACAATGGCTAAAGTCATTATTTGTAGTATTTACTATTAAATCAAATACAGGAGTTGGTCTCAAAGGTCATCAGTTAATTCCAGCCTACCAATCTGCTCAACTTCAATTCATCTTACATGGCACACTTCTTGCTACAAGACACTTCCAAATTAACTTGTCTTGGGTGGTGGAGGCAAAATTTGCCCAATAAATTTTTAAATGATCAAGTTCAAAAAAATCTTGCAGTATATTTATGTTGGGGAGCATTACACAAGATAGAGGATCACTACTAGGGAATGGAAAAACAAACCATATAGATAGTGAGCAAATGTATAGATTGACTTGCTCTAACATTAACTCATCTACAAATGGCAATATCAATACACCAATATTGTATGAGGTGTAATACTTCTGTCATATATACAGTGAAGATTTTCTTGCATGCTATACAGCAAATTGCACCAGAGGAGTGCAAAATATAGTATTAACAGTCATAACTAGGCTGTAGAGAAAGATCAACTTAATGAGAAATAGGTCCACTCAAAAGTCTGATGGCAGCCAGGAAGAAGCTGTTTGAGTCAATTAGTACGTGACCTTAGACTTTTAATCTCCCCCCCCCCCGAAGGAAGGGGAGTGCATGTCTGGGGTGCGAGATCATCAATAATGCTGGTTGTTTTGTTAAGGTAGTGGGAAATGTAGACAGTCAATGGGTGGGAGGCTGGTTTGAGTGCTGGATTGAGCTTAATTCACAATCCATTGTGGTTTCCTATAGAGCAGCAGCCATACCAAGCTGTGATACAACAAGAATGCTTTCTGTGATATCTGTAAAAGTTGGAGAGAGTTGTAGCTGACACACCAAATTTCTTTAGTCTTCTGAGAAATAAAGGTATTGGTGGGCTTTCTTAACTAATGTCACCAGGGGGTAGGGGGGGAACTAGGACAGGTTGGTGGTGATCTGAACATCTGAAAACTTGAAGCTCTCGACACTGCTTCATCCCCATTGATGTACATAGGGCCAAATCCTCCTCTACACTTCCTGAAATTGATGACAATTGCCTTCATTTTGTTGACATTGAGGGAGATTGTCGCTGCTCCAGTTCACTAGATTCTCTTCCCTATAGCCTGTCACATCATTGTTTGCTATGCGACTTACTATGGTGTCACCAAACTTGAAAATCAAGTTAATGGGGGCCAGTGTCAGATGTACAAAAAGCATAGTAAGGGGTTGAGAACACAGTCATGTGGGCACTGGTGCTGAGGATGGAGGATGGTGGAGGTATTATTGCCTATCTTTACAGCTTGTGGTCTGTAGCTTAAGTTCAGGATCCAGTCACAAAGGGAGGAGCTGAGCCCAGTCCCAGGCCATGGAGTTGAGTTTCATCAGAATAATGGAATTGAAGGCAGAGCTGTAGTTGATAAGTAGGAGTCTGACATGTGTCTTTGTTGTCTACATGTTCCAGGGTTGAGTGCAGGGCAAGTCAGATGGCATCTGCTGCGGATCTGTTGTGGCAGTAAGTGAACTGTAGTGGATCAAGACAATCTGGGAGACTGGAACTGAATTGTCCTGATTAACCTTTCAAAGCACTTCACTGCAAATGGACACAGCCATTAAAGCATGCTGTCTAGTTTTTCTTTGACACCAGCATAATGGTAGTCTTCTTGAAACAAAAGTTTGAAGATGTCTAAATATCCCCACCTGCTGGCTCTTGCAAGATCTGTGTCCAGATACCCCATCTAGGTTGACCTTCAAAGGCTGCTCTGACATCTGGAGTGCTGACCTTGAATACAGCTCATTCAAGGCTCCAGGAGGTGAAGGTGCTCTCATTGCCTCTTGCTCAAAGCTGGCAGATGTGTTGAGCTCATTGGTGAGGACTATATTGATGTTTTTACATGCCTTCATCTTGTAGCCTGTTATGTTTTGCAGACCTTGCCATTGTTAGCAGGGTCTGTGTGGCTAGCCTGGGATTTAGCTTGGTCTGGTACTGCTTTTAACCTTTTTAATGATTCTCCTTTGATTATATTTGGCTTTCTTGTATAGCTCAGAGTCGCCTGACTTTAGCACCTCAGTCCTGGACTTGAGCAGTGGATATCCCTGTTCATCCATAGTTTCCAGTTGAAAAACACAGACAGCCAGACTTGTCATTGAATCTAAAGGTTCAGCAACTGCCAGCTCTGGTATCACACTAAAAATTTTCTTCACTTAACCCAACAGTAAGAAATTAAAGCTATGAAAGTTTCAAATAGCATCCAGAAATATACTCTTGCAGGCACTGAATTTTTATAATTTCCTCCTTTATCTCGTCTCCATTAAGTTTGACAGTGGATCAGCAATGGTGTAATCACTGTTATCCTAGCCAAGGTTATTCTGGACCATTAAGCAGGAATCACATTCAAGAATCACTCAATTCAGAACTAGGAAAATAAGGAATATAGGTATGTTTTCCAAATATCTCATCCCCTTCAGTTTTAAATGACCTGAATAACAGAATCTAGACTTTGGTCAAAGTTCCCAATGAACACATTTGTTTAGACCCAAAAAGTGAGTATGCTGCAACTTTGTGCTTTACATACCTTGATGTTGATCAGCAATTCAAACAAGTTCCGTGGTGGCATGACAATAGTTGCGTTCAATGGAATCATGTAGCATTTGTTCAAATTAAGATCCAGGTATGCAGTCAAACCCTAGAAAAGAAATTTATTTTAGAGCACTCAAGCCAAATTCACTTGCAAACAATGATAGACTTGGACAGAAAATGACAGAAAATCATGTTTGTTAAACTAGTTGTTCATGAATTTTAATTTAGTCCATAAATTTAAGTTTATTTAATAAATGTTAGTACAATACATACTCTATTGAAATCATGAACAATATCTGCTGGATCGCCATCAGCAAATTCAGGTACAAGAACATTGATCATTTCAACTCCATCATCCTCCAGGATCCGGATGTTTTCTTTTATCGACTGGTACGGAGCTACTTGTGGATCACCTTCAGTATCTGGGACAAGATAGTCTTTAGGATCACTGTATTTGAGGCCACAAAAGAAAACTTCACCTTCCTGGAAGAAAAGAGAAACCTTTCATTGTAATCCTGTTAAAGTTAGCTGTGGCTTTGATTATTTTTGTCTGAGAAAGGTGACATCATCCAAGAACCAAACATTCAAGAGGAATTCAAAAAAGCCAAACCATCTTCAGATGAGTATTACAGCAGGACAAAACTCCAATAGCTGAATTCTAGTAAGGAGTACAGTTCATATTAGCAGGTCCTCTTTGGCGCCAAAAATCATACTGATCAAAGTCAGAAATTAATGTCATAGAGGATATGAATGCAGAGACCAAATGGAAACAGCAAGTTGCATTTAGAATTCAATTAGCAGTCAAGATACGATCAAGCCACATGAAAGTAATTCTCAAGTTTCTAATGGCTTACAACAAGTCCTCGCTTACTTTTGTAGTCATGTCACTTAAAAGTACAACTTAAATTAGGCAATAAAAATAGAAAATGCTGGAAAATTTCAGCAGGTCTGACAGTATGAAGATCCTTTGTCAGAGCCTTTGAGACAGAGGTCAAAGGAGGGAAGTGTCAGATGGACCACGTAAAGATAATAGAAGGATGGAAATTCGTAGCTAAATTGCCTGATCCAGACAAGAGAATGAAGTGGCACTGAAGTAGTCAGTCAATGTACTGACAGAAGTTGCAGGATGGGGGGAATGCTGAAAGGGCTAGATAGAGAGCCAGCAGTTGTGAAGACAGGAGTGATTGACAGAGACAGTGGTGGTGATCATGGCCCATTGAGCGATCAGAACATGTAAACAGAACAAAAAAGTAAGCAGTGCGTCAAAGGACCACCTGAAACATAACAGATGGTCCTAGAGGGGTGAGTGGAAAGTAGGTGAGAGAGTGTTGAGGGGAGAATGAAAAGTTTTTAAAAATTAAAAAATGAAGTAATGGAATAAATGAAAATACAGCAAAATAAATTGCTGGAAATGGGGTGAAGGTGGAGGAGAGTGTTCCAAGTCCAAAAGGTTGTAATGTGAGATCAGGTACCATTTCTCCACTTGGCCTTCATTGGAGCAATGCAACAGACCAAGCATGGATACGTGGATTTGGGAACAGAATGGTGTGTTGAAATGACAAGCAATGAGGTCAATCATCCTATTAATGCCAGCTACTGCAGTCCAATTAATCTTATTTACTTTATATACTCCTATTAGTGCTTTTCCTTCAAAGTATTTGTCCAATACTTACTTCTGGCTGTTACTATTGAATTGGCTTTCAACCACCCTTTTTTCAGGAAGCGCATCAACATCAAAAATGCTTCATGTCACTTCCAGACCTTTTTCAATCAGTTTTTCTGCCATGGGAAACAATTTCTTCCTTATGTACTTACATCAAACCAGTCAGCATTTGAATTAATTCTTGTACTCTGCTTTAAAAGCAATCCCAACTTTGCAATCTCATGCTGTAACTGGTACTAATCTAGTAAATCCCTTGGTATCCTATCCAAGGTCAGCATCCTTCCTGAAGTATGCTTTTATTATTTTTTTAAACAAAATGTGGTGTCATCAGCTAGGCCATCATTTTACTACAAATCCCCTGTTGCTGTGAAACTGGTGATAAGCCGCCACCTTGAAGCATGGATCATGTGATATACATACATCCACCATGATCAAAGATATGATGTGCCCATAATTGAATATTACTGCTACTGTTAAAAGTTTATGATCTTTTTGCATATTTCACTTGTAAAATTAAAATTAAACTAGCAACAACCATCTTCTCAACCAGTTTATAACCTTCAATGTGTGCACACATGCTTTAGCTGTGTATCTCTGCACCTGTTAACACTATACCAGCCACATCTTCATAGAAATGCTCATTTCACATTAGTCATTTTCATTTTTTTTTAAATCTCTTATTCACAGAATGTGGACATCAATGGCCAAACCTGCATTTGTCATCCTTCCTATCTGCCCAATAACTAAGTGGCTTGCTAAGCCTTTTCAGAGGATACTTAACAGTCAGTCAATCTCACTACTGTGTCTTGAGTCTCAGACTTGGCAACTGCAGCCATTTCCTTCCCTAAAGGACGTGAACTAAATGTTATTTATGACAATCTAGCAGCTGCATGGTTATTGTCATATCAGATTTTTATTCCAGACTGATGAACAGAATTCTCAACTCCATTGCTACCATAGTGGTATTTCAACATGTCTTTGGTTCATTGATCTGGACTTCATGAGTAAACTAACAAAAAATTTGCAAGAACAATGGGCTGCCTTGAGATGGTTTGGATACAGTCCCACAACAAATGGTAGAATAAAGGCCATGACTTCCTGGATGATAATGGTGACAAAACATATGAATAAAAAGATTTGTCACAAATCAGGCTCATGAAGCTCAGAGCAACTGAAAAAAGTAGTGAGAGAAAAATGAATAAGAGCGACTGGTAGTTAACATGAAACGGAATTTAAATATATGTGGCCTTCAAAAAAGGCATTTGATAAGGTGGCATGCAACAAGGTAGACAGTAAAATTAAAACTCTAACAGTGCTTTGTTTTAAGAAGGTCAACCGCATTTTATCCAATCTCATGATGTAACTGGCACTATTTTAAAAAAATAGAAAATAGGTGAGGAATAGGCCATTTGAGACTGTACCACCTTTCAATATCATGACTATCATACACTTTCAATATCTCATTCCTGCTTTCTCTCCATACCTTTTGATTCCTTAAGCCACAAGTGCCATGTCCAGCTCCCTCTTGAACATATAAAATAACACCAACAGCTTCCTATTGTAGAGAATTCCACATGTTTACAACTGTTCTTCCTCATTTTAATCCGGAATGGCTTATCTGTTAGACTTCGACCCCCAGTTCTGGACTTCCAACATTGAGAACATTCTTCCCACATTTAATCTGTCCAATACCATCAGAATTTTATACATTTCTATGAGATCCTCTCATTCTTTTAAATTTCAATGCATACAAGGCCAATCAATCCATTCCCTTCATGTCAGTTCTGCCATTCTGAGAACCAGTCTGGTAAATCTTTGCAGGACTTCAGTAGCCAGAATGTCTTTCCTCAGACTAGGAAACCAAAACGGCACACAATAGTCAGGTGTGGCCACATGAAGGCCCCATATAAATGTAGCAATAACCCATGCTCAGGTTCTCTTGCTATAAAAGCCAATATGCCATTAGCTTTCTTCACTGTTGTATCTGTGCCAATCTTCAACGACTGTTCTATAATGACATCCAGACCACATTGCACTTTCCCTTTTCCTAAGCTGCCAGATAATGTTCCTTCCTGTTTTTGCCAAAATGGATAACCTCACATTTATCCATATTATACAGGATTTGCCAAGTATTTGTTCACTCCCAGCCAAGTCACCCTGCAGTCTCTTAGCATCCTCCTCACAGAGCACACGACAGCTTGGTGTTATCTACAAATTTAGAGATAGTGCATTCAATTCTTTCATCCAAATCATTCGTATATATTGTGAATATTTGGGTCCCAGCACTGAACTTTGCAGTACCCCACTACTCATTGCCTGCCACTTTGAAAAGAACCCATTTATTCCCATTCTCTGCTTCCTGTCAACCAGTTCTCCATCCACATCAATAGATTTACTCCCAATACCATGAGCTTTAACCTTGCTTACTAATCTCGTATGGGACTTGTCAAAAGCCTTTTGAAAGTCCAAAACTAGAACATCCACTGATTCACCCTTGTCCACTCTAGAATTTTGAGGGTGTGACCAGCAGAAGATTTATCAAGCACAATTTATCTTTAGTGAATCCATGCAGACTTGGACCAACCCTGTCACCACTTAAGTGCTTTAAGTGGGATTACATTAGCTCCTCTCCAATCCATTGCAACTCTTCCAGAGTCTATCGAATGCTGGAAAATGACAATGCAACTATTTTTAGGTCCACCTCCTTGAGTACTCAGATGCAGAGCATCAGGCCCTGGGGACTCCTCAGGTTTTAATCCCACTAATTTCCCCCAAAACAAATTGCCTGACTAAGGATTTCCTTCAGTTCCTCCTTCATGCTAGACCCTGTCTCCTGGTATCTGAGATTATTTATGTTCTCCTTAGTGAAGGCAGAGCCAAAGATGGTTCAGTTGGCCTGCCACCTTTTTGGTGCCCATTATGAATTCCTCTGATTCTAACTGTAAAGGACCTGTATTCATCTTCAGGTTTTTCTCTCTTCACAAAAAAACTGCCAAAGCTTGTGTGTTTTCTGCAAGCTTGCTTTTGTATTCTATCTCACATTCAAATTAAATCCTTTGTTTTCTTCCAGATTTTAAAATTCTAGTCTTGAGGTTTGCTGCTTTGTTGGGCCAATTTATATGCCTCCTCTTTGGCTTTAACAGTATCCCTAATTTCCCTTGTTTACTATGGATGAGCAACTTTCCCCATTTCACCCTATGCCAGACAAGGATGTACAGTTGCCAAACGTCCATGTATTCTTGAAGTGTCTGCCATTGCCTATCCACTGTTAATCCCACAAGCAACATCTGTCAGTTTATCCTAGCCAATGCATGTCTCAAACTGGCAAAGTTAGCCTTCCTTAAGTTCAGCACCTTAGTCTCACATTTAACTGTGTCACTCGCAATTTCAATGAAGAATTCTACCAGATTATGGTCACTCTTCCCCAAAAGGATCTTGCACCACAAGGTTGCTAATTAATCCTCTCAACACAATACTCAATCTAGGATGGCCTGCTCTCTAGTTGGTTCCTTGGCATACTGGTTGAGAAAACCATCCTTTATACGAGGACAGGTACAACGTGGTCGTAATTGAATACTACTGTTGTTGACTAGTCTTAAAATTTGCAGATACAAATCTCGGAAATACTGAGAACTATGAGAAGGATAGTGTTATCTTCAAGACAGACAAGTAGGTATAAAGGGCTGGAGAAGCAGTTGTGAAAAGTATATTAAACTTGAGGATTGTTGAAAAAGACATGTCAAAGTTTTTCATTCATCGGGACAATCACAACAGCACCGATGCCAAGGAGAGCAACAACTATATACTGTACAAGTGTTAATTGGTTGGAAAGTGGATTGATATTGCCATGAGAATGCACAGACTGTACCAAACTGATGGTGACTTACAGCCAAACATGTTTTACAATTTAAACTAGACAGCTTGACTCTAATCAAGACATTGCCCTGTGGAATGAACCAGCAAATGAATAGCATCTGATTGTTTAGTCGAAACATGTGTGTACATGTTCTTCCTGCCTACAAAGAACAGGGCCCTGTGTATTAATACATAGCTTTTTAGTAGAGACAAACCACAGGTCCAACTGAATCTTAAAATTAGTTGTAAACATAACTGGCTCCAAAGGAGAATAACCCAAGTTTCTTCAGTCTATACATGCAATTACTCATCCTCAAAACCATTCCAGTAATTCTATTTTGTGCCATCTCCAAAGTCAAAATCTTTTTTTTTTAAAAAAGTGTTGCCCTAGAATTGGACACAATACTCCAGCTGGGATAAAACAACTTTAGTTTTCATACTCTTTGCCTCTATTTATAAAGTCCAAGATCCCATCTGCTTTATTAGTATCCTGCAACCTTCAAAACCAGCCTCAGATCTATCTCTTCTAGCATTCATTTAGCATGCATTGTCTCTTATTTTTCCCCTAGTGTGTATCACCTCATCTCTGTTGACTTCAGTTTGCCATGCATCTGCCCACATCAGTCTGGTGTATCCCAAAGTCTACGATGCAGCACTAAGTTTTTTCCTCCCCAAAAAGATTTTAACTTGCAAAATGTTGCACCAAGATGGCATATACATAACTCAAACATAATATGAAAAAGTCAATCTTGAGTAATACTATGTAAAAGATATTATGACCATTTAAGCAGGAAGATAAAGCTTTATTGGACAAGATAATGTGCAAATTTAAAAGAACAGCCAGTCACCTTTGCAATTTAGATAATCTGTACTCCATCTCACATTTAAAAATTGAACCAAAACACAGTTAAAATGCAAATTCCATTTAGTATTCTCCTACCTGCAAGATAAAATACCTGTAGAGGTACGCACCACCAACCACCACACCAGACAGCATGAGAGCTAATCCAAGACACATGCACCAGCACCAGACACGAGACTGGCGTCGAAATGGAACAACATCCTCTTGATCCTGTATTAAAAAAATTACTTCAAATATCAACACTGCAAAGCTGCACTTGTGATGCAAGTGCATTAACAAATTAGTTATACATTTTATATGTGACTATAGCACAATAAATGATTAGTAAATGAAATGCTTCTAGGCCATTTCAAAATGGATGAAAATTAGGCTCCAAATGCGTAGAAACATTACTTTTCCTTTGTTTATAATCAATCCATTTATATCAAGTCAAAGTGATCTCAGCATTCAACAAATTAACATAATATAGGATAAAGACCGAACAAAAGAACATGATCTTGATAGTTTATGCACATGTAAAGTGAAGCAAAGGACTATGGCAAACTATTTTCAATGCAAGTCCATTCTGACTCAACATCACTTTCTTCAGAGCAAGAGAGCAACAACAACATGCTAGTCTAGCTGGCAGTGCCCACAAACTATGAATGATTAAAAAATTAATGTGACCCCAGGCAAGCCAAAATAAAATATTGTAATTACTGACATTTCTGGCTTTTGAATGCCTGAAGTACTGATCCGCCTGATCCATCCTAAAGCCTAAGACTCCTTCTCAACAGATGCCACTTGGATCCACACTACCAGGAAAGGAGGAGCTAACTGCCTTTCCAGAGGATGAGGGCTCAGAATCAAACAGGCTGGGGAGCACAGTATTTTCCACCACAGGATGTTCAGGTAGCACTTGGGTGCTAAAGGGCCAAAGACAGCTGTTGCCAAGTGAGGCATATGGTCAAAGACTGTGGCCAGCTGCAATCTTCTGAACTGCTGATCCAGCTCCTCCAAACCACAGGTAATATCACTTCTGCTCTTGCTGCTCCTAATGATTGTGTCTCTGAAGGGACAATAAGAGCATGAGGAAGGAAACCCACGATTGGATAAATTGAAACAGCCAGCCTGGGGAAAGACAGAATCTGCAACTGGAGACCCAGTTCCTGACAGATTTTCTCTCTCATGCTCAAATCTTCCAATCTCAGCTCTGCAGTCCTTTCCCACTGAAAAGACAGATTTGAGATGCCAAAGTTGGAAAAGTAACCAATAAGTTTTTTCATCCCTGCTACCGTTTTCAGTCTATTCCAAACTGTTCCTTAGCTATCAATCCCTGGCAACAGTCTGAGACTGAACCAATACGTTAAAAATTTTGGTGTCATATTTGCCCTCAAGAGCTACTCGTCACATATCCATAGCATGAACTAAAAGCAGCTATTTCCACCTTTGTAACATTGTTTAATTTCGAGCTGAGGCAGTTGAAATTGAGCAGTCTTTCATTCTTTAGAATAACTACATTAACATTCTCCTGTCTGGTCTCCCACACTGTACTCTCTAATCTCAAAGTCATCTAAAATTCAGCTGCCTATCCCTTAGCCTGCACCAAGTCCTGTTCACCCATTATCCCTGTGCTTAAAAAATTTGGCCACTATCAAGCAGTCTTGATTTTAAGAGTCCCAGCTTTGTTTTCCAGTCTCTCCTTGGCTTCAACACTCCACCTCCAGAATTTCTCAGGATTGTTGGCTGAAAGAAGTGCTCATCTAACTCTAAGGGATCCCAATTTTAATTATTCCATCACTGGTTTTGTACTGTTTTATAATGCTCATGAAGCGCTAATACATTAAAGGCATCATATCATGGTATCAGTTGTATTATAATTTGTTTGACCCCCATTTCCTTTGAATGTCACAAATCTACATACATTACCACAACTTCAACTTCATTCAAGAATATACTGATGTACTAAAGAACATCCTGAAACAAACTTATTCTGCACTGAACAGTGATGAATTGCACAGCAGAAATGAAGACAATAAGCATAAAAGTGCTTTCAGTTTCAATCTCAGTGCTTTAGGCATGAGCGACTGCAGACTTTAGACCTTCCAATGGATTGTGTGCGTGCACATGCACATTGTTTTGCACTTGGGAGCAATGAATAAATCAGTCTCTGAAATTATCTGGAAAGTAAAACACATTGAATAAATACCTTCCTAGGTCCAAATACTAGATTAATGTGTATAAAAATCACAGACATGAAACAAGTATTAATTTGGGTGGTGCAGTAAATTGATGTCATGATTGTCTCTGAAGAAAATGCATCTAACACTGGGATTGAGATATTACTTGAAAAGTTAATTATCAAAATCAGGTTGCACTTCAATTACAATTCACTGTCATCACAAATGAATCAATTTATAAATCAGACTGGGGAGTTATATGCCTTAGAATATACAGCGTAGAAAAATAAATTTCATGTCAGTTAGCCTAAATTCCCAGAATTTGCAGTAAAATACCAGATCCAGTAGTTGTGGAATTCAAAGATCCTGCTACAATCCCATGTACAGTGCAAGAGAACAAGTTAAATTGATTTACATCTATTATTTTGAACTGAATTTCTTAGCAAAGAGATACTCAAAAAAGATGCTGCACTCCCTCAAACTACTTTCTAAGAATACCACTTTATCCTGTAGCTGCAATTTTACAATACAAAAGTAGAACAGACAACTGGTCCAAGATGGCCTTCTAGAATCACAAGAACAGCAAAGATGGAAATTGCAGATTCCAGTCACATGGGACTAATGACCTGAGGGGAATGGAGAGGAAGCGAGTGTGAGATACTGAAAGTGCATGATCAGTCATGATCATATTGAATGGTGTGCAAGCTCAAAAGGCCTACTTGTGCATCTGTTTTTACTTTCCAATTCTCCTTCGATACAGGGGGGTGGTGAGGACCGCAAATGCTACACTTTATAAATAGGGAGAGATAAACTCAGCAACAAGTCATCAACCTAGCATCAATGATTGTGAAAATCTGAAGCAATAAACTGGGACAAAGGAATTGACTGGCATTAAACAAAAAGTGGGCTAAAAATGTAAGTCATTGTAACTTTCTAAAAAGGTCGGTTTAAGGAGAGCTCATGAGGGAAATGCAGTTGATGTGTATGTAGACTTTCAAAAAGGTGAACCTCTTAGCTAAACTAAAGTGACAGCATGAATATAAATATTGTCTAAGATATGAAAAGCAATAGTGGTGGCTGTTTTTTTTTAAAGGGAGAAACATTTTCTGTTCCCTAGTGTTTACGTATTGGGATAATCAATTTTCTGTTAAAGAACTCAACTCTGCCACAACAAGGGCATAATTCAAAGTTTACAAATGACATCAACTTAAATCTAACAAACATGAGGAAGATAATAAACTATAGGAAGGCCTGAGACTGGTACTCTGAAATTATCACTTCACCAGAAGAATTTTTCCTTCTGAACTGCATAGCCAAGTGGTAACCCAAAACTATTCTGCATACTGTTCAAGTCAACCCTTTTAATTTAAGGCACACAGCCACGCAAAAAAACACTCTTTAAAGAAATCAAAAAGGTAGATTGCATGAAGATTCAAAAAAAATCATACAACATGAGAGAAAAGGCAAACAAGGGGAATGAGAGAGGTGAAAATAGCATGTCTAATGACAGCGTATTCAAGAGGGTGAAAGTTCATCTCAGAGTCCAATATGACAAGTTACAACCAATCTGGCTCAGTCTGCTGCCAGGGAAAGAGATGGAGTCAGTAATAAACAGACTTTTGTGGTGGGGATTGAAGGCTTTGGTTTGGTTTTCCAAATGTAACTGGAGGCATTTTCTGCTCATCCAGTACTGGATGTTAAGTGGTCTTGCAATTCAGAGATACTGGAAAGGATTGAGAGAGATAATGCTGGGATAGGGTCACAAGCATTCAGCCTCTGATTGTCAAGTAAACAAACATTCTCCAATGTGGCTTCATGACAACACAGAAATCACTGAACAGAAACTGATAACCAAGTTCCACACACAAAGATGGCCTCAAGCAAGATCTTGGGTTCATGTCAACTGTAACCTTCATGACTTGCAAAATCTCACTGGCTGTCCTCTCTGGAGACAATACATATCTTTAACTTGTGCTAGCCATTTCTCCCCAGTCACACTGGAATGCAAATCTTTGCATTCCAATCATTATTTTGTAAATTGAGTTTTGTCTTTATATGCCCTGTTTGTCAACAGAACTCCCACTCACCTGATGAAGGAGCAGCACTCTGAAAGCTAGTGGCTTGTGCTACAAATAAACCTGTTGGGCTTTAACCTGGTGTTGAGATTTTTATAGAGCCAAATATCAGCGTGCATTTGAAAATATATTTTTGAAATCAATCTTTGCTCCAATTAAAAGCACCATTTCAAGTTCATCCTGTTTCCTCATTCTGGGAGGTGTTCTCTATTGTCCCAACATTCTATTTATAATGGAACTAAAAATTGGACACTATGATTTTATACACAATGATAAATTTGAAAAGAATGAGGCTTTCATAGTATTATTCCTCAGAAATAGTCAAAAGGAACTCCCAACATTAACTGCAGGGATGTTTATAATACAATCCATTTATTTACACAATGAACCTAAAAACTGATGTTATCTAAACTGACCCTCACAAAAGTTTGCAGCAGTAGCTAGTTAAGTCTCCTTCTTGTGCCTTGTTATCATCTCAGCAAAAGCAGTGGGGAAACAATCTCCTATAATTGAACAATTTACTCAATGGATTTCTCCCTCCCCAGCCCCAGAACCAAAATAATAGACACAGACTTCATTAGCAATAGCTAATTGAACAAATCCTCAACTGAACAAAAGGCAGAAATGCAGACAATGATGACAGGGATTAGCATTGCTGTCAAGCCCTAATAGCATGGTAGTATTTTCTGGGCACTTGCAAAAGATGCAAATTTAGACAAAGTTACTTTAGATACACTGATTACTCTAAGTCAACATTTAGAGAAGGTGGAGAAAGGAAATACTTGAATTTAAAACACCCAAACCATAAGATCTAGTGGAACGTTTTGAAGGAACTAAGTCACTACTTTAACAATCCTACACTATTTTAGGATCAAGAAAAACAATTAAACAAGTGCAAAATTATTTACAAGGGGATACTAGAACAATTGGGGCTTTAATCTTAGAAAATAGTACACGATTGACCAGATAAGTCTTTAGAATGACTGATTGCAGCAGAAGCCAACTGCCTTAAATACAAAGGAATTATTAACATGTTCAATAGAGAAATAAAGATATATTTTCCCCAGCTTAGAACGTGGAGCTTGCTACCACAAGTAGCTGAAGCAAATAGCATAGATGCTGTCAAAAAGCAAATTATATGAGCACGAGGGATAAAAAGATACTGCAAGGTTGGGATGAGGAAATTCTGGAGTATTGTTAGCAAACATTAGTTGGGCAAATAGTCTGCTTCTGTTCTGTAGACATAATGGAATTTCTAATACACACAGACGTGTGTCAGTGCTAGACTAAAGGTTAATGTACATTTACAGCATTACATCAGAAATTGTATCCTTAATTTCATAGTTGCCATCAACTCTAAAGTTACTGTACAAGTTCCAATGAACATTATGCAACACTGCCAAGATAACACTGTCAAGATAACACTGTCCATAATTAACATAAAACCTGCCATCAATTATATATTAGCTGATCTTGCAAGGTGTTGCTGAAGAGCTCAAGATCGCATTACGTGACAAACTTAGTGACATCTCCACTATGGCATGCTTCAAGCTGTTGGTAAATTTATAAAGCATAGCAATATCAATAAAATATGCCAGGGCAAATACAGGAACAAAATTGAAAGCGAACATCACTGCAAAGATTTGCTAAAGCAATATATTATCTCCCATTACCTATCCTTGTTAGTGCACATTGTCTCCTCCCCCAAATGCAAAATTAATGTTGTAGATTTGAAACCTCATTCACTGACTACCAGCTGCTTCCTATCAATACAATGTCTGCCAGTCCTACAACCCTTCAAGACATCCAAATTCTGAAGCCTTGAAAATTCCTATTTTAAAACACTTCACCAGTGATGGCTGTACCAATGCTCGTGGCTTTGGAAGCCCTTCCCTAAAATTCGTCCCTCGAGCCTCCTTTAAGATGTTCTTCAAATGCTCTTTGATCAAGTTTCCAAAGTTCAATATGAAAACTATGATCCTTAACTCTGTACTGCCATGGGTGTTTTTAAACTAAAACCTTTGGTTTTAATCTGGATAGTGATTAAATAGGTCTCAAGTTACTCGAAAGGATGGTAAGATGAGTGATATTTCCTTGATAAAAACAAATTACTGTAGATGTTGGAATCTGGAATCAAAAAGAAAAATGCTGGAAAATCTCAGGTTTGGCAGCATCCATAAGGAGAAAAAAAAGCTGACATTGAGTCTACATGACCTTTTTCAGAGCTGAGTTTTAGTGACCTTTCTCAATATCACTTGAGACAGACTGTCTGCAACAGCTCAGAAGGTCTGATGTTAATCTACAACTGGAGGATAGGGTGGAAGTATTCTCTACATGGTAAACAAAATGGAGGTTTAAGTACCTATACCCTTTCCAAAGGAAGGATAAGTTTATAGTTAATAATTAAATTTGCAGTTTTAACTGGGAACAGGCCACATATCACCTTACCAAGGTAAACTGTGGGATGAAGGGCAGTCAGTCTGGGGAATCTCAAGGAAGTACACGTATCTGCCATGAATGGAAATACATTGAGTCTCACAACACCAGGTTAAAGAGATGTATTGTCTCCAGCCAGGACAGTTAGTGAGATTTTGCAAGCCCAGCCAAGTTGTGGGGGTTGCAGATAGTGTGACATGAATCCAAGATCCAAGTTGAGACTGTCCTCACGTGTAGAACTTGGCTTATTAGTTTTAGCTCAGTGATTGTGTTGTCATCTGTCAAGAAGGCAGCCTCGGAGAAAATGCCAAGGCAGCTTCACAACAATGCAAAATCACAGAGCAAAAACTGATAAGCCAAGTTCTGCACACAAGGGCAGTCTCAACTTGGATCTTAGACTCATGTCACACTATCTGTAAACCCAACAACTTGGCTGGGCTTGCAAAATCTCACTAACTGTCCTGGCTAGAGACAATACATACCTCTAACTTGTACTTAACCCTCTCTCCACTGAGATTGTCTGTACCTCTTTAAGACTTAAGTACTTGTAAAGACTCACATTCAAACCATTATTTTGTAAGTTGAGTTTGCATCTATATATCTCTTGTTTGTGAGCAGAACTCCTATTCACCTGATGCAGCAATGCTCCAAAAGCTTGTGCTACAAAATAAACCTGTTGGACTTTAACCTGGTGACCACTGAGACTTCTTATTGTGCTTACTACCCCAGTCCAACACAAGACAACTCCATATCAAAGATAGGAACATGAAACAAAAGCTTTGGTTAAAGTATAAATGTTTACAGGATTATAGTATTAACTTTTGTCAGTAAAAGATTTTGCCTTTAAAACATTAAATCTTGTTGTTTGGTCGGTTCAGTTAACTGGAAATTCTTTAAAAAACCCATCTCTATAGATGCTTATCTCCTGCTTTGGCTTGCACTTTGATTTCCCTGAAATCTCTAAAGTACTTTGGCACCTTTCCTTTGAAAAGTGCTCCAATGTATGATTTATGTAGATATCCGACTTGAAAGCTGAAGTGCACCTTCTGCATAAAAAAAGACGTGCACAGTACTGATTTTTGAATGCCAACTCATGCAGTGTGAGAACATTCCCCACTTCCAGATCTGAATAGACCAATGTCAGCACAAAACCAGATTCGGCAAATCACAAACCAAGACCATTATCTGATCTCCGTGTGGAATTTCCCTTCCTTTTTCCCAATGACGCCACTGCTTCCTCCCACAGGGAGGAGGAAAGGAAACGGAAGGGAAGGCGGTGATGGTGTTGGTGGGAAGAGAGCCACTCAGCGACAACAAGAGGGACGGAGCCCAGTGCAGTCAGCCATTTTACATCCGCTTTTTCAACACAAGCTCTTTCGGAGAATGGGGACGATTACCCGGGCTGGCACACGTGAGGTAAAGAGGATGATCCCAGTCATCAAAGATGATAAAGTTAAAAAAAAACCGAAACCCCGATTAACGTGGCTTGAAACAAGCAGTAACAAACCAGTCTCCTCTTAGTACTTGGGACAGCCAACATATACCAGACAATCCTCCCCGAACCGGCAAAGTCGTACCTTCTCGGGGATGATGAGGGTCTCGTTGTTCTCATCTTTCTTGGGCTCCTTCTGACTCAACGACGAGTTAAAGGAGACTTTCACCATGGCGGCGACACAATCAACCTCAACAGCTTCACTCAGTCACAACCGCGCTCCACCGCCTCACTCCGTCCCTCTAAATCATCCGCGTGACGCAGCTCCCAAACAACACAAAAGAGGTCGCCCCGCCCCTGTTGACGCTCCGAACCTGTTGCCCCGCCCCCTGTAACCGCTCCGAACCTGTTGCCCCGCCCCCTGTAACCGCTCCGAACCTGTTGCCCCGCCCCCTGTAACCGCTCCGAACCTGTCTCCCCGCCTCCTGTGAACTTACAGAACCTGTGATCCATCGCCATGAAGATTCTGAACCTGTCGTGGCCTCAACATCGATTTACATATAAATAGCGATTTTCACTTAATAACGTTTTCCATGTAGCTTCACACAACGTTTAAAAGCCAAATCAGTCTCCAAAACATGGTAGAACATAGGACATAGAATATTACAGCGCAGTGCAGGCCCTTCGGCCCTCAATGTTGCACCGACCTGTGAAACGAATCTAAAGCCTATTTAACCTACACTATTTCTATATCATCCATATGCTTATCCAATGACCCTTAATGTCAACCAGTCCACTACTATTGCAGGAAGGACATTTCATGCCCTTACTACTCTCCGAGTAGAGAATCTTCCACACACCTGATGAAGGAACACGATTTCCGAAAGGTTGTGGGAGTACTATCAAACAAGCTGGTTGAACTTAAACCTGGTATTGTGAGACTTCTTACTAAAGAATTTACCTCTGACATCTGTCCTATATTACTGCTGAATTTAAAGCTATGCCCCCTCGGACGAGCCACACCATCCAAGGAAAAAGGTTCACACTGTTCCACTCTATCTAATCCTCTGATCATCTTGTATGCCTCTATTAAATCACCTCTTAACCTTCTTCTCTCTAATGAAAACAGCCTCAAGTCACTCAGCCTTTCCTCATAAGACCTTCCCACTATACCAGGCAACATTCTGTTAAATCTCCTCCACACCCTTTCCCATGCTTCCACATCCTTCCTATAATGCGGTGACCACAACTGTGCACAATACTCCCAAGTGCGGCCGCATCAGAGTTTTATACAGTTGCAACATGATATCAGGGCTCCAAAACTCAATCCCTCTACCAATAAAAGTTAACACATTATATGCCTTTTTACCAATGCTATCAACCTGGTGCCAGCTTTCAGGGATCTATGCACATGGACACAAGATTGCTCTGCTCACCTACACTACCAAGTATCTTACCATTAGCTCAGTACTCTGGATTCCTGTTACTCCTTCCAGTGTGAATTACCTCACACTTTCAGCCTCTATTCTTTGAGTAAACGTTCTCCAAGGCGGCCTTCACAACATGTGACAGCACAGAATCGCTGAGCAGAAACTGATAGCCAAGTTCTGCACACATGAGGACAGCCTCAACTGATATTTTGGGTTCATGTCACACTATCTGTAACCCCCAAGACTTGTTTGGGCTTGCAACATCGCACTTACTGTCCTGTCTGGAGACAATACACATCTTTTTAACCTATGCTTAATGCTATCTCCACTTACATTGTCTACACCTTTAAAATTTGATTAGCTGTAAAGACTCACATTCTAATTGCATTCTGTAAACTGAGTGTGTGTCTTTGTATGTTCTGTTTGTGATCAGAACTCCCCAATCACTTGAAAAGGAGCAAAGCCCCGAAAGCTAGTGCCATTTGCTACCAAATAAGCTTGTTGGACTTTAAAGTGGTGTTGTGAGACTTCTTACTGCCTTTACCCCAGCCCAATGCCAGCATCGCCACGTTAGTGACTGGAAGCCAGTGTCCAGTAGTGTCCAGTGTGCTGGCCTTCTATTATTCATTATTTATATGAATGACATTGATGACTATGTGGAGGGGGGGGTAGGATTAGTAAGTTTGCAGATGACACAAAGATTGGACAGGTGGTTAACAGGTGGAGTGTCTTGGGCTACAAGAAGATATAAATGGAATGGTCAAATGGCTGATAGGTGGCAGATGGAATTTAACGCTGAAAAGTGTGAGGTGATACACTTGGAAGGAGTAATTTGACAAGGAAGAATTCAATGAGGACACTAGGAAGTTCTGTGGAATAAAGGGATCTTGGCGTATTTGTCTACAGATCTCTGAAAATAGAAGGGTGTGTTAATAGGTATTCCATTAGGACTCTTGCCTTTATCAGTCGAAGCATAGATTACAAAAGCAGGGAAATCATGTTGAAGTTGTGTAGAACTTTGATGAGGCCACAGCTAGAGTACTGTGCACAGTTCTGGTCACCACATTATCAGAAGGATGTGCTTGTGCTGGAGAGGGCGCAGAGGAGATTCTCCAGGATGCTGCCTGGGATGGAATATTTAACTTAGAGAGATTGCATGGGCTTGATTTATTTTTGTTGGAGCAGAGAAGACTGAGGGGTGACCTGATCGAGGTGTGCAAGATTCTGAGAGACATAGACAGAGTGGATAAGGAGCAACTGTTGCCCTTAGTTAAAGGGTCAGTCATAAGAACATGAACATAGAACCCAGTGCAGAAACACGCCCTTTGGCACATCGAGTCTGTACCGAACACAATCCCACCCAGGCCCTTTCCCCATATCCTTACACATTTACCCGCTAATTCCTCTAACTACACATCCCAAGATACTAAGGGACAAGTTTAGCATGGCCAATCAACTCAACCCAAATATCTTTGGACTGTGGGAGGAAACCAGAGCATCTGGAGGAAACCCATGCAGACATGAGAAGAATGTGCAAACTCCACACAGACAGTGACCCAAGCTGAGAATGGAACACAGGTCTCTGGAGCTATGAAGCAGCAGTGCTAACCACTATGCTACTGTGCTGCCCATACCGTACCATGCCTCATGGAGGGACATAGGTTCAAGGTGAGGGGCAGGGGATTTGGGGGGATGTGAGAAAAAACCTTTTTACCCAAAGAATAATGACAATCTGGAATGCTCCACCTGGGAGAATGGTAGAGATAGATTGATTCACATCTTTTAAAAAGTACCTGGATGAGCACTTGTCACATCATAACATTCAGGGCTATGGTCCATGTGCTGGCAGATAGGATTTGGTGGGAGCTCAGATGTTCCTAATGTGTCAATGCAGACTTGTTGGGCCAAAGGGCCTTTTCTGTGCTGTATAATTCTATGATAATAAGGTGTAAGTTCGAGGGGGTGAATCTTTGGAGACATCAGAAGCTAGACAGTCAATAGTGGGATCCACAAGAACATAGATGAAGGTTCCAACAGAGACAAGCTGAGGTGAAGACAGCAACGTTTTGACCTTTACTACAAAAGGGTTTGAGAATAGAGATAAAGATCTCTTACTACAATTGTATCAAACCTTGATGAGACGACATCTGGAATGTTGTGCATTTCAGTCTGCTCACCTAGGGAATGATACATTTGCCATAGAGGGAGTGTCAAAGAGT
Source organism: Sphyrna mokarran (assembly GCA_024679065.1). Taxonomy (NCBI): domain Eukaryota; kingdom Metazoa; phylum Chordata; class Chondrichthyes; order Carcharhiniformes; family Carcharhinidae; genus Sphyrna; species Sphyrna mokarran. The sequence continues at coordinate 75,169,168 of JAGIQG010000013.1, read as the reverse complement.
CAAAGAGCAACACAGCACGGGAAACAGGCCCTTCGGCCCCACGAGCCCGTGCCGCCGTCATAACTTTATAGTAACAATTCCATTTTCTTATTCTAATTTTAGGTTATTCCTAATATGGAAGAATCTCAATATAGGGTCAATTTGTTTCCCAATCAGCCTAAGAGCGAATTTTTTGGGATGTGGGAGGAAACCGGAGCACCCGGAGAAAACCCACGCAACCACGGGAAGAACGCGCAAACTCCCGCAGACACCGGCCCAATTCCAAGTGTCTGCACAGCTACAGCGATAGTCCCTGAGCTGTCATGGTGCCCTTCAGATGGTCCAGATAAAGCACTCATTTACGACATGAAGCACCAGGCAACCCATGAATCAACATCCGAGAGCTGTCCTCGCACCACCTGCCGAATGCATGCTCCTTGTTGGTCAAGTTAGACCGAATTACCTGTGGAAAAAAAAAGTCATAGTTAAACAGTCCTACTATATCCCTCTATCTGCATACCGCTCATGTGGCTGTCCAACAGACCCTTAAACAGCCCTAGCGTGCCTGCTCCCACCACCTTACTCGGCAGTGCATTCCACACCCCCACTACCCTTTGTGTGAAAAACTGCCCTCTAATATTCGTCTTATACATAGCCCCCCTCCCCCTAAGGCCATGACCCCTCGTCCTATCCATTTCTGAAGGTGGAAAACGTTTACCACCATTTACTCTATCTATACCCCTTATAATCTTATACACCTCTATGAGATCCCCTCTAAGCCGACGTCTTTCAAGGGAAAACCACCCCAGTCTATCTAATCGTTCCTCATAGGACAGTCCTTCCATACCAGGCAGCATCCTGGTAAACCTCCTCTGAACTCTCTCCAAGGACTCCACATCCTTCCGATAGTACGGAGACCAGAACTGGGCGCAGTATTCCAAGTGAGGCCTAACCAAAGTTGTATACAACTGCAACATCAAACTCCTACTCTTGTATTCTATCCCCTTTTCTATGAAAGCTAACATACTATACGCCTTCTTTATCACCTTCTCCACCTGTGAGGACACCTTCAGAGACTTGTGAACCTGCACCCCCAAGTCTCTCTGCGTCTCTATGCTCCTTATAGTTTTACCTTTTAGCCTATAATTCTCTTCTACATTTTTCCGGCCAAAATGCATCACCTCGCATTTATCTGGATTAAGTTCCATTTGCCATCTATCTGCCCAGTCTACCAACCTATCTATGTCCTGTTGTATTGCCTGGCACTGCTCCTCTGTACCCACCAATCCAAGCATCTTAGTGTCATCAGCAAATTTGCTGATCTCACCACCTACCCCAACTTCCAACTCGTTTATGTAAACCACAAATAGAAGAGGACCTAGTACTGAGCCTTGTGGCACTCCACTAGTGACAGGCCTCCAGTCGGAAAAAGAGCCTTCCACTACTACCCTCTGTCTCCTCCTCCCGAGCCAGTTCTCGACCCACCTACATACCTGGTCCTGTATCCCATGCACCTTCACCTTCTCTATCAGTCTACCATGAGGAACCTTGTCAAACGCCTTACTGAAATCCATGTAGACGACATCAACAGCATGTCCTTCATCAACTGTTTTTGTCACTTCTTCAAAAAATTCCACTAGATTTGTAAGACAAAACTTCCCCTTGACGAAGCCATGCTGTGTATCCCTGATCAGATCGCAGCACTCCAGATGCTCATACATCCTGTCCCTGAGGATCCTGTCCATTAGCTTACCTATAACTGAAGTCAAGCTCACCGGCCTATAGTTCCCTGGGTTATCCCTCTGACCTTTTTTAAACAACAGTACTACATTTGCTATCCTCCAGTCCTCTGGGACCTCGCCTGTGTCCAAGGAAGAGACAAAGATTTGCGTCAGAGGCCCAGCTAGGTCTTCCCTCAACTCCCTTAGCAGCTTGGGGTAAATGCCATCAGGCCCCGGAGCTTTACATGTCTTTAAGCTGCCTAACAGCCCCAACACCTCTTTCCTCGTAATCTTTATTTCCCTCAACAGATCCTCAACTTTGTCAAAATCAGCAACAGACATCTGGCCAGTCTCCTGCAAGTGAGTGCAACAAAGATTCCCCACACTAATTCCTGGGATGGAGAGATTGGCATTTATGGAAGATTAAATAGATTGAGCCATTATTCTTTGCATTTGGAAGGATGAGAGATGATCTCATTTAAATATAGAAAATTCTTACAAGGTTGATGGAGAAAGAATTTTTTCCTGGTTGGGCACTCCAGAGCCAAGAGACACAGTGTCAGAATTAGAGATACGTCATTTAGGAGTGAGATAATGATAGATTTCTACAAATTAAAAATATTAAAGGGATGGGGATAATGCAGGGAAATGATATTGAAGTAGACCAGCCATGATCTAATTGAATGATGGAGCAAGCTTGAAGGGATGAATGTTCCACTCCTGTTCCTATTTCTTGTTTCCTTACTACAAAGCTGGAATTAAGTAATATCTCCTGAAAATTATGATCACCAACACTCCAAAAACTGGAAACTGTTCAAACTTATTCCTTGAAGGAACATTAAAAAAAGGTTTCATCCTAATAATTTTTCAGACAACAGATTAAAAATTTTAACACAGAAAAAAGTATAATATTTTCAAGAGGACAACCTAAGATGTAAAATCAATCAGTGTAAGTTTCATGTGAACTCAGACAAATGATTTTCAGGCCTCTCAATCTCATCTTTTATGTCTTTTTAAAGGAAAATGCAACTCAAAACAATAGAAAGAGACCAACCCCCTTTGCCTCACAAGAGAGAAGCTCCACAGATTGTGGGGAGGGAGGCCATACAGGATGTTGGAATGATGTAGAATGGCAGCTGCCAGCCACAGGCTCACAAGAGAAATCTCCTTTTCCTATACTATACCATATTATATGTCAGCACAATAGATCAATAGAGCGTTGGTGATCATAATTTTCAGGAGATATTACTTAATTCCAGCTTTGTAGTAAGGAAACAAGAAATAGGAACAGGAGTGGAACATTCATCCCTTCAAGCTTGCTGCATCGTTCAATTAGATCAGGCAGTCCTGGCACTGGAAACAATTTGAGAAATCTGCTACTCATTGAATTATCCAACCTCTTCCAATTTCTTCAGATTTCTCTTTCAGCTTCTAAACAATCAGGATTGGATTGCAGACAATGAGCTGTTGGCACTGGTTTGATATCATTGGACAAACTAGTTAATAATGTCCAAACCCAGTAAAAATCAGTCATACCGGAGTTCCATTTTAAGATACACAAGACCAGTTCGGACAACCTTTGCTGGTACCTTTCATTTCCAAGTTTTATTTGTTTTTCTGTCAGAGATTCTAGTCATCAGCAACCTTGAGCATTCTTAGTCAACTCTTAATCCAAACAGCACTAGATACCATTCACCCAATGCAAAGTTTTTAGTTATTTGTCACAAAGAGAACCCCCCTCCAAGCCATTGAAATGACTGGAGTGGTTCTGATGTTACAGAAAACAGCAGTTATCGTCACTTATAACAAATCAGCAAAAGCGATTTTTACATCGTTCATTGACATACATATTTGTCAATTAAATCCTGGCTTTTCACCCTTTTTCATTCAATGAAAAATTTACTTCTGCTAATCCATAAAAGATTTTGTATTGAAATACATTTATTGCAGTGTTAATGTAAATCTTTTTGTGACACTATTAAGTAAACTTTAAACTATTTACATACTGCAGACTAAAACCATGTTATCTGTAACAGGATAGGTAAGGTAAGATATTGAGCTATTTAAAGTACAGCTCTCTGTAGGACAGAATGGTCCTGGACTGCGCATGCGCAGAGGTGGTATGCAGCCGAGGATAATGGCGGCCTCAGAGAGAAGCACCAAGGAGAAGTTGCTGGCTGTGCTAGATGATCTGGAGGTGCTGTGCAGGTAGGATGGAAAAAAAAAGTTGCTCCTCGCGGTGAGCGGATTGAAAGAGAGGAGAGGGCTCGCTCCTTGTATCTGCTGCCTTTTTTTTAAAGGACTTCCCGGTTTTTGGTGCCTCATCAGCCAGTGGCCTGTGAATGGTTGGAAAATCCCGCTGGTAGGGAGTGAGTGTGAAGTGTCATATTCTTTATAAATATTGGAAAATGCTGAAGAGATTTAGGAGAGTGCACTGTAAACATAATGAGGAGGGAAGAATTTGTGGGGGGCATAGTCTGAGAGGAGAAGACTGGGGTGAAGAAAGGAATTTGGATTCTGATTTGAAGGAACTGAGGAAAGCTGGTGCAGCCTGCTGAAAGCTATGATTATGGAAATTTAAACTTCGAACATGTAAAAATAGGCAGCTGACGTGACAACAACTTTAGTTTCAAAATATAAGTGAAAAGATAAAGCTCCAGGTGAAGTATCTGGGGTATGATAATGTGTGTTTTACTGGATTAGTAGCACAGACGATTGATAATTTAATCTAGAGAATTAGTCCTAAATCCCACCGTATTAGTTTAAGGTTTGGTATAATCTTGGTATCATTGAAAGCGAACATGAATCTGTTAGATTGTTGTAAAATCCAATTAATGTCCTTTTAAAAAATGGAACCTGTTGGCCTTGCCTGCTCTGACTCAAGTTGTATCAGACTAATAGCTGATCAAGAATGCAGTTCTCCAGGGCAATAATACTCACATCCCCAATAATTAATTTAAATGATAAATCTTGGGTTCTATAGAGGTTCTTTTCATTTGCAATAACTACTTTGAATGCCCTTCTTCTGAAGTTATAATGGGAGTTAAGGAAACATGAATTGAAATTCTACCCTTATTCTAAATAGTCAATATTTGTCAATTTTATTTTTAATAATCTAAATTATATAAGTATGTATAAAAGCAGTTAATATTTGAAATATTTTGGTATTTTTCACATTTTATGTAAATGAGCAATTGTATTTTTGTTAAGGCCTTCCTATTTTGACAACTTATACCTTGTAAACGTTTGTCTAAAAGAGCAAATGACTTGGACATGAAACAATATGATTGCTGAATTGGCAGGATCCTAATAATAGTTAAGATGTGCAGTTGGGTCCTTGTTACCATTTGTCAACAGCTTGTCATCTCTACTCATTGTCTTTTCAAAGCGTGATGAATGCTGCTAACATTTTGAAGTGATTTTTCCTTTCTTCGTTCTGCATTTTTGTAAAAGCTCGATCTGTTTGAAATATACACCCGTGGCAAGGCTGGTCTATTCTCTCAGAAGTTGAGCATTACTTATGATAAACAAAGGTTGAGGTGTAACATGTTTGTTTCATGACCTAATCCAGATTTTTATTGAGTATTTTCCTCACAAAAGTAATGATTCACCTTAGGTGTTGGAGGGATTGACCAAACTGACTCCCTGGGACTCTTACGAATTGAGCCTTTGTGACAGTATAGGGTTTCAACAAAACAGTTTATTCAAGTTTGTGCGACATACACAAGAGAGAGTGCTCAGAGTTATGAATCAAGATGGCTACTGAGCTACTTTGCTCTCCGTGTGTTCTTGCAGCATTCTTATACCTCTTTGTGTTAAAATGTTCACATGTGAGATTGATTAAGTCATCTTGTTACTCTAACTTCTGATTTTGTCACCTTGTGCTATCTTAATAGTCCTATGCGCTTTTATCTTTAATCATTCTCTTATTTATATCCTTTGGCAATTGTATTGACCTCGTTGTAATATAAAATCACTACAAGTACCTTTAACCATGTAAATTTCAACAATGGATGTCTCTCAGGGTAGTGTCCTCAGTCCATCCACCTTCACATGCTTCATCACTTATCTCCTGTCTATCATAAGGTCAGAAATGGGATGTTTGTTAATGATTAGTGCTGAATATTACACAATCATGATTTCTCAGATACTGAAACAGTCCATGTTAAAATGCAACAAGATCTGGACAGTGTCAGGGTTTGGACTGACATATGGCAAGTAACATTTGAGCCGCACAAATGCCAGGCAATCACCATCACCAATAAGAGACAGTCTAACACCGCATTTGATGGTGTTATCATCACTGAATCTCTGTTATCGACGTCCTCTGGGTTACTATTGACCAGAAACTCGACTGGACTCGCTACATAAATATAGTGGTTAGGAATACTGGGGCAAGTGGTTCACATTGTGATTTCCCAAAGCCTGCCTATCGTCTATAAGTCGCACGTCAGAAGTGTGATGGAATACTCCTCACTTGTCTGAATGGGTGCAGCTCCAACAACACTCGAGAAGCTCTACGTCGTCCATGACAAACCAGCCTGCTTGATTGGCATCACATCCACTCCCACTAATGCTCAATAACAACTGAATGATACACTGCAGACATTCACCAAAGATCCTGAGATAGCATCTTCCAAACCACTTTCCACAGACCACTTCCATTTAGAAAGACAAGGGCAGCGGATATATGGGGACACCACCACCTGCAAGTTCCCCTCCAAGCCACACAGAATCCTGAATTGGAAATATATTGCCATTCCTTCAAAAGGATAAATGTCCTGGAATACCCTCTGAAATGATGTTGTGACCAACTCACAGCATGAGAACTGCATCATTTCAAGAAGGCAACTCACTGTCTCAATGCCTGTGTCCCATGAATGAATAAAAAAAATCATCATTTATCCTAATGATTTTCCCAGAGGCACAGTGAATCTCATGCATTACCTCCAGACATTGAGGGGTCATGGTAAATGGGTATGGACTCGCCACATAAATATAGTGGTTAGGAATACTGGGGCAAGTAGTTCACACTGTGATTTCCCAAAGCCTGCCCATCATCTACAAGTCACATGTCAGAAATGTGATGGAATACTCCTCACTTGTCTGAATGGGTGCAGCTCCGACAACACTCAAGAAGCTCTACGTCGTCCATGACAAACCAGCCTGCTTGATTGGCATCACATCCACTCTATTATTGCTATAATCTCTGAAGACTAGCTGGTCAGTATAGTTATTTGAAATCTATCTCCAGGTGCCTCAGTTAAGCTGCCTCGGCAGCATAGTGGCACAGTGATTAGCACTGTTGCCTCAACACCAGGAACACAGGTTTGATTCCTGGCTTGAGTCATTGTCTGTGCAGAGTCTGCATGTTCTCCCCATGTCTTGTGGATTTCCTGCAGGTGGCCCAGTTCCTCCCACAGACCGAAAGCTACTTATGTGCGTTGGCCATACTAAATTTCCCTCAATTTAGGAAATACCAGGTATCTGAACAGGTGCTGGAGTATGGTGACCAAAGGATTTTCACAGTAACTTCATTGCAGCGTTAATGTAAGCCTACTTATGACACTAATAAATACATTTTTAATGCTTTCTGTCCCTTCCAATCTTCAGTTAAGCTTCCTTTTAACATTGGGTGTTAATGATCTAACTGATCATTTATTGGACATTAAGTTTTGAAGGATAGTTTGTCTTTTGAGAGAGTAGGAAAGAGAATTGACAAAATGCTGGAATGTGTTTTTTATTTTTTTAAGGTTTTATATGATAACAGGGAACTTAGAATTCACCATGGTGGGGCAATGTCAACACTATTTATATTTTGGCTAAAATCAAGTGTATTATCAATAGTGCAGAGGGACCTGGGGGTCCTTGTGCACGAATCGCAAAAACCCAGTCTGCAGGTGCAGCAGGTGATCAAGAAGGCAAATGGAATGTTGGCCTTTATAGTGAGGGGGTAGAATATAAAAGCAGGGAGGTCTTGCTGCAACTGTACAGGGCACTGGTGAGGCCGCAACTGGAGTGCAGTGTGCTGTTTTGGTCACCGCATTTGTGAAAGGATATATTGGCATTGGAGGGAATGCAGAAAAGGTTCGCCAGGCTGGTACCGGAGATGAGGGAGTTAGCCTATGAAGAAAGATTGAATAGACTGGGTCTGTACTCGTTAGAGTTTAGAAGACTCAGGGGGAATGTTATAGGGTCTTACAACATAATGAAGGGGCTAGATAGGTAGAGAGACTGCTTAGAAAGGATAGCAGAACTAGAGGGCACAGCCTCAAAATAAGGTGGAAGCAGTTTAGAACAGAGTTGAGAGGAACTTCTTCACTCAGAGGGTGGGTGAATCTCTGGAATTCTCTGCCTATTGAAGTGGCGGAGGCTACCTCGCTGAATATATTTAAGTCACAGGCCGATAGATTTCTGATAGACAAGGGGATTAAGAGTTATGGGGAGAAAGCGGGAAAGTAGAACTGATCTATTTCAGATCAGTCATGATCTTATTGAATGGCGGGCAGGCTTGAAGAGCTAGATGGCCTACTCCTGCTCCTATTTCTTATGTTCTTATGTATAGCAATTAGGAAGGCAAAAAGTATATGAATATTTATTGCAGGAAATCTTGCTGCAATTATAAGGGCTGTTTTGAGAGTGCACCTAGAATACTGTGTACATTTTGATCTAACAACAGAAGACATGCAACAAAAATTCATGAAATTCATTTCTAGGGTGACAGAGCAGCCCTGAGCGGGGAGAGAGTAAATGGGCCAATCTTCTCTGTGGTTTAGTTGAATGACATTTCGTAGAAAACTTTCGGATAAAAACGAACTGGCTGTTTTTCCTGGCTGAAAAGTTTAGAACTGACATAATGATCATTGTCTCAAAATCAGGACTGAGATGAAGACAAATGTGTTCACTAAGAGTTGTGAATCTTTTGAATTCTCTTTCCCAGAACACTGCGGACACACAGTCAAGCAAATATATTTGAGATTGAATTGAACTTTCATGTGCAAAGAGAATTGAGGAATATGGGCTGGGAGAGTTTGAGTAAGTGGAGGTAATGTTAAAGTTCAGCCATAATCGTATCGAATAATGGAGTGGCCTTGAGGGGCTTTGTGGCCATTTCTTGTTTCTTATGGATAAAATTTTTATTAAAGTATAACTTCCCAAAGCACCTTCCAGTGTTCTTTTATAATCGGCCATATTGGTTCAAAGTTCAGATTTGGTGTCTGGTCATTCAACATGTTAATGCTGCTGTGGTGATGCTACAGTTGGCTCATCTCCTTCAGATTTGAGAATAAGCTGGCCTTCACTGTGTAATGATTCCTTTCCTTCCCTTGAAAATTATTCAGTGAGCCATACTGAGCTCTCCACAGATGAAGATACGATTGACTTTTGAATAATTTCAATCAAACTCAAGTGAAGAATAGATACTAGGGTAAGATTATGTCTGGTTATTACACATTCATCCATTGGAAGACTTATTTTGTCTCATGAATAATCAGTCCAACACAAGAAGTAGATGATACAGTGGATTAGCACGATGATTGCATATTGGTTCAAATCCTGTTGCATCTGAAGGGATGAATGTCTCTGCCAGTGGTAAAGATTTTACATGGAGTAAGTTTTAAACATCTCAATATTTGACAAAATAAAGAACCACTATGTCGTTCATTGACCCAGTCCACAACATTAGCTAGCCTGGGAAATTATGCAGTAGAAGGTGCTGTTTTAAGGTTGTGGTTGAAGTGCATTGTTGATTCATAGTAAGGGGCATTTTTAGAACATAGAACAATACAGCACAAACAGGCCCTTCGGCCCACGAGTTGCACCGATCACATCTACCAATCCACAGACCTATCTATAACCCCCTATCCTATTCTTTTCCATATACTCATCCAGAAGTCTTTTGAAAGACCCCAGTGAGTTTGCCTCAACAACCTCTGACGGCAATCGGTTCCATTCACTCACCATCCTCTGAGTGAAAAACCTACCCCTGACATCTCCTTTGCTTCCCTGCACCTTAAATCTGTGTCCTCTCATAGTGACCATTTCAGCTCGGGGAAATAGTGTGGACTCTCAGAGACTATCTATTCCTCAACATTTTATAAACCTCTATCAGGTCACCTCTCAACCTACGTCTCTCCAGAGAGAAGAGTCCCAGCTCCCTCAACCTATCCTCATAAGGCCTGCCTCCCAATCCAGGCAGCGTCCTTGTAAATCTCCTCTGAACTCTCTCAATAGCCTCTACATCCTTCCTATAATGAGGCGACCAGAACTGCGCACAATACTCCAACTGGAGTATTTGTTCAAAAATGAACTTTTTGTTCATTTGGCTGTGCTTTACTTAACCTGTAAGTAATTTATGTTGTCATTTATCTTATAAAAGAGTTCTTTTCTGTAGCACTGACATTTTTAACTTTGGCGAGAACAAAAATATTGAATTAAGTAATGCAAATTTGTACAAATAGGTCAGTGAAAGGTTTCTTTCTCAAATTTTAATCATAAGTTTACTTCCTGTCTAATAATATTACTTTTAATCCTTAGGGAGTTGATTGAACTGCTTGCATTATCCAGAAACCAGAAAATTGCACAACCAGGAGAGGAAAATCAGGTGAGGAATGAATTGCATCTCCTCAGGCATTGCTTCAAGTCTTGAATGATTAATAGAAGTCCATGTCTCTGACAGTTTTCAGATCTTATTAAAATTATTTGGCTGAATTTGATCTGATTTCAGTTGAAAAATCCAAATCCAGATTGACTGACAAATTTAAAAATATCACCGGAACTGAATACATTCCTCAGTGTAAAAATAAGTTTAGTTGCTTCCATTATTTCCCGATTGTAGTTTTGACACCTGAAGAGAATATATTCCTCTGCTTGGAGAAATCTAGATTTTAAATTGATCTCCAATTTAAAATGGAAATGAGGAAGTATTTCTTCTCTCTGAGAGCCATTAGTCTTTGGAATTTTCCTCTATGGAGAGTGGTGGAGGTTGGAATATACTTAAGCTGAGTTGGACAGGTTTTTGACCTATAAGAGAATTGCTCTGCTCCCATTTCTTATGATCTTAGAGTTCAGATGGCCTGAATTTTAATATTCTATGAATATTTTAAATAAAGAATCTTTGAACAATATTCTACCACCAAACATTAGAACTATTTAGTTCAAGTAATTAAATGATATCTATAAATTGTATTAATCATTTTAGTCAGCTTCTGATAATATAGTATTGGTTTTTTAGATCCTCAATCTGTTAATTCAGAAGGATGGAGAATTCCAAGAAATAGTAAGAGTTGCATTGGAACAAGGCAAAATTCAGGAGGAAATGCACCTTCTGGAGAAAGAGGTGGAAAAAAGAGATGGTGACATCCAGCAGCTACAGAAACAACTCAAAGAGGCCGAACACATATTAGTGAGTTATAACTATCTTGTAACATTTTCACAAGTCTTAATTATATGTGAAGCGGACTTTCCTGTTGAATATTGGGAATTGGAAGATAATTGTCAGTTCCCTTATCCTTTGTCCATGGTACAATTCTTTAAACTTCCAGTCAGATTGAGAACTTAACTAGGTACATTAAACAATGTATAGGGGAAAAAAAAATATTTTTTTGACTTCATAAATCTGTTGACACTTGTTGATCTGGACTTAGTGAATCATAGAATAGTTACAGCGCAGAAGATGACCATTCAGCTTGTCAAGTCCAAGCCAGCTCCCTACATGAGTAATATAGTGGTGTAATTTTACCCTTTCCACGTAGCCTGCAATTTTTTTCACACCACAACAACCACAGCTTTACCAATCTCACCAATAACTGAAGTCTGTTATCTCTGGAATCATTCTTGTAAATCTTTTCCTCACCCACACCTTCACATCCTAAAGCATGGTGCCCAGAATTAAAAGTAATATTCTGGTTGGGAGTGAACCACTATATAAAGGTTCATTATATCCTCCATGTTATGTACTCTGCCTGTATATATAAAACCCAGAATTAGACGTGCCTTATTAACTTTTTTCAACCTGTCCTGCCACAATTCAACAATTTGTTCATGTATACTCCCAGCTCCTTCTGCAATCTGTACTTTTAGAATTCCGTCCTTTGTTTTACATTGCCTGTCCTCATTGTTTGAACCAAAATACATAGCTTCATACTTCCATGCATTAAATTTAATTTGCTACAAGTTTGCCTATTCCACCAGCCTTGCTATGTTTTTAAATTTATAACCCACCTTCCTTTTAGTTCATAATATTTCCCAGCTTTATATTGCCTGGAAATACTGAAATTGTACAGCTAATTTGAAGTCATTAATATAGATCAAGAAAAGCAGTCGTCCTAGTATTGACTCTTGGGGAACTCACGAAGAACATAAGAAATAAGAGCAATGAATAGCCCAGTAGGCACTTAAAGTCAGCTCCACTATTCTATATGATTATAGCTATCTTCTACTGTGCCATGTTTTTTAATTCCCTTAGCATCCACAAGTCTATTAATCTCTGTCTTGAATATAGTCAATGACTGAACGTCCAATACTCCCTCTGGCAAAGATCACTACAGATCCATAACTCTTCATCTTGGTCCTAAATAGGCAACCCTTTATTCTGAAACGGTAACCTCTGAATTTGAAGGTCCCCAGCCAAAGGAAACATGCTTCCAACATCATTGTTGTTAAACCCATTAATAATTTAATACATTTCATTGAAATCATCTGGCATTCAATCCCGACTTTTAAGTTCTGTATATATGTTTTAAATAGCTGAGGCCAAATACCAATTGTTGCGGCATGTACTAGTTACTGTTTGCAAATTCAGAAATGATCTGTTTATTCCTACTTTGTTTTTGGTCTACTAATCAATCCACACTCCATGCTAATACACTACTTCAATCACCTGAACCCTAACTCTGTAATAATATTTTTGAGAATCCAAATACACCATGACCACAGGCTACCTTTTTTCTATCCTGCTAGTTTCTGCCTCAAAAAAATTCTTAACCGATTTATCAAACATAATTTTCCTTTGGTAAATCCATATTGACTGTGTCTAATCATGATTTTTTTTTAACTGCAGTAATCATGCCTTGAATAACAGATTCTAGCAGGCTGGCATAGTGGTTAGCATTTATGCCTCACAGCACCAGCCTTTGGATGATTGCGTGGGTTTCATCTGGGTGCTCTAGTTTCCTCTCACAGTTCAAAGATGTATGAGTTAGGTTATTTGGTCACGCTAAATTGCCCCTTAGTATCAAGGGGACCAGACGAGTAAATATGTGGAGTTTTGGGATAGGATCTGGGTGGGATTCGTGGTCGGTGCAGATTCAATGGACTGAACGGCCTCCTCCTGCACTGTAGGGATTTTGATTTTTCCTTCTTACCATTGGTAGGCTTATTGTCCTAAAGTTCTCTGTCTTTTTACCTCCCTTCTTCTTGAACAGTGTGATTACATTTGCTACCTTTCAATCCCTGTGGGCCGTTTAGATTCTAGAAAATTCTGGATGATCAAAACCAATGTATACACTATCAATGCTGCCACCTCTCTTAAAACAATAGGATTCAGGCTATTGTGTCCAAGGATTTTGTCAACCTTAAATCCCATCAATTTCTCCTGTAGTATTTCTTTCTAATAATACCATACTTAAGTTTCTCATTTTCTGTAGTCTTTTAGTTCACTGCAATCTCCAAAAATCTTTTTTTCTGCCTTCTGCTGTGAAGGCAGTTCAACAGTATCTTTCAATGTTGCCTGTCATTCTTTTGATTCATGCCATAATGGAAAGTCATTCATTGGTCTATCAGGACTTCCTGATCAAACTTAATTCTGATAGTGGTGTCCAGCCTTCCCTGAATGCCTGAGCCATCTGCTACTCCTTCTAGTTTCCCTTCCTACTGAAGCGTGGCTTTCCTCTGGGGGAGTGGGTGGTGATGCTATAATCATTGGTACCAACAATATCTAAATTAGGATCCTCAAGACCACTGGCATTTCAGCTAACTGATTTAAAGGACAATGAAATGTTGAGCCAAGCAAATGTTGAATCAAGGCCTATCTACTCTCAGGTGAACAGAAAAGATTCTATGGCACTATTTTAAAGAACGAAGGAGTTAATGTATTGGCCTGGTCCATGAACATTTCCAAAAACAGATTATCTAGTCATTATCACGTTGCTGCTTCTGGTAACTTGCTGTGCACAAATTTGTTTCCTAGAAAAAAAAACAGTACTTAATGGGCTGCAAACTGTTTTGCAATGTCGTGAGGTTGTTTACTTAGAAACAGGCCATTCAGCCCAATCTGAATGTTTACGCTCCATTTTTCTTCATCCAAATCAACCCCTGTAACTCTCCAATCCCTGTCTCCTTGTTTGCTTGCTTAGCCTCCCCTTATATATATTACTATTCATTTCAACCACTTTCTGTAGTGGGTTCCATCATCTCACCACGTGTTGGGTGAAGAAGTTTTTTCCGAATTGCTGATTGAATTTCTTATTGACAATCTTGTATTGATGACCTCTAGTTGTACTATTCCCCACAAGAGATATCCACTCTCTGAAAACCTTTCATGTTTTAAAGACCTGTATTGGTTCACTCTTCAGCTTTTTTTGCAAAAGAGACCCAGAGAGTCAATATTTTTTGTATACCCAGGCATTTTTGGTATCATCTTTGTACAGTAAATCTTTTCTGCACCTTCTTTAGTTTTTGCAGTATGATGACCAGAACTGTACACAATTCTAGTATAGACAAAGCAAGGTTTAAAACACATTTGGCATAATTTCTCTATTTATAATTGTATCTGTCTGGAAGTAAAACTTAGTACTTGGTTTGCTTAATTTATGGCTTTGTTATGGCACAACTTGAATTGTTTGGTGTGTTTGTACACTGCGATCCTTTTTCTTCCTTTAACTCATGTAAGCTTGTAACTTCCAAGTAATAAGTGACATTCGTATTCTTGCCAACTGTACTACCTAACATTTACTTGTGTTGAACTTCATTTCCCAGTTGTAAAAGATGCTTCATAAATAGCAAATCTACCTTTTTGCTATTTTCCCCAGTACATTGAAATCAATCCTCAGTTAACTTTGTGGTTACAACACTCACTTCTAAGTTGACTGAATAAGTGTTTTTCTCCTAAAACTGGAGAACTTTCCTGCTAACATATATTTATGTCTTGAAGTTACAATCTAATTTTTGTCAATGCCCACACTGGGCACTGGACATTTTCCTCAAATAATTTCCCTTTCTTTCACACCCTCTCTCCTGCAAGAGAGAGGGTGTGAAAGAACTACCTTGGGGTAGAGTTTCCTGGACACTGGCTCAAAATCTGTTGTATTCAAATAACCATTTTTTTCGTGATTCAGCTTGGATACCTGCTATGTAATGTGGCAAGCACCATATCTGAGTTATATTTTCGTTTCATTCATCTGTGTGTACTTCACAGCAGGTTAGCAATTGGGAGGAACACCTAGCTTTATTACACTCCTCTTTTGATAGCCCATTGCAGCAATATTGAGATCAACTTACTCAGCACACACCAGGAATCATAGCTGGAACCATCTAACCCTTATGACTTATTAATGCAGGTTTTGGAATTTCTGTTGACAAGACTATTAGACAAACAGAGTATTTGTTATATTTCTTTGCAACACAATTTTTAGTTGCTGGTACTTCAGTCATTTCCTTCTTCTGGAATGAAGTGGTTGATTTCTTGAAGGTTAATCCTTCAAGAAGCTTTCAGTCTAACTTGAGAAAGACATTTGCACTCAATCCTCTTTGACAGGATGACTTGGTTTAATGGATGCAGTCAGTGTTCGGAACAGAATCTGCCATTCAGTTCTAAAAAGGTTAATGCTTCAGGTGAGATTTGCTTATTAGAAGCTACTTTGATTAGGGGACAGAATTGATCTGAGGCAGTGTATGAATCATGTGCAGCTGAGAAAATAAAACTTCTGGGCTAATGAGGTGGCATTGTGGCATAGTGATTAGCACTACTGCCTCATAATGATAGGGACCTAGGTTCAATTCCTGGCTTAGGTCACTGTCTATGTGGAGTTTGCATGTTCTCCCTGCGTCTGCGTAGATTTCCTCCAGATGCTCCGGTTTCTTTCCAGAGTCTGAAAGATGTGCTGGTTAAGTAGATTGATCCGAATAGGCACCGGAATGTGGCGACTCAGGGAGTTTCACAACAACTTCATTGCAGTGTTAATGTAAGCCTTCCTTGTGATTACTAAATAAACTTTAAAACTTTAATGCTGCAGATTATATCCACGGCTGTAAAAGCCTACTATTGCACAAGATAATAGCTATAGTTTTAAGCAGATTAGTAAATCAGTAACTGTTCCTCAATTTTCATTTGAAAGTACATGTGAAAACAGTCAGTACAATCTCTGAAACTCCTTAGGAAATACTTAAAGAAACATAGAAGAAAGCAGCAGGAGGACACCATTTGATTGTTCAAGCTTGCTCCACCATTCATCATAATCATGGCTGATCATGCAACTCCAAAGTCTAATCCTGCTTTTTCCCCATTATCTTTGATCCCATTTGCCCCAAGTGCTATGTTCAGCTGCCTCTTGAATACATTCAATGTTTTCCTTCAGTTACTTCCTGTGAATTCTGCAGGCTCACCACTCTTTGGGTGAAGGAAATGTATTTTCATCTTGTTCTAAATGGTCTACCCCAAATCTTCAGTCTGTGAACCCTGTTCTGGATTCATCCACCATTGGGAACATACTCCCTACATCTAGCCTGTCTAATCCTGTTAAAATTTTAAGTCTCCATGAAATCCCCTCTCATTCATCTGAACTCCAGCAAACAATCCTAACCCAATCAATCTCTCCTCCTACATCAGTCCCGCTATCCCCAGAATCAGCCTGGTAAACCTTTGCCGTGCTCCCTTGAGAGCAAAAACATCCTTCCTCAGAAAAGGAGACCAAAACTGCCACAAGATTTTAGGTGTGGTCTCAGCAAGGCCCTGTATAAATGCAACAACATATCCCTTCTCCTGCACTCACAATGGAGGCCAACATACCAAGAACATACATAAAATCAATCTTATCTAAGCGTCATATCCAGTTGCAAGCAAGTTAGATATCAATTACTTGTGCTTCAAACAATAATTCTACTGTTCTGGCAGGAGCCCTATGCTGCAGACATCAAAGATGAAGCTGGATTATGTTTTTTGACGATAGTGCTAGATCTGGTGCTGGTCTCAGATTACCTTTCTGCACAACATTTTATATTGGTGCAGAATATGGTAACAGACACAAATGAATACTTCATAGTCCAATGCTACTTTAGTGGATGACATTCCCAGAACTGAATTTGATTACTTCTTTTCAGACCAAGAAGTTAGACACATTTTTCTGCACCTTGTTCATCAAGGGAAATTTTTTGTATATTTCTTCAATTTTATCTGAGCTCAAGAACATTGGAGCAACTGCGGGCAGGAAAATGTTACTCCTTTGTCAAAAAAGAGTGTAAAGAGAAACTTAACAACAGCAGATCAATCAGTTTAACTTCAATGATGGGGAGACTTTCATAGAATCTCAACAGTGCAGAAGGAGGCCTTTCAGCCCATTGATTCTGCACCATCTCTCCAAAAGAGTATCTTACTCAGGCCCACTCTCCCACCCTATCCCCATAACCCCCTACATTTACCACGACTAATCTACATAACTTGCACATCTTTGCAGTGTGGGAGGAAATCAGAGTATCCAAGGCTGGAATCAAACCTGGATCCCTGGCACTGTGCCACCGTGCTATCCCTTCCAGAAACAACAATTCAGAATAAAAATAAGTCACATAGATAAATGTGGATTAATTGAGAAAAACCAGCCTGGATGTCTTAAGGAAAAGTCATGTTTCATTAATTAGCGAAAGTTTTTTTGGAGAGGTAACAGAGGACAAGGAGGGTTATGTTGAACTAGTTTCTGACACTAGTTCAGCCACAGCTAGATTATTGTATCTGGTTCTGAGCACCACACTTTAGGAAGGATGTGAAGGCATTAGAGAGTGTACAGAATCACAAGAAAGGTTTCAAGGACAAGGAACTTCAGTTATGAAGATAGATTGAAGAAGTGATTGTATTCCTTGGAGTAAAAAAGGCTGAGGAGATTTGATAGAAGTGTTCAAAATCTTATGGAATCTGGACAGTGCAGAGAGAGACATATACGTGAAAAGAATTGATAACGAATGGGCATAGTTTTGAAGTCTTCAGTAAAAGAAGCAGAAATGAAATGAGAAAATAAATCTTCATACACTGATTAATGTTTGGTATATGCTGCCTGAGAGTTTGGTGGAAGCAGGTTCAACTGAAGCACTCAAAAATAGGTTAGACTTTTTTATCTAAAAAAGAAGAATATGCAGGTTATGGGGAGAAAGTGGAAGAAGACATAATGGGCCGAATAGTGGCCTGCTGTGCTTTAATAGTTCTGTGAAAGAAGTATTGATTCTGATAATCTTGCACACCAAGAAAGGCTTTGTGCTTGAACCTGCTACACCTGACTATCATTTTCTCCATGCAGCATAGGACAGTATCTTAAGTTTTAAGAATGCTTATCTTTTATGAAGTATAAACTGCCAGAAATGACTTTGCATGGTGATAGTTATATGCTTAAAATGAATTGGAAAAGGTAACTATCAGACTAATTACTTGAACTATTAAACAGTCCTCCAATAGAATCATTCCTCAAGATCCATTGGAATGGCAAGATATTGGTTTTGTCTCAAGTGCATCTTTCTCTTGTTTTTCAGAGACTTGTTCAGAACCCATGTCAATGTGCAAGCTTAATGTAACTTTTAAAAGTTAATCGAGTTCCAAACTAATGGCCTTAGGCCCCATCAGTAGTTTAATGGTTACTTTAGAAAAAACAAATTGAAATCTTTATTCCATATTTATACTTACAGTAAATTTGTACGTATTAGATGAAATATTAACTGTCCATTCTTTTCAAGGCAACCGCTGTGTATCAAGCCAAAGAGAAGTTAAAATCGATAGAAAAGGCACGAAAAGGTAGACATTTTTAAATAGCAAAAAGTAATGGTTGCACAGTTACTGTACTGCTGTGACAACTAACCATTGGTTCAATAATGAGACTTCTTTTCCAAAGGAAAATTGGCATGATCATAAATATGCCATTATATGCTTTTTGTGTGAAGATTTTCTGATACCTGTGAATGCTCTATTCAGTTGTGATGCCATCATGTTAGTGGCCTGCAGCCAAATCCTGCTGCTTCTTGCAGAGGTAGTTCTGATGCTGAAACCCCCTCTGTTTTGGCATCAGTGAACACAATAATAAAAATGTCCTTTATAGTGAGCCTTTTCTAATTATGATTATTGCTTTGTTTTGCTTAATTCCATGTTCTGACTCCTTGTGCAATTAAATACACTTTTTAAAATTGCTAAAATTGTTTACAAGCATGGCAGCTGAGTGTTTCTGTATTTTTAAATTTCAGGTCAGTGAGGAATTTATAATTCTTTCCTCTTTGCAGGTGCCATCTCATCCGAAGAGCTTATCAAATATGCACATCGGATAAGTGCCAGTAATGCTGTAGCAGCCCCATTAACATGGGTTCCAGGTATAAATTTAAATATTATTGCTCATAATTTTACTGTAAAACCACTGACCTGGAGTTGAAACACAGGGCAAAACTCCAAGTCCTGCAAATACACAAAACCCAGATACTGACATTGATCATGCACTTCAACTCCACTCTTCTGCCTGCTTCCTCAGTTCCCTGAGAGACCAGCCTTAAGTATATTTCAATGATGGAGCATTCACAACCAACTTGGGTAGAAAATTCCAAGGATTCTCAGTCCTTCAAATGAAGATGTTTTTCCTCATCTCAGTTCAAATTATCAACCCTTCATCCTAAAACTGTGCTGTCCTGTTCTAAATTCCCTAGTCAACATCTGTTAAATATTTCTGTTCATTCTCATTCCCCTTATTCAGTCCCTTCCCACCTACATTTGTGATTCCTCCATTGACTGAGGTCACATCAACAATTTCCTTTTCCCAGCCCTCATGCCTTGCTCTTCACCATGGACATCTACACCTCCAGCCCCCACCAGAAGGGATTTGGTGGCTCTCCATAAATTCCCCAAGCAGAATCCTCATCCACCACTATTCTGTCTAACTGAACTTATTCTCTAACTCTACAGTTTCTCAATTGGTGGGCCACATGTCTACCCGTTTCACCAACCTGTGTCCTCCTGGAATCTGTTGCTGTTAATCTTGTCGCTTGCTGTGTTTCGGGGTTTTGTGTTATTTGCAGGGTTTGCAATTGCCTTGTGTTTCAACTCCCAGGTCTAGTTTTTAAGGGGAATGATATTCTTCACATTCTCCCCTGGAGAATACTGCAGCGTATAAGGGTAGGCAATGGTCCAGTGATGTTAACACTCGACTAATCTTCTGAGAAGATCATGAAACTATTGTCGATTGTTGTAAAAACCCATCTGGTTCACTGATGTCCTTTAGAAAAGGAAATCTACCATCCTTACTTAGTCTGGCGTACTTGTGACTCCAGAGCTACAGCAATGTGGTTGACTCTTAACTGCTCTCGAACAAGTAGGGACGGGCGATAAATGCTGGCCAGCCAGAGAAGCTCATGTCCCATGTATGACTGAAAAAAATGACTTCAGTCTGAACTTTCAGCTTCCCAATTCATTTGATATTCCATCCGTTGAATCCCTAGTTTAAATTCTGACCCAGTTAGTGAAAAACAAATAATTCTAAAACAATTAGGAAATAAGTCATTTTGTATTCAGAAGATATATTGCCAATTCAGTGCTTCTGACATCAGCATAGGCTGATTGATATAAAAAAAGAGAAAATACTAAAAAACGCAAAAGGGTCTGGTTGCATTTGGGGAAGAGAGAAACAGAATTGATTTTTTGAGTCTGTATGATTTCAGAGCTGACAAGACATGGAAATGCGATGGATTTTATACTGGGTAAGAGGTGAAGCAAAATAGAAAATCAGGGATAGGTGGGAGCTCAGGACTAATTTGGCTAAATGTTATGGCCATAAGATAAAAGGAGTGCTAATAGTGTTAAAGAAAGACTAAGGAAAGGTGTTTATAGTCAAATAGCAGAATGTGTTAAGAACAGAATAAGGGTCAATGCTCTCTAATAGCAAAATATAAGAACAAATCACAGTCTGATTTTGTAGGGGGAGGAGATCAGTGGGGAAAAAAAAGGAAGATCGAAGTAGAGGCCAGATTTCGTTATTGAAGTGGTTGAACTTGTACTTTCAATTTAAAGTCAACATTAGGTTTAGAAGGCTGTAACGTGCTTAGTTGGAAGATGAGGCGCTGTTTCTCCAGTTTGCATTAGGCTTCATTGGAATGTTACAGCAGATCAAGGACTGTGATGTGAGCGTAACAGCAAGTTAGTGAATTGAAATACCAAGCAACAGGAAGGTTTGGGGTGGGGGGGTCATACTTGTGGATTGAGTGAAGGTGTTCACTGGTGAAACAGTTGTCCAGGCTGCATTAGGCAGCATGGTGGCAGAGTGGTTAGTGCTGCTGCCTCACAGCTCCAGGGACTTGGGCTCAATTCCTGGCTTGGGTCACTGGTGTGGAGTTTGAATATTCTCCCCACATTTGCATGGGTTTCCTCCCATAATCAAATGCACTGTTAGGTACATTGGCTGTGCTAAATTCTCCCACCATGTACCTGGACAGTGCCAGAGTGTGGCAACTAGGTGATTTTTCAAAGTAACTTCATTGCATTGTTAATGTAAGCCTACTTACGACACAAATAAATAAATTTTAAACTAGTATCCCCAATGTAAAGGAGACATTTGAATGGTGAATAGACTAACTTGAAAGAAGTACTCCTTGCTGCACTTGCACGGAGTATTTGCAGCCTTGGACAATGAGGAGGGAGGTGGTAAAGGTGCAAATGTTTCACCTTTTGTAACTGCATGGAAAGGTGTCAAGGAAAGGGGTAGAGGTGTTGGGAGGAATGGACCGGAATGTCACAAAGAAATGGTCCGGATGTAATACTGACAGGAGAGGAGAGATGAAGATGTTTGGTGATGGCATCATGTTGCATGTGATGGAAATGACAGATGATGATGCTTTGAAAGTGGAGGCTGGTTATGTGAAAGATGAGGACAAGAGGAATTCTGTTGTGGTTTTGGGAGGGAGGAGCAGGGGTGAAGGCAGAAGTGCAGAAGATGACAGTGTCTGAACCAATTGCACATGGCGGGTGGGGGGGGAATACCTTGGTTCAGGAAAAAGAAGGACATGTCAGAAATGCTGTTTTGGAAGGTGGCACTACCAAAACCGATGCGACAGAGGCAGAGAAACTGGGAGAATGGTATGGATTCCAAGCAGAGTGTGAGGAGGAGTGGTTATAGGAATTGATGGTTTTGTAAGGAATATTAGTGGACCGTCTAGCACTAAAAGTGGAGAAATAGAGATAGACCATGTGAAGATAAGAGAGGAATGGCAATTGGAAGCAAAATGGATAACATTTTTCCAGGTCCAGACAAGAGCATGAAGCGGCACCTGACACAGTCATTGATATACTGGAAAAAAAGTTAATGGGGTTGGGAGAGGTGACAAATAGTGTTCCATGTACCCCATAAAAAGGCAGGCATAATTGGGCCCATGCAGTCACAGTCAGACTGAGTGAGAGTCATAGAGGTTTCCAGCATGGAAACAGGCCCTTCAGCCCAACTTGTCCATGCTGCCTTTTTTAAACCTCTAAGCTAATTCCAATTGCCGTATTGGGCCCATATCACTCTGTACCCATCTTACCCATGTAACTGTCTAAATGCTTTTAAAAGACAAAATTGTACCTGCCTTTACTACTACCTCTGGCAGCTTGTTCCAGACACACTCCACCCTCTGTGGAAAAAATTGTCCCTCTGGACACTGTATCTCTCCCCTCTCACCTTAAATCTATGCCCTCCTGTTTTAGACTCCTCTAATTTTAGGAAAAGATATTGACTATCTAGCTATTCTGTGCCTCTTACTATTTTATAGACTGTTATGAGATCACCCCCTAGCTTTTTACGCTCCAGAGAAAAAAGTCAACCTAGCCAGCCTCTCCTTATAACTCAAATCATCATGTCCCAGTAGCATCCTAGTCCCATCTGCACTCTTTCTAATTTAATAATATCTTTTCTATAATAGGGTAACCAAAACTGTACACACTATTCCAAGTGTAGCCTGATCAATTTCAACAAGACATGCCAACTCCTGTATTCAGTGTTCTGACCAATGAAACCAAGCACGCTGAATGCCTTTGCCATTCTGTCCACCTATGATTCCACTTTCAAGAAGCTATGAATATGTGCCCCTAGATCTCTTCCTGTAACTCTCCGCAGCATCCTACTATTAACTGAGTAAGTCCTGCCAAGCTACCAAAATGTATCACCTCACATTTGTCTAAATTAAACTCCATCTGCTATTCATCAGCCCATTGGTCCAACTGATCACGATCCCATTGAAGAAAGTTATCTCTGACTGCACTGTCCAGTATGCCATCAATCTTGGTGTCATCTGCAAACTTTCTAACTCTCATCCAAATCATTAATATAAATGACAACTAATAGTGGACCCAGCACTGATCCTTGATGCACATCACTAGTCATAGGCCTCCAGTTTGAACAACCACCCTCTGGCTTCTGTCAAGATATCTTACCCTGGATCCCATGTGATTTAATCTTGTGCAATAACTGACCATGCTGCTCCTTGGCAAAGGCTTTGCTAAAGTCTGTGTAGACAACATCAATTGCGCTGCCTTTATCTACCTTCTTGGTTACCCCTTCAAAAAACTCAATCAAATTTGTGAGACATGATTTTCCACTTACAAAGTCATACTGACTGTCCCTAATAAGACTTTGCATTGCTAAATGCCTGTAGATCCTGTCTCAAAATACTTTCCAACAACTTACCCCATCACAGATGGAATGCTCACTGGCTTGTCGTTCCCAGGTTTTCCTGCAGCCCTTTTTAAACAAAGGCACAACATTTGCTACTCTGCACCTTTTTTGAGGAAGTGAGACAAGTTGACAGAGAAATTGTTCAATGAGAAAACAAGTGCAACAGAACAGAGGAGGGTAATGGTAGATGGGAATATTCATGTCGGTGAGGTTGGAGATGCAGAATGATTGGATGTCCATAGTTAAGAGGCAGTGGTTTGGGCCAGGAAATTGTTGATATGACATTAGGACACCATAGGAATCACAAATGAGATGGGGAGAGAGAATAGGGTTAAGATGGGAAATAAGTTCACAGGGACAGACAAATGATGGGTATACCAGGACTGTCCATTTTGTAGATTTTGCGAAGGAGATAGAAGTAGGCTGTGCAGGATTGGGAGACGATATGGTCAGAAGCTGTAGAGAAAAGATTTCCAGAGGAGACTAGGCCAATAACAGTCTTGGAACCAATGGCCCAATTCCACCATCAAGTTATGCCTGTTTTCAAGCACGAAAATTTGGTAAAGTTGGATGTGAAGCGAGTAGCGTAATCAGCCTCAGCACTAGTTCCCCTTTTTACTAAGTGCTGAAAATGGCCAGAAACAGGATTGTGCCCAAACTGCAACGACGTCAATTTAAATGCATTTGCTTTTACCAGCACTTCCCCCTTTACCACTGTGTTCGCCTATCCAGATTCAGTGCGAAACAGACATGGTCCACAAACGTCTGATTCGGGCGTTCCAGCTTCTGGGGAGGTAATTTCTGAGTTTCCAGCGGTGCTCTGACTCAGATTGGCGATGGTGTTGTAGGGAGGAGGAGGAGGATCAGATGGCTCTCTGGTGTGAGGAGAGGGAGGTGGGTCATATGGCTCTCTGGAGGGATGGGTGGTCTGCTGCTATTCTCCATGTGATCATGGGGAAGAGAAAGGGGGGGTTTGCTGCTACCCAATGTGTGATCAGTGGAGGGGGAAAGAGGGGTGTGATTAGTCAGGGTTGGAGGAATAAGGGAGTCAGGCAATGTCAGGGGAGCCATTACCCAGCCTGGGTGCAGGGGAGCGTTTCTCTTTTTCCAGTGTGCACAGTTTGAGGCGCAGTGATTTGGGTGTTATAAGCCCTGCCCACAGGTTTCTGCAGCACAATTCAGAATTGCTGCTATTTTTTAAGGTAGCATGTGTGTATGGCGGCACCTGAGAACAAGTCTAAAAGCCGGATCTGAAACAATTCCAGCTTCAAGTCCATCCAGCTCTTAGAATTAAAGTGGTAAAATAGGGCCCAATGGCTTGCCGTTTGATGGTAGAATCATGGTCTAGGGAGAAGGGTCTGCGTGAGGTCAAGATCAGTCTGTTAAATCATGCCATTGCACCTGGACCAGCTCTCTGAAGGAGTTGCCCAATTTGCTGCAAATTCTCCATATTATTTTAAATATTTGCATTTCAGATATTTATCCATTTTTATCCCTTTTGAAAGCTATTATGGATTCTGATTTGACCAGTTTCTGGTATGGTGTCCTTCTTTTAAAACTATTCAAAAATAAGCAATTTTCCAAACACTTTCCTTAATCATTTTGATAATCTTAAATAATACTAATACCCGCCTCCACTACCAACCAACAACCTGTGTAAATAGATTTTCGTCACTTTTTAAAACCTCTTTCAATTTTAATAAATTCTGGTATTTTATATGGCTGTTTTCTTTTTAATTAGCTGTACTTCAATTTTTAATGACACTTCCTGTTTATGGGAAGCTACTATTCACATGAATTTTATAGGGAAGAGTAGTGCAAATGATTCAGAACGTCATACGTTTGTTTTAGGTGATCCTCGGAGACCTTACCCAACAGATCTGGAAATGAGGAGTGGTCTTTTGGGACAGCAGAGTAACCTTTCTACCAATGGGGTGAATGGACATTTACCCGGAGATGCACTGGCTGCAGGGAGACTACCAGGTAAAAGCTGTCAACATTTCACTAAAATGGAACATGTGCAAAGCAAACGTAAATTATAACAACATAGGAAGCTCAGATGGGGATATTGATTATAAAGGCTGTTAGAATTTGATTATTTTAACTTGTATTACTCTTTAAGCAATGATTAAAATCTTTTGGCTGATTTCATGTTATTGTGACTAAATTGCAAAAGACAGTATCAGTGAGACATACACTTTCAGTTTCCACTCTGCTACATCAGCTAATTGCAGCAATAGTGAAAGCAGGAGTGCTACAGTTGGCCTTTGACTCTAGATTGTGAGGAAGAGAAAGTCCATTTTAGGTTATATTTTGTTCAATCTATTCCAGAAATCTACAATTTCCTTTCCCTTCGCATTCCCTCATTGTCAGAGCCATCAGTTCCTCAATGACTCACGTTTTGGTGTCTTCCACTTATTGGAAGACTTATGGAGATCTAATCACTTGAAACCCATCATAGTGTGACATTTAAAGTTGTTCTAGATTTAGACAAAAGACAGCTGTTTTCTACCATATGCATAAAGTATATGAATTGCATTTATGTATTAATCCTTTACATATACATTTAAATTCAGAGTAACATAGGTTGTGGTTTTGTGATCGAATTTAGTGGTTTTTGAGGTCAATACACTTTCATGTTCTGGAATTTAATATTCTTGGAAGGGAAAATCACTAAAGAATTTAAAAAGATGTTACAAAGCTAAATATATATTAATAGGATTAATATATATTAATAGAATGCAAGAATACCAGGAATTTGATACTACTTTAGAAAGGGTAGGGGTAGAAGAAGGGTTGGATTGTTCAGTATAAAAGATTTTATTCTGTAAATGAGCCTTTGAACAACTGTTGTCTGTGTTCTAGAAGCAAGATATCCAAGACATAACATTACTGGTTTCAGATCCATTTTGAATAATGCTTGAGGGATTAATATTGATACAGTTTTGGACAAAATACAAATGTGGTTTACAAATACTTTGTATTTCAGATGTACTTGCACCTCAGTACCCATGGCAGTCAAATGATATGTCCCTCAACTTGTTGCCTCCAAACCATAGCAATGATTTTATGTTGGAACCTCCTGGACATAACAAAGAAAATGAAGATGATGTGGAAGTTATGTCAACTGATTCTTCAAGTAGTAGTAGTGACTCTGACTGAAACTAAAAGAACATTTATTTTTCACTTCAATTTGTGGACTTTTGGCATTGAAAAATAGGTTTTCCTTGATCCTTCCAGTCTAATACTGTTGATGGTGACCTGGTGTAGATACATCAACAAAGCAAACTGATAAGCAATGCAGTAAGATAGGTAAGTTCTGCATGAAAAAAGACATTTCCCCCAGTGTTGAACTTGCTGTCCAATGTGAGTATCATTGATTATATTTTAGAATATAGTGATAACATTATATTTTAAGAAACAAGGCATTAATTTATTGGACAGACCTTTGCACCAAATTTAAAAGCCACATAATTGACTTATAATATGACATTACTGTATATTTTCCCTAGACTATTTTAATCACAGCATAATGCATTAGAGGGAACTGAAAATATGATAATTTACAACAGGAAAGTGTATCGCAAAAACAGAACAGTTGCAATATGTGTTGCAGAGGATTAAAAACATTTTCATGAAGCAGCAATTTAAGCTGGTGAAGAAAAGGAAACCATAATCATGTTAAGAGCAGAAAGTTAAAATTTTAGAACTGCTTTTTTACCTGTCTGGCACTATAATCCCAAACCCAGACTGACATGAAAATCCATTCCATACATATTCCTGTTGCCTTCAGAGAAATTAGCTAGGTGGCCATAATGGCTATGGGCACAAGCATACAACTATTTGTAACTTTGATACAATTGACAGTTAAACACAAAGGTCATGAACACTGAAGAAAGTAGAAGAATTTGCATTTGCTACAATAAGGATTATTGTTGGGGTTGTACTAAAGCACTCTGTTGAAATAGGGTATTTTATATCCTACTGCGTCATACCTGCCTGACAATGAATGATTGTCACTATTCAAAATGTTCTCCAAAATTGACATTTCTGGCCTTGATAAACCCCCAAGACTATTTTTGCTAAAAGCAATTAAGAGGGATTATTTCATTATTAAAACAATGTTTACAACTATTTCAGTTTGCATTATTCTACAATAATGCAAACAAATAGTTGTAAACATTGTTTTGGAGATGTACATTTTATAGTGTAACAATGTGATTTCTATATTGTAAATAAAAACAATTCTGTTTGATATCGTCAGTAAGAAATGTTTTCCATCTAATTTTTCTGATCATTTGTTAAGGCACAATAGCCCAGTTTCAAATTCATTTCAGCAAAATCAATATTGATAAATGCCAATTATATTTCTTGGCTGCACACAGTGCTGTAGATGAGTGATATGCAAGTTAACAACTTGCTGTAAAACATCTGTGCTTCACAGTAGTATAATAAGACAAAGGAGCTCCATCAGGACACTCAAGAACCAGGCAAGAAACTCCACAGTTTTAAGATAATCTGGATGCAAGTTTTTAAATTTGAATTTGGCATAGTGAGCACACAAGGTATTTCACTCGAAGTATCATTCAAGTGATCCACTGGGAAGCTTTTATCAAAAATTTCCCATTCAGTATGTGAATGGCCAGACTAGAGACAGGACAAAACTTGATCTCCTCTTGGAAAATAAGGGAGGGAAGCTGACAGAAGTGTTAGTGAGGGATCACTTTAGGACCAGTGACCATAATTCTATTAGTTATAAGATAATTATGGAGAATGATAGGTCTATCTCAAAAATTAAAATTCTAAATTGGGGCAAGGCCAATTTTAATGATATCAGGCAAGAACTTTCAAAAGTTAATTGGAGAAGTCTATGGGAAGGAAAAGGGATGTCTAAGTTGCATACTTTCAAAAGTGTGTTAACCAGGGTTCAGGTAAACATTCCTCTTAGAAGCAAAAGCAAGGCTGGCAGAAATGGGAACCCTGGATGATTTGGGAAATTGAGGCCGAGAAGAAAGAGGCACATGACATGCATAGACAATTGGGATCAAGTGAATCTCTTGAAGAGCATGGGGGTGTAGGAGTACAATTGAGAAATCAGGGGGGCAAAAAGGGGACATAATTGTTTTGGCAGATAAGGCAAAGGAGAATCCAAAGAACTTCTATAAATATACAAAGGGCAAAAGAGTAACAAAGGTGAGAGTAGGGCCTCTATGTGCAAATCTATGAGATGGGTGAGATCCTGAATGAATATTTCTCATCAGTATTTACTGTTGAGAAAAAATGGATGTTAGGGAACTTGGGGAAATAAATATTTGTCTTGAGGAGTGTACATATTACAAAGGTGGTGGTGCTGGAAGTCTTAAAGCACAGCAAGGTAGATAAATCTGTGGGACCTGATGTATATTCCAGGATGTTGTGGGAGGCTAAGAAGGAAATTGCAGGTCCCCTAGCTGAGCTATTTGAACTATTGATAGGCACAGGTGTGAGAAGCCTGAAGATTGGAGAGTGGCAAATGTTGTGCCTTTGTTTAAATAAAGGGCTGCAGGGAAAAGCATGGGAACTACAGGCCAGTGAGCCTCACATCTGTGGTGGGTAAAATTGTTGGAAGGTATTTTGAGATTCTGGATCTATTGGCATTTAGGGATGCAAGGACTGATTAAGGACAGTCAGCACAGCTTTGAGTGTGGAAAATCATGTCTGACAAATTTGAGTTTTTTTGAACGGGCAACCAAGAAGGTAGGTGAGGGCACTGCAGTTGATGTTGTCTATGTGGACTTTAGTAAGGCCTTTGACAAGGTACAGAATGGCAGGTTATTACAAAGTTAAATCTCATGAGATTCAGGGCGAGATATCTAAATGGATACAAAACCGGCTTCTTGACAGAAACCAGAAGATGGTTGTAGAAAGTTGTTTTTCAAACTGGACACCTGTGACCAGCCGTGTGCCTCAGATCAGTGCTGGGCCTACTGTTATGTCATTTATATTATTAATTTGGATGAAAATATAGGAGGCAGATGACATCAAGATTGGTGGATAGTGAGGAAGGTTATCTCCAACTGCAGTAGGATCTTGATCAATTGGGTCAGTGGGCTAACAAATGGCAGGTGAAGTTTAATTTAAATAAATGACATAACGCATTTTGGTAGATTGAACCAGGGTAGGACTTACACGGTTAATGGTAGGACACTGGGGACACTCAGAACAATAAGATCTAGGGATACGTGTTCATAGCTCCTTGAAATTTGAGTCACAGGTGGACAGAGTGATGAAGAAAGCATTTGGCATGCTTGGTTTCATTGGTCAGGATATTAATAAGACATCCCAATTGCTCTTCTAAGTTGTACAAGACATTGGTAAAGCTATACTTGGAATACTAATTCTGATCACCCCATTATAGCAAGGATATTAATAAATTAGAAAAAAATGCAGAAAAGATTTATTAGGATGCTTTCAGGATTTGATGGATTGAGTTATAAAGGAGAGGCTGAATAGACTGGGACTTTTTTCTCTGGAGCATAGGAGGCCGAGGGGTGACTGTATAGAGGGGCATAGACAAAATAGATGGTCAATATCTTTTCCCAAATGTAGGGGAGTCTAAAACTAGAGAGCATTGGTTTAAGATGAGGGGAGATATACAAAAGTGTCCAGAAGGGCAATTTTTTCCACAGAGGGTGGTGAATGTCTGGAACAAGCTGCCAGAGGTAGTAGTAGAGGTGAGTACAATTTTATCTTTTAAAAAACATGTAGATTGTAATCACAATTTATGTGTATAGAGGGATATAGGCCAAATGCAGGCAGCATGGACAGGTTGGGCCAAAGGGCTGTTTCTATGCTGTACTTCTGGATATGCAATATAACAAGAGAAGAGCCAATCCTTCTGCTATATAATTGGAAACCCATCAATTTAGAAATGAATGAAATCTACTCTAAGGCACATCAGTCCTGTTGTGACCTCTTTAAAAATTTAGATCAACACACTAATCCATGCACATTCAGTGGCTATTGACAACTAAAATGCACTAACTTTCAGGGGAATGCATAAACAGGTAAGATTAATTATTGGTAGTAAAAACAAAATGATTCAGAATTTAACCTTTACATAACTATAGGGAGAATTACTTGACCTAGATAAGATCAATTTCTAAGTATTCTAGTGTTTTGTGTAAAGTCAAAGGAATTCCTAAGAATGCAAAATAGTGCATTTAAGGATTCTTTCAAAAGATGGTACAGATAATCAACACACATTGTATTATATTGAGTTTATAGAAAACAAACCACAAACATATCAGCTGTTGCATAACTGAACATAAGTTTGCAGGATTTTAAGCACAAGTTGTTTTCCCCAATCCTTAATCTTTAGTATGTTATATTTCCAAAATAAAACTACACCTTAAAATTTTAAATTTTATTAATTAATTTAATACAATTTGTACATTAGGAAGATACATGTAAGCTTTGTTCAAATCACTGACTTTGAATGACTTCATGATTAAAATTAGTTAGTTCCACTGGTTTGTTTAGATTCTAAAATATCATTTGTGATTTCACATATCTTGTAACCACTTTATTCATTATCATATACAATGATCAGGATGATCACCATCATTTGGTGGTGAATTTTTAGCACCATTAAGTCTTTCTTTAAAAGGATGATAAACTTGTCTCACACAAGCTAAAGGACAGAACAGCTGGTCTGTTGGCGGAAGGTCTTCCCACTTGATCCAATCCCATCCTGGAAGAAAGACATGACAAGCTCATGTGAAACTTACGTCCTCACCGGTACTTAATCGAATGTGAAATTCTCTGGGCTGCCCAGAGGATGAGAGATGTTATACAGGTCTAAGTTCAGTCATTTTTTTTTTCTGAAACAGCCAAGACATGCAGAGATTTGGAACTACTGCAAACTTAATACCCAATTGTAGGATTTAAATTTTCCCTATAAGGTGAGAAATAGAAAATGATCTTTATTCGGGAATTTCAGCCAGTTTAAAATTTACATTGCTTCCAAAAGCAGCTCATACTTTTGTACAACTTACATCACTGTCTGTTTGGACTTGGACAACATGGTAATCTGGAGCCCAAGTAAAGTTTACCTCGTACAGGTTCCATTCAGAAAATGCCTTTGCTATAAATCTTCCAAAGTTCTCTTAATTCAGGAATTGTCCTTTTAGATTGAAAAATTGCAAATATTGTCCACTGTTTAATAAGTGAGTGAGCAAAGCCAGGCAATCATACAGCCATTAAGCTTCATCTGTTGTGGGGAAGGTAAAGTTACTGAGCGCTTGAGGAAAAATTTGAACTGATTTGACAAAGTCTAAATGGATGTATATTAGGTGTTTAACAATTTAATCGGGTTGTGAGGAAGTAGCTACCTTAGTAGATGGAGGAAAATCAATGGATGTAGTTTATGTGGACTTCCAGCAGGCACTGGGATTCTATATACACACAACCACATTTCCAACGGAAGTAGCAGTAAGGTTAAACAGGTGGGTGGGGGAAATTTCACTGATAACTATATTAATAATTTGAATATAAATACATTCAACTTTGCAGATGTATTAAAATTAGTTTAAGTTTTGTTATAAGTAGGCTTACACTAACACTGCAATGAAGCCACTGAAAAATTAGTTGTCATAAGTAATGGAGAAAACAAAAATTATGAAGACATTGATCAATAAAATGATTGGATAATTAAATACTATGACTTATATCAAAATTCATCTGCCAATGAGAAATCATCTGATATGGACCAAAAAAGATTAGAGTTCCTTTTTTTAAATGGCGACAGGCAGTACAAACAGTAGAGATCCAGAGATTTAGTAGTCCATGTAGCAGTCATGAAAATATAATTGTGAAGTATTTAAAAAAAGGCTAAGGGAATATTAAACAAGAGAGCTTAAAATGTAAAGTGGCAGGGAGGGGTGGGGAAGTGTTTTGCTATAGCTATGCAAAGCCCTGATTAGACCATGTGGATAATATGAACAGCTCTGGGCATACACTTTAGAAACTGTTTTATTAACAATGTCTAACTTTAGGTTGAATATTTAAAGAATTTTTTCAGTTTTTATGAACCTTGGTGCGCAGGAGTCTAGATAAACATATGACTGAAAGGTCAAGTGTCTGAGTTTATTGGTATAAATTGAACTTTTAACAAGGTCTTACAATCCTTGAAATTAGAGAGGTGGGCTAAAAGTTCAGTGATTCCAAAGCAAGCACAAATTAGAAAAGCTTTACTGTTGCCTAGTGACAATGATCCAGGGTCATGGATGCATAAATAGCAGGAGTTGAGAAGGAGTGTTCAGTACATATGTGTTAGAAGACTGGGATTTTAAGCTCTGAGAAGAAAAGCTACAAGATAGTAGGACAGCAGTTAACTGAATAATCAGTTATTGGATCAAATTAGCAGCATGGAAGGTAGTTTAGAGAACTAATTTATTTGCTCTACAGCTGAAGAAATAGTGAGCTTAGAGTGTAGTTTTTGCTTGTTTGAGAAAGAATTTGGATGAGAAGCATCACATGAATGTTTGGTCCCAAGCAAGAAGCCTTTGTATCAAACTACTGGTAACTTTTCATTGGTTTGTGCATTTATAAAGGTATTGCCAGAGGAAAGGAATAGTAGGGATTTGAATTGTTATCTTCTGTTTGTGTTGAGATCGTTCCAAACTTTTGTCTGATGTGTTATTCACTTTTCTTTCAATAAAATATTTTATTCTTTGTATAAAAGTTCATTAACAGGCTCGTGTACTGGACTGGTTTTTGTAGATCAGAAGATATAAATGTCATCCCACTATTTAAGGGAGAAAGAGAAAAATGTGGAAATATAGACTAATTAACATATTACATTAGTAAAGAAAATATTAGAATTTATTCTGTATGGGGTGATGATTGGGAAATCATGTTTGACAACTTCATTTTCTGAGGATGTTATTAACATTTGATAAAGGGAGTCAGTGAACATAATATACTTGCACTTTGAGAAGGCATTTGATAAAAGTACCTCACAGGAGACTGGTTAGCAAAATTAAAGTACATGAAATAGGAGATATACTGGTCTGGATTAAGGATTGAACAGGCAGAAAACATAGGAGTGCACAGGTCATTGCCCTTTTGTACCTTAATGTTATGCCCTCTAGTAATTGACTCTTTGACCCTGGGGAAAAGCTTTGTTCCACATCGTTCACACCCCTCAATCTTGTAGACTTCTATCAAGTCACCCCTCAACTTGTCGTTGCAATGAGAACAAACCAAGTTTCTCTAACCTCTCCTCATAGTTCTCCATGCCAGGCAACTTCTTTGTAAATTTTTTTGTACCCTCTCCAAAGTCTTCACATCTTTCTAATAGTTTGATAACCAGAATCGAACACTATATTCCAAGTGCAGCCTAACTAAGATTGTATAAAGCTGCAACGTGACTTGCCAATTTTTAAACTCAATGCCCCAGCTGATGAAGGCAAACATGCCGTATGCTGCCTTGACTACCTTCTCCATCTACATTGCCACTTTCAATGACCTGTGTACCTGTACACTCAGACTCCTCTGCTTCCCAATACTCTTACAGATTCTGCCATTTACTGTATATTTCCTATCTGTATTAGACATTCCAAAATGCATTACCTCACATTTGAGTGGATTAAACTCCATCTGCCATCTCTCCATTCAAGTCTCCAACCGTTCTAAATCCTGCTGTATCCCCTAATGGTCCTCATTGTTATCTGCAAATCCATCTGCATTTGTGTCATCCACAAAATTACCAATCAAACCAGTTACATTTTCCTCCAAGTCATTTACATATATTGCAAATAAGAAAGGTCTCGGCACTGATCTGAAAAACATCACTTGCACAGCCTTCCATTCAGAAATGCACCCTTCCACTGCCACCCTCTGTCTTCTATGACTGAGCTAGTTATGTGTCCACCCTGCCAGCTCACCTCTGATCCCATGTGACTTCATTTTCTATACAATCTACCATGAGGGACCTTGTCAAAGGCCTTGATGAAGTCCATGTAGACAACACCCACTGCCCTACCTTCATCACTTCCTCAAAAAACTTAATCAAGTTAGTGAGACACGACGTCCCCTTCACAAAACCACATTGCCTCATGCTTATTTCGAAGTAGAAATAAATCCTGTCTCGAAGAATCCTCTCCAATAATTTCCCTACCACTGAACTAAGGATCACTGGCCTGTAATTACCTGGATTATTCTTGCTACCTTCCTTAAAGAAGAAACAACACATCTATTCTCCAGTCCTCTGGGATCTCCCCTATAATGTAGGGATACCAGCATTGGACTGGGGTGAGCACATTAAGAAGTCTCATAATACCAGGTAAAGTCCATGACAATGGTTGAAATGTGAGTTTTTGACTTGAGTAAATTGAGTTTTTGTCTACATGTGCCCTGTTTGTGAACACAGCTCCCGCTCAACGATGGGGCAGTGCTCCAAAAACTTGTGGCTATGCTACCAAATAAACCTGTTGGGCTTTAACCTGCTGTTGTGAGACTTCTTACTGTGATCTCCTCTATAGCCAGTGAGGATACAAAGATTTGTCTCAAGGCCCTCACAATTTCCTCCCTTACCTCTCAGTATTCTGCGGTATAGTCCATTAGGCCCTGGGGATTTTATCTACCTTAATGTTTTCCAAGAACCCCAAGATTTCCTCCTTTTTGATCTCAACATGACAAACTATCCCTTTTCCAGACTCATCATCCATCATTTCCTTCTGTTTGGTGAATACTGATGCAAAGTGCTCACTTAATACTTCACCAATTTTTTCTGGTTCCATGCATAGATTTGTTCCTCTGTCCTTGAGTGGGCTAATCCTCTTGCTATTTATATATATATTAAAAAGTCTTGGGATTTTCCTTAATCTGCTGACCAATGATTTTTTTGTGACCGCTTTTAGACTTCAAGAAACTCAACTTAAACTTTTAACATCAACTGTGGTTGGATTTGAACCTGCATTCCCAGAACATTACTCTGTGTATGTGGATTACTTATCCAGTGACAATACCACTATGCCATTATCATAAATTAATACAAAACAGTAGAAAATATTGGACATACTATTTTATATTCTTTATAAATAAGAAAAAGCTGCGAGGAGATAAAACATAGTGAGGAAATACAGGGATCTGAGACTAAACAGAATTAGAATCATATTCAAATCACTTGTAGAACTTAATATAAGAAATTTACCCTCATTCTTCTGTGGTTCTAAATTCTTTGGCTCTGAATCATAATCCATATTGACTTCTCCTTGCATGAAAATTGTAACATAGTGATAATTTTCTTCTAACTTGATGCTATTTACAACAGTTGCAAAGTACACGTTCTTCAAGTGAAGCCCCGTCTCTTCAAGAACTTCCCGTTTAGCACAGTCTTCCCAGTTTTCTCTATTAAAGAATTTAAAAATAAGTCATGTCAATACAAATTCTCAAACTCTTCAAATCTATTTACAACTTCTAAATAAGTTCTAGTATGCTATATACTAAGAAATTCCAATAGAAGTCTCATTTTCAATCTTCGTTTACACAAATATTTACAGCACAAATAGAGATCATTCCACCCATTGTCCGTGTCTTGTTAATACTTTGAACTGTTCCAAAAATGGTTTTCCTTTTCATCCCCATGAAATAAGGCAAATATTATGAATAAAGTTGAAAAGTATATGTTGGTGTCCCAATATTTATAAGTACGCCATTCTACATCAGGCCTTTTCCTACTTAAGGAAGTACTTGACTGATTTCATATGTGCCAGTGTTATTTTTGAGCTGACTGCCAGGCATCATATACTCTATGTCCTCTTATAAAGAGATAATTGCAACCCTGAAAAGTAAAACTTTAACAATTTGAAGTTCCTATTAAAATCAATATATAAAGTGCATTTAACTTCCTTAGGGCCTTTGTCAGAAGAAAAAAAATATTCTGAATTGGAATACATTGCACTGCTTAATTCCTATATTGGTGAACACAAGAACCTGAGCATAAAAGTAGTATGCTAACTTTAAAGTTGCTTTCTGTTCACCATATGCAATTATCATATAGGCTTCTCCCTGCTGGTTGAGATGGACTCTTCCTCTCACTGGTTCACAGTCTCTGCCACTCCTGGAACTTCTCTCTCACCAGAGACCCTTCAGACCCTTGTCATTTAATTCAGCAAAATTCCACTTCCATCTCCACTTCAACTATTAGTGGTGATAGCAACACAGCCATTGTGATGCAGTATTTCAATATACATGCTCTGTACCAAGCCCCCTCAATTCTCTAATCCTTAGCGTAAATAGTAAAATGACAATCGAAGAAAGAATGGGGCTCAAAGGAGATCATCTTGTAGAGATAAAAGCTCTTTGCCTTTATCATTAGAAATGAGGATACTCCCAATGCAGCAATAAAGGAGGAGCTGTGGTTATATTGCCTAGGATCAAAATAGAGAGATAATTAGAAGGTCAGCCATACTTAAAAGCATAGATCACTCATTCAAGAGAGGATGTTGACGGATGGATAGGAATTGAGCAGTTTCAATTTTCTAATCTTCCTGGGATCTACAATCATAGAAATAGAATCCCTACAGTACAGAAACAGGCCCATCAAGTCTACACCAACCACAATGCCACCTAGGCCCTACACCCATGTCCCTACATATTTACCTACTAATCCCTCTAACCTACACATCTGAGGACATGAAGGGCAGTTTTAGCGTAGCCAATCAACCTAATCCATGCATACACAAGGAAAACGTGCAAACTCTATACAGACAGTGACCCAAGCCGGGAATCAAAGCCAGGTCCCTGGAGCTGTGAAGCAGTAGTGCTAACTACTGTGCTACCATGTCGCCCAAGGGATCGAAGCATCTAAGGATGCCATTAGAGAAGATTCTCATATAAATAAAAATGCTGTAGATGTTGGAATGTGAAACAAAATTGTAAGCCCCACATGCAAGGCTTCTGGAGAAGGTGAGAGGGCATGGGATCCAAGGGGCTTTGACCTCGTGGATCCAGAACTGGCTTGCCGGCAGAAGTCAGAGAGTGGTTGTGGATGGGTCTTGTTCTGCATGGAGGTCGGTAACCAGCGGAGTGCCCCAGGGATCTGTTCTGGGATCCCTGCTGTTTGTCATTTTCATAAATGACCTGGATGAGGGAGTGGAGGGATGGGTTAGCAAGTTCGCCGACAATACAAAGATCGGTGGTGTTGTGGACGGTCTGGAGGGATGCCAAAAGTTGCAGCGGGACACAGACAGGATGCAAGACTGGGCGGAGAAGTGGCAGATGAACTTCAACGCAGATAAATGTGTAGTGGTCCATTTTGGCAGGAATAATGGGATGAAGAAGTACAATACAAGGGGTAGGAGTCTTAGCTGTGTTGTAGAGCAGAAGGATCTCGGGGTCCGGGTCCATAGGATTCTTAAATCGGCCTCGCAGGTGGAGGAAGTGGTCAAGAAGGCGTACAGTGTACTGGCCTTCATTAATTGAGGAATAGAGTTTAGGAGTCAGGAGGAAATGATGCAGCTCTATAAGATTCTTGTCAGACCCAGTTGGAGTATTGTGCGTAGTTCTGGTCGCCTCATTATAGGAAGGATATAGAGGCTATTGAGGGGGTTCAGAGGAGATTTACAAGGATGCTGCCTGGATTGGGAGGCAGGCCTTATGAAGATAGGTTGAGGGAGCTGGGACTCTTCTCACTGGAGAGACATAGGTTGAGAGGCGACCTGATAGAGGTTTATAAAATGTTGAGGGGAATAGATAGGGTGGACTCTCAGAGACTATTTCCCCGAGCTGAAATGGTCACTACGAGAGGACACAGATTTAAGGTGCAGGTAAGCAAATACAAAGGAGATGTCAGGGGTAGGTTTTTCACTCAGAGGGTGGTGAGTGAATGGAACTGACTGCCGTCAGAGGTTGTTGAGGCAAACTCACTGGGGTCTTTTAAAAGACTTCTGGATGAGTATATGGAAAAGAATAGGATAGGGGGTTATAGATAGGTCTGTGGATTGGTAGATGTGATCAGCGCAACTCGTGGGCCAAAGGGCCAGTTTGTGCTGTATTGTTCTATGTTCTAAAACAGCAAATGCTGGAAAAACTCGGCCGGTCTGGCATCATCTCTGGAGACAGAAAATAGAAATAACGTTTCAAGTCCGCATGACTCCTCTTGAGAGAATATTCTCAATTGATTCAAAGAACAAAGAACAAAACAGCACGGGAAACAGGTCCTTTGGCCCAACGAGCCCATGCTGCCACCCCGATGTTCTCACCTCTACCCGTGATCCCTATCTATGTTTATAGATCTATGGATTAAAAATCAAATGAGAGACAATTTAGGGAGAATTTGTTTTGCCAGTTAGCCTAAGAGCACATCTTTGGGATGTGGGAGGAAACCGGAGCACCCGGAGAAAACCCACGCAAGCACGGGGAGAATGCGCAAACCCCCATAGACACAGGCCCAAATCCACGTATCTGCACAGCACAGTGATAGTCATTGAGCTGTCGTGTTGCCCATCAATGGTCCAGGTCAAGCGTACACTAACAACGTAAAGCACTAGGATACTCTTGAAAAAAATTCAAGAGCAGCCCTCTCACGACCCATCGTGTATACACCCCTTGTTAGACATCAAGGGGGACCAAAGCACCTGTAGGATAAAAACAAGTACATCAATATCATCATTTATTTACACACTTCCCAGGGACTCCCAAGGCTCATGATCCCCATTTTAAATCAGTTTTCTATATCCCTCCACTCCCATTCTGTTCATGTGCCCATCTAAGTATCTCTTAAATAACTCCAGAGTGCCTGCCTCCACCACTTTACTTGGCAATGCATTTCATACCCCCACCACCCTGTGTGAAAAAACTCCCTCTAGCATCCAAATTATACCTTACCCCCCTCATCCTAAGCCCGTGACCCCTCGTGCTATTCGAGTCCATCCTAGGAGAAAGCTTAACCCTGTTTACTCGATCTATAGTAAGAGGTCTGACAACTCCAACTTTAAATCCAATCGATTTATTTGATAGTAAACTTGCTAGCTTTCAGCCTTTCTGACTTCGTCAGGCGAATGAGGTGTTCTGGTCTGCTGAGATCTCTTACTGAGTTTACCCCAGTCCAACTCCAGGTCTCTACATCATGATTACTCTATCTGTACCCCTCATAATCTTGTACACCTCTATTAGATCTCCTCTAAGTCTACATCTTTCTAAGGAAAACAGTCCCAATTTGCCTAACCTCTCCTCATAACTCAGACCTTCCATACCAGGCAGCATCCTGGTAAACCTCCTTTGCACTCTCTCCAGAATCTCCACAATCCTTCCGGTAGTAAAGCGACCAAAACTGGATGCAGTATTCCAAATGAGGTCTAACCAGCGTTTTATACAACTGCAACATTAAAGGCCAGCTCTTGTACTCTATACCCCTTCCTATAAAGGCAAACATACTATATGCTTTCTTCACAACCTTCTCCACTTGCTCTGCCACCTTCAGAGACTTGTGCACCTGCACCCCCCAGTCCCTCTGCATTTCTATACTCTTAATAGGTCTACCCTTTATCATATACCTCCCCCTGACATTCTTTCTCCCAAAATGCATCACCTCACATTTATCAGGATTGAATTCCATCTGCCATCTATCTGCCCAAGCTACCACCTATGTCCTGCTGCATCGCCTGACAATGGTCCTCATTTTCCGCAAGTCCAGCCATCTTTGTATTGTCTGCAAACTTGCTGATCACTCCACTTACTCCCTCTTCCAAGTCATTTATATATATTACAAATAGAAGAGGTCCCAGTACCGAGCCTGCGGCACACCACTAGTGACTGACCTCCAGCTAGAAAAACACCCTTCCACTTTTACTCTCTGTCTCCTATTACCAAGCCAGTTACTTATCCATCTAGCTACCTGTCCTTGTATCCCATGAGCATCAACTAACCTCCCATGAGGGACTTTGTCAAACGCCTTACTGAAATCCATATAGACGACATCAACGCCCTTCGTTGACCATTTTCGTCACCT
This sequence comes from Sphyrna mokarran, assembly GCA_024679065.1. NCBI lineage: Eukaryota > Metazoa > Chordata > Chondrichthyes > Carcharhiniformes > Carcharhinidae > Sphyrna > Sphyrna mokarran. The sequence goes on along the minus strand of JAGIQG010000013.1, from coordinate 75,128,600 downwards.
CCTCAACAAATTCTACCAGATTCGTAAGGCATGACCTCCCCTTAACAAAGCTATGCTGCGTATCCCTAATTAGATCGCAACGCTCTAAGTGCCTATACATCTTACCTCTAAAAATCCCCTCCACAGCTTCTCTACTACTGACGTCAAACTCACCAGCCTATAATTTCCAGCGTTATCCCTACTACCCTTTTTAAGCAACAGTACAACATTAGCTATTCTCCAGTCCTCTGGGACCTCACCTGTGTCCAAAGAAGAGACAAAGATTTGCGTCAGAGGCCCAGCAATTTCACCTCGCACCTCCCCAAGCAGCCTGGGATAAATGCCATCAGGCCCCGGAGATTTATCAGTTTTAATGCTACCTAGAAGCTCTAACACTTCCTCCCTTGGTATATTTCCCTCAACTGGTCCACAGCTCCCTCAGAGACAGGACCGGTCAACAAGCCCCTCTCCTTTGTGAATACCGATGCAAAGTATTCATTCAGGATGTCCGCCGTTACCTCGGGCTCTAAGCACAGTTCCCCTCCTCTGTCCCTAAGCAGTCCGATTTTTCCTCCAACCACCCTTTTATTCCTAACATAGGAGTAAAAAGCCTTTGGATTTTCCCTTAATCCTATCCACGAAAATCATTTCATGCCCCCCTTTTGCCCTTCTAACTCCCCGTTTGAGCTCCTTCCTACTCTCTCTATATTCCTCCAACGCTCTCTCCATTCCCAGCTGCTTTAACCTATCATATGCTTCTCTTTTCTTCCGAACCAAGTCCTCAATATCCCTAATAATCCACGGCTCTCTAATCCTACCTTTCCCATCTTTCCTCTTAGCCAGCACATATCTTTCTTGCAACATTTTCAGTGTTCCCTTGAAAGACTCCCACATGCCTAGCGTGGGCTTACCCTCAAACAACCGTTCCCAATCATTTTCCACAAGTTCCTACCTAATCCGACCATAGTTAGCCTTCCCCCAATTCAGCACCCTGCCCTAGGGCAACAAGCATCCTTTTCCTAAAGCATTCTGTATCCTAAAGTAGACAGAATTGTGATCACTATTAGCCACACGTTCTCCTACTACAACATCAACCACCTGCCCTGGCTCATTACTCAGAACTAAATCCAATAGAGCCCCTTCTCTAGTCGGGCTAGCCACATACTGCTCCAACGATCCTTCCAGTACACATTTTACAAATTCCTGCCTGTCCAAACCCCCAGTTCTAGGTACCTTCCAATCCACCCCAGGGAGATTAAAATTGGCTGACCAGTTGGGATTTCACAAATGGTCAATCCATTCAAAAAGAAAACTGATTGCGATATTAATGAAAGACAGTGAACTGCATTCATTACAGTGATCATTTAATACAGCTGTGCAGAGAGACTATACCCGAATTCCAGGTGGCCCCCAGGCAGCTGGAAAGTACCTGCGCCGATCGAGCCTTTCCTTTTACCGAGCAGGACACAACCCGGTCGCCCCAAACGGGTCACCACAACCGCCACTCCTACCCCCGGCCGCCGCGCCACCGAACAGCCGTTACCAGCCATCCCGAGCGTGAGACACCAAACAACACTGCCAGTTACACTAGCCGTACAGCCCGATGCGCCTGCGCGACCTCAAGTCATCACTTGTCCTGGGAGTGGCTAGGGAGAGAGAGAAGCGAGATGGGGTTTGTACGCACGCGCGGGCTCGGGTGACTTTTTTTTCCCCCTGGAGCGGGGGAGGGGACGGCGCGTGCATGCATAACCGGGTTCGCTATTGGATGCAGTGAGGGAGGGGGCGGGGTGGGTGGGGCGGTGAGGCGGGGCACATATGCACATGAGGAATGTACGAATGAAGACGGGGCGGGATGGGATGTGTGCACGTGGGAATGAACGCACGCGTGGGCTCGGGTGGGGATTGGTTGCGTGAGTAACGGTTGATTCGCGATTTCGGGTTGGAGGTGTTCGAATGCAAGGTAGTAGTGAGGATGCTTTTCCGTTCATTAGCAGATATGTCCTTGCATCGTTCACTTCAAAAGTTAATGCCCTGGCTCCCTCGCCACTGCACGAAAACAGTTCTAATCAAAATCACAGATGACATATATATATTAACCCTCATGTCATTAACATGGACACCGTTCTGTTGCAAATGTTTCTTAACCCTCATCCGCGTCTGCTGTCATTGTTATACATCGAATCGTAACCAAAGTTATCAGTTTGTAATGGCCACTCGCCTTCACCTCTAATATCCCCCAAGGATCCAACAAGCTTTGATAAAGGATCATCTGGACTCGAAACGTCAGCTCTTTCCTTACAGATGCTGCTCGAAATGCTGAGATTTTCCAGCATTTTCTCTTTCGGTTTAAGATTCCAGCATCTGCAGTAATTTGCTTTTATCCAGTGTTTAGTTCACTGTCACTTTTTTTTCCAGGAATGCCTAGCCTGAAGAAGTACTGCGCTTCTCTCTGACAGGGTTTCCATATGAGTCTTCCCCATCCATTTGTTTTTCATTTCTCTCCTAGTATTGGACAAGGTATTTACCATGATTCACTTCCATAGTCATATTTCCTTCCTCAGTGATGATCTTCGTTGCCACTTACCCATGTGGATTTCAACTCAAATTCCACCCCGCATGTAACCTCCAGGGTTACAGGTGTCTCCAGGGATATACAACATTCTCGCCGCATCTTGAAAGCCACACTCAGTTAGACCATAGGACCGTAAGATATTGGAGCAGACTTAGGGCACTTAGCCCACTAAGTATGCTCCACCATCAATCATAGCTGATTTTTTTTCTCATCCCCATTCTCTGCCTTTTCCCCATAACCCCGATCCTCTTATTAATCAAGAACCTATCTATTCTGTCTTAAAGACACTCAGTGACCTGGTCTCCACAACTTCTTGCGGCAAAGAGCTCCACATATTCACCATTCATGTTGCAACTGTACAAAACTCTAGTGCAGCCGCACTTGGAGTATTGTGTGCAGTTCTGGTCCCCACATTATAAGAAAGATGTGGAGGCATTGGAGAGGGTACAGAGGAGGTTTACCAGGATGTTGCCTGGTATGGAGGGCAGGTCCTATGAAGAGAGGTTGAAGGATTTGAGGTTGTTTTCGTTAGAAAGGAGGCGGCTAAGAGGGGATCTTATTGAAGCATATAAGATGATTAGAGGTTTAGATAGGGTGGACAGTGATAGCCTTTTTCCTAGGATGGAGAAAGCTAGCACGAGGGGACACAGCTTTAAATTAAGGGGTGATAGTTATAGGACGGATATCAGAGGTAGGTTCTTTACCCAAAGGGTGGTTCGGGAGTGGAATGCCCTGCCTGCAGCAGTTGTAGATGCGCCAAGTTTGGTGGCGTTTAAGAGGTTAGTTGATAAGTTTATGGAAGGGAAGGGAATGGTTTAGTTTGGAGGGTCATTGCTTTTTATAATGGTTGGCGCAACATCGAAGGCCAAAGGGCCTGTTCTGCGCTGTAATGTTCTATGTTCTATGTTCTATTCTTTGGCTGAAGAAATTCCTTGTCATCTCTGTTTTAAAGGATCGTTCCTTTAGCATGAGGTTATGCCCTCTGGTTCTAGTTTTTCCTACTAATGGAAACATCCTTTCCATGTCCACTCTATCCAGGCCCTCCCATCCTTCTAAACTCCAACAAGTACAGACACAAAGTTCTCAATGGTTCCTCATATGACAAGTTCCATATACCATCACATGAAGACTCTTGACATCTCTCTCCAACAATATCGTCTTACTCTCTCTTAAAGTTGTCCCTGTCCCCAGTTGCATTTCATCCTCTGCATCATTTGATGTCTTAACAAAACCTTTTCCTATTTCTTGCAGATGTAAAGGAACGCAAGTTTCAATGACTCATCACTATCACTGACCATCCTAGTCCCTCCACCAGTCTCGAATTTCATCTCTTTAAGCCCCAGCCCTTGCCATGTCTTCACTATACCCTCCAACCTTCACTTCTCTGAGGCTGAGCATGCTGTTCTCAGCAAAGGATTCAGCTTTGTGCCCTTTCAACCCAACCTCAATGAACTCCAGGCTTGAATTATGTTGAATTCTTCTGTGGTCTTTGTCTCTGTACTCACTTTTTTGGGCAAGAGTCCTCCACCCGTTCCACAGATCCTTTCATGTGCCTACAACATTCTGCCTCCAATGGACACCCCCTCAGGGATAATTACCCACACTCAATCTTTTCATTGGGAACCATCGTTAGGACATTGGCTGTCTCAATTTTTCTACCCCCCTCACCCATTCCAATCTCTCTCCTGCCAAACTTGCTGCCCTTCGCTCCCTCAGGTCCAACCCTGACATTGTCATCAACCTACCGATAAAGAGGGTGCTGTTGTCTTCTGGTATACTGACCTCTACCTTGTAGAGGCTGAGCACCAACTCTCAGATACTTTTTTCCACCTCTTCTTAGACCATGACCATGCTACTGAACATCAAGCCATTATCTCCAACATGGTCACCGACCTCATTTCCTCTGGATGCCTCCCCCCATAGCTTCCAAACTTAGTCTCCCAACTCCAGATGGCCTGTTTCTAAAAACTTCGCAAAATCCACTAAAAGGACTGCCCACTATGTAAGTGTGCTTCTGCCTCACTGAACTTATTTCCTCTTACCTGACTCCATCGTCACTCCCCTGGTCCATTCCCTCCCCACCTACATTGGGATTCCTTTGATCTGTTGCGTCATATTGACAGGTTCCAGTTCACAGGCCTTAACTGCCACCTGTTCGTCATTGATGTCAATCTCTCCATACCTCCATCCCGTACCAGGATCGCCTGAGAGCTCTTTGCTTCTTTCTTGAAAAGAGGCCTGAATAGTTCCCATCCATCACCACTCTCCTCTGTCTAGCTGAACTCGTTCTATCTCAACAACTTCATCTTTAACCCATCCCACTTTCTCCAAATCAAATGAGTAGCAATGGGTACCCGCTTATGTCCTAGTTATGCTTGTCTTTTTAATAGGATATGTGGAACATTCCTTGTTCCAGGCCTATCCAGGTCCCCTCTCACTACTCCTTTACCAGTATATTGATGACTATTTTGGTGCTGCTTCATGCTTTCGTCCAGATCTCAAAAATTTCATGAACTTTGCTTCCAGTTTCCATCCCTCCATCGCCTTCACCTGGTCCATCTCAGACACTTCTGTTCCCTTTTTTGAGCATGCCATCTCCATTTCCGGCAATAGACTATCAATATCCATTATAAGCCCACTGACTCCCACAGCTGTTGCTTCACACTCCACATCCTGTAAGGACTCCATCCCTTTCTCTCAGCTTGTAAATTGAGTATGTGTCTATATATGCCCTGTTTGTGAACACAATTCCTCACTCATCTGAAGAAGGAGCCTGAAACTCCAAAAGCTTGTACTGTCAAATAAACTTGTGAGACATCTTACTTAGCTTGGTTGGCCATATTAAATTCCCCCTTAGCATCAGGAGGATTAGCAGGATAATATGTTGGGTTACAGGGACGGGGCCTGAGTGGGATTGTTGTTGGTGCAGGTTTGATGGGCCGTTTGCCCTCCTTCCGCACTGTAGGGATTCTAATAATACTACTATGCCACTGCTTTGGTTGCTTCATAGTGTTGCACTCCCTATGTCTGTATTTTGGGAAACTGATGGGATTGACAGCCAATAAATCCACAAGGCCTGATAATTGACATCCCAGAGTACTTAAGGAAGTGACCCGAGAAATAGTGGATACATTGATGGTCATCTTTCAAGATTCTATAGACTCTGGAGAAGTTTCTACAATTTGGAGAGTAGTTAATGTAACCTCACTATTTAAATAGGGAGGTAGAGAGAAAACAGGAAATGTTATAAGTTTGATGTCTGTAGTGGGAAAAATTCTAGAATCCATTATCAAATGCTGTATAGCAATTTATTTGGAAAAGGATAGCAGGATTAGAGTCAACATGGATTTATGCAAGATTTATGCTTAGCAAATCTACTGGAATTCTTTGAAGATGTAACTGGTAGAGTTGATGAAGGGAACCAGTGAATATTATTTATTTGGATTTTCAACAAAGTCTGACAGAAGTGATTAGCATGTCAAATTAAAACACATGGGATCGGGGGTACATATTGAGATGAATAGAAAACTGGTTGATAGAAAACGAGTAGGAATAAACTGATCTTTTTCCAAACGGCAGGCAGTTGGAAAGTGCAGGGATCAGTGCTGGAACCCCAGTTACTAATTATCATCAAAGAATACGGGAGGAAGACAGGATGAGGCTACTGAGTTGAATGATCAAACATGATTATAATGATGACGAAGCAGGTGTCCTCCTGCTCCTATTTTCTATGGTTATGCCTCTATGATATCCGAGAAGACTATAAGACATTGGTGCAGAATTAGGCGACTTGGCCCATTGAGGCTGATATTGTTTTCATCTCTATTCTCCTGCCTTTTCCTGTAACCCTTGATCACCTTATTAATCAAAAATGTATTTATTTTCTGTCTTAAAGACATTAAATGATCTGGCTCCCATGATCTTCTGCAACAGAGTTCCACAGATTCACCACTCTCTGGCTGAATAAATTCCTCCTCATCTCTGTTTGAAAGGATCATCCCTTTAGCCTGAGGTTGTGCTCTCTGGTTCTAGTTTTTCCTACTGGTGGAAATATCCTCTCCATGTCCACTCTATCCAGGCCTTGCAGTATTCTGTAAATTTCAATAAGATCCCCCTTCATCTTTCTAAACTCCAAACAGTACAGAATGAGTCCTCAACCGTTCCTCATATAAAAGCTCTTCATTCCAAGGATGATTTCTGTGAATCTCCTTTGGATCCTTTCCAAAGCCAGCACATCATTCTTCGACGTGGGGCCCAAAACTGCTTACAATACTCCAAATGGGGTCTGACCAGAGTCTTATAACCTCAGAAGTGTATCCTTGCTCTTGTATTCTAGCCTTCTCGACATGAATGCTAACGTTGCATTTGTATTTCTAATTGCCGACTAAAAACTGCACGTTAACCTTAAGAGAATCTTGAACAAGGACTCCCAAATCCCTTTGTGTTTCTGATTTCCTAAACATTTCTCCAATTATAAAATAGTCCATACCTCTATTCCTTCTTCCAAAGCGCATAGCCTCACACTTCTCCACATTGTATTCCATCTGGCACTTCTTTCCCACTCTCTCAATCTGTTCAAGTTCCTCTGCAGCACTCCCTGCTGTTTTCTCAATATGACCTGTTCCTCTACATATCTTTGTATCATATGCAAACTTTAACAGTGCCTTCAGTTCCTTCTTCACATCGTTAATGTATATTGTGAAAAGTTGTGGTCCCAGCACGGACCCTTAAGACACACCACTCGTAACCAGCTGCCATCCTGAAAAAGACTCCTTTATCCCCACTCTCTGTCTTCTTGCCAGTCAGCCAATCCTCTATATATGCCAAAATCTTACCTGTAACACCATGGACACTTATTCAACAGTCTCCTATGTGGCACCTTGTCAAAGGCCTTTTGGAAACTAAAATAAATCAAGTCCACTGGTTCTCCTTTGTTTAACTACTTGTTACGTCCTCAAAGAACTGTAACAGAATTGTCAGACGTAACTTCTCCTCCTTGACAAAGCGGCGCTGACTCAATCCTATTTGATCGTGTACTTCCAAATATTCCATGATCTCATCTTTAATAATGAACTCTAAAATCTTGCTAATGACTGAAGTTAGGCTAACAGGCCTATAATTTCCCATCTCTTAAATGGCAATGTTACATTAGTTACTTTCTAGCTCTCTGGCACCTTCCCTGTCCCCAGTGATTCCTGAAAGATCACTGCCTCCACAATTTTCTCAGCAATCTCTTTCAGAACCTTGGGGTGTAGTCCATTCAGTCCAGATAATTTATCCACTTTCAGACATTTCAGTTTCCCCAGAACCTTCTCCTTAGTGATGGTCACTGCACTCACCTGTGCCCCCTCATTCTCCTGGAGCCCTGGTATCCACTGTTGACTTCCACTGTGAAGACTGATGTGAAGTAACTATTTAGTTCCTCTGTTATTTCTTTGTTTCCTATTATTATATCTCCAGCCTCATTTTCCAGTGGTCCAATGTCTATTTTTGCTTTTCTTATCTTTCATTGAAAAAAACTCTTCCTGTCTTCTTTTATATACTAGCTAGCTTACACGTATTTAATCTTCTCCCCCTTATTGCTTTTTTAGTTGTCCTGTGCTGTTTTTAAAGGCTTCCCAATCCTCTGGCTTCCCACTAATCCATGCCACTTTGTCTGCTTTTTCTTTTGCATTTATGTCATCCTTGACCCTCCCCTCATCAGCCATGAAAGCCCTTGTCCTCTCCTTCTCCTTGGGATGAATTTCTATTCTGCCTCCTGAATAACTCCCTGAAAACTCCTGCCATTGCTGTTCCACTGTCTTCCCTGCTAGGCTCCCTTTCCAATCAATTCTGGCCAGCTCCCTGTCTTTGTAGTTACCTTTGTTTTATTGTAGTACCATTACATCTAATTCCACCTTCTCCCTCTCAAACTGCAGGGTAAATGCTATTACTTTGTGTTCACTGCTCCCTAAGCTTTGAAACCCTCTAAGAATTTTTTGCCCTTCCAGGAGGAGTAGACAATTCACTTCCTTGAGCTCCCCATTTAATATGATCATGACTGATCTCATCTTGGCTTCAACTCTACTTATCAGCCCATTGACTACAACCCTTCAAAACAGGTGATTTGATGGTGGTACTTTCATCTGTCTAGGTCCTAAGTTTTGCAATTTCCTCCAGAAAGCTTTCCACCACTCTATCACTACTTAAAAACCTACATCTTTGACAAAGTTTTTGGTTACTTGCCTTAATATCACTTAACATGGTCTATGTCAAATTTATTTGAAATCCTGCCATGAAGCACCATGGGTAGACTTGTCAACTTTCAGTATTGCCTTGGAATCCTCAGGAAGCAAAGGTGAATGTTCAAGAGACTGCTGCAGTCAGTCAAAAAAAAATTCAAAGAAGCAGAAACCAAAAGGGTGCATTTCCATTTTATTAAGCACTTTTACTCATGAATTATAAAAATATGCGAGATTGAGAAAAAAATCATTGAACAGGGAGATCATATGATTAATCTCCTAGGGATACATCCAACAATATATATGTTATATAAATGCAAGTTGTTGCTGCTGCAACTCCCTCTGATAGAGTATTGGAAATTTTCTTCCGTTGCTTGCAGTGTGTAAGTAGTGTGCAGGTGAAAGCATGGGAATTGCTTGGCTCTCAATTGTAAGTTTATTTATTAATCACGAGCAAGGCTCACATTAACACTGCAATGAAGTTACTGTGACATTCTCCTCGTCGGCACACTTCGGCACCTAATCAGCATATCTTTTAGATATGCTGTGGGAGTAAACCCATGCAGACACAGGGAGAACATGCTAACAGTGACCCAAGACAGGAATCGAACACAGGTCCCCGGCACTTTGAGGCAGCAGTGTTGCCACTATGTTACTTTTTTGGGTTGGGATGCTAAAGTGCTCAATCCTAAATTGACATGAAATGCTGAAAATACTCAGTATCTCGAGCATTTTGTGCCTTAATTTCAGATTTCCATCTTCAGCAGGATTTGATTCTGGATGCCAATCCGTCCTCCGAATGCCAACATCATTCTTCTCCAGGTCTCGCCTCATCCGCCCCTTCCAACTGGTTGAGCTACAGCGCCGAGCCCGCCTGCGCGCTCATTGAAGCAGGCCGGCGCCTGCGCGTTCCTGAAAAGTTGCCGGGAGTGCGGACGGACGGACGAACGAACGATGGCGTTGGGTTGCCGGTTTTTGGCGGCTCTTAGTGGCTGTGGTGTTTGTCATAGCCGGGTTGTCAGCCGCGACGGAGCTAGGGTGAGTGACGGCTCGGAAAGTAAAGATGGATTAAAGTAGGATTTGGTCATGGAGGGTGAAGGGGTTAAGTTTGCTTGCCGCTGTTGGTGTGTTGGGCCCGGCGTGAGGTGAGAGGGGAGGGGGAGGGGGAGGGGGGGGGGGGAATCGGTGCGAAGGTTTAAATCCGAACTCGCAATCACTACGAAAGTGATGCACGTGAGAGTGTAGGACCGCCCCCTCCACCCTCCCTGAGGAGGTTGATGGACTCCACCTACTCTGATGGGCGAATTAGTGCAAGGCAGATGTCCAAATGTCACTGTAACCTTCGGGCTCTTTTTATGCTAAATGCAAGCTTTTTCACCTTGTATTCTCGCTCATATTACCACCTTATCTGGTTCAGGCCTCCAATTCTGATTTGTCCTTAAAGAAAACCAAAATATTACACATGCTGGAGTTCTGACTTAAAAAAACGAGAAGTGCTGGAAAAGCTCAGCCGACCTGTAGAGAAACCGAATAACGTTTCTAGCAAAATATAGAACTGAAGAATTCTGAAGAAGCATCATATTGGATTTGAAACGTTAACTCTTGTTCATCTCTCCATAAATGCTGCTAGACCTGAGGTTTTCCGGCATTTTCTGTTTTTGTTTGTATGGATTTCTGTTGAGACCATTTCACAGCATCCCTAGATCTGTTTGTAACATTTCAGATATTGCACTTGGATATATGCAGTCATAGTAATTCTCAATACTTCTCAGCGAGTCTGCTGTAAACAAAACATGCCAGTGGTTTTAAGTAGCGCAGGAACATAAACATCAGCATTAGCTGGGCCAAATGGCCTGTTTTGTGTTGTATATCTATAGAAAATGTCTTAACTAAGCTTTTGCCCATCTGCCCTAATATTGTTTTTTTCAGATTACACACCTAAGTAACAACAATACTGTATTAAAAGTGATTTATAAAAACAATACTGATTTCCCTCCCATTGTATATTTTTAGCTCAAATTATTTACAGTTTCAAATGAGAGGAACACTTTTATGAAAAAAATTGCAGTAAATGGTTACACTATATTTAATTGTTCCTGTATGGGTTTTTATTGGGATTAGGCATTAATACAAGTTAAATTGATACCTTCTGGCTGTTATTGTTATTACCTAGTTTTAATTAGAAAGCAAATATATTTTCCCTCCAGCAATCATACGTTGTATACTGAAATAACATATTGCATTGCAGAAGAAAATCCCTTTCCAGATATGAACAACATACTGTGAATGTTAGAAATCAGAAATTAAAGCCAACAATACTGGAAGTACTCAGCAGGTCTGGCGGCATTGGTAGAGAAAAATCATTGACCTTGTTTTTGCTGTCAGTGCCGAATTAAGGCTGCTAAACTCTTAAGAAAACTGCACCTATGATGATATAGCAATCTCTAGTATTGACTTCCTATTCCCCATGACAGTTTTTTTGTTGGTCTCTCAAATGTTTTTGTTACATTATAAAGTTGAAATTATCCCAGTGGGGTGTTATGTTTGCCCTCTGATTGGATATAATGTAATGATCCCAGTGCCTTCCAGGATTTCTTTACACTGTAAGAAAAAAATAGCTGTAGCGGGTGGTCAGTTTTTTTTTCCAGGTTCTATGAAGTATTGAGCATCAATTAATTTTGAGTCCATTCAGTTTTTTGGGAATCCATCGGAAAGTTAATGTAGAAATGACAAGTTAACTTTCCTGCTTTAACTTTGGACAGCAAAAGTTCCAAAAAAGATAATCCATCAAATCATTTACAAGTGATTGATATCTTGAAAGAACAAAGGGTAAGTATATTAAACTGATGTTTTGTGATGAATGTGATCTTTTATTTAGGTTAGACTGCAGAGGGTGACCTTCAAAGTCCCTGAGGCTGTAGGCTATCCTCACCAATGGAGCATTGATCCATGTGGCATTCTGAAGCTTTCATTTAAATTTTTTGTTTAAAACTAATACAATGAAATGCAATTTATGGAAATTATTTGAATTCACCTATCAAATAATTTGTTTTGAATTTTTTTAGGTGTTTGGTGTACCTTCTGAATTGCTTTCAATTCATGGTTTGCAGCACATTCAGCAGCAGCAGAGAAACCTTTCTTTGCATGAGTACATAAGTATTGGATTACTGAAAGATGCAGGCATCTCTGTTCCTAAGGGGAGAGCTGTTTCTACACCAGAAGAAGCATATTCTGCTGCCAAAGCAATTGGTATGATGACAGCTACAATTGATTTGAAATTTGAATTGAGTTGTAATTTTAGATTGAGGTGAATGTGAACTTGTGAACGAAGTCTGACAACTATAAGGATAGCATTGTTGTGGAAAATGAACAATTTTGATAGGACAGTAGTTCAGAATTATTGTACCAGTCTATATCAACAGAGAATAATAGGATGTGTATAATTTGAAAACAGAAAACATTAGTGATAATTAGCAGATCTATTTGTAAAAGGAAATTCAAGTTAATGTTTTGGAGTGAACACTTAAGAACAGAAAACTAATTTTAAGCAAATATTTCAGTGAGGTTGGCAAATAAAGAAAAAAAGGAAGAGAAAGAAGTAACACTGACTCTAATCACCTAGTTTTGCATCGTTTCCAAGAAAGCATTACCTTAAGTTGCTTGTTTAGCTTTTAGTTTCCAGTTCTATTAAAGTCAGTTTGCTCAAAAAATTGACATGGCTTCAACTCCACAAGTGCTAATTATGTAGACCCAGCACTGTTTTTTTTAATTTGATAGACCATATGTATCCCTAAATTTGTTTGTATGCTGAGTTCCTTACTGCATTGGTCTCTTTAAAATATGAAAGCCAAGCAATAGGAACTTGATGTAACAGAACTTAGTTTCTAATTTCAGTATTAAGGGTGACAGGTCTGAGAACAGACCCAGCTGACAGCTCGGTGGAAAAATAGTGCATTTTTTATATGTTGTGCACTTTTCTCCTGACTTGAAAGTTTACTTGATTTGAAAATTTAAACTTGACTACAGCTTATGAAAATGATTTACATGAATATGTAAGTATGAGATTACTGAAAACTGCAGGACAAGTGCAAAAAGAGTGCTTTTTTCTTTTGGAACATGTTTTTGTGGGCTATTTAAAATATTTTCATTGGAAATAGAGATGAGTTATAAAAATGAAAGTTTGAAAATGTTGCCATCAGCTCATTTGTAAATATACAGGGAACAATACTCTGATCAGGATAGCTTTGACATGTTCTATTTCTGTGTCAAGCTTGCAAAGTGAGCAAATGGCTAGGACCCTATTTTAATTCACAAATGGGCCAAAGGCAACCACTTTTGAACCTGAAGTGGCTTCGTCTATCTCATTACAATGAAAAAGCAAAACATTCCAAAACATTGGAAATTAAGTTAATCAGGCCATTTCCTGCTGTTATTATGCAGTGGCTATGCAAGTGATATTTTTCATTAACTGGATGCTGCTGAACATTGAAAAAATGTTCTCTCTACCATACAAATCAGTAACGCCATGTCTGAATTTCAGTGCCAGTGCGATGTCTAATATTTCGGCAGTATATCCTAGTGAATGACTGTTTAATCAAACAGCATGTTGCTTTGATTGTTCTTAATAAAGGGAACACACACCATACTCAACAGCCTCCATCCTCAAAATTAAAGACAAAACAACTACACTTGGATGTGATTTTCTAATATCCTAGTACACCAGCAAATCATTTAAGATAATCTGCCAAGCTCATAATATGTCTTGTGCTTGCTTAAAGTGACATACATTCATCCACACTTTGCAAACAAAAGGAATACATTCAAGTCTAGTGTCTTTTTGATTTATTCAGGAGCTTGGGTATCTTTAGTCCCCATTGTGTTCCCCATGGCAACTTCTTCCATGATGAAGCCTCAGCCAATCAGAGTCAACCTGCCAACTAATCAGCATCTTTTTTTCTTGTGATAAATTGTGATTATTTGAAATTTGGCATTCTTGAGTTCATTCTGGTGACTGCAAGATAAAAGCTTTGGCAATGTGTCTCTCTTCTCAGTGATGTAAAGTGTCTTCTGCTAACCTATTCCTCTTCCTCGTCAATTCTAAATTGATGACCCATTATCAGTAATTGCTCCATCAGTGGAAATATGTTTACAAGGGGAAAAAAAAAAATCAAAATTCTTAATTTGATGTTCTAGACAATATTCTGTCCTCAACCATAATGGCAATGTCTAGTTTCATTCACTAGTTGTTTGTGGAACCTTGCTGTGCTCAAATTGACTGTACTTACCTGCATAACATTTCAAGATTAAGCCATTCTTTATGAAGTACTTTGGCATATCTTGAAGTAAGAAGTTACTAGATGAGTGCAACTCTTACTTTTTCCATGACATGTTTTGGTAAATGAATCAGTTTTCTTTTTGTTTTGTAAAATGTGTGTTGGGTCCATTTTTTTGACATAAAATAAAGCACTGTAATTTTTAAGATAATAAATGGAATTCCTGGCTTGGTCATAATCATTATTTTGAATTTGCATGCAATTCAGCCATAGTACAGTTGCAACTGTGATAGGGAAATGGAAATCACAAAGTTGGTGTGATTGACCTTGCATTTATTTACTATAGATATGCAGACTGCTCACTTAATGCCAATGAGCATAAATTATGATAAGAACTGGTTTTCAGGTTAATGTGTACTTTGTATGTCTGCAATTGTCACAGTGACATAGTAGTACAACTGAAAACATTGGATAGTATTTGATAAAGGGTACTCATCTACAAGGTCAGAACTTGGCTGACACCTGAAAAGACTTTGCTTAGTAGTAGTGTTCTGTTTTTTTTGCTGAGCCAGAAGATTGTGAAGTCCCCTTCTAGAGTTTGGGAAATCTAATCTTAGTTCAGACTTGTGTGGTATTGTGTAGATGTTATCGTTCAAATGAGATGTTAAATCAAAGCCTTCCTCAGATAGATGTACAAGATCTTATGATGGTACTACACAAGGAGCAAGGGAAGCCTGCAACAATTGTTGAGACATGTTGTTCATGTCTCAACAATTAATTATCTGGTCAATGATCTCAATTGTGGGAACTTGCTGTCCACTAATTGGCTGCCATTTTTTCCTCCATTACATAGGTGATTATACTTAATTGGTTATGAAATGTTTTGTGATAGCCTGAGGCTATGAAATGTGTTGTATTTTACAAGTGCAACTCAGCTGTATAGTACAAACATTTTTATGGGTTATTTCAGATTTCTGACACTAGGCAGTTTTGTTTGTACGTTGACACTGTATTGGGTTTGTTATGATGATGAATTCTTGTAATGTTGTAAATAGCAACTTTTGAAGTCAACATTATTTTTAAAAATTCTAAGTAGGAATTTTAGGGACCCTTCACATAATTCTCCACTTTGGTATAATTTTTTTCCATCATTTGAAAGCTACAAAATATATTTACATTAAAACTTCTCCCCTGCTTATAGCTACTGTACGAACTGATTAATAATGGACTTGCATTGTGTGAGGTCCCAGACTCTTCACAGGTGACTGGTGGCTTGTTTTATGAGTGCCTGGATGTATTACATACTTTGCTGGTCTCTGCCTTTTGAGCCATTATCCTATTAATTCATTAAGATGATCTGCCTCCTCTGCCATTTCTAGTCTTCATGCCCTTAGAAGGGGTGATGTACCCACATCACACCAGGCAAAGCTGACAGACTCCTCATTTAGTGCTGAGAGAAGATCCTGGGAATGGCTGCTGTTGTGCATAACCAGCTATTTGGGTCATAAGTGAAAGCTGGACAGTTGTGGAATGCTAATTTCGCATATTCCTTTTGATAAGCGTATGCGGCTTGATAGAGGATTAAGGGTGCTTGGCCTCACAAGTATCTCCCATGTATATTAATAATCTGATATTTTTGCAAGCTATCTTTAAATACTCCCTGTTATTCACACTAAAGGCATAATGCATCATGTTCATGTCATAATATGTCTTTTTTAATGTTGCTAATTAAATTCTCCTGGTTTGGGAGACCCTTTTCTTTGTGCAGCTTTTGACTGAGAAATTGTGAGATTACTGCATTGTGAAATATTTTTTAAATTAGTTTTGCTTCTCAGATGCATGCTTACACGCATTGTGCCCTTTCAGTAATATAAGATGAACAGTTTGCTGGAGTTCTGAGATATTGTTTAGTAAAATGAAAATCAGAAGAAGCTATTGAAAGACTGTAAATAAAAATTAGTAAGATTAATGGCTAATTGACACAACACTTCAGTCGTGCATCAATGTTCCTGGTCTGATTTCACTCGCACTCCACTCTTGTTACAATATTGCAATGTGTCAGCTGCAGGGCTATGAAGAAAATGCCATTTGGTTTCATAATTGTTTTGGAGGTCTTTTTACATTCCTTGGAAATTGGAATTGGAGGAAAATGGTAACTGCAATTTTCAGGGGTTGAAAACTTTAGCACCTGTGAAATTTCTCCACATAAAATCAAATGTATGTGTTTAAAAACAGGGAGGACTGATCTGCGATGGCTAAGTTGGCAACTTTCAGATTGCTTGGTATGATTTATATTTGCTCTGAGATTCTGAGCTTAGTTTTTTTTGGTATAATTTTACAAAGGACTAAAATGAAAATAGAGATTGGGCTGGAAAGCAGCAATTATTACATTTGTTTTGGGGAGTTGACATGTTTCCCTCTTATTTCACTACACCTTGCTTATTCTTATGTAAACAAAAGTGGATTATTTTTGAGCTCTGTGGAAAACTTGAAATATTGAGTGTTAAAACAAGTATTCTAACTCTGTATAAAATAGTTACCTATCCTGTATATGCATCTGTTCAGTTACTGTTTTGGTTTAGAATTGAACACTTTTTTTACTGCATGGCATTAGCAATATGGTAACTGCCTCATTCGGTAGAACATTTGTCTCTGAGTCATATTGTTGGAAGGGACATTTATTGGATGAGATGTTAAACAAAGGATGTTATAACATCCCAGTGCACTATTTTGAAGATGATCAGGGTGTTCTCCCCACTGTCCAGACTAATTAATTAACTACTTAACCAACATCATGGAAAATAGATGATCTAAATTTTCTAAGATTGACCTTGGTGACACAAATTGATGTTGCACATGGTACATAACAAAAGTGACAACGCTGAAAAATATTTATTTAGTTATAAAGCATTTTGGGATGTCTTGAAGTAATGAAAGACATTCCTTTAATGTTGTGTTTATTTTCATAATTTGAACTAGGTTGCTAAACTAAGATTATCTGTTGTGCCTGTATTGTGAACAACTCAGATTTTAATGCATATGTTTCGAAAGGACAAATTTCTCACCATTTAGAAACCTTTTTTTCACTGTATACTAATACATGTGACAATAATAAATCAAATCCTATTTCCTTACAAAAGAACACTCTTTGCCTTATTCAGTTACCTCAACATTGAGTCCAACTGCAGGAATTGATTTCAAAGGCTAGAATTATATTAGTGCCGTGGAAGATTGCCCTGATTGAAGCCTTTGTTTGGAATCTGAAGATTGCCTTTTGTGACTGCTATACATTATCAGCTGTGTTTACTGGCTGACTATTTTAAGCGATGCAGATATTCTGAGTTCAGACTTGAACTCTAGATCATATCACTTTTCCCTCATGTATATTTATTAAGGGATAAATGTTAGGATATTGAGGAAAACTCCCTGTTCTTTAAATCAATGCAGTAACATATTTTAAATTAGCTAATTTGTGTTGTTTATGAATGGGAGAATAATGCTGGCCAGAAGACTGGGACAACCTATTGCTCTCTTGTTGCATTGCCTGCTGTAGAATGTCAGATCATGTTTCGTTATTTATTCACCCATGTGACTTTGTCTCTTTTCCTTCTTGTATAAAGTAGCAATCCAAACAGCTTTTCAAATAATCACTATGCAGACAGTAAATCATTGTGAGTTGTAAGGTATTGATTTTAGCTTGGGGTTTTGTGGAATTCATTTTTTCTTTTTACTGTGAAACATATTTTGTTAGGAACATGGGATCAGTGGGCAGAATGGTGGCATAGTGGTTAGCACTGCTGCCTCAGTGTCAGAGACCTGGATTCGATTCCAACATAGGATGACTTGTGGAGTTTGCATGTTCATCCCTGTCTGTGGGCTTCTGCTCCATAATCCAAAGGTTAGCTGGATTGCAGTGCTAAGTTGCTCCTTAGTGTCCGTTTCAAGATGTGTAGGTTCTGAAGATTAAAGGGGTAAATGTGCAGTTATGGAGGTAGGGCAGGGGTGGGTTAAGATATTGGAGAATCAGTTCAGACTTGATGGACCAAACAGCCTTATTCTGCATTGTAGGGATTCTGTGAAAAGATTTAGGAGCAGTCATTCATCCCTTCAAATATTTTCGGACTTCATGATGACTTATCAAAATTAGCTTTTGTAATGGACTGCTTTTATCAGTTTAAAGAAAACTGACTATCTATCTCAGCAAATAAAAAAAATCATTGTTTTACTTTTTCTGATGAATTTTTAAAAACAAATTCCATTTCACACTTTCAAAAAATTTCCTGCATTAGAACAGTGTGCTTTAAAAGTATTTCATTGGCTGTAAGGCTGGAGCATCCTGAGACTTTGAAAGTGGCTACATAAATTGTGTTGTTTTTTGTCATTATTAATCATGCAGGCTTTTTAATGTTATTTTTATGTAAGCTGAGCTGTGTATTATTAAGGTGGCAGTTGTTTAGCAAAAGCTTCTATTGAATGGAGAGAAAAATGAACGATATTGCTCATTGGGTAAGAATGAATGTTGTGCAGTAATTCATAAGTTATAAAAGGAGACTTCCCCATCAGATTCTCCTTGCATGCCTGGAGTGTCTCCCCTCCACATGTTGCCCTTGTGTAGATAGTGATGTGAAAGAGACCATTATCTATTTCTGTCTAGTGGGCAAAATAAAGGAAAGTCTCAGGATGTTTTAAGTATTTTCAGGAAAAGAGGCCTTACTAGAATCCAAAGTGCCAATCTCTGTGGAGCCAAAAGATGTGGATGAGGTATTAAACGAGTATTTTGCATGTGTTCACTATGAAAAATGATGATGTAGGTATAGAAAGCAGGGAGGGAGATTAATGTAATTGAACAGATTAGCATTGAGAAGGAGAAGCTGTTGACAGTTTTAGTGGGCATAAAAGTGGATAAATCCCCAACTGGAGATGAGATCGATCTTAAGTTGCTGTGTGAGGCAAGGGAGAAAATTTCAAGGCATCCAATGCAAATTTTCAAATCCTCTCTAGCCACAGGGAAGATGCCAGAGGACTGAAAGACAATTAAGGTGGTATCATTATTCCAGAAAGGAAGTAGAGAAAAATCAGTCAATTACAGGCCTGTGAATCTAACATTAGTTGGGAAATTATTGGAAAAACTTCTGAGGGACTGAATTGATTTAAACTTGGAGAGCTGAAGATTAATCAAGGCTAGCCAGCATGGCTTTGTCAGGGGAAGGTCATGTTTAATGAATTTAATTGAATTTTTTGACAAAGTGACCAGCTGTGTTGATGTAGTCTACATGGACTTCAGACCAGAAGGTCCTGCATGGGAGAGTGACCAAAGTAAGAGGCCTTTGTATCCAGGGCAAATTGGCAAATTATATCCAAAATTGGCTTAGTGCCAGGAGGCAGAAAACAATGGTCAAAGGTTGTTTTTGTGACTGGAAAACTATTCAATGGTGTACTTGCATGCTTACATGAAAGGGCTCCAGCTGCATGGGAGATGACATTTGTACCTTTTGAGAATTGCTGTCTAAATGGAAGTTGTGAAGAAGACATCAAATGAAAGATTGGACTTTTTTCTGCTTTTGGATAATCAGAAAGTGAAAACTGAAAGATAGTTCATGTTTTGAGGTGATGGTTACCTCCATTTTATTATAGATCTAAATATTAAAACCAGAAAAAATAATTTAACAGGGATCAGTATCTGTTTGAAGCAAATTAAGGGTTAAGGAGATAGCTAAATCATAAAATGGTTTCCTCATGAGAGAAGTGAAGGTTTCTATTGCAAATTATGATCTCCAGAATAATGTGAAATAATCTCATTTTACTGCTCTAGAAATTGAAAATGGTGTGTCGAATTAGTTGCAACTTGAAGCATGTGGTAAATGGAGTTCAGTATCACTAAATGTGAAGCAGTATATTTTAATTAGAAACAAAAAGTACATATAGTGGGTTGTGGGAGTGAATTGATCTGGAAGAGCAGATGGATTTGGGACTTTGATTCACAAAATATTAAATTCTGCTCTGCAAATATTTAAAATTGTTAAAAAGGGCTTTCTTTGCCACGGAAAATTCTGAACTTATGTAAAATGATAGTTAAGATCACAGCAGTTTGGGGGTCAAAATAATAAGAATTTGAAATTGGGCCTGTTCTCTTTAGGATTAGGAGATTACAGGTGCTTTGGATGCAGTTAGACTCTGAAATCAAAGTTTTTAATCAAGTCATGGATTTGAATTAATTTGTACTCTCAAAATGATTCCTCAGCAGTTTATGTACCTGTCAAGGAATAGCACTTGAGGTATGAAATTTGTCAGCAACCTGGAATTCATCTTCCCTTGTTACTTCAATGTAACAAAGATACCATTGGCACCAAATTGTCTTTTGCCCGAAACATCTTTCAGATGCATAATTGTGTAGAACGTTGTAGAGCAAGAACTAAAGGCCCAATTCTCCCATCCCAACGCGTATGTTTTTTGGCTCATCGGGTTGGGAGATGTGTGTTTTGGCCATTTTGCAGGATTCGTGTATGTGTTCCTGACGCATGTGCACCACCTACAGCTGGAAAACAGGCAGATTTGGGACTGTGCTGGAAACTGACAGGAAGACCAGATAAGTCATTTTAATCTGTTAATCTATTTTGACTTTTCCATGTCCAATAGGATCTCCCACCCTGCCAAGTGTATTTCACTCTGGTGGGGTTTCGGGTAGCTCCCCACATTTGGGGAACTAGTGGTAGATCCCACTGGAATGAAGAGGGGAGCAATTGGGGCTCCTCAGGGGATCAGGTGGTTGGTGGATGATGCCCCTCAGGCATGGGTACCATGGCAGTGCCACCCATGCCCATTGGGCAATGCTAAGATGAGACTGATGTCCCCTGTTAGACTTATTGAAGACACTTTTCTTTATTATTGTTAGAAATTTAGGTTGAAGATGTTAGTCTTTGGGACCAAGAAAAACGTAGCTCATTTAAGGTCCAGAAACAAACTGTCAGCGATTCATCTAAATTTAATAGCATGTTTTGAGAGTGTCTGTTTAGAGCAGGACTAGGCTGAAAGTTTTTTTTTGTTCTATGTCAATAAGATTTTTGATGATCAAGCTTACTCTAACTTGTTGAATATCCATATTGGAAAGTCTGGAATTTGGAGAGTATATCTCTGGATAGTGTAGAGCAGGCTTAATTGACCAGCTGGCCTTTACTTGCTTGCCTGATTTCTATTTGTATCGATCCCTCTATATATAGGCCATTGGTTCGGTTACTTGCAACCTCTCTCAATTTGATATCAACATACATTGTTGACATTGTGTTCACATTGTGAACATTGGCCTGAGCTCTAATCACTGAAGCACTCTGCTACTCAACTGCATTTAAAGTATTTCAGCATCTGTATATGGCTAATGTGTGCATTCAGCCAAAGAACTCATTGTCCACCCATTAAAATTCTCCATGAAAAAAGAAATCTGACATCTTAACTATTAAAGTATACTGATTCCTTTATTTCAAATTTTTATGGTTTCTTATTATTTGCTCTATGAAAATTAGTACTATCTTTTTTATTCTGATTACTAAATGTTATGTCTTTGGTAGTGCATGTACTGTATTGATAAGTATGTCCCTGTCAGGCAAGGAGGAAATGGTCGAGTAAGGGAACCTTGGTGTACGAAAAAAGTTAATTCGCTGGTTAAAAGGAAAAAGGAGGCTTATGTCAGGATGAGGCTTGAAGGCTCGGTTAGTGCAATGGATAGATATAGATTAGCCAGGAGGGAGCTAAAGAGTGAGTTGAGGAGAGCTAAGAGGGGACACGAGAAGACTTTGGCTGATAGGATTAAGGAGAATCCTAAAGCTTTCTTTAGATATGTTAAGAATAGAAGATTGGTTAGGGCAAGATTAGGGCCAGTAATAGACAGCAGTGGGAAGTTGTGCGTGGAGCCTGAAGAGATTGGTGAGGCACTGAATAAATATTTCTCTTCGGTATTCACGCAGAGTGCTGGAAATGTAGCTATGGAGAACACTGAGTTACAGGGTTGCAAATTGGGAAGTATTGTAGTAGATAGGGAGGATGTGCTAGAAATTCTCGAGGGTTTGAAGTTGGATAAGTCCCCTGGGACGGACGGGATTTACCCTAGGATTCTCTGGGAGGCAAGAGAGGAGATTGCAGAGCCTCTGGCTCTGATCTTCAGGTCGTCGTTGGTTACGGGTATAGTGCCGGAAGACTGGAGGATAGCGAATGTGGTCCCATTGTTCAAGAAGGGAAAGAGAGACTTTCCAGGGAATTATAGGCCGGTGAGTCTTACTTCTGTTGTGGGTAAAGTATTGGAGAGAATTATTAGGGATAGGATTTATAGTTATTTAGAGAGAAATGAATTGATTGGGGATAGTCAGCATGGTTTTGTGAAGGGTAGGTCGTGCTTACTAACCTCATTGAGTTTTTTGAAAAAGTGACTAAAGAGGTGGATGGGGGTAAGGCGGTTGATGTGGTATATATGGACTTTAATAAGGCGTTTGATAAGGTGGCCCATGGAAGACTTCTGCAGAAAATGCAGATCTATGGGATAGAGGGTGATTTAGCTAATTGGGTTAGGAATTGGCTAGCAGATAGAAGACAGAGGGTGGTGGTTGATGGGAGATATTCATCATGGAGTTTGGTGACAAGTGGTGTACCTCAGGGGTCTGTTTTGGGGCCCCTGCTGTTTGTAATTTTATAAATGATCTGGATGAGGGTATTGAAGGATGGATTAGTAAATTTGCAGATGACACTAAAGTCGGTGGAGTGGTAGATAGTGAAGAGGGTGTTATAGTTTGCAGAGAGACTTGGACAAGTTGCAGAGCTGGGCCGAGAGGTGGCAAATGGAGTTTAATGTGAAAAAGTGTGAGGTAATGCACTTTGGCAGGAATAATAAATGTGTAGAGTATAGGGTTAATGGTAGGATTCTTAATAGTGTTGATGAACAGAGGATCTTGGTGTATTTGTGCATAGATCCCTGAAAGTAGGCAGTCAAGTCGATAAGGTTGTTAAGAAGGCATACGGAGTCTTAGCTTTTATTGGTAGGGGGATTGAATTTCGGAGCCGCAAGGTCATGTTGCAACTGTACAAAACTCTAGTGCGGCCGCACTTGGAGTATTGTGTGCAGTTCTGGTCCCCACATTCTAAGAAAGATGTGGAGGCATTGGAGAGGGTACAGAGGAGGTTTACCAGGATGTTGCATGGTATGGAGGGCAGGTCCTATGAAGAGAGGCTGAAGAATTTGAGGTTGTTTTCGTTAGAAAGGAGGCGGCTAAGAGGGGATCTTATTGAAGCATATAAGATGATTAGAGGTTTAGATAGGGTGGACAGTGATAGCCTTTTCCTAGGATGGAGAAAGCTAGCACGAGGGGACACAGCTTTAAATTAAGGGGTGATAGTTATAGGACGGATATCAGAGGTAGGTTCTTTACCCAGAGGGTGGTTAGGGAGTGGAATGCCCTGCCTGCGTCAGTTGTAGATGCACCAAGTTTGGTGGCGGTTAAGAGGTTAGTTGATAAGTTTATGGAAGAGAAGGGAATGGTTTAGTTTGGAGGGTCATTGCTTTTTTCATAATTGGTCGGCGCAACATCGAAGGCCGAAGGGCCTGTTCTGCGCTGTAATGTTCTATGTTCTATGTATTAAACCTTAAACCCTGGCTCTGCTGGTTTTCTATTGTAATTATTCCCAAACTTCGTGGATGCCTGGAGGTCATTAGAGATTTCTTTTGAGTGGAACCTGTTGCTGTGATGGTACAGGTTAAGTTGCAGCATTTGAAACTATTTTGATTTCCTGAAACTGGGCTAAAGTCATGGTCCCAGTTATAAGCAGTGACCCAATGATAGAAATGTTGCATCTCAGGCAGCCCATTAGTAATATTCCAGCATAGACATTAGTAAACAGAACTGGAGAATTAAAAAAATTCAGCTGTTGTGCTGAGTAGTCAGGCAGAGGATAGCATGTGAAACAGCGCAGTGTCCCCAACTTGAACCACCAAGCCTAATTACACTCTCTGTAAAATGAGAAGGTGTAGTCTTGAAGTATTTAATAGGTATGTTGTTGAACCACTTAAGATGATCTTTCAACTTAAGGGTGGATAACTTATTTTTGTATCAATGTTCACCAAAATAGACTATACTGGCAACATTTCATTCAAGTTCCTTTAAGAGAATTTCACACTCAAATGAAAAGTTTAAAGTTTATTTATTAATCACATATAGGCTTACATTAATATTGCAATGAGGTTACTGTGAATGTGCAAGAAGTTTATAATATAATTTAGAAGAATCAACTCCATGATTACAAATTCATTTGAAAAACAGTCCCTCAAACAAAGTTTAAGAACCTCTATTCTATTAATAGCACATCGGAAGATCATCTTCTAATCTCCATGTTATTAAAGCCCTGCTGCAATTTTCAATTCCAGTTTAAGACCATAATTCTGTCTGGCATTAACTTATACCTCTCATCAGAAGACATGGTAAATCATGATGTAAAGTAATTCATTTGGAAAAAGTAATCTAATGGCTGGGATTTTCTGTTTCTATAACTAACCAATGCATGCCAATTAAAATGATTGAAGAAAACCATGAATGGAGGAGCAAACAAGCAGAAAATCTTAATCTGTGTGTCATCTTATGCCACAAGGAGTTAGTATTAAAATTCCATCTCAAGATTGCATCAAAGCAATTTAGTACTTCATCTCTTGGCTGAATTCTCATGAGTTAGAACCTACAAAACCTGACAAGGTTGAACCATAATATTCTAAATGGATGTCAGTTCCTTGTGGAATAAAATTTCAAATATTTCAATTTTTTTAAAAGCACCATCTTATAAAATGAATTTTATATTGTATTACATTTATGCAGAATCACATTGCGAGTTGGCTCTTGATCTATATTAATTAGCTGGACTTTGTTGAAAGGACAGAATTTTATAATTTGTGGATTACACAAAATTTAAATGTATTGTGAACTGTGTCAAATTTCAGAAAGACATAGGCTGATGGAATGGATAGACAAGAGACATATAGCATTCAATGTGAAAAAGTATGAAGTGGTTCATGTTGGTAGGGAGAATGAAGAGAGGCAATATAAAATAGTCAAATTGTAAAGAGGGTACAGAAGCAGAGAGACCTGGGAGCATATGTCAAAGACCATGGAGATGGTGAGCAAATTGAGAGTGAAGTTAAAGCAAAAAATATCCTGAGTTAAACAAATGAGGGCATAGAGGGCAAAAACAAGGAAGTTACAATTAACACTGGTTTGGCCTCAACTAGAGTATTGTATCCCGTTCTGAGCACCACACTTTAGGAAGAACATGAAGGCATTAGAGAGGAGAGAGAAATATTAATGACACTGGTTTTAGGGATGAGGTACTTCAGTTACATGAATTGGAGAAGCTGTGCCTGTTCTCTTTGGTGATTAGAAGACTGCAAGGAGATTTAAAGTCATGATGGGTCTGGACAGAGAAGGCTGTTCTTATTGACAGAGGATGGAGGACCAGAAGACAGGTGGTTAGCAAAAGAAACACTGTGAGAGAAAAATCTTTTATGCAATAAAGTGTTTAGGATCTGGAATGCACTACCTGAATGTGGTGGAGACAGATTCATTAGTGGCTTTCAAAAGAGGATTAGATTATTATGTGAAGAGGAAATATCTGAGGGTAAAGATAAAGGGTGGCATTATGTGAATAATTCTTGCAGGAGCCAGCATAGACATGTCAAACTGAATCCAAAAGAGAAAATACTGAAAAATCTCATGTTTTGCAGCATCTGTAAGGAGAGGAAAGAGCTGATGTTTAGAATCCAGATGACTCTTCCAGTTTCAAATTCCAGCATCTGCAATAATTTGCTTTTATTTTATGACAGACTGAATAATGTCCTGTCACCATTCTATTATTCCCATAGGACCAATGAAGATATTCCAGTTTGCTGTTTTTGAAGAATCACAATGACACAGCCACTCTCTTTTTTCCCCATATCCCTGTAAATTATTTCTCTTCAAGTGCTTACCAGTTCTCCCTTGAATATTGCTTGGAATCTGTTTCCATCACCTTTTCAGACTTTAAAGAAAGTTAATTTCTCTTGTGGTACTTCTAACAAACACTAAATCTGTCTCATCAGTTACTAACTCTTTTGGAAATAGTTTCTTCTTATTTGCTATGTTAAATCTAGTCATAAATTTGAACATCTTTTGTCAAATCTTCTCTTAACCAGTAAAAATCCAACTTCTCCAGTCTTGTCACTGAACTAAAGTTCATCATCTGAGGTCATTCTAGTAAACCTCTTCTGTGTTCTGTTCAAAGCCTTGACATCCTCCCAAACACACTGCTCCATCTGAGGTCTAAGCACTTTTTTAAAAATATAAAGACTAAGCATTTCTTTCTTTTTATACCCAATCCTTTATAAAGCTGCCCTGATCTAGTCTGGTTTCTGTACGACTCTAGACATCTGTTTGGGCAATGGCCGAACAAGCCAGTGAATCGTATCAAAAAAGCAAGCTTCCACACAAAAAGCTAGCTAACAGATTTGGACTTGGCAAAAATACATACAACATAGTTGACCTTGTAAATCTTACTCAATTGTGGTGACTTGTCAAAATTGGAAGAGCTGTGCCATAGACTAGTGAAATGATAGCCCAATACCATTCTCTGAGAGCTGCCATATCTTTCTGACAATATTTCAGACTTCTCCATCACCATCTCCGGATATGTTCTGTCCCGCAAGCAGGACAGGTCAACCAGAAGTGGCTGCATCTGGTATACAGCTGAGTGGGAATGCAAGGATTCTAAACTTTGATCCTGGACCCCATTTAGTCAAACATGAACAAATAAGCAGCATATTTAACCTTGCCCTCAGTCTGTCATTGACACAAAAAGGAGGACAAAATCCAATCACTGATTCAACATCTATTCTTGATTATCCATTAAGAAATGGAGGCTGTCAGTGAGTGCTATTTGCTGGTACTAACTAATAGTCAATCCCAGTTATATCAGTGTGTCAGTCAGCCTTTACATCCATGCAACATCTGACTATGTGGCACCAAGGAATCTTAGCAAAATTGATATCAGCAGGAATTGGGAAGGGAAATTTTTCACTGGCTAGATTATATCTTAATAAGAAGTCTCATGACACCAGATTAAAGTCCCATAGATTTATTTGGTAGCAAAAGCCATGAGCTTGTGGAGCACTGCTCCTTCATCAGGTGAGTGGGAGTTCTAATCACAACGTGGAGATGCCAGCATTGGTCTGGGGTTAACGCAGTAAGAAGTTTCACAACACCAGGTTAAAGTCCAACAGGTTATTTGGTAGTAAATACCACTAGCTTTTGGAATGTTGTTCAAATAAACCTGTTGGATTTTAACCTGGTGTTGTGAGACTTCTACTGAGTTCTATTCACAAACGGAATATAAAGACACAAACTCAATTTACAAAATAATGATTGGAATGTGAGTCTTTACACTTATTCAAGTCTTAAGCACAGGTTAAAGAGATGTGTATTGTCTCCAGATAGTACAGTTAATGAGATTTTGCAAGCCCAGGCAAGTTGTGGGGATTGCAGATAGTATGACATGAACCCAAGATCCCAGTTGAGGCCATCCTCTTGTGTGGAACTTGGCTATCAGTCTGTGCTCAGCGACTCTGCATTGTTGTGTGTTGTGAAGGCTGCCTTGGAGAACGCTTACCCGAAGATCAGAGGCCGAATGTCTGTGATCACTGAAGTGTTCCTAAACAGGAAGAAACACAGCGAATGATACACTGCAGGAAAGGAACATTTCAGCGATCACGGGCATTCGGCCTCTGTGGATAAGCATTCTCCAAAGCAGCCTTCAAAACACGCGTCAACAAGAGTCGCTGAGCAGAGACTGATAGCTAAGTTCCGCATACATGAGGAAGGCCTCAGCCAGGATCTTGGGTTCATGTCACACTACCTGTAACTCTCACAACTTGCCTGGTTTTGCAAAATCTCTAACTGTCCTGTCTGGAGACAATACACATCTTTTTAACCTGTGCTTAATGCTCTTTCCATTCACATTGTCTGTACCTTTTAAGACTTGATTATCTGTATAGACTCATATTCCAATCATTATTTTGTAAATTGAATTTGTGTCTTTATATGTCTTGTTTGTGAATGGAATTCTCACTTATCTGACGAAGGGGCAGCACTCCGAAAGCTAGTGGCTTTTGCTACCAAATAAACCTTTTGGACTTTAACCTGGTGTTGTGAGACTTCTTACTATGTTTACTTCAGTCAATGCCAGCATCTCCTCATCATAGATTATACCTGACAAAGGAAGATGATACTTAAAGCTGGAAGCTAATCGTCTCAGCTTTGGAACGTCATTGCTGGGGTTCTTGGGGAGAGAGGAGGAGGAGTGTTCTAGGATGAACTATTGTCAACTACTTCATCAAAGATCAAGTAATGATCGGAAATAGTGATATCTGCTGATGATTGAACAGCGTTCAGTCCCTTTTGCAATTCCTAAAATAATAAAGCAGTTTGTGCCTACTTGCAGAAGACCTGGGCAACATTCATTTGTGCCATGCAAACAAGAGAATCTAACTATTTTCCCTTGATGTTAAATAGCACTAACCTTGTTCAATACCCCACCAGTTCAATACAGTCTGGGGTAAGCAATGACCAGAAATTTAACTGGACTGTTCAAATAAATGTCAACTTCAAGAGCAGGTCAGAGGTTGGGTAGTTTATACTGGGTGACACCTGCTGACTACCAAGAACTCCTCCACTGTCCATAAAGCACAAGTCAGGAGTTTGATGGAATACTCTCCACTTGCCTCTGAGCACAGGCCCAAAAATACTCAATTTTGACACCATCCATAGCAGCCCACTTGATTTGATATCTCATACGACAACTGAAAAATGTACTCCAACCAATGCAATGTGTTTTCCAATGAGGAACTTAAATCAAAAAAGCTTCTTTAGCAGCATGTCTCAAACTTTTGACTTTTACTGCCTGGCAACACCAACTTAGGTTAAGTGACATGCTAACCTAAAATGAAATGTACTGCCTTCAGTCATTGCTGGATCAAAATCCTGGAATTTCCTACTTAACACTAGAAATACCTTCATTACCTCATTAACCCCTGTTTCCGTTTTTGAATTTGAGTGTAATATTTGAAATTCTCCAGTCTTCTGGAAACACTCCCTTTATCCGAGGAAGATTGGACAGTGACTACAGCCTTCACAATTTCCTTCTGTATTTCCATCTGCTTAGGATGTATCACAATCCTGATCACCTGACTTTCTTATTTGCATCCCTTTAGGATCTTATCCTGTATTATTACTGCCTTCCCCTATTAGCAGTATTCTTTTAGTACAGACAGATATAAAGTACTCATTAAGTATTTAAGCCATGTCCTCTGCTTCCACAAAGTTGCCTTTGGGGTCTGTAATCAGTTCTACTCTTCTTTTGATCATTCTTTTATTAGTGTTTATAAAAGACCTTCGCTATCCCTATTCTGTTAGCCACTAATCTAGACTGATTCTCTCTATTTGGCCCTTTTAATTACTTTTTTTTAGATCTCTTTCTATATTCAGCTTAGTTCTCCATTCTGTAAACCTCATTTTCTATCTCACTTAAACTTTAGCCATCCAGGAATTTCAATTTTTCTGTGCCCTTTCTTTTGTCCTCATGCAAATGTCGACTTTTACCAGAACCATCATCGCTTTGAAGGCCTTTGTTGAATTGTAATAAATGAGGAAATTTAGCCCTGCCAGCCTGTTCTGCCATTCAGTGAGATCATGGCTGAGCTGTGTCATAACACCATATACCCACCTTTACCCCCTATCTCTTAACACTTTTAGTTAACAATCTATTGATCTCTTTTTGCAATTGATATGCTGTTTGTAAAAGAGCGTTCCAAACTTCTGTCTTTTGTGTATGGAACTGTTTCTAACTTCACTTTGAAAAAGCTTGGCTCTCAACTTTTAGGTTATGTGCCAAATGTCCCCTTGTCCTAGACACCCCAATCAGTGGAAGTATTTTCTGTCTCACTATTTGATTTTTTTCATTATTTTGCAAACTTTGATCAGGAAGATCCTGAGAATACACCCTAATTTGAGCAGTTTCTCCTTGTAATTTAACCCTTTGGAATCCATGTATCATTTTGGTAAATCTACCCCATACTTTCATTTGAAGCCAGTATAATTTTCCTAAGATGTGGTCTAACTTAAGTCTTTGTAAAACTGTAGTATATGGTTTTGTCCATCATCTTCTGAATCCAGTTCAGCTGGGCCAGATCCTTTTTTGATTCACGAAAATTAATTTCTTTATTCACATATTCTTGCATTTGTTTCTTATTTGTCCTTTTCCATAGCTATTTAGAACCTGATGAAGATCACTTCCCAAATGCTTTTCCACTGAAATATGTTTCACTTGCCCTCCTCACTCTAAGATTGCGTTTTTTTTAACTTCAATTATTATCTTTCTTGAACACCCTATTTCCTTCTCCCCCGCTACATCTCTTCCAGTCTCAGGCATACTCCCTAACTGCCTCTTCTTCCCACTTCATATTCATTCTTTTTCTGTCAGTTAATTTTTTTTTTCCTTTCTATCAGCTTGTCACTCGTATTCTTCTTTCTCTCAACACTTCTGCCACTGAAGTTGGGAAGAGGTAATGTTTTTGCTAGTTTATAGACAACTCAAAACTAAAATAGATTACAGTGAAACTAAGTAGGACTCAAGAACTGATTGTATTTGACAAAGGTGTCAATTCAGATCTGAATCCTATTATCTTTAAAAAGGATTGGTTAACATGGCACAAAAATAGAATGCTGCAAAAACTCAGCAAATCTGACAATATTTGTGGAGAGAGAATAGAGCCAACATTTAGAGTCAGAATCTTTATTTGTTCTCTTTCCACAGATGCTGTTAGATTTGCTTAATTTTTTTCCAGCATGTTCTGTTTTTGTGTTAGTTTCCAGCTTCTGCAGTACTTTGCCTTTACCTTCGTTAACATTGGGATATGGGGAGAATTGACTTTGACTGAAATATTGTGCCTTGCCACAGCACCTGTGATGCAGTTTGTCACAGTTGTCAAAATGTGAGCAGAGTTTTCAGAGTAGATTGGATTAGGATAAGCCTCATTTCTGAGAGATGGAAGCTTTAATAAAAATATTTCTATTCTCAGCTTTGGAATTACAGCATCCGTTAGATGAGGAAAAACACCAAGGAAAAACTGTAATTGTGTTAACCCTACATTATTACAATGTGGTGAAGGTATACGCTTAAAGGATTGCCTTTTTACATGTTCCTCTTCCATAATTATTACATTTGTCATCCCCTTTGTTCTTTTTACACTCTTGTTCTCATTTTCTTTCTTCTGTGTGTATGTCATGGCCTTAAGACATAAAAAAATCATAAATTGCTAAAATCAAAGCTTATTTTCTATTTATTTTAAATTACACTTTGCTGGATCAAAAGTGTGGCTGCTGCAGCTTCATGATTTAGAAGTGGTTACAGTTCTAACAACTTCCAATAGTGATTGCAGCACAAAGCTTAACCGCATCCTTGTGGAATCTTGCACCTTTCTTTATGTGGGATCCATTACAATAAAGAAGGGAACAGTAGATGGTCTCTCTCTCTCTCTCTAGCTTGGATTTGTAAGAAAGAGAACTGTTAAAACTCATTACTTTGTGTACTGAGGGGAACAGTGGAATTTGACAAGGGATGTATAAATGGGTAATGAAACTGCCACATTGATTGGCCTTTTGAAATTTGTAATGTTGCATTCCTGGACTCCCAGGGCAACCTGCTCCAACCTGTCAACACAAAGCCAGACTCAAGGCTGACAACAAAGCCTGCCTCAAGTCTAAACCTCCTTGAAGATATGTGCCAACTCCTGTAGAATAGTCCAGGTTTCTGTATGTCATCCTTATCTTCCTGTGTTATCAATTTTGAAGGAATTTGGCAGTTCTTGCTTTCAGCTAACTGAACACAGCTGAACTTTCTGGACTCTGACATTTGCATGAATTAATATTTCTAATTTTAATTTTTCTTTGTTCTAAGTTATTCTGAGTTGTAAAACTGTATTTTCCTATCCCCCTTTCTAAAATAACTCCTTAGAAGCCAGTGTCCCTTCACCAAATTCCCTTTATTTAAAACTCTATTCTAGAGTGCTTCTTGTAGACAGAATCCAGAGAGCCAAAAGACCTGATACTCCTCACTTTTATATTCAGGTGAGGTTCCCTGATTTCAGCGTTCATGTGCCTCATGGGTCTCTTATGACATTTTAAGCACTGGGTCCGAATCCCCCAACTTGGCATCCAATGTGGGAGGAATGTATCTATCAGGCACCTGTCTCTTGCGATGTGAGCACCAGAATTCTAGCTTGCCACCTTAATCGGGTGATGGAAGAGTAGCCGTGGCTTCGTCTGCAATGTCCATTTTGGACTCAGAGACCCTAATTACAAGTGATGGAGAGGCAGAGTTGACTGGTCTGAGAGAACATTCCTTAGTTCTCAGCCCACTGGGCATAGCTCCAGGACAAACTGTGATTTCAAGGCTCACATCTGATCTAGATGACTTTTCTAGATGGCCTTACCCACACTATTCTGTAAAGCCCCACTATCAACATCATTGCAGATAATTGTGCAGGACCATTTGCATAATTTATTATCCAAACATTTTCACCAGCATCCAATTGCCTTTCCTAGTTGCAATTGTTGTGGCCTTTGCGTTAAGCTTCTTGTTTTTTTTTATTTGCCACAATGTCATTAGCCCAAAAAACGTAACACATATTGGGCCCAGTCCTCCACAGCTCATGGGTCAAAAAAGTCCAATTTCCCAAATAGAGTCATGATGCTAAAAATGGCTTACCCCAAGCAAAGCAAGCAAGTTCCTGGGGTTATTCTTCTGTCTCATCGTCACTGAAGTAATGATTCAGAGGCCCATGTCCCTTCACCACCAATTTCTGTTATTTACAAACTCTGTCCCACCCCTAGAGTGCTTCTGGTCCACAGTCGGAATTCAGAGAGTCATCAGATCAGACACTCCCATTTTTATATACAGGTCAGGCTCCCTGTTTGGGCAAGCAATAATGACAATCTTTTTGGGCCAACCAAATAAACTAAATCAAACTAACATGGGGACAAATTAAAGTGGGCAGCTCCCAAAAGGAGAGGAACCACTCGAAACAAAAGACAAAGTGGAAAGGAAACTTAAAATAGCAAATCAAAATGTGATTAAAGAGGTCAATAATGCACTCCAGTCACTGTGGTGCCCAGCAGGCACGGAAGGCTTTAATGGTACCCTTGGACACTGCATGCTCCCTGCCCATCAGCACCTGGCCATGAATATAGCTGCGGTAGAGGGTCATTCAGGTTGGACAACGCCCTCGGTGTCCATTGCCTGGACCTGTTTATGGCAAGCTTTGCTAGGAGCAGGTTCATGAGGAGGTCCTCCTTCCATACTTGCCTCCACTCTGAGTGTCCATAGATCAGGAGCATGAGAATGAAGTGCAAACAAACCATCGAGAAAAGGTTTTTGAGGAAACTAAAATGGGTGTGCAGTCTATGACATTGAACATAGAAATGGTCCATGGACTCAACATTGTTGCAAAAAGGCAGGTTGCTTGGGAGTCCATGAACCAACTTAATCTTTTATTGTATGGAATTGCTGGATGCACCACTACCCTCCACCCCAGGTCCCCAAGACACCGCCACTGGAGATCTCTGACACCGGAGGCAACAAGTGTCTAGGTGAGGAAGCAGTAGTGAAGGGTGTGCAGCAGCGGCTCATACAGAAAACGTCTCATGCAGTGACAAAGGGCATGGAAGGCATTTTCACAAGGCTGTGGGGCATCCGATATGGGAGGGAAGGTCTAGACTGGGGTCCAATGTGAAATTCCATCAGAGTTAGGATATGCTTGGATAAGATCCCATTACACAGTTGTGCCTTCTTGAGACCACAGGTCCAAGCACGACTGTTCTAAGGTCTTGGATGGAACCCCCCCTCCCCCCGCTTCTCCCATCGCCCAGCACGCCTGGTATCACAGTCCCCCCAAGTTATGGTTGAAGGAGCAGATTCCTCAGCAGTGGCTCTCAAACCATAGGCACAATTCCAGATGGGAGAGAGCTATGGCATGAGACAACTGTGTTCCAGACTTTGAGAAGGTCTTGGTTTAAAAAAAAGGGCCACCCTTGCAAGGAGTTCCAAGCACCTTTCAGATTTATATACAGGAGCTGCACATCATCATTCAGATTGTATACCTGGTGCAAGAAATATGTCACCAGGATGCATTGTGGAGAAGACTCGACGTAAAGATATCTCTGTAGGATCTGAAGGTGGAAGGTTGCCACCTGGATGTTAAGTCACGTCAGTGCCTGATTGCCCTTTCTAAGCAGGAGAGCAGGCAATAATAATCTTAATCAAGGAGTTTATATCCTCCAAGAGGCCAACCTCATGTGCCTTGTTGAAGTCATTACATGTGTGCATAAGAAGTTGCGACAAGGTTTGGATGTATGAATAAACAATACTTCTGATTTAGTCCTAAGGAGGATTTATTGCAAATCACTCTAAAATTGTATTCACAAACAGAGGATTTGGAGAAAGGCACCATAGTCTGTTTCAAAATTAAAACACCTTTCCTCACTGCAAAATTAAAGGAACTTAGTTTGCTTCTCAACTATTGTAGTACCTTACCTCCCACATTTCCTATTTCTCTACTTTGTTTTCTCCCCTGTATATCATTTCCTGTCTGTTTCTCTTTTTTCATCTACCTCAGTTTTTAACTTCTGTATTACATGTGATTATTGCAATTTATGATATTTTATTTTCTTTCTCTTTTTCACTTCTCTCTCATTCATCCGTCATTGTATTTTGTTTATTCTTCCCATCCCTCTGATTTAATCATTCTTTTTCGTTCTCTTGTTCCATCTGTCTTGCAGTTACCACCAGCAGTAACTCTAACTCATAAGGCTGTGATCAAAAGGAAAAACTTCTTGCTCTTTCTTCCTAATTTACTTCACATGTATTTACACTTGAAAAATGAACTCTGTAATTGCAAATTGCTTCACATTTTTAGGATAAAGGACATTTGAAACCAAGCTGTTTCTTTTTCTTGTTCAGAGGGTTGAAAATTACAGGATAAGAACAAGGAAATGGTTTGTGAAATTGTTCTTGCCAAGGATGTCTCTTTTAATGTCTCATGAATATGAAATGCGTGGATACAGACCAATTCCACATTGTAACATTTTATTGTAGAAGAAAAAAAATGAATAATTGGGACTTAGTGTGAAGTTGCCAAAATATTTACAGGATTATTGGTATGATTATGCTGGTAACCAACCATATGCTTGTTGGGAATTGCTGCAGTTGGGCAGCTGTTGCTAGAGACCATTTGGCTAACAATGACTCCATCTTTAGCAGATCATTAGAGAGCAGAGCCATGTTTTATGAAGAAAGTTTGGGAATGTGGGGTAGTGTTGGGATGGTGTCTGGATAATGTAGGTTTACAAAAGAGGGACTAGATTGCTTAGTATCTTTGTAACTTCAGGCTGATGCTGCTCATGGACTACACTGACTTGACTGTTTCACGTACATGGTTGTGCATGTGTTTGTGTCCAAATATTCCTTGGAAATTAAGTATTCTTAACTCCACAGAAATTAAGTATTTCTGTGTTTGTATTTTTGTTTTAAAACTATTAGGGAAGGTGTAGGGCAATGTTTTTTGCCCAGTCCTGACGTATGAGCAATGTATATTTTGACAGATGTTAGCACTCTGTACTGAAATATATAAATACTGGAAAACTATTTCTGAGGCTATATTTATATACTTTTGTTCTGCCCTATAGGTTCAAAGGACCTTGTTGTAAAAGCACAAGTATTAGCTGGTGGCAGAGGAAAAGGGACATTTGAAGGTGGTCTGAAAGGAGGAGTCAGAATTGTTTATTCGTAAGTATTGTGAGGTAAAACGCATTTTTTAAATTCTTTCTTAATATTTTTGTACAGGAGTTAGATACTTGTAACATCATCTGTGTTTTTTCTCACCATACATGACACAAAGCTTGAAACACTAGAGAAATATTTGGAAAAAATATTTAAACATACATGATTGAAAACAACAAAAGCTGGTACACAGCATTGGCTGTGTTTACCTTAATAAATATTTTATATTTATATATTTTAAAATGGGGTGCATTTCAAATCAAAAATGACTCACTAATCATGATTTAGTCAATTGGTATTGTTGAAAAAAAGAGACATTGTGTCTTGCACTGATCAGAATAGACACAAGTATATCAAATTTCAAAAGGAACAACAATTTTTACTGCATGAGGAAGGGTTAGTTGGCAATTGGACTCTGTCAAGGTTTTGACATAGGGAATCATTGTGCCAAGGAACAGTTATCCACCAAGTTTTAATTTAAATTCATGAATGGTAAATTTGACTTGAGTTGAGGCAATGACATGGAAATGCACCAGAGAACTGTTGTCCCCTATGCTTCAGTATAGAACATAGAACATTACAGAATGTGCAGGCCCTTCGGCCCTCAATGTTGTGCCAAGCTATGTCCAACCTCAAGATCAAGCTATCCCACACCTTAGCATTCTTGTGTGCTCCATGTGCCTAACCAATCACCATTTGAAAGCTCCTAAAGTGTCCAACTCCACTATCACAGCAGGTAGTCTATTCCACACCCCAATCACTCTGAATAAAGAATCTACCTCAGACATCCCTTTTATATCCTCTACCATGAACCTTATAGTTATGCCCCTTAATAACAAAGAACAAAAAACAAAACAGCATGGGAAACGAGCCCGCACCGCCACCTGGATGTTCCCACATCTACCTGTGATCCCTGTCCATGTTTATAGATCTATGGAGTAAAAACCAAATTTGAGACCATTTAGGGAGAGTTTGTTTTGCCAGTTAGCCTAAGAGCACATCTTTGGGATGTGGGAGAAAACCGGAGCACCCGGAGAAGACCCATGCGAGCACGGAAAGAATGCGCAAACTCCCACAGACACAGGCCTAAATCTGTGTATCTGCACAGCACAGCGATAGTCACTGAGCTGTTGTGTTGCCCATCACATTCTCCAGGTCAAGCGTACACTAACGACATGAAGCACTAGGATACTCTCGAAAAAAATCCAAGAGCAGCCCTCTCACGACCCATCTTGTGTATGCCTCTCGTTAGACAACAAGGTGGACCAAAGCACCTGTAGGATAAAAACAAGTACATCAATATCATCATCTACTTATACACTTCTCAGGGACCCCCAAGGCTCATGATCCCTATTTTAAATCAGTTTTCTATACCCCTCCATTCCCATTCTGTTCATGTGCCTATCTAAGTATTTCTTAAATAACTCCAGACTACCTGCCTCCACCACCTTACTTGGTAGCACATTCCATATCCACACCACCCTCTGTGTGAAAAAACTCCCTCTAGCATCCAAATTATACCTTACCCCCCTCACCCTAAGCCTGTGACCTCTCATGCTATTTGAGTCCATCCTAGGAAAAAGCTTAACCCTGTTTACTCTATCTATACCCCTCGTAATCTTGTACACCTCTATTAGATCTCCTCTAAGTTTACGTCTTTCTAAGGAAAACAGTCCCAACTTACTTAACCTCTCCTGGTAACTCAGACCTTCCATACCAGGCAGCATCCTGGTAAACCTCCTTTGCACTCTCTCCTGAGTCTCCACGTCCTTCCGGTAGTAAGGCGACCAGAATCAGACGCAGTTTTCCAAATGAGGTCTAAGCAACATTTTATACAACTGCAACATTAAAGGCCAGCTCTTGTACTCTATACCCCTTCCTATAAAGGCTAGCATACCATATGCTTTCTTCACAACCTTCTTCAGCTGCTCTGCCACCTTCAGAGACTTGTGCACCTGCACCCCGAGGTCCCTCTGCGTTTTTATACTCTTAATAGGTCTACTCTTTATCACATACCTCCCCCCTACATTCTTTCTCCCGAAATGCATCACCTCGCATTTATCAGGATTGAATTCTATCTGCCATTTATTTGCCCAAGCTACCAGCCTATCTTTGTCCTGCTGCATCGCCTGACAATGCTCACTATCCGCAAGTCCAGCCATCTTTGTATCATCTGCAAATTTGCTGATCACTCCACTTACTCCCTCTTCCAAGTCATTTATATATATTACAAACAGAAGAGGTCCCAGTACCGAGCCCTGCAGCACACCACTAGTGACCGACCTCCAGCTAGAAAAACACTCTTCCACTATTACTCTGTCTCCTATTACTAAGCCAGTTACTTATCCATTTAGCTACCTGTCCTTGTATCCCATGAGCCTTGACCTTCTCAACTAACCTCCCATGAGGGACTTTGTCAAACACCTTACTGAAATCCATATAGACGACATCAATGGAACTAAATCCAATATAGCCCCTTCTCTAGTTGGGCTAGCCACATACTGCTCCAACGATCCTTCCAGTACACATTTTACAAATTCCTCCTCGTCCAAACCCCCAGCTGTAGGTACCTTCCAATCCACCCTTGGGAGATTAAAATCTCCCACTATAACGACTCTGTTCTTTCTGTACCTATCCAAAATGTCTTTACATATGCCTTCTTCAACTACCCGCGGGCTGCTGGGTGGCCTATAATACACCCCTAGCATAGTAGTCGCCCCCTTTCTATTCCTCGACTCCACTCCTAACTCCTCTATATTGTCCTCCCTCTGCACCGCCGTGATGCTCTCCCTAACTAACAACGCCACTCCCCCACCTCTTCTGGACCCTCCTCTGTCATGCCTGAAACACTTATACCCAGGAATATTCAGTTGCCACTGCTCCCCTTCCTTTAACCATGTCTCCGTCACCGCAACCACCTCCAAGTTCCTCGCAAACGTTAAGGCCCTAAGTTCATCCTTTTTCCTGTTACGCGCCTCGCATTGAAACAGACACACTCCAGACCTCCAAGCCCACTCGGAACCACCTCCTCCGTGGTGTATTTCTTCTCATCCAAGCTTACTCTATCTCCCATCTCGCTCTCTACCGAGCTATTGGTCTCAGCCCCTCCACCCCTCCATATTACTTTAAATCCTGCTGAAACAGTCCAGCTAACCTCCCAGCTAAGATATTCACGCCCTTCCCTTTTAAGTGTTCCCCGTCCCTTCATACAGGTGCCCTTCTTTCACAAAGACTCCCCAGTTATCCACAAATATGAAACCCTGTGCCCTACACCAGTCCCTCAGCCATGCATTCAGCTATGGAATCTCATTTCTCCTGGCTCCGCTATTACCTGGCCCTGGAAGCAGCCCTGAGATCGCCACCCTGGAGGCCCTGCTCTTCAGCCTACCCCCCAACTCCCTGAACTGCCTTCATATATTCTCCCTGCTCTTCCTTCCTATATCCTCTCCTACATGAATAATCACATCTGCCTGGGTCCCGTCACCCTTCAAAATGCCCTCTACCCTGTCAGACACATCTTGCATCGCTGCTCCAGGAAGGCAAACTACTATTCTGGAGTCCCGCCTTGGACTACAGAAGCGCCTATCTACTCCTTTAACCCACCCATCCTCCACCACTATCTCCCTTCTAGCCCCTTTCCTCTCATTTGAGGTACTCTGGTCCTCCTGCTTTACCTTTTTTACCCCTCCGCCCTCGATATTTTGGGGGACTACCACTGGGGAAGTCTTTGGACTGTCTCCCCTCTCCTTTTTCCCCTTCCTGACATTGAACAAAGAATGAAAAATAGAACAAAGAATGTAAAATAGAGCACATATGGATTGAGATAAAGATTCAGGAGAGTTATTTTCCATTGTTTGATGATTTGTAACATAAGTAGAGAAATAAATATGTAGGACAATCTATGAAATGAGTAAAAATGCCAAATTGCAATGATAATTGTAAGGGATTTCAAATATCTCCAAATAAACTTGACAGCAGACTGAAACAGGACATGATGGTGGAGCTTTTACAGACTCCCTTTAGACCCAATGTGCAAGATGTCCAAAGGGGAAAGTTTTGCAAGACGTAGTAACAGGAAATTAAATGGAGCAGATATGAAATAAATCAGCAAGGGAGAACTTTAGTGCATAATGATTATATTAATGATTGAAAGGGACACAAATAATACAAAGACAACACTAAAACTGGAAAAACTGAGGGAATGATGATAGAGTTAAAAATGGTAAACTGGAGAAAGATATTGATAGAGATATAACAACAGAGTGATGAAAGAACGACTAATAAAATTTCATAGAAAAATTCAGTGCAGCTACAAATGAATGAGATAGTCATAGGGGATTTCAGCTATCTCCAAATAAACTGACAGCAGATTGAAACAGGAGATAATGGTGAAGCTTTTATAGATTTCCTTCTGACCCAA
This sequence comes from Sphyrna mokarran, assembly GCA_024679065.1. Taxonomy (NCBI): domain Eukaryota; kingdom Metazoa; phylum Chordata; class Chondrichthyes; order Carcharhiniformes; family Carcharhinidae; genus Sphyrna; species Sphyrna mokarran. Next base: position 75,088,250 of record JAGIQG010000013.1, on the reverse strand, counting down.
TGTGCAAGATGCCCAACAAAGGGGAAAGTCTTGCAAGATATAGTAACGGGAAATGAAATGGAGCAGATATGAAAAAATTAGCAAGGAAGAACTCTTAGTGCATACTGATTGAGAGGGACACAAATGCTATGTATACACATAGCAGCACAGTAAGTTTTTTCTGTCCCCAGTAGAATGTGATTGGGCATTGGTTTATTAATTGCAACTTTGGGGATCCATAGTGATCTGTTTTATATGATTATGAAACAAACCAACATAGATTATTTCAATATTAACAACCATACCATGGGTGCACTGTTTAAAATCCACTCCCACCACGTGGGTGCCTGATGCCATCTATACTAAAACAGGTTGTGAACTATCTGTGTTCAGTCTTGATGAGGTAAAACATTTAAAATATTTTAATTAGACACCAACAGGGTAGTTGCTTGTGAACCAGGAGGACCGTAGCTCATGTCCTGAAGTCAATGTTTAGCTGGTCATGACCTCTTCCTGTTACGCTTGGCTAGCTAACCCCAGTTTGGTCATCCCGAATCATATGCCCTGTGACCTCTTTCTCCATCTTGATTGCTAATTTAAACTGTCCCCTTTATACACATCACATAATCTTTCCCAATTGCCAGCAGCGTTCTGTAATAGCCTAGCAGTTTGTAAACAGAGTTAGGAAATTATAAGGAAGACCAACCATTAAATTTGGCAGGACACCTACATCTCTGGGATTTGGGGTTTTCCCCTCTGTCTTCACCACCCTATAAATATCAAACCCTTTGTTTCAAATGTGTAAGGGGAAAAGAAATCCTTACTCTACTGTATCTTAAAGTTAACTTTTAAAAAGCTTTTATCCCATTCATACCAAGTGGTTCTGAATGTGCCTCATTCATATTGTGAGCCTTTGCTGCATATTTGCAATAAAAAGCAAGCTGTTGGTTGACTTATCTCATTTACAGTCCAGAGGAAGCCCAGGATATCACTTCAAAAATGATTGGAAAGAAGTTATTTACCAAACAGACAGGTGAGAAAGGAAGGATATGCAATCAAGTGTTTATCTGTGAGCGAAGGTACCCCAGAAAAGAATATTACTTTGCAATAATGCTGGAAAGAACATTTCAGGTGAGTAAGCAGAGGCGACTGATGTTTAAAATTTAGCTATTTTAATTCATGCGTGGTTCATTCTTATGTGAAGTTGTATAAAACAAAAATAAATTTCATCTTTTATGATATTCTTTCGGGGCATAATCCATGAGATCTTACGTATGAGACTTGCTAGGAATATATTGAATTCAGATTTAGGTTCAAAGTCTTTTATCGTCGTCTTGTGTGTTCAGTGTGAACTTTTTTAAAAAAAATTGTCTTTATTAAAGTGGCGGCTATTTATACTCCTACCACATTACAGAAATGTTGAATGTTCTCATGCAGTTTATTGATATGTGGAATGCTTTATGACAAGTGCCTATTGAGCCATAGAACACAACATCATTTAAAAGGAACATGTATTAAATGACAAAGAAGCTGGTTAGATTTAAGGCTCCAGTTGATGCACTAGCACTAACAAACACAGTGGACCAAATGTTCTGTAACTTCATTACTTGGATTAATTTACACATGTTCATGAAATATTTATTTGATCTAAATGCATTATTATGTACTTCCATCTATGCAGTATTTAATTTCAATCTTTAAAATAAAAAAAATGAAATGAGGAACTGACAAGGGATCAATCAATTTCCTCGGGTGTGCTTGGGTTCTTTTTATGTTTTTGATCTCTGTGAGTACATTAATGTGAAACAAACTCAGGATTGCATTTACTGCTTGCTCTCTCTTTATTCCTCTCCTCCTATGGTAAGATTGAAATCAGCATACCCCAGCATTAAAACCATTAAATTTGATTTTAAATATTCTCCTTCTGAATTAGTGGAACTTCGTGTAAATCTAACATTATCTGAATTCATTGAGGGCATGATTTTAATTTGAAAAAGTGAGTTGAATTTCAGGAGTGGTTATTTTTATGCTAACAGAGGTACTCTTTATGTGATTGATTTCAAAGTAGTTGTCTCTTTTTAATCGCTGTTTATCTTTTCGTCCTTTTCCCTGCCCCGCTTCGCAATTTCTAAGTGTAGATTAAACTGTTTTTCAGTAAAATAGATTATGTTTGACTGTGTAAGCATGAATACCTAACCTCCTAAGGATTTCAAACTTCTGAAGACTAAGATAATTGGATATTTTGGGAAGCATTAATAACTGCTTATCACATGGTACTTTTACAATTTCACCCATTTCAAATAGCCTTGGAAGCAATTGAATTCCATTACAGGTAATGGAGAGTGCTGTATTTTACTGGCCTTTCATCCTGTTGTGATTTTGCTGCATTGTGCTACAATGTGGCATGATTACTTATCACCTAAAACAAAATTGGCTTCTTCAATCTTGGGCCCGTCTCATTTCTGAAGAATTTTCATTGATATACTCTTGTTCATGTTTTTAGGACATCCCAAAATGTGTCATATGGAATTATTTTCTTGTTGAATGTAGCAATTTTTTTAAAGCTTTTTATTCGTTCATGGGACATGTGTACTCCAGTTTCTTCCCACAGACCAAAAGATGTACAGATTAGGTGGGTTGGCCAGGGTAAATTGCCCCTTAGTGTCCAACTCTGTGTACATGAGGTGGATTAATTATGATCAATGTGAGGGGAATAGGGCAAGGTGGGGATGTGGGATGAGGGGGGGGGCTGGACTGTAATGTCGTTTGGAGAGTCAGTGCAAACCTGATGGGCCAAATGGCCTCTTCTATGGTTGTACCAATAATGATTTTTTTTCTCTTTGTATCTCTCTTCCTCAAAAAGGAATGAAAGCAGACACATTGAATATTTTTTAAGGCAGAGATAATTAGATTGTTGAGAAGTGGTAAAACTTGGTAAAGCTTAACAAGGAAGGCAGGATTTTATTGAAAATCATTGCAGGACTGAGGGAATGAGTAGCTTACTCCTAATCAGTTTGTTTGAATGTAAAGAAAATACTGTTTCACTGACAGTACTCCATCTAACCTCAATCCACCACTCTAAGGTTAGTTGCCACTTTGCTTGATTTACCCGAAGCGTTCTCATTTGATCCCTCTTTCATCACAAATTGCACCTTATTCCATTCCCATCTAGGTCCAGTGGTTGCATCCCCACTGTATAATCATCTTCTGTATAAGTGGTTTGTGGGTTCAAGCCTAACATCAGAGATTTGAACATGTATGCTGGAATTTTACTGTTCTGCCCATCACAGAAATTGGAACAGGTGAGGGGCGAATTTTGAAAAAGTCTGTGACCTTGGGTGGGATTTTACGGTTTTGGGACAAACAAGGCTATAAAATTCCACCCATAATCTCTGCTGATACTTCAGTGTAGTACTTCAGGAGTGCTACATTGTTAGAAGTGTTGACATTCAATTGAGACATTGAACTGTGGCACCCATTTGCCTGGATGTTATTTGAATAAGAGCAGATTAATTCCCTCAAAGTATAAGCCGACACCGATCCTTCCAGTAAGACTGAGAGAAACAGACTAACTGGTCAATTCCCTTGACCTTTTTTTGGGACTTTGCCATGCGTAAATTGGCTGTGGCATTTTCTTCCCTGATGGCATTGTGGTTGACCCACAGCACTTTGACTACAATGATTGAAGAAGATGACACACCATCATTTTCTCAAAGGCAACTCAGGATGGGCAACAAATGCTGGCCAGCTAGTAACACCCATGCAGAGACTATGAATATGCAAGTTCATAGTGAGAATATGCAAACTCCACACAGACACTCAAGGCCGGAATCGAACTCAGGTCCCTGGTGCTATGAGGCAGCAGTGCTAACCGCTGTGCTGCCCTTGTCATAACTGACCAAACCCTTATTTTTAACACTGACCCCTTATTCTAAAATCTCCCACAAGGGGAAACATCCTTTCAACATCCACACTGTCAAAATCCCTCAGGATCAATCAATTCATCTCTCACTTTTCTAATCTCTGTCCATCCCTTCCTCATAAGATATCTCTCCCATTCAAGGTATTTGCCCAATAAACCTTCTGTGAACTGCTTCTAGCACACTTACACACTTCCTTAAAAAAGGAAACCAATACAGTACACAGTATTCCAGATGTAGTCTCACCATGCCTTGTATAACTGAAACATGACATCCCTACTTTTCTATTCAATTCCCATCACAATAAATTATAGCATTCTATTCGCTTTCATAATTACTTGCTCTATTTGCATACTAGCCTTTTGAGATTCAATGGCATTACCATTACTGAATTCCCTACTATCTGCATCCTGGGGGTTACCATTGACTAGAAACTGAACTGGACTAGCCATATAAGTACTGTGGCTATCAGAACAGGTCAAACGCTAGGAATCCTGCAGCATGCAACTCAATTCCTGGACACCCCTCCCTCCACAAACCTATCTACCATCTATAAGATACAAGTCTGGAGTGTGATAGAATACTCTCCACTTGCCTGAATGAGTGCTGCTCCAGCAACACTCAGGACACCACTGAAGACAAAGCAGCCTGTTTGATTGCTCCATTCCAGCAACATTCAATCCCCCTACTATGATGAGCAGTGGAATTTGCATATATCATCTACAAGATGCACTGCAGGAACTCACCAAGATTCCTTAAGCTGCATTTTCCAAACTCTCAACTACTACTAAGAGAAGGACAAAACAGCAGGTACCTGGGAACACCATCACTCCATGTCACTCAACCATCCTGATTTGGAAGTATATCTCACCATTCTTTCACTGTCACTAGTCAAAATCCTGGAACTCCCTTCCTAACAGCATTATGGGTGTTCTCGCACATCAGGGACTGCAGAGGTTCAAGAAGGCAGCCATCATCTTCAGAAGGTAAATTAGGGATAGGCAATGAATGTTGATCTAACTAGTAACACCCAGATGCTATAAATGAATATAAAAATTTACCAGGATACCCAAATTCCTCTGCATCTTCCAGAACTACGTTATCTTTTTCTGTAGAATTTGCTTATTGAATTTAAAAAAAAATGTGTTCATGAGATGTGGATGTCACTGGCACAGCCATATATGTTATCTATTCTTAACTGAGATGGTGGAAAATTCCTTTATTTTGACTCTGTTATCTTTCTGGTGTAGATACAAGCACAGTGATGTTGGGTAGGGGGTTCCAGGGTTTTGACCTATATGGTGGAATTTTACTGTCCCATCTGCCATGGGAATCGGAGCAGGTGAGGGGTGGACTGCAGAAGGTCTGTTGACCTTAACGGGATTTTACGGTTTTGGGATCAGCAAGGCATTAAATCCTGCCCTCTGACTATGAACAAACAGTAATATATTTCCAAGTTAGGATAGCATGTGACCTGAAAGGAACTTCTATAATTTGAAGTTTGAATGCAGTTGCTAATCTGATTCTTCTAGCAGTAGAGGTTTGGACATTGCTGTTGATAAAACTTTGGAAAATTGTTGCAATGCATCTTACAGATACATATTGCATTCCCAGCTCACCGGAGGTGGAGGGAATGAATGCTTAAAATGATGGATGGGATACAGATCAAGCAAATGGCTTTGTCCTGAATAGGACAAGGCTTCTTGACTGTTATTAGAGCAGCATGCATCCAAACAAATGGAGAATATTCTTCACATTCTTGACTGGTGCCTTATGGATGATGTTCAGGTATTGGGGAAATTATTGGGTGAGTTACTTGTTGCAGAATACCCAGCCTTTGACTTGCTCTTGTAGCCACATTATTTACGTGATTAGTCCTCAAGTTACTGGTCAATGGTGACCCAAAGAAAGTTGATGGTGAGAAATTCAGTGATGGTAAAGCCATTAAATGTAAAGGGGAGCTAGTTAAGTCATCTTGTTGGAGATCATTGCGAGGCACTTATGTGTTACAAATGTTGCTTACAACTTATCAATATTGTGCAGATCTTGATGCATGAGAGTATGAACTACTTTATTGTCAGAGGAGTGGCAAATGGAACTGATGACTGTACAATCTTCATTCATAGAAGGAAAGTCATCGATGATGCAATTGAAGATGCTTCAGCCGAGGCTACTACCTTGAGGAACACCTGCAGTGATGTCCTTGGATTGAGATAATTGTCCTTAACAGCCATCTTCCTTTGTTAAATACAACTCCAAATGGTGGGGAGTTCCCCCAATTCCCACTGACTTCAATTTTACTTGGGTTGTTGAATTCAGAGCTCTTATCCACATATACACAAGCAGTAATGAATCTATAACAGAGTAAAATGTCGACATTACCAATACGTGATCAACAGGATGACTTGGGAAAAAACAGAGAGGTTTTTCCATTATTTACCGCCAGATAGCACAGTACTTTTAAGAATTATACAATTTATACTTACAAGCCAGATTTTTGGGTCTTCCTATCATTTTGTGAGCAATTTCACAACTCTTGGACACTGCCACAAACAGCCCATTAAAATGGATGAATTTGGGGTAATATTGCAAAGAGTAAAACTTGGATCGATTGAGTTATTAAAAAAAACTGGAAGGATTTTTAAAAAATAATTTGACAATGGGATTCCATATTTATCAACTTGCCTGGCAGTGACAATTAACTGTATGTGATTTTGATTGAGACTGTTAATTTATAACAATTCTTACTGGTTTTGTTAATAAATGCTAGGTTGTGAAGGAAGTGTTTTCAATGGAATAACTGACTAGTTATCCACCACGGAATTTTTACTACACTTTCCCATGTGTGTAAAAAAATAACACCAGTATATTAGAACACATCATTATCATGCATTCTATTCAGACAACTCGTATAATCCATTAGTTTTGCAATTGTTCCAATAAAAGAACCATTAATAATACATGAATCTGGATAATCTTGCAAATAGTGGAATTAATCTGTACTGTACTAGTGTTTTGTTATTTAAGAAAGCATGATTTCAAATCCCATCACAGCATTTGAAAATTCAATTTTTAAATTCTAGAAATGAAATACTAATTCTGGTAAACTGACCAAGAAGCTGATTGTGTTTAAAAAATCCTAATAAATTCACAGTTATTCCATGGAGAGGGAAAGCTACTGTCCTTCCTCAATCTAGCCTATTTGTGTCTCCAGTCTCTCATTGGCAGGGTTACTCTTAATGGCCCTCTGAAGTTATCTACCAAACAAATACAAATAACTACACCAAGTTCAGTGGACCGAGATGAACTATCATTACGACAGCTAGGGATGGGCAATAAATATGGGCCTACCAGTGATGCCCACATCTTGAATCATCTACTCTTTAAGGCAACATGAAGAGGATATACTATATAAATGAAATAGATATTGACTGGTAGTTAACTGCCAAACTGTTGGTACATATTGACTTTGATACTGTGTAGTTATGTGACTCTTCATGTATTATAGCTTTCACTTGGTACTGAGAAAAGTATTTTATTTATGCCACTTAATCATTGTTTTCTTTCTTCTTTAGGGGCCAATATTAATAGGCTGTTCAGAGGGAGGAGTTAATATTGAGGATGTAGCAGCTAAAAATCCTGAAGCAATTTTTAAGGAGCCTGTTGATATAATGGAAGGCATCAAGAAAGAGCAAACTGTCAAGGTATTGCACTGAAATTCCAAGTATGAAAACTGAATAAATTCAGACGGTCGAAGTTCCAATTGTTAGAAGCAATTCATTTCAAATACAGTGAAACTGCCAAAATAAGGACATAAAAACTGGCAGTCCTAAACAAATATGTTAGAGTAGATGTAAGCACTTCCTTCAGCTACTGCCATCTGGCAGTTATCTGTGTGGTCATAGTCATAGAGGATTACAGCATGGAAACAGGCCCTTCGGCCCAACTTGTCCATGCCACCCTTTTTTTTAAACCCTGAAGTGTGGAGTATAGGGCTAATGGTAGGACTCTTAATAGAACATAGAACATAGAACAATACAGCACAGAACAGGCCCTTCGGCCTTTGATGTTGTGCCGACCAAAATAAAAAGCAATGCCCCTCCAAACTAAACCATTCCCTTCTCTTCCATATACTTATCAATTAACCTCTTAAACGCCACCAAACTTGGCGCATCTACAACAGCTGCAGGCAGGGTATTCCACTCCCTAATCACTCTTTGAGTAAAGAACCTACCTCTGATATCCGTCCTATAACTCATACCCCTTAATTTAAAGCTGTGTCCCCTCGTGCTAGCACGAGGTGTTGAAGAACAGAGGGATCTTAGTGTATATGTGCATAGATCCCTGAAAGTTGGCAATCAAGTCGATAAGGTTGTTAAGAAGGCATACGGAGTCTTAGCTTTTATTGGTAGGGGGATTGAATTTCGAGCCGCAACGTCATGTTGCAACTGTACAAAACTCTAGTGCGGCCGCACTTGGAGTATTGTGTGCAGTTCTGGTCCCCGCATTATAAGAAAGATGTGGAGGCATTGGAGAGGGTACAGAGGAGGTTTACCAGGATGGTGCCTGGTATGGAGGGCAGGTCCTATGAAGAGAGGTTGAAGGATTTGAGGTTGTTTTCGTTAGAAAGGAGGCGGCTAAGAGGGGATCTTATTGAAGCATATAAGATGATTAGAGGTTAAGATAGGGTGGACAGTGATAGCCTTTTTCCTAGGATGGAGAAAGCTAGCACGAGGGGACATAGCTTTAAATTAAGGGGTGGCAGTTATAGGACGGATGTCAGAGGTAGGTTCTTTACCCAGAGGGTGGTAAGGGTATGGAATGCCCTGCCTGCTGCAGTTGTAGATGCGCCAAGTTTGGTGGCATTTAAAAGGTTAGTAGATAAGTTTATGGATGAAAAGGGAATGGTTTAGGTTAGAGGGTCATTGCTTTTTGTTAATTAGTCGGCGCAACATCGAAGGCCGAAGGGCCTGCTCTGCGCTGTAATGTTCTATGTTCTAAGCTAATCCCAATTGTCCACATTTGACCTATATCCCTCTATACCCATCTTAACTATCTAAATGGTTTTTAAAAGGCAAAATTGTAACCGCCTCTACTACTACATCTGGCAGCTTGTTCCAGATACCCCACTCTGTGTGGAAAATATTGCCCCTCTGGACACTTTTCTATCTCTCACCTCCTACCTTAAACCTAAGCACTGTAGTTTTTAGACTCCCTATCTTTGGGAAAAGATATTGACTATTTAGCTGATTTGTGTCCCTTGTTATTTTGTAGACCTCCATAAGATCACCCCTTAGCCTTCTATGCTCCAGAGATAAAAAACCCAGTCTATCAAGCCTCTCCTTATAACCCAAACCATCAAGTCCCAGTAGCATCCTAGTAAATCTTTTCTGTAAATCTTTCTGGTTTAATAATATCCTTCCTATAATAGCATGACCAGTCCTGTACATGTACTCCAAGTGTGGCCATACCAATGTCTTGTACAACTTCAACAACTTCTGATCAATGAAACCAAGTATGCCGAATGCCTTCTTCACCACTCTGTCCACCTGTAACTCTACTTTCAAGGGGCTATGAACCTGTACCCCTAAATCTCTTTGTTCTGTAACTCCCCCCAGCGCCCATTAACTGAGTAAGTCCTGTCCTCATCAGCTCGCATTTGTCTAAATCAAATTCCATCTACCATTGATCAGCCCACTGCTCCAATTGATCAAGATTCTGTTGCAATCAGAGATAACCTTCACTGGTGACTATGCCACCAATCTTGATGTCATCTGCAAACTTACTAACCATGCCTCCTATATTTTCACCTGAATTTTCTTTGGGAAAAGATATTAAAGAAATTAATATAAATGACAAATAAGTGGATCCAGCACTGATCCCTGAGGCACACTGCTAGTCAAAGGCCTCAATTTTGAAAAGCAATCCTCTGACTTCAGTCAAGGGGCCAATTTTATATCCATTTAGATAGCTCACCTTGGATCCCATGAGATTTAACCGTATTCAACAACCTACAATGTGGTACCTTGTCAAAGTCCATATAGACAACATTAACTGCTGTCCTTGTCTACCTTTTTGGTTACTCCTTCAAAAAACTCAATCAAATTTGTGAGGCAAGAATTTTAGGTGCTTTAGATTGAAAATGGAGTTGATACAATTTGAATGATTGGCAGATCTCTGAGGTGGAACTTAGTGAGGGACTGGAAGTCCATCTGCAGCCACTTTGGAAATCAAATGGTGTGGGCTGCTATGACTTGCAGGAGGCATTCTCTGTTAGCTTTTTAGATGGCTGGGTGGGAAATTCACCATCAAAAAATTCCTGTGCCTAAGCACTATAGGTGAGAATGAGAGAAAAGAATGAATGTGACTAATTCTGGAATATTTGATTTATCTGGTTTACTGTACATATATGACCATTTTGAATGCAAGGACTCCTAATGCAAATGAGTGTGCCTAGATTACAAGTTTCAGAAACAATTTTTCTGTTGTATTTCTTCCCAAATGTATCCTGTTTGATCATCAGTATATCATGCACTATTCTCTGATGAGCGATGATGGAAATATCAAACTTATTAAACTTAAAAGGGAAGAAACTAAAACCTGATTTCTGGTGCATTGTACTGAGGTGTGAGCCTTGGCACAGTGGTAATACTATTACTTCTGAATCAGAAGGTTATGGAGTGAAGCCTCTGTGCACAGACCTGAATACATAATCTTGACCTGTAACTGTCAAACTATTTTTCCAATGACCTACTTGCACAAATTGGCTGCATCTCACAACCCATCAACCAGGGCAAGCTGCAATACAGTCGCAATCTAAACTGGATTTACTGTACATTTTAAAAATATACTTTCTTGCTTTCCTTTTGTGATGTGCACATAACTTGAATTATAACAGGCAATACCAAGTGCTTCCTCCTCAGGCTGGCTATGTCGTTGTCTTGAGTTGAGAAATCTTCATAGTCATACCACCTTCTGCAAGACTTGTGCTCCAAACAGAACATCGTACTTTACTTTTGAACAGGATCACAAAACATCTCATAATATTTTGAACACATCTTGCAATATTTTAAACAGGATCACAGAACACCTTGTGATGTTTGAACAGGACCACAAAACATCAGACCATGTTTTGAAAAGGGTCACAAAACATCCTGCATTTTTAAAAAAATGATATCTGGTGAATAATTTTCAATACCCCGCGACCCACACACAGGTTATCATCCCCACTTTGAAAAACCCTGATCTATACTAACATTTCAATGTAGAATTGAGGAGCCCTGCACTGTAGAAGCTACTGTCTTTCAGATGACACATTTTATAACGTGTCTGTCCTATTTGATGTAAAAGATACCTGTCTATATTTGATAAAGAGGGAGGAGGTTCTTCCAATGCCCTGGCCAAAATTTGCCCCTCAATCAACGTCAATAAAAAGATTATTTGGTCATTTATCACATTGCTGTTTGTGGGACCCTGCTGTGTACAAATTGGCTGCTGGCTTTCCAATCTTAGGATATCCCAAAGCACTTTATAGCCAACTAATACTAAGATCATTAACAGTGCTATGTAAATACACATTCATGTTTCTGTGACGTAGTTTTATTAGTGTGGCAACATCATCAGGTTGCTGAAGAACTTGACATTGGTAACAATGCATTGGAACTGAGAAACGCGTATTCTATATAGACGGATGGGGTGAATCTTTTGTCAGTGATCTTAAATGTATGATCTCCAACTACTGGCCCAAACGCTAGAGAGAGAGTGGTTTTTTTCTACCTACTATCTAAACCCCATAATTTTGAAAATCGCCCATTAGGTCAGCCTGGAAATTCTTTGTTCCAAGTGAAACCTCTTCTCCTAACACACAGTCCTCATTCTAGAAAACCATCTCTCACCCTTTCTAAAGTCTTAACATCTTTCTTGAAGAGTGCGACCAAGAATTATCCAAGAAAGTCAGCATGCGCAGAAATTGCGAGCATTATCCTCTAGAGCTCCAGTGTGCATTACACTATCCCAATTTAGATTAAATGTCAAGATAGAACATTGCATTTCCATTGCTCCTTTCACATCCCTAGAACGAAGTGCGAAATAGTCATTGAAGTAAGTCTTAAAGTAGAATCAGTATTTTAATGTAGACAACCTGGCAGCCAATTTGTGCATCGCAAGATCTTAGAAATAGCACTATATGATCAGATAATTGTTTTCTTTGTGGCATTGGTTGAGAGTCAAATGTTTGTCACAGCACCTAGAGAGTACTGCTGTTAGGTTAATGCACTGTCACCCTTCATGTCTTACTGGTAAATGGATGTTGATTTGACTTCTTTGAAAAATGGCACTTTTCAGTGCCTTACTGAAATGGCACCTAAATTGTTTGAAGTCACCTTAGATGTGGGATTTGAGCACATGATCTTCTAATTCCGAGGCAAATATTATTTTTACATGAAACAATTTGAAAATATAGGGATATTGTTTACATTGAAACATTGGCACAAAATACCCTGTGACTTTTCTAAACTAATCTGATCTCTGATTACTTTGGAGGCTGAGTTTCTTGACCTTGGTGAATAATTGTAAATTGATTCATCTTAGAATTAAACCTTTTACTTGCTGCAAAATACTAAAATCACGTGGGTAATGTGTATAACTAGACATGCTGTTCACTTTTTGGCAAAAATTGCTTTTAAAGGATTACATTTCAAACTTAATTTCACTGATAACATTTTTTCAGCTTGCACAGAAAATGGGTTTTCCAGCTAATGTCATAGAAGATGCAGCAGAAAATATGATCAAATTGTACGAGCTGTTTATCAAATATGATGCCAGTACGATAGAGATAAATCCTATGGTGGAGGACGTCTCTGGGATTGGTAATGTATAACTGATCTGCTTTTACTTCAAATTTGCTTAATGTTTCCCAGTAGGATTTTATAAGGAAAGGATTCTGTACTTTCTTAAAAAAAAATTGATCATTTCTAAATTCTCCTAGATATGGTGGACCTATATTATTTAGTTTGGCAAGGAAAAAGGTGGAATGTAGCAAAAGCCCTGATAAATTATACCATAGACCATGGTGGCTTATACCAGACCTTAAATTTGGAATATCTTGGAGTCATACAGTACAGAAACAAGCCTTTTGGCCTACTGTGCCTAAACGGCCAGCAAATATCGATCTGTACTATCTCATTCACCAGCACATGGTCCATAGCCTACTATGTCTTGGCGATTTAAGTGCTTGTACAGATGCTTCCTAAATGCTACAAGAGTACCTCCCTCCACCACCCTGTCAGGACACGCGTTCCATATTTCCACCACCTTCTGGGTGAAAAAAGATTTTCCTCCGATCCCTTCTAAATACCTCACCTTAAAGTATTCCTTCTGGTCTTAGACACCTCTGCCATGAGAAAACAATTCTTAAGATTTGCCCTACCTCTGTGTCTCATAATTTTGTACACTTCAATCAGAACCTCTCCTCAGCCTCCTCTGCTTCAGGGAAAACAAACCCAGCCTATTCAGTCTTTCCTCATAGCTGAAACTTTCCATCTCAGGAAACATCCTGCGAATCTTCTCTGCACCCTCAACAGTGCAATTATGTCCTTCCATTAGCAACTAGAACTACCCACAATAATTCTATCTGTGGCTTAAGCAATATTTTATAAAGTTGTTCCAAGACCTCCTTGCTCCTATTTTCTATGACTTGTCTAATGAAACCAAGAATTCCATATCTCACCCTTACCGTCACACCTATCTGTGCTGCCACCTCCAGGGACCTACCTTCAGGTCTTTTTATTCCTCAATAGTCTCTAGGGATCTACTGTTCATTGCGTATATCGTATCCTTATTAGACCTCCCAAAATGCGTCACCTCACACTTATTAGGGTTAAATTAAATCTGCTTTTACTCTGCCCAAGTATAAAAGTCTATTTATTAATGTCACAGATAGGCTTATATTAATACTGCAATGAGGTTATTGTGAAAATCCCATTGTTGCCACACTCTGGCACTTGTTCTGGTACACTGAGGAAAAGTTTAACACAACCAATGCACCTAACCAGTGCATATTTCAGACTGAGGGAGGAAACCGGAGCATCTAAAGGAAACCCATGCAGTCACAAGGAGAACGAGCAAACTCCAGTCAGGCACTGACCCGAGCCAGGAATTGAACCTGGATCCCTGGCGCTCAGAGGCAGCAGTGCTAACCATTATGCCACCAAGTCAACTTAACAGCTGATCAATATCAGTCTGTAGCCCAAGGCTATTGCCACTATTAATAACAGCACCAATTTTTGTGTCATCTGTAAACTTACTGATTATGTACATTCACACCCCAAATTGTTAATGTATATAATAACCAGCAAGAATCCCAGCATCAATCCCTATGGTACACTGCTGGTCACAGGCTTCCAATCACAAAACCAACCTTCCATTTTTGCCTATTAACATTGTCCCAATCCTCTATCAATAACTTGCACAGCAAACTTGAGGTAAGATGAAATAGAGGGTTCAGGTTACAACCACAGTAAAGACAAGTTGGTACTTTACATGTGTCCAGAACCAGAAGTCAGTTGGAATATTCCTTCTGAAGGACGGTTAACTGATTGTAGAGTGATCTGATCTGGCTTCCAGAGTGAAACTTTCACAATAGGAAGCACGAGTTCCAAGGTTCCAGTAGTTTTACAAGTTTTGAGGTTTTCTGCTATCACCAGCTTGATGGGAGACATGATTGCTGTTGTCTGGAATTCTATTTACACTGGAAGTCAAACAGTAACTGCCTGAGTTCAGTTCCTCCAGAAAATATTACCGTGCAGCTTGGGGTAGATCGTATGACATATCACCTCAAGGATGGCTGGAATCTGGAAGTGTTTAATCGGGAGTCAGGATTCCCTTTTGTTCTTGGAGACACGAGGTTAAGCCCTCTTGTCAAAACCATTGTGTTAGAACAATTAATGCTTGGGCTATTAGCACCATTATGGGAGATTAAGACCTGTGAATGATTGTATTTGTTCGAAGTTGGCTGGAGTAGACCCATTGTCTGCAGGACCACTATTACTTTGAAACCGCTGGAAGGCATCATGTGTCCAATTGGAGTTGTCGACCAGGATTTTACGGCCCAGCTTGACTGAAGTTCATAAAATCCTGCCCAAGTCCAGTGGAAAATGGTTGCATTTCCTAACATGAGACAAGTACTAATACCTTTATAACAAATTGCAGAGGAATTCTTGAACCCATCATTTCTACATTCAAAAAGATCAGTTACTAAATGTGGTGATGAAGATGTAGACTCAGTAAAGTTTTACAACACCAGTTTTAAATCCAACCAATATATTTGATAGTAAATTTGCGAGCTTTCGACTCTATGGCCTTCATCAGGCAAATGCAGTGTTCTGGTCTGCAGTAGCACTCATATCAACACAGACAGTCACAGATTGCTGATTAGAATGCGAATCCTTACATCTAACCTGCTATTCAAGTGTTAAAGTGGCTAACAATGTGTGTGAAGGGAATCCTGAGCATTGATTAGAGAATTGTGTATTTTTTCCAGACAGCACAGTAAGTGAGGTTTTTTGCTAACCCAGGCAAGTTACAGGGGTTACAGATAGTGTGTCATGAAGCCAAGATCCCTGTTAAGACCATCCTCGTGTGCGGAGCTTGGCTATCAGTCTCTGCTCAGCGACTCTGCGCTGTCATGTATCACGAAAGCCCCCTTGAAGAACATTTACCCGCAGGTCGGAGGCTGAATGCCCATGACTGCTGAAGTGTTCGCCCACAGGAAGAGAACTGTTTTGCCTGGTGATTGTTGAGCGATGCTCATTCATCTGCTGTCGTAGTGTCTGCATGGTCTCCCCAATGTACCATACTTCGGGACATCCTTCCTTGCAACGTATTAGGTAGACAACGTTGGCCGAGTTGCAAGAGTATGTACCGTGTAGCTGGTGAATGGTATCCTCACGTTTGATTATGTCGTCCATGTCTATGATCTGGCATGTCTTGCAGAGGTTGCTGTGGCAGGGTTGTGTGGTATTGTGATCACTGTTCTCCTGAAGGTTGGGTAGTTTGCTGCGAACAATGATCTGTTTGAGGTTGTGCAGTTGTCTGAAAGCAAGAAGTGGGGGGGTGGGGATGGCCCTAGCGAGATATTCATCGTCATCAATGATATGTTGAAGACTCTGGAGAAGGATGGTCTTAATAGGGATCTTGGCTTCATGACACACTATCTGTAACCCCCGTTTTGCCTGGGTTAGCAAAAAACCTCACTTACTGTGCTGTCTGGAGAAAATACACAATTCTCTAACCAATGCTCAGGATTCCCTTCACACACATTGTTAGCCACTTTAACACTTGAATAGCAGATTAGATGTAAGGATCCGCATTCTAATCAGCAATCTGTGACTGTCTGTGTTGATATGAGTGCTATTGCAGGCCAGAACACTGCATTTGCCTGACGAAGGCCATAGAGTCGAAAGCTCGCAAATTTACTATCAAATAAATTGGTTGGATTTAAAATTGGTGTTGTAAAACTTTACTGAGTTTACCCCAGTCCAACGCTGGCATCTCTACATGATGAAGATGTAGGGCAGAGTTCTTCCTTTTGGGACTGAGGACTGGATTCTCTGGCTGCATGCATCCCAAAATAGGACATTCCTGCCTGAGCTCAACGAACCTTTAAATGATCTGCCAAATTTTCTGTCTCATCCACTATGCTCCCTGCAGTGGGTGAGATGGGAAATATTCAGCTTAAGTCTTGTGGCATATAAAAATGTTTGATAAGTCAACTGTAGGAATGTTCATAGCAAAAGGTGCACAATGCCAATTGTAACCTAAAGTTACTTATTGCTTGTGTGACTTTGGCATTTTAGAAAAATAGGCTATTTCGTATGTTTTTTTTAAATGGTCTCCTTATCCCTTCTTGGAATGTGTTTTTTTCCAACTACCTTCTTTCTGCTAGAAAAACCAAGTATCTTGATCATGACTGTTATAATTCTACTTTTCAAAATGTAAATAGTAGTGAAAATGTTGGTGGACACCAGTGGGAGTTGACAATGGCCAAAACAACAACATAAAATTGTCCCTTCAGATTGACACAAATTATGGTTTTCTTTCAAAGACTTTCTTTCCTCTATTAGATTAATGCTCCTCTCAGGATTTTTTTCAAATTTTTATTCCATCCAAATAATCAAATTGAATCTAATTCATAATGGCCACAAAAGAGACAAACAAGATCCAAGCTGACAAGATGAGGTATTGCATCCAATCTTGGGCTTGATCTGATGCTTTATCTTAGCTTAGAAGTTAAGATGGCTTTGAAAATTCCATTAGGTTTATGATCCAGATATGATCAAAGGAAATTCATCAAAGATACCAAAAGATAAATCATGCCAAGCTAGAGTCTCCTGACAGCCTCGCAGATCCCCACTGACTATAGCAAAGTCTGCAAGATGAAGGCATGTAAAATTGCTGGCATCAGTGCACTCCTCCCTGATGAATTCAGTGCATTGGTGCCTGTTTTGAGCAAGAGGTCAGCGAGAGAATGCCCTCTGTCCCAGAGACCTTAGATGACCCTCTATTTGAGGTCACCATTGCAGACGTCAGATCAGCCTTTTCGAAGGTCAGCTCACAGAAAGTGACTGGCCCAGATGGAGTATCCAGATGGGCATTCAGATCCTGCACAAACCAACTGGTATCTGGTATTCGCAGACATCTTCAACCTCTCTTTACAATAATCTGAGGTCCCTATCTGCTTCAAGAAGATGACCATTATCCTGGTACCAAAGAAAACCCAGGCAGTGTGCCTTAATGACTGTTGTCCAGTGACTCTGACATCCATCATTATGAAGTGCTTCGAAAGGTTAGTGATGGCATGAATTAATTCCAGCCTCCCAGATTGCCTGGAACTGCTACGGTTTGCTTACCATTGCAACAGTTCCACAGCAGATGCCACCTCCCTAGTCCTACACTCAACATTGGAAACACCTAGATAACAAAGACACTTATGTCAGACTCTTATTGAACATCATTATTCTCATGAAATTTATCTCCAAACTCTGTGGCCTAGGCCTCAGCATCTCCCTCTGCACTGAATCCTGAACTTGGGAACACACAGACTGCAATCAGTAGGGATAAATAACAATATCACTTCCAAAATCATCCTTGACAGCAGTGCCCCACATGGCTGTGTCCTCAGCCCTTGCTATATTCCTTATACGCTTGTGATTGTGTGGCTAAATTTATGTTCGGCTCAATTTAAGTTTGCAGTGGATTGTAGTGGATCAGTTCTCAAACAGTGACCAGACAGAGTACAGGAAAGAGAGAATCTGGTGAATAGGTATGACCATAATCTCTCCCTTAATATCAACAAAATGAAGGAGATAATCCTCGACTTCAGGAGGCGCAGTGGAGGACTTGCCCCACTCTACATCCATAGGGATGACGTAAAAATGGTCAAGAGCTTCAAATTTTTAGTTGTCCAGATCACCAACAACCTATCCTGGTCCCTCCATGCAGACATTATAGTTAAGAAAGCCCACCAATGCCTCTGCTTTCTCAGAAAACTAAAGAAACTTGGCATGTCTGCTACAACTCTTACCAACTTCAACAAATGTACCATAGTACTCTTTATAGTTGTAGCACAGTTTGGTATGGCTCCTGCTCGATCCAAGACCACAGGGAACTACAAAAGGTTGTGAATGTAGCCCAATCTATCACTCAAACCATGGTCTACACTTCCTGCTTACTTGGAAAAGCAGTTAGGATAACTAAGGACCCCATGCACCCTGGACATACTTCCTTCTACCTTCTTCCATTGGGAAAAGGATACAAAAGTCTAAGGACACATACCAACTGACTCAAGAACAGCTTCTTCCTTGCTGTCATCAGACTTTTGAATGGACTGACCTCACATTACGTTGATCTTTCTGTACACCTTGGCTGTGACTATAACTCTACATTCTGCACTCTCGTATCTTTCTGTATGTATAGTATGCTTTGTCTGCATAGTGCGCAAAAAAGACATTTTACTGAATAAATGTGACAATAAGTCAATTACATGTGACAATAAGTCAAATCACGTTTAACCTCATCGGCTATCTTGATCCTTTGTTCTACCCCAGGCTGGGAATCAACCTGCCTGACTAATGACTCTGCTGTGCCAGGCATGGTGTTTTTGCATCACTAGGCCTAATTAAAATTTAGTCTAGAGTAATTGACTCTTATTTATCAGTTTAAATTTCTACAATACAAGCAATTATTAACAACAATTTAATCAATTAATTCTGTATTAGTGTTGTGTTTTTTGGACATAACTTTTCTTTGTTTTCAGTGATGTGCATTGATGCAAAGATCAGCTTTGATTCTAATGCTGCCTATCGCCAAAAGGATATTTTTGCCCAGCAGGACTGGAGTCAAGAGGATGAACAAGAAAGACGAGCAGCTGATTCAGCTCTCAATTACATTGGATTGGATGGAAACATTGGTTGTTTGGGTAAGAGATGAATTTTCATACATTACTGATCAATTATTGGAATCAATTGAGTAAAAGAATTGTGTCCAGATTGTGTTTTTTAAAATGTTTGAAACTAGGCATTATTTTTGTTTGTTGCTTCCGCTCTCAATTTATCAATTGAGAGTTTTGTGATAGAGGAGAGCTACACAAGAGGAGGCGATGGCCTCGTAGTATTATCGTTAGACAATCCAGAAACTCAGCTGGGGAGCTGGGTTTAAGCCCTGCCATGGTAGGTGTGGAATTCGAATTCAATAAAAAAAACTGTTTGGAATTAAGAATCTACTGATGACCGTGAAACGTTGTCAGTTACTGGAAAAACCCATCTAATTCACTAATCTCCTTCAGGGAAAGAAATCTGTTGTTTTTATCTGGCCTGGCCTGGCCTACATGTGACTCCAGAGCTACAGAAATGTGGCTGACTCTCAACTGCCCTCTGAACAAAAACAACTAGGGATGGGCAATAAATTCT
Organism: Sphyrna mokarran; assembly: GCA_024679065.1. Classification (NCBI taxonomy): domain Eukaryota; kingdom Metazoa; phylum Chordata; class Chondrichthyes; order Carcharhiniformes; family Carcharhinidae; genus Sphyrna; species Sphyrna mokarran. The sequence goes on along the minus strand of JAGIQG010000013.1, from coordinate 75,068,386 downwards.
GGCCAATCAGTGACCATCCCCCCCCCCCCCCCCCCTCCCACCAACCATGAATTAAAAAAAATTGTCAATGGGTGGCAGGGGTCCTGGTGTGGAGTTTGCACATTCCCCCATGTCTGCCCACGTTTTCTCCAGGTCCTCCGGTTTCTTCAAGGATAAATTGCCCCTTAATGTCAAGAGGATTAGGAGGGTAAATATGTGGGGTTACAGGGATAGGATAGGACGTGGGTAGGATTGTTGTCAGTGCAGACTTGGTGGGCCAAATGGGCTCCTTCTACATTGTAAATTCTATGATATTATCACCATTAGTCCTCTCAAATCAAAATAGAAGTGAAACACTGGCCATTGTTAATGCATAAATTGAACAGGCATGCAGTTAAATGTGAAAATCTGGTAATTTCTGTCGAAGTTATGCTGCCTTCTTTAGCTTTGCAAAAATAGCATCTCATTGTCTGACTTGCCATTCAAAAACATTAAACGATGTGATGCTCCCTAGAAGGTTTGGCTTAAATTGGCCACAAAAAGGAAAAAGCTTGAACAATCCTTTTAACAACATGATGAGTCTAATTACTGCCAAATCTCCTCTCTGCTAATGAAAATTACATTTACAAGCATCTTCAAATGTGTTGGAAATTTTTTTTTCTTTGTCCGTTTTTGTACAGTCTCCAGTCATTCTTTTCCCCTCTATTTTGCTTTCTATTTCTGATTTGACATAAAGTTCAATCTTCTATCTTGCACTTCATGGTTCAGACTATGTGCCTCATTAACAAGTCTGCAGTCCTCTGGTTAAGAGGGTATATATTTGCTTGCCTTGTTCACATAAATTCCAGATGCTCTTTGGAAAGCCCACTGATAGCAAATTACTATATAAAACATGATGGATAAGCTGCAGGCTGTGTAACTCACCACAAAATCCAATTGAATGTTCTTCCCTTACCAAAATCAGAATTCATTTTGGAAATTAGGTTTGGCCCAGCCTACCTCTGATCAATATAACTGCAAAAAGCTGTCAACTGTCGCTCGCCTGCCTGCTGAAACATTGTAGTTCTTTATACTCCCTTTAAGCACCTGTATTCCTTTTGAAATTTCTTCTGAGCAAGTCTGAAAAAAAAACTGAAATTGTTAATAAAATTTACATGTTGATTTTCATTTTCTGATTAGCTCAGTTGATAGCATGCTCATGTGAGTCAGAATGTAAATGGATGCAAACCCCATTCTGGGTCTGAGCACGTACTGCAAGCTGACAGATATGCAGTATGCAGAGTTCATCTGTGACTGGATCCTGAACTTCCTAACTCTCAGACCACAGTTAGTAAGATAGCAACATCTCCTCTAAGATCATCCTCAATCTTGTGCTGCCCCACAAGGTTGTGTTCTCAGCCTCCTACTATACTCATACATTTATCACTGTATGGCCAAATTCCCCTCCAACTTGATTTTCAAGTTTGCTGATGACACCACTGTAGTGGATCGGATCTCAAACAATGATTGCAGGCTGAAAAGATTGAGTATGTGGATATTAAGAAAGAGGATGTGTTGAAAGTTTTAAATAATATCAAGATAGATAAATTGCTGGGATCGGATGAGATGTACCCAGGTCACTGTGGGAGGCCAGGGAGGAGATTGCAGAACCTCTGGCGATGATCTTTGCGTCGTCGCTGGAGACTGGAGAAATTTTGGAGGATTGCGAATATGGTCCCTATGTTCAAGAAAGGGAATAGCGATAGCCCAGGAAATTACCAACCGGTGAGTCTAACCTCAGTAGTTGGTAAGTTGAAGGAGAAGATTCTGATGAACAAGATTTATAAATATTTAGAGAAGTTTAATATGTTTAGCACAGCTTTGTCAAAGGCAGATTGTGCCTTAAAGCCTGGTTGAGTTCTTTGAAACTGTGACTAAATACATTGACGAAGGAAGAGCAGTAGATGTGATTTATATGGACTTCACCAAGGCGTTCGATAAGGTCCCACTTGCAAGACTTCTTGAGAAAGTGAGAAGGCATGGAATTCAAGGGGTTGTTGCCTTGTGGATCCAGAACTGGCTTGCCTGCAGAAGGCAGAGAGTAGTTATAGATGGGTGTTTTTCTGCATGGAGGTCAGTCATCAGTGGAGTGCCGAGGGATCTGTTCTGGGACCCTTGCTGTTCGTAATTTTCATAAATGACCTGGGTGAGGAACTGGAGAGATGAGTTGGTAAGTTTGCTGACGACACGAAGGTTGGTAGTATTGTGGATAGTTTGGAGAACTGTCAGAAGTTGCAGCATGACACAAATAGGATGCAAGTCTGGGCAGAGAAGTGGCAGATGGATTTCAACCCAGATAAATGTGTAGTGGTCCATTTTGGCAGGTCAAATGGGATGAAAGAGTATAATATCAAGTAAAAGACTCTTAGCAGTGTAGATCAGAAGGACATTGGGGTCTGGGTCCATAGGACTCTTAAATCAACCTTACAGGTAGAAAATGTGGTTAAGAAGGCATATGGTGTACTGACCTTCATCAATCGAGGGATTGAGTTTAGGAATCAGGAGATAATGTTGCAGCTTTATAAGACCCTAGTCAGACCTCTCTTGAAATACTGTGCTCAGTTCTGGTCGCATCATTACAGGAAGGATGTGGAAGCTATTGAAAGGGTGCAGAGGAGATTTACAAGAATGTTGCCTGGATTGGATGGCATGCCTTATGAGGATAGGTTGAGGGAGCTCAGTTTTTTTCTCCTTGGAGAGACGGAGGATGAGAGGTGACCTAATATAAGTGTATAAGATGTTGAGAGGTATAGATTGGGTGGATTCTCAGAGGCTTTTTCCAAGGGCTGGAATGGTTGCTACGAGAGGACACAGGTTTAAGGTGCTGGGGAATAAGCATAGAGGAGATGTCAGGGGTAAGTTTTTCACTCAGAGGATGGTGGATGAGTGGAATCGGCTGCTGTTGGTGGTGGTGGAGGCAAATTTGATAGGGTCTTTGAAGAAATTTCTGAATGAGTACATGGGACTTAATAGAATTGAGGGTTATAGGTAAACCTGGTAGGTATGGATATCATTGGCACAACTTTAGGCTGAGGGGCCTGTTTGTGCTGTAGTTTTTCTATGTTCTAATAACGAGGAATGAGATAGAGAATCTGGTGAACTGGTGCAACAACAATAATCTCTCCCTCAATGTCAATCTCTTTCATTTTGTTGGCATCGACATCAGGAAGTGTAGTGGTGACAAAGTAGAAATGGTCAGAAGCTTCAAGTTTTTAGATGTCCAGATCATCAGTACCAACCGATTCAAGAACAATTTCTCTCCTGCTGCCATCAGACTTTTGAATGGACCTACTTCTCATTAAGTTGATCTTTATCTACACCCTAGCTATGACTGTAACACTACATTCTGCACTTTCTCATTTCCTCTTCTATGAATGTAATGCTCTGTATAGCACGCAAGAAACAGTATTTTTCACTGTACACTAATACATGTGACAATAACCCACATGAAAAATCAGAGAGTACAATTTTTTTGAGGGATAAAATGTTAAACTAAGCTTCATCTGTTCATTGGACTGAAGATCGCATGGCACTATTTGGAGAAGAACATGGCAGTTCTCCTGATGTCTTAACTAAATTCAATATCTCAAAAAATAGACAAACCGGTATTCACCTTATTATTTGAGACCTTGCTGTTTGCAAAATGGCTATGGCATTCACCAATATCACAGTATTGACTTGAGTTTAAAAATAATTAATAGTATATAATAAGCTTGCAGATCTTTACAGATGAAAGGTGGGAAAAGTGCCAGATGTAAATATTTTTATTCTCATAGTTATCTGTTTAATAAAGCAAGCTAGTAATATTTATTGAATTGGCAAGCTATAAATCTACTGTATTGTCACATAAAAGGCCACATTAATTAAAGAGTTCCTACAGTGCAGAAGGAGGTCATTCAGTCCAGTGAGCCTGCACTGACAACAATCCCACCCAGGCTCTATCCCCATGTATTTACTGTTCAGCTTGATACTAAGGGGTAATTTAAGGCCCAATCCATCTAATGTACACATCTTTGGACTGTAGGAAGAAATCGGAACATCCAGAGGAAACCCATGCAGACACCAGGAGAATGTGCAAACTCCACACAGACAGTTACTTGAAGCTAGAATTGAACCTGGGTCTTTGGTGCTGTGAGGGAGCAGTGCTAACCATTGTGTCACAGTGCTGCCCAGAAAATAACGTCTTCATTTTAAATACCCCACTTGTTTGGATGCAACTGGACTCCTAATTTCATACTATGTTATGTAATATGTTACAAATTCTATCATATTTCCAATATTAGAAGCAGGTAACCCTAGTCAAGTTAAACTGCCTTGATCTATACTGCAGCATTTTCATGTAACAATCCGCATCATACAAATAAAAATATATTAGGTCTTGCAACTCCTTTTTTAAGTGAAGTTAGATTAAGTACATGAGGAATAAAAGAATGGATGGATATTGAGATGAAATGCAATAAGAAGAAAGAAAATAGACATTGCAACAGACCAGCTGGGCTGAATGGATTGTTTTTGAGCTATAACTTACATATAATTGTATTTTGTCCTTTATCAGCCAAGACTATTCCTTTGTTATTCAGATTTAACCTAAATACTTTTCAAGCATTCCAGTTTAAAGAGACAAACAAGGACAGTAATTCAATTATTTATTTAATACTTGTAGTGCCAACTCAAACAGTTGCAACTCATTAACTCTTTACTGAACTTTAACTGAAAATCAACAACTTTCAACTGCACTTTAACTCTAACTGAATGATAGTTTTAACTACTCATTGGGAAAACTTTGGCCAAGAAATATCCTTGCTGTAGAATCAATCTTCTCTCCTGAAGTATTCTTAAGGGTATGAGCTTTGTTGCAATGGTTGGTCTCTTCCGAGTTATCGCTGCCAGAGAACTTATGTTTTTTATCCACAATTCTTCACTTGCTTCAGGAAGATTCTGTCATCCAGCCAATTGTGTAACCAGAAATCAATCACATGGCTCGAACATCCAGTAAAATTACTTTTGAATGAAGTTATGATGTTTGGTTTATTTTACATGTCCCATGCGTAGTGCCCATAAATTGGAGCCACTATGTCTCAATTAATGTAAATAACTTCCCTGATCAGACCAACACAGGAAGCTTCAGATCACAGCTCCCAGACCAGAGCCTCTTTATCACCTGCATCTGGTTTTAATCTATAAGTTGACCAAAATTCCCAGCATGCTTCAACCAGAATAATCAGTTTAAAGCCACTATTGCCAGTACTGTTGTTAAATCATTCTTGTAGCTGTTCTTTCTCTGTCCACACTTTCTAGCTTGTGTTTTATTCATTTATAGAATGTGGGTCTCACTGGCTAGGCTAACGTTTATTGCCCTTGAGAATATGTTTATATTCTGCCTTGAAATGGGGCAATCTGTTTGTATAGGTACATGATGTAAAGATGCCGGCGTTGGACTGGGGTGGTGAGAACTCAGTAAGAATTTAGCAACACCAATTTTAAATCCAACCGATTTATTTGATAGTAAATCTGCGAGCTTTCAACACTCTGTGTCTGACGAAGACACAGTGTTGAAAGTTCGCAGATTTACTATCAAATAAATCGGTTGGATTTAAAATTGGTGTTGCTAAATTCTTACTGTATAAGTACAGCCAGAGTGCTGTTAGGGAGGGGGTTCCAGGATTTTGACTTTGTAGCAAATTCTTGAATTGAAATTTGTAATCTGAAAAGACAAACAGTGCTGGGTGTGTGCATGTAAGAGGAGATTGTTTTGATCAGCTGTTTCCTCAATTATCTTTCTCCTCTGTTGAAGGCATTGACTCCTGCTGAAGTACTCTTTCACAGATTCTAGTTGCTGATGATGTAGTCACAAATGGGACTGTTCTTCAGGTGTTGGTCTGGACAGCAGATTATTAATAATATTCATCCCAGTGCCCTTTCCAACAGGAGTTACTGATCAGAAATGATTTATTTATTTACTGCGCTTTTAAACTAATTGTTGTACCTATGTATTTCCCTGAAGATATTTGGTGCATATAGCTAGATATGTCACAATGTTAGCATCCATTAAACCAACAGCTGGCTGCCAATCCACACTGGCAGGAATCCACAACCTACAATCAGCATAGGGATAAGTCCACTCCTAGGTGCTTATAATGCACCTATGATGCAGGTGATTCAGTACAGAGAATGTAGGAGGCCACTCAGGCCAAGAGTCTGCTTCTCCAGTCAATGAGAGCACGGTTGATATGTGCTTCAATACTATTTGTTCCTTATCTATGAAAGCCTTATGTAACAAATAATTGATTTCAAACTTTAGACCTCTAATTGTCCCTGAGTCCAAAACCTTTTGGGAGAGGGAGACTTTTTTTGTATTCTTTCCTGGGATGTGGGCATCACTGACAAGGCCAGCATTTGTTGCCCATCCTTAATTGTCTTTGAACCAAATGGCTTGCTAGGCCATTTCAGAGACCAGTTAAGAATACTGCATGTCTGGAGTCCAACATGAGCCAGACCAGATAAGGATGACAGATTTCCCTCTTGGAACAGCATGAATGAACCAGATAGATTTTTATAGCAGTTGATCATTGTTTTTAGATCAGTTTGAGATGTTTTATATTTAATTGAATTTTTTATTGCACCAACTGTCTGTTAGGATTTGATCATGTGTCCCCAGAACATTAGTCTGGGTCTCTGGATTACTTGTCCAATGATATTACCATTACACCACTCTGTCCAGAGTGCTTTTTATGTGGAAGTGTGTGTTCTGATTTCTCTGCTTAGTGGCCTAGTTCTAATTTTATGTAGAAGCGGAGTAGAATGAGAGGCGATTTAGAGGTTTATAAGATAATGAGAGGGATTGATAGAGTGGACATGCAGAGATTATTTCCTCAGGTGGATGTAGCTGTTACTAGTGCTCCAGTGAGAGCATTTCAGATGCTCTCTGATCCTGATTTTTACTGGAACGCCAGCCCTGAAATTGGGTTGGGTGAGGCTCGCAGAGTGGCATTCTCCATTGGCCTCGGGTGGGCATGCCAGTAAAATTCCAGTCTCTGATTCCAGCATATTGAATTCTTCTAAACGTTTTAGTGTATAATCACAGCTTCTATAATTTTTTTATACTCAAGGAAATTTGAAAAAAGTTTATATAACCATAACTTTCTGAGCCCTAATATAATTCTGGAGAATCTGTCCTGCATTCCCTCTACTGCCAACATATTGTTACTGAGATATGGTGCCTAAAATTTAACATTATTCTCCAGATGGAGTCTTGACTAAGGCTGTACAGAATTGAAACATAGCTTCTTTCATACTTTAATAAGCCCCCTTGAGATGAAAGCCTATTTATCAGCCTTTTTTGTTGTTTTTAGAATGCAGTACAGTCCCTTCCCCCCTCCAATGTTGCATCGCGCTGTGTCTAATCCCAAGATCAAGCTATCCCACTCGTTATTGGTTTCAATAACCGCTTGAAAGTTCCTAGAGTGTCACAATAGGCAGTCTATTCCACATCTCAACCACTCTGAGTGAAGAATCTACCTCGGACATTCCTCCTATATCTCCTACCATGAATCTTTATAGTTATGTCCCTTAGTAACAGCTACATCCATCTGAGGAAATAATCTCTGCATGTCCATTCTATCAATCCCTCTCATTATCTTATAAACCTCTAAGTCATGTCTCATTCTCCTCTGCTCCAAAGAGAAAAGCTTCAGCTCTCTCAACATTTCCTTATAAGACCTACCCTCCAAACCAGGCAGCATTCTGGTAAATCTCCTCTGCACTCTCTCCAATGCTTCCACATCCTTTTTATAGTGAGGTGGCCAGAGCTGAACACTATTTCAAATGTGGTCTCACCAACATCTGGTATAGTTGTAGCATAACCCCACTGCTCTTATACTCAAAACCCCTGTTAACATACTATGAGCCTTCTTCATGGCTCTATCCATTTGAGTCTTCAGAGATCTGTGGATACGAACCCCAAGATCTCTCTGTTCCTCCACATTCCTTACAACCCTGACGTTGACCCTGTAATCTGCATTCAAGTTTGTCCTACCAAAGTGAATCATCTCACGCTTATCAGGGTTAAACTCCATTTGCCACTTTTCGGCCCAGCTCTGCATCCTATCAATGTCTTTTTGCAGCCTGCAAGAGCCCTCCATCTCATGCGCTCCTCCACCTCATGTGCTACTCCACCAATCTTGGTGTCATCAGCAAATTTACTAATCCATCCTTCAGCCCCCTCTTCCAAGTCATTGATAAAAATCACAAATAACAGAGGACCCAGCACTGACCCCTGTGGTACACCGCTGGTAACTGGTCTCCAGTCTGAAAATTTTCCTTCTACCACCACCTTCTGTCTTCTATGATGCAGCCAGTTACTTATTTGGCCAAATTTCCTTCTATCCCACACATCCTTATCTTCGTGAGCCTACTATGGGGAACCTTATCAAATGCCTTACTAAAATCCGTGTATATGACATCAACTGCTCTACCTTTGTCCACACACTTAGTTACTTCCTCAAAGAATTCAGTCAAATTTGAGAGGCAGGACTTATCCCTCACGATTAAACTGCATCTTTCCAAATGGTCATAAATTCTATCTCTCAGCACTCTTTCCATTAACTTACCTTTTGTTATCATTTAACAATTTGTGAACTCCAATTAAGAAAAATGTAGGGCTAGTTTGAAAATGTATCATGTATGATGGATAAATACTTATTCGTTGACTGACTGATCAAGCTGGCTGTTGTAATTTCTGCATTTTCATACATTCCAGTAAATAAATGCCTTCCTGTCATGGAACACCAGATCACTTGAATGAATTAAATGATGGTTTCTTGGTACAAGTTTATATTTTTGAACAAAGATTTTAAAAAAGGGCAAAACTTTTAGAAGCACGAAGAAAGAAGAAAATAAACCTGATTAGGGTGGTCATCTTAGTTTATGTTGATATTTGCAAGTCTGTGCATTTTATTTTCAAGTTACTTTTGTACTGAGATGCTTTTCTTTCTCTTGGAGATCTTTCCAAGCTGGTTTTATTTTATTAAACATGAATTAATTGTCTCATTTGTAGCTATTTTGTTTTATAGTAAATGGTGCAGGACTGGCTATGGCCACAATGGATATCATAAAACTTCATGGAGGAAATCCTGCCAACTTTCTAGATGTAGGTGGTGGGGCAACAGCTCAGCAAGTAAAAGAGGCTTTTAAACTTATTACCTCAAACAAACAGGTGAGTGGAATTGAATTATCGATTTTTCTCGTGACTGTTTGGATTTTTCCAAAGATTTTGAGTTTAAATGTTCCTTCAGTCTCTTAAGCAATTGTATTTTTATGCATCTTTTCAATACACCAGTCACTGAGCAAAGGTGTGGAACCCAATCTGTCAATGTTCACAGATAATTAAACATGAATGAGACTCTATAGAAACTTGGAATCACACCAAAATCAAACTGTTTTGTATCTAGTTGCTGATCTGTTCTTTTTAAGAAAAGTCAGTCACATGGGAACACTCTTCAGACGTTTACATGACAAGATCTGCAACTTAATAAGTGCTAACTGTTGTCAGGACAAGTCAAACATTGTGCTTATCAACTATTAGTTGGTGTATTCATTTAAAATAGCTACTCAGCTTCAAACTTATTAATTACAAGATGCTGAATACTCTGAAATAGTGTTTCTAAATACACTATAACTGGAATTGACCTATTCTGAATTGAAGTCTCATGATTTATATATTCATTGCAACCGTTTTTATACAAAGAAAGTACCAATGTTGTCACTTTCATTGTTGTAAAAAAAATAGGGAGAGGTTGGATGGTATAGCACAATCCTTTTACCTACTATTTTGTTCCTGCAATTCATTCACTGATATCACCACCAGCATGGCATGCCTCAGATTCTTTGCTGTAGTTGCTGCTTTTTGTTGCATTTTTAATGCAGGGTTAAATTCTCAACATATGTAGATTGCACAAAGTCAACATTGTTGAAGCTCTTCACAGTAGTGGAATATTTGGTGTTGTTGGAACTATTGCATTGTATTGCATCTTGACAAATATATGCAGAGGAACCAGATGATTCCTTTATGTCCTTCATTGATATCTTACTAATGAGCTGCTTAGAATATGACTGTAGATCTTGGAATGAATGATTTTAATTTTGGCTCACCGAATCTTGTATATATAATTTACTTTACAATGCCATGATTAAGTTAGCAACAAGCTACTGGATGTATGAATTAACTCCTGCTTGTCAAGGAAGAAACCAGATCACTATTGTAATAAGCAAGAGTTCTTGGTCAAAATCATCGGTTAAAGTTAGTTGCAAGAGCACTTCATAGACATAGATAAATGCAGTCTGTTAACAGGCAGTTGAGCAGCATATCATTAATGGACTTAACAAAGCAAGTATCAAAAGTTACATAGGCAATAGGGCATCATTATAGATCAGCACAAATAAATGTTGAGTTTTAACAGTATAAGTGACCAGAGTCATAATCAGGGTACACAAAGGCAACACACCAAAGCTGTTATGATGGCATCTTCCAAATTTGTATCTTCTAGTTCCTAGAAGAATAAAGCCAGCAGATACATGGGCTGGAATTTTACTGGCCCACCTGCTACGGGAATCAGAAGGGATGAGGAGCAGAAATGGAGAGATCTGTTGACCTCAGGTGGGATTTTATGGTTTTGGGATGAACGAGACTATAAAATCCCACCCAATGAATGTCTGCATGTTCCCTTCCAAGTCTCTCACCATTCTGACTTGGAACTATATCGCTATTTATAGAATCACTATTATGCAGGCCATTTGGCCCATTAAGCCTGCACGGACAATTCCATCCAGACTGTATCCCCTTAACCCCACATATTTACCCTGCTAGTCTCCCTTACAATAGGTGAATTTAGCATGGCTAATCCACCTAAACTGCACATCTTTGGAGCGCTTGGAGAAAACCCATGGAGGCATAGAGAATGTGTAAGCGCCTCACAGTCACCCAAGACTGGAATTCAACCCAGATCCCTGGCGCTCTGAGGGAGCAGTGCGAGCTAACGTGAAACCCTCACTGTCCTTTCAAATTCCTTCACTATCATGGGATCAAAATCCTAGAACTGCTTCCCTCATAGTCATTGAGCGTTACAGCATGGAAACAGGCCCTTTGGCCCAACTTGTCCATGCTGCCCTTTTTTTGAACCACTAAACTAGTCCCAATTGTCCACATTTGGCCCATATCATTCTATACACATCTTAGCCATGTAACTGTCCAAATATTTGGCAACTTGTTCCACACACTCACCACCCTCTGAGAAAAAGTTGTCCCTCTGGATCCTTTTGTATCTCTCCCCTCTTGGCTTAAACCTATGCCCTCTAGTTTCAGGTATCGATTATCTAGCTGATCTATGCACCTCATTATTTTATAGACCTGTATAAGATCATACCTAAGTCTCCTATGCTCCAGAGAAAACAGTCCCAATCTATCCACCCTCTCCTTGTGTCTCAAACCATCAAGTCCCAGTAGCATCCTAGTAAATCTTTTTCTGCATTCTTTCTAGTTTAATGATATACTTTTTATAATAGGGTGACCAGAACTGTGTTCCAAGTATGGCCTTATCAATGTCTTGTACAATTTCAGCAAGATATCTCAACTCTGTATTCAACGTTCTGACCAATGAAACCAAGCATGCCGAGTGCCTTCTTCATCACCCTATTTACGTGTGACTCCACTTTCAAGGAGCTATGAACCTATATCCCTAGGTCCCTTTGTTCCATAACACTCCCCAACGTCCTACCATTAACTGAGTAAGCCCTGTCCTGGTTCTACCAAAATGCATCACATCGCATTTATCTAAATTAAACTCCATTTGCCACTGTCAGCCCACTGGTCCAAATGATCAAGATCCCATTACAATCCTAGATAACATTCTTTACTGTCCACCATTCCATTAATCTTTATATCATCTGCAAACTTAATAATCATGCCTTCTAAATTTTCATCCAAATCATCAATATAAATGACAAATAACAGTGGTTGGTACCGATCCCTGAAGCACACCATTAGACGCAAGCCTCCAGTTTTGGTGGAAAACACCTCTACAACCACCCTCTGTCTTCTGACATCAAGCTAATTTTGTATCCAGTTGGCTACCTCACCCTGGATCCCGTGAGATTTAATCTATGCACCAAACTATCATGTGGTATCTTGTCTACATGGACCTCAGCAAGGCCTTTGACAACATTAATTGCACTGCCCTCATCTACCACCTTGGTTCAAAAAACTCAAAATTTGAGACATGATTTTCCGCTCACTAAGCTATGCTGACTGTCCCTAATCAGTCCTTGTCTCTCTAAATATCTATAGATCCTATCTCTCAGAATATTTTCTAACAACTGACTTACTACAGATGTTAGGCTCACTGGTCTGTATATCCCAGGCTTTTCCCTGCAGCCCTTCTTAAACACAGCACAACTTCTATCACCCTGCTCCTATAGCAGAACCAGATTTGGTGCCACAGGCCTGGCTGTGCTGGTATTTTTTCCTAAAGTTACCTCCCTCAACAATATTCAGAATAGTATACCTGTTTAAAAGGGAAATAGATACAGAAGACTCCTGCACTGCCTGCCTCTCCTGGCATTCACCCATCTACCTGACTGAACCGTAACTAGTGTCTATCACACTGTCTGCCTCCTGTATGATTTACAGTGCGTCCATCTGCCACTTTAACTAAACAATGCAGTCTGTGAGATGCTGCAGCTGGACACATTACTTGAGACAGTGTTGTCAGGGAGACTAGATTGCTCCCTAATTTGCTCACATCTTACAGGAGCTACCATTGCCCTAACTGCCATATTGCCCTTTACAGTTAAAAGGAGAAAAGAATCTCAACTAACCTTTTCCTTGCTTGTGGTCCTCAGTGAATTTGTTTGGTTAGAGAAGGAGTTAGGGAGGGAAACACTGAAATAATGTTTGGGATTTAACTGTCCTTTGACAACAGCTCCTCCACAAACTACTCCGGCAACAGTGACTATGCTGATGTAAATCTTACCCACGACAGTGTTGCTGCTCTGCTGCACGCTCGCCTTAAAAGTTATGGGTAGGGTGAAGAGAAAGATTAGATTAATATATGGTAGGACCATTCAAAAGTCTGACATCAGAAAAAAAGCTGTTCCTGATTCTATTGGTGTGTGTTTTGAGGTTCTTGTATCTTTTTGTACCGATGGTAGAAGATGGAAGAGAGCATGTCCAAGTGTGTGGGATCTTTGCTTATGCTGGCTGCTTTCCTGAAGCAGTGGGATGTTTAGACAGAGTCAGTGGAAGGGTTTGCTGGTTTGTGTCTGGAGGTGTCTGTCACGATCCTCCTCATCTGAGCTTCCACCCTAGACACGTTAAAGAAGCCATTCCCTATGGACAAGCCCTCCGTATACACAGAATTTGCTCAGATGAGGAGGATCGTGACAGACACCTTCAGACGCTGAAAGATGCCCTCGTGAGAACAGGATATGGTGCTCGACTGATTGATCAACAGTTCCGACGTGCCACAGCGATAAACCGCACTGACCTCCTCAGAAGACGAACACGGGACACGGTGGACAGAGTACCCTTTGTTGTCCAGTACTTCCCCGGAGCGGAGAAGCTACGACATCTTCTCCAGAGTCTTCAACATATCATTGATGACGACGAACATCTCGCTAGGGCCATCCCCATCCCCGCCCCCCCACTTCTGGCTTTCAGACAACCACACAACCTCAAACAGATCATTGTTCGCAGCAAACTACCCAACCTTCAGGAGAACAGTGACCACAATACCACACAACCCTGCCACAGCAACCTCTGTAAGACATGCCGGATCATCGACATGGATGACATCATCAAACGTGAGAATACCATTCACCAGGTACACAGTACATACTCTTGCAACTCGGCCAATGTTGTCTACCTAATACGTTGCAAGAAAGGATGTCCCGAAGCATGGTACATTACGACAGCGGATGAATGAACATCACTCAACAATCACCAGGCAAAACAGTTCCCTTTCTGTGGGCGAACACTTCAGCGGTCACGGGCATTCGGCCTCCGACCTTTGGGTAAATGTTCTTCAAGGGGGCCTTCATGACACACGACAGCGCAGAGTCGCTGAGCAGAGACTGATAACCAAGTTCCGCACACATGAGGACAGTCTTAACAGGAATCTTGGCTTGATGTCACACTATCTGTAACCCCCGTGACTTGCCTGGGTTAGCAAAAAACCTCACTTACTGTGCTATCTGGAGAAAATACACATTTTTCTAATCAATGCTCAGGGTTCCCTTCACACATATTGTTAGCCACTTTAAGACTTGAATAGCAGGTTAGGTGTAAGGATTCGCATTCTAATCAGCAATCTGTGACTGTGCTGATATGTGTGCTATTGTAGACCAGAACACTGCATTTGCCTGACGAAGACGAAAAAGTCGAAAGCTCGCAGATTTACTGTCAAATAAATTGGTTGGATTTAAAATTGGTGTTGCCAGATTCTTACTGAGTTTACCCCAGTCCAACGCCGGCATCTCTACATCATATTTTGAAAACAACATGGCAAGAAAATGCAATTCTAATGTGAAGTTTACATCAGCAGTTTCCATCATAAATATGGGCAAAGGGATTTATAATGGGACAGATTGACAGGAAGTGCTTATAGATATAAGATTTAAATGTACTATTAAGAAATGTATACAAATTTATTTAAGGGAGGATAGAAGGGCTAGCAGATATTTTTTCCAAACCTATGGCCGCGTTTCGAAGAAAGGTTAGCTATTCTGAGACTTTTCTCTGAAAAAGACTGAAGCATAACTTGATGGACATTTTAAAGTAATTGGAGAACAAGCTGAATAATTTTGCTACTTTCATATCAACTCTAATTACAGTAGCACTTGCCCATTTGTGTGCTGAACTAAATGGCACAGTAAAAGTTAAAATGCATTGTACAGACTAGTAAGTTAGCAATTATTGCTCTTCACACCATTCAGGACTATTTTTGGTGGACTGTTTGGGAATTTTTGAAGTTCACTTTGCATGTTGTTATAGTTAGTATAAAGCTAAAGCAGTGTGAGATAATCTAAAGATAGTGTGGCACTGTTGAATAATGTGATACATTAGGAACACAACTTCTCTACTGCAGAGCTAGTACGGATATCGACTGTGTTTCATTTGGTTGTATTTGCCCCTGTGACTCAAGGCCCATTTCAGAGATTTAAGCATATAATCTAAGCATATAATTCAGTATCACGCTGTCTTTATCCAAAGAAACATTAAACTAAGGGCCTATCCGCTCCTTTAATTTATTTAACTGATCCCAAGATCAGTTCTTTTCCCAAGATCTCTTCTTTTCAAAGAAGAGAATGGATATCTCCAGGATACAATTATTACAGCTCTGGCTGATAGTGAAAACTCAACCAAAGTCATCTAAAACATTGGTCATTGTCATCTTGTTGTTTTTGGAATCTTACTATGTATACATTAGCTGTCAAGTTTTCCTATAGTACAACAGTGACTACAATTCAAATAGTATTTTAGTATGAAACACTTAAGGATGGCAGGATGGTCTGAGGTCAGAAAAATTGCTATTTAGATGCACTTTAGATTTTAGTAGGCTTTGATATTCAGATTTTCTTAAGGTCTCCATCCATCAATTAAGAAAATTGCTCGATCTCTGTTTGCTGCAATGGTCTCTGAAGAGATGCTGTGTTATAGAAATGGCTTCCGGTCCAAAGAGTTGCATGTTATTTCTTTATAGATTTTGTTGTGACTGTCTACATGATGGGATATTCTTTTGCTAATTCAGTCTGTGACTTTTCATCCAGAGCTGTAATAATTTTGTACTTGTGGCTCAAATTCAAAACTGGGCACTTATTCTTGAATTTGAGTCTTCCAAACACCCTGTTACACAAATACTTTTTCCAATATAAAAATTAGTTAAATGATTTATCTTTGTTTTATTTAATGTGAAATTTGTTGCTGGTGTTGAGTATAAATTCTGATAAGATGTGGAGGTACCTTTGACCAGCTCATGCACATGTCATAGTTTATGTTCATATTGCCGTGGTTCTTCCTTTACATTGATTTTATTGCTGACAATTCAGCCTAAGTAATTGTACGAAATAGGATCAGTACTTTTAGTGCAGTATGGTAGTCCTGTATTCAGAATAATATATTACTCTGTTTAAAATTCATTTCTCAGATACGAGTATCACTGGCCAGACCAACATTTTTTGGCCATCTCTAATTGCCCTAAAAAATTCCTAGAGGGCCACCACCTTGAAAAGCTGCAGTTCATGTGGTGTAGGTACAGGTTGCAGTGCTGTGGGAATGAGTTCTAGGATTTTTACCTATGACCGTGAAGGAACAGTGATATAGTTTCAAGTAAAAATGATGTGACTTGGAGGCGTGCCTGCATGATCCAGTTAACTTGCTGCCCTTGTTCTTCTATGTGGCAGAGCTCGTGCGTTTGGTGCTGCTGTTAAAGGAGCCTTAGTGAGTTGCTACAGTGCATCTTGTGGGTGCCAGTGATAGAGAGAGTGAATGGTTAAGATGGAGCTTCCGGTAGAGTCACTGGATGGCAATCAGGAATGTGAAACCCAGCTGATTTTATTTTGCTCTTCCAACATATGTTGAAGGCACTCTTTAGCACTGCTTGACCCAGGACAGCTAACAGCACAGTTGAGGGATCTAACCAGAACTCTTCTGTATTGGTATTATATTGGGTTAGCACATTTAAATTAGTGCTGGCCTATATATTTACTTTTTATTTCTGCATGTGATATAATGTAGGTACCCCATAAAGCAGGATGTATTGCCAGATATTACTTTGCGGCATAGTGATGCAGTGGTTAGCACTGCTTCCTCACAGTATCAGAAACTCAGGTTCAGTTCCAGCCTTGGGTGACTGTAGAATTTGTATGTTCTCCCCTTGTTTCCATGAGTTTCTTTGGATGCTCTGATTTTCTCCCACAGTCTAAAGATGTGCTGGTTAGGTGGATTGGCCATGGTAAATATGAAGAGTTATTGGGGTTAGGGTGGAGGGGAGGACCTTGATGAGATGCTCTTTGGGAACGGCTGCAGACTTGATAGGCTGAATGGCGTCCTTCTGCACTTTAGGGATTCTATAGATTTGGTTAGACTGTTGCAACCAATTAGCTTTGATTTTTATTACTATAATGTATACACGGATATGATTGAAATAGGTACATGTTAAAAGCAAGTTTTAGAGCAGATGCAACTAATCCAACCTTTAGCACTTAAGAGCAGAGATGAATGAGTTTTAATAAAATTATAAGAAACAATAATTACCATTTCACAAAGAGGATAGGGAAAGGTTTATTTGAATATTATAAATAATTGAGACAACTTTAATTAGGTTATTTCTGGTGATTGAAGAAAAATCACTATAGACAAATATAACTGCTTGATTAATTTTTAAAATTGCTTTCTCTAGTCCACAGTGAAAAATCAAAGGGTTGACAGACAATAGAACATTATTTGGTTGTTTTGTTTTGTAATTGGGGCCACAAAAATTCCATAACATTAGCTGCAGCTATAACAATACACACACTAATTTAGCACTACTGGGCCTAATCTCAAGTCTGACATTGTGCAGAGTATAACAAAAGTAACTGAATATTATGATGGAGTATGTTATCTTTTGAGGGTTTATTGACCTTGTTTTATGCTTTTATATTCTTCTGGAGCCTAACAATGGTAGGAGATGCATGCAGATATTCTTTGCTTCTGTGAACATGGCTCCAGAGTGCTTCTTGACCTTTCCTAAGATGCTGAATTTGTTGTGTTGTACTGTGGTTGTAAGAAACACAAACACATGGAAGACAATGCATTTTTAAGGTTGTATGTATTAGGAATGTAGTCATCTGTTACTTACTAATAGAAAGCAATCCTTAAGGAAACTGGCTCTTAATTGGAAATTACCTCTGAAAAGATTTTGTATGGAGCAAAGCTGAGAGATCCCAGTGTACAATATTATACCAAGTTTGTTATTTCCATATATAAACTCCAAATTGTCCTCCTTTGGATTTGTGTAGGAGACTGTGTAGTATTCCAGATGGTATTTGGTTAAGTTTAGTGTTTTATTCTGCAGGATGCATAAATTGGTTGCTCTTGAAATTAACTCCCTGTTAAACCTGATGTGGCCTTCAATTTCCATCAGATGTTCATTTGAACACTTCTCCTAAAGTTTTATTTCCTTATACAGAAATATTAGGTACAGCAATATGCCATTCAGATGGACATTTGTAACACATTTCTATTTACCTCTATTTTTCCCCATATCCCTTGTAGCCTTGGATGTGTTTTCTGGATCTTGAATATTCTGGGTGGAATACTCCCCAACCTACCCAATTGACCCTGATGGCCCCACTTCACTCATTGCACCCCCATAAGCCTCAGTCCCTTGGCTGATGCACAGTGCCAATATGTCCCTTAGCTGATGCACAGTGTCAATATGTCCCTTAGCTGATGCACAGTGTCAATATGCCCCCTGTGCATTGGCACTTTGACTTTTCGGCACTGCTAGTGGACACAAGCTGGCACAATGTGCCCATGCCCTGGGCATCCCTTACCCCATACTGCTTGATCCCCTGAGGTCTCTGATTACCTCCACCCCCCCCCCCCCCCCCCAACCCTCACTACACTCCAGCGGGTCGTCCTAGTAGTTCTCTGAAAGTGGGGACCTATTGTGAACCTCACTGGAGTGTAAAACTCTGGTTCGGTGGGAAATGCTAGTAGATCCAAAGAATTAGTGGTGGGCCAGCTAATCACGTTTAAATTACATTCAGATAAGGATGTAAATTACTTACCTGTTTTCCTGCTGATTTCCAGCGCGGATCTGACCGCACCAGAAATCCAGTGCTGGGAGATGTGCATGCAGTGGGAACTTGTGCAAATCTCACACATGCCCAGCTGCGAGATTCTCCCACCCAGGAGAAAATTAGCGCAAAGGGGTGAGAGAATTGCCCCCTTTTGTGTGGCGAAAGTACATCTTGATTCACTCCTTTATGGATTCTTGCTTTATGAAGGTTACAAGACTCTTCCATGAAAAATAGAGGATTGAAATGATTATGAAGCATTCATAAGAATATCAAGGTCAAATTTTGCAAGGAATTTGGGGTTAGTTCCTGCCCTACCATAGAAGTAAGCCTCTTAAGTGTGGGAATTAAAATGGAAGCACCTCATTGCTTCATGAAGTACAGTGAAATTAGTATAAACTGGTGAAGTACACATGCAGTGTGTTTGGTAAAGCCTTTTATTTAGTATTAGATTTTCTGCTGGTGTATATGATCTGTTTCTTATATGCATACTTCCTAAAGTCTCAAGAATCTGTCGATCTCCAAGTGTTCAGAAGTCTGGAGAGAAAAGAGAACATTGATTCCCCCCACCACCACCAAACGTCAATTGAACTGATTGATCCTAGATAGTGTTTACTTAAAGCCATTGGATTTTATGCTTTGAAAAGGGATAGATCATATTAACAAAGCTCTAACCATAGTAGTGAAGTCCTAAATTATAGTGTACAATATTGTTTCATTATAGGATTGTTTTTTAATCTGATTTACTGCAATATCACTAATCATTTAATTGCACTTTCTTGGTCTGAGCATTCCTTCATTTAAGTTCAGCTATTTCCTCTATGACTAAGAAAAATAGTTTAAAGTCCTTGACAAAAGCCTAAAAACAGCAAGCCTATCACTTAAATATTTTCTACTTATTGTTTTGTCAACATTCCTGATGAATTCTAGCTTTAGGTCCAAAGATGTTTTTATCGACTCTTATCTAATGAGATTCAACTTTGAATTTAGTGCAAAAATTCAATTGAAGCACAGATTTTCAGCTTAAATAACCTTTGTCATTTTCATTCATTTGTCAGGAAATATCAGTGGTTCTGATGCTAATCCTTTAATCTTTCCAGTGCTTGTTTGCAGTGCTTATGTGACCTATTTCTATTAAAATGTTCTGATCTTTATCTTTTTCATTTTGTTTTGTCCCAAATAACCTGAATAACAAAGCATTAAATATAATTATTTAAATATAAAAGGCTTGATGCTTCAGGACCAAGGGAACTGAATTTTCCAAAAAGGAAAAGGAATACCAAGCAAAAAAAACTATTTTTTTTTAAAAGGGGTGAATCACAAATGGAATAATGCATTAAAAGGGAATGATTTCCAGACTGCTTATTATTAGTGTTAGGACATGGACAGGAGAAATTAAAAAACAAGCATCTATTTATATATATCTTACCACTCATAAGTAACGTACAAAAACCTACATACCTTTTATTTTTTCAAGCTCAATCTCCTAGATAACTGCAGAAGCCATTTGTGTGCAATTAAATTAGAGACAGTAACATTGAAAGCAAAATATTTTTCTATTTGTGATGGTAGTTGAGGAAGAATATTAACCAAGACATTGGGAGGTTTTCCTGGTTTTAGTTCACCTGCACAAGCAGATAGAACCCCAGTTACACTGTGAATGTATGTAGCCTCCCTGGTGCCAGGATCAAAGATGTTAGTGAATGGCTTCACGACATTCTGAAAGGGGGAGACTGAACAGCCAGAGTTTGTGGTCCAGTAGCAACATAAGTAAGAAGAGAGATGAGGTCCTGAAAGTAGAATATAGGGAGCAAGGAAATAAATTAAAAAGCAGGACCTCAAGATAGCAATCTCAAGATTACTCCAATGCCACATGCTCAAGAGAGCAGGAGTCAGTGACTAGACCAGAGGAATGTATGGTGATCACAAGCTGTTTGTGACTGCACATGGGATCTATTCCTGTGTTTGTTATTCATTAATTAATCGTTTATCGAATACATGCAAAATCTTTGCTATGACCTAAACACAATGGGTTTTTTGCTGAAAACAGTGGCCAGTCTGACATTGGGCTCAGGGCACTGAGTCTCCATGACTGCTTGCAAACTTGTATACAATGAGGAAGGAAGCTGGGATTAAAGCCAAACTGGGGAAGGAATACTTGCAAAAAGACCAGCGACAGTGAACAAGAGATAAATACACATTTTTTTGTTTATCTGTGCACATACTTTTTATACTATTTGAACTTACTTTTTTAGTTTTTTGTTTCGTTTATTATTGTCACATGTACCGATATATTTGCTCACACATATTTACAATAGTTTTAAAAAAAAGTCCCTGTAAAGGTTGTCCATGTCTTCTGGTTGTCAAATGTCTTGAGATATTCAATGTAGTTCTTAAAGTTCAAAAGGTTTGGCAACCGCTGCTATATGAGGAGACAAAGCTTACTGCAGAGAGTATAAATTAGTAATATTCCTTGTATATGTTGCCAACACATAGTATATAAAATAATTATTGCTCGTAAGTTGATAAATAAGTACATTTGATTTAATTCTACTGCATCATTTTGCTCTTCACCCAGGCAGTTTCATTATTATTTAAAAAAGGACCCTTGTTTCTCTAGGTACTTGCTATTCTGGTAAATATATTTGGTGGCATCATGCGCTGCGATATAATTGCTAGAGGTATAATTCTGGCTGTGGAGGACTTGGATTTGAAGATTCCGATAGTTGTGAGATTACAAGGTGAGCATGGCAGTTTCTACTAATTCAACTACAGAAAGGTACTTGTCCTTGTCTAGTTGGTGCATCAATGAATGATCACCATTAGAATTTCATTAATTGAATGAATTCCCAACATATTTAACCTTTTTCCCCCAACCCTTGTCTCTCAACCATAACCATTACTGGATTTTGGAACTTATTTGAAATTTGTGATTGCTATCTAGTCAAATGTTAAAAACATTAGTATTAGCAGTATCAGCTACTTGTATTTAGATAATTGATGTAACGTAATGAAATTTTCATTTTAAGATGCTTCATAGGAGTAGTATAAAGCTAAAGTTTAGCACTGAACTGGATATGATGGATAGTCAGAAGATGGCTAAAGTTTGTTCAAAGAAGTAGGTTTTAATTTATTCTTGGCATGTGAATGTTGCTGATGAGGCCAGCCTTTATTGTTGAGCTTCAGTGACACCTTGCCTGCAGCCTATACGGTGTAACTACATCTGCAGTACTGTTAGAAAAGGAGTGAAGGAATTGTGATTATAGTTCTGCATCAAGAGGGTATGGAACTTGGAAATGCCCAGACATCCCAAACATCTACCTGCTTTTGTTTTTGTAGGGGTAGAGTTCACATGTTTTGAAGGTACCTTCAAAAGAGCCTTGGTGTGTTGCTGCAGCTCATGTTGATATTGACACAATATAGTTGCGACACAATGTAGTTGCAACACAAAATACATCATTAGTCTTATTCTGGCTTTTTGTAGAGCCCTGGAAACATTTTCTATTCAAATAATTATACAGTTTTCTTTTGAAAGTCATGATTGAATTTGTCTTCAGCACGACTTGCACCAGCCATCTCTTCCACTGAAGAGCTATAGTAATTCCCTCTGGTGTGGTGTCACATTGTGGGGTGGGAATACTAATATCCATGTAAGTGTTCTTTCAGTAGCTTAGTTTACATATTAGTGTCACAAATAGGCTTACGTTAACATTAATGAAGTTACTGTGAAGATCCCCTAGTTGTCACGCTAGCACCTGTTCAGGTACAGTGAGGAAGAATCTAGCATGCCAGTGCACCTAACTAGAATGTCTTTTGGACAATGGGAGGAAACTGGAGGAAATCCACGCAGAAAGTGGGAGAGAACACAGACAGTAACTCAAGCCAGGAATTGAACCTGGGTCCCTGACACCGTAAGCGGCTGTACCATCTTGAATTGCCACATGCATTTAGTCTCTCTCAATCTTTCACTCCAGTAGAATACTACTGCTTCACAGATTCTATGAAGATGTTACCAAACTTTTAATTTACCATTGATGTCTGGTTCCCTACTTTAAATCTGTTTACTGTAGCTGTCTCTAACTCAGAGTACTTTCTCTGCCTTTTACTTGAATTACAATGAACAGTACTTGTTCAAATTCCAGTTTTTTTTTTGTCCCTTTGACTGTAATCTTCCTTGGATCTCTCTTTCCATTCCCTGGTTTCTAGAATTATATATTTGGTAATTGGGGTTTGATTCTTTTCCCTATTACTCTATTGTGTGGCTTCTACTTCTTTGAAAGCTATTAGCTCTCTAACTGCTAAGCTCCAACTATCTTTGGTCCAGAAGATCCTTTTGATTAAAAGTGACATGGTTGCTAAATAACAACTCAGTCCTCCTCTAAGTTCTGTTTGCATTTCACATTGTAAACTGTCAAATCACAATACAGACATAGTTTGAAACAAACTAAAACCAAAATCCCCCTTACCACCATGAATCTGACACTTTCTTGCACAGAAATACTAAACTAGACTTGAATCTATGTCTTATTTTTAAAAGCAAACAATACAAATATAGACTAATTATAACTACCCCTAATCTTTGAGAATAATGCCACTGAATTTCAGGGGAGATAATTAGGTTCTCTTTTGCTGAAGCTGTTCTTTGCATAGCACTTCTGCAGCACAAATTTTATTTGCCAGTTATAAGCCCAAGCCTGAATGTTGTCCACATTTACCCCATCTTGCTGCATATGGGTGAGGACTGCTTCACTATCCAAGGAATTATGAATGGTGCTGAACATTGTGTAATCATCAGTGAAAATCTCTATTTCTGACATTATGATGGAGAGAGGTTCAGTGATGAAGCAACTGAAGATAGTTGGGCTTAAGACACTTCACTGAGGAACTCCTGCAGCAAAGTTCCGAGGTTGAGATAATTGACCACCATCAACAACAACTATCTTCCTTAATGCTGGTTAGATAGACAGCACAGTGATTAGCTTGCTGTCTCTCAATTCCAGCCTTGGCTGACTGTGCAAACTCTGCACATTCTCCCTATGTTTGTGTGGGTCTGCTTCTGCAGTCCAAAAATATGCAGCTTAGGTGGATTGGCCATGCTAAATTGTTCCTTAGTGTCCCAAGATCTGTAAATTGAGGGATTAGCCATGGTAAATGTGGGGTTATGGGAAGCAGAAGAAAGGGCTGGGTAAGATTCTTTTTTCAGAAAGTTGGTAAAGGCCTCCTTCTGCACAGTAGGGATTCTATATAACTCCAACTAGAAGAGAATTTTTGATTCCCATTGATTTCAACTTTGGGGTGCCTTGATACTATAGTTGGTGAAATACTGCCTTGGTATCTGCTGGATTTTTTAAGAAGTGTCTTAGAGGAAGAAAGACATGGTTCGGGGGACATTCCAGAGCTTTGGGCCAAGGCAGCTGAAAGCTTGGCCTCTGGTTGTAAAGCACAAAAAGAAGATTCTCTTGCTCTGAAATGAATGTCTTGAAAATAATTTTAAAAGCTGAATTCCTTCTCTGCAGTTTTCATAAAGCCATTTTTGTTGTCATAATACATGGGAAATGCATATCTTAATAAGATTTCCAAAATTCGCAGGAACAGGCAGCCATACATTTTACAGCTTGGTGAGATTCAAAGTGATGGCTTGTCATAAGGCCTGCTGTGTGACAACTCTTTGTGCACACTTTAAAATTCATTTTGCAATTCTGCTGAATAAGTATTCTGCAGGCACATTTAAGTTTCAAAAATTGTGTTCCATACAGCTCAGTTATTTTTCTTGTTCTGAAAAAGCATTGCAATGATCAAAAAATATTTCATCTGAGCTCCACTACAGAGCATGTGTTTTGCAATTTTAAAATTTTACTGAAAATTTTTATCTATTAAAAGTTTGGAATCTTGAAGTTTCTACTATTAATCCCCTTTTTTTGTTTACCTTTTCACATGAGTCCTATTGTTGTTTCTGCATAATTATTTTGTGGTTTTACTATCTTCTGGGGAGAGAGATAGGGTTGTGCATGATGAAGTTGAGCTAGTTAACTCTGGAATCAGAGAAAGACAGCAATGGGGGTTGCCTGAATAATGAGGGAGGCTGGTTAAAAAATCCACATTGGTTCTCTGAGACTTTATCTTAGTCGTATTGGAAACTTTTAGGCCCTCCAGCCCTCAATGGCAATTCACTCCCCACTGTTTCTTATATCCTCCACATCAACTCATGTTTCCCTTGTACCTCTCAGGGTCACCTTGCCAGCTCAGGCCCCCTATTGTCTCTTATTGGCCCTCATGATAACGCATGCCTCCTACCCATCTCCATGGCCCTTCATTCCCTCCAAGCAAACTCACCATTATCGATCATGGACAGATTGCAAGCCATTTGAAAATAAATTGACATTCTTAAAATATAACATGGATTTCATTATACAAATTTCATAATTTAAAAAGAAATCCATTCAAGAGTTAAAAGCTATGAATGAACTTTCAAGTACTTAATCTCTTTTAAAGCCAACATTCTTATATTCATATCTCATATCAAAATCAGCTGATATGATACATCATTTAATAGGCTGTTGAACCTGTCAATCAAACTGAATGCAGAATTCCTGAAATGAGAGAATTGTAGTTTTTCAAATTCAGCCAGGCATTCACAAAAAGCCCTTGGGGAAACTTTATTTTTACAGCTACAGCAGTTTTTAAGAGTCTACTGTTCTCTGAGCAGAGTTTTTTGAAGAGTGGCTGGTGAGACTCCTGATTTGTGATTTCTGTCTTTTACTTTAGTTCTTAGAGTGTTTATTTCGGCGCTCTGTAGCGGGAGATAGGTGCGGGGGGCTGCAGGGAAGGAAGCGCGGGAGTATATAAGGAAGGCCAAGGTAGATAGCGGGCAGCGTTGGGAGCGGGCAGTGGAGTGAGATGGGAATTAGAGTGAGAGCAATAAGGGCTTAAGCTCACTGGGCTTGGGTGAGCGCAGGCTTGGACGCGGTGAGTAACTTGATTCCTATATAACCAACACTCTTTTCCCAACACCTTTAAAGGGGGTGTACAAAATGCCAGGATACTTGGCCAAACGCGTCCACTGTGTACGCTGCCATATGTGGACCTTCTTGGAGTCATCACGTCTCCCGAAGGCCCACATATGTGCAAAATGTTTAGAATTGCATCATTTAAGAGCTAGGGTGAGGAAGCTGGAGCTGCGCTTGGAGGACATGTGTCTAGTGAGGGAAAACGAAGTTATAATGAATAGGGAAGGTAGTCCTGCGGGTACCCCAGGATCTAGTAGTAGGGACGGGCTGGTTACAGATACGAGGAAAAAGAATAAAAATCAAGGCACAAAGGCCATCTCAAAGGAGGATTCCCAGAAAACCAAGAGAGGGGTAAAAGCTGTGATGGAGAGGGCAAGTGAAGGGGAACAGAATGCCGCAGAGAACAGCAGGAAAGCAGGAAGTGAGATGTTGGTGGGGGATGGGATGGTTAAAGGGATCGATAGGCGTTTCTGTGGGCAAAAGAGAGACTCCAGGATGGTAGTCTGCCTCCCTGGAGCAGGGGTCCAGGATGTTTCAGAGAGGGTAGAGGGAATTTTGAAGGGAGAAGGGTCTAAGGCAAACGTAATAGTTCATGTAGGACAGAAAGATGTAGGAAGAAAGTGCAGGGGGGACATACGTAGGCAGTTTAGGGAGTTGGGGGCTCAGCTGAAAGGTAGGGCCTCCAGGGTGGCGTTCTCTGGGCTGTTGCCTGTGCCCGGGACCAATAGGGTAAAAACTAATGAGACACTACAACTAAATGCATGGATGAGGGATTGGTGTAGGTCAGAAGGCTTCATATTCATTGATCATTGGGAAGTCTTCAGGAGGGAGGGTCATCTATTCAAGAGGGATAGGGAGCAGTTGTCTGGGAGGGGAACCCATATTTTAGCTGGGAGGTTAGCTGGAGTGTTTCAGAAGTGTTTAAACTAATAGGGAGGGAGAGGGAACTGGGAGTGGGAGAGAGAGGGATGATAGGGTAACACCAGAAGGTAGAAAGGAATATCCGAGAGCTGAGGGTCTTCAGTGCATGTGTTTTAATGCGAGGAGTGTGACTGGCAAAACAGATGAACTGAAGGCAATAATGTTCACGAGGAATTTAGAAGTGGTGGTGGTGACCAAGACGTGGTTGAAGGAGGGGCAAGACTGGCAATTGAATATTCCAGGGTATAAGTATTTTAGGCGTGACAGAGTTGGTGTGAGGAGAGGCGGGGGAGTGGCTTTATTAGTTAAGGACAACATCATAGCAGTGCAGAGGGAGGGAGGTATGGATGATTTAGGAATTGAGTCTCTGGGTGGAGTTGAGGAATAGGAAGGGAGTGGTTACTATGTTGGGTGTTTACTACAGACCGCCCAACAGCCCGCGAGCTGTGGAAGAAGGGATATGCAGGGACATTTTAGATAAGTGTAGGAAAAATAGGGTAGTAGTAGTGGGAGATTTCAATTTCCCTGGAGTAGATGGGAGAGTGCCCAGAGCTGTAGGAGTGGACGGGGAGGAATTTGTACATTGTGTTTTGGAAGGGTCCTTGGAGCAGTATGTGGATGGCCCGACTAGAGAGGGGGCTATACTGGATTTGGTTCTGGGGAATGAGCCAGGGCAGGTGGTTGACGTCGAGGTAGGAGAGCATGTGTCAAATAGTGATCACACTCTGTCTGCTTTAGGATATTAATGGAAAAGGACGAGACCTGCCCAAAAGGGAAGGTATTTAACTGGGGGAGGGCTAGATACAGCCAGATTAGGCAAGATCTTAAAGATACCGACTGGGATAAGCTTTTCGAGGGCAGGTCGACGAGGTACACGTGGGAATCTTTCAAGGGAAAACTAAATTCTCTGCAGGAAAGATACGTGCCGGCAAGGTGGAAGGATGGGAAAGGTAGGATTAGAGAACCGTGGCTTACCAGGGATATTGAAGACTTGATCAGGAAGAAGCGAGAGGCTTACATTAGATCTAGGCAACTGGGGACTGAGACAGCGCTGGAAGCTTATAGAGAGTGTAGACGGGATCTTAAAAGGGGTGTTAGAAAGGCAAAAAGGGGTGTTAGAAAGGCAAAAAGGGGCCACGAAGTGGCTCTGGCAGGTAGGATTAAGGAAAATCCTAAGGCATTTTACTCCTATGTAAGGAGCAAAAGGATGGTTAGAGGCAAGATTGGACCTCTCAAGGACAGAGGAGGGGATCTATGCTTAGAGCCTGAGGGAATGGGGGAGATCCTGAATGAATACTTTGCGTCGGTATTCACGCAGGAGACTGGCCAGATGTCTGTTGCTGATGCTGACAAAGTTGAGGATCCGTTGAGGGAAATA